>CM047805.1:104362887-105109252 GCA_026214975.1 Gentiana macrophylla | reverse complement strand
AAAATCACATACAAACACGCTTTAACGGGTAAGAAATCAGAGAAAACTGTTTCTTCTTTCGATGCGTTTCACGTACTTTTGTTGTTTTTTGTATTCTGATAGTTTCAGGGATACAAATTTGATCCGAACGGAGAATATGTAAGACGATGGCTGCCTGAACTTGCTAGGCTTCCTACTGATTGGATACATCATCCATGGAATGCACCAGAATCTGTACTCCAAGCTGCTGGAGTTGAGTTAGGTTCAAACTATCCACTTCCCATAGTTGAAATAGATGCAGCTAAAACAGATTACAAGAAGCCATTTCTCAAATGTGGCAACATGAAGCAGCTTCTCTAGCTGCCATGGAGAATGGAACTGAAGAAGGGCTCGGAGATTCCGAATCTGGACCTATTATTGCTTTTCCACAAGACATGCAAATGGAAGTAGATCAACAACAGATTGTTAGAAACAACAACCAAACTTCTACGACGATTAGACGTTACCAAGATCAAATGGTTCCGAGCATGACTTCATCTCTAGTGAAAATCGATGACGATGAAGAAGAAAGTTCTGCTGATGACCTCAGGAATTCGCTAAGAAACAATAGAGCAGTAGTCCCAACAGCTGATAATACGACTATGTTTCCTGAACCCGTAAACCAAACCAACCAAACTCTAGCCCGCTTCAATTTCGTTGTAGGCCAAAGGAACTCTGAAGACTCAACTGCAGAATCATCGAATAGTGGCCGGCGTGATAGGAATGGCGGTGTAGTACCTGTCTGGTCTCCTTCGAGTTCCAGCTATACAGACACGTTTGTTCGTGAAGATAGTGCCAATTCATCTTACTTGCAGAGACATCAGGAGTCCCATCAATTACTTTCTCAAACTGGGTATGTTATTATATTGGTGTTCTTAGAACTAGAGCTATACATTAGGCCATAAACACACACACACACACACACACACACAAAAAAAACAACTTTAAAATGAAACTTATCTAAAACTGGCTTGATTATCAAATGAATATCTAATATTGTTGGTTATGTACCTGCTTTTTGTTATAGGTGATCAGTACTAACAAATAGCCAAGTGCATGGGACCCCGGATCGGCCATGCTTTCTTTCTGGGATCTGCAAGGGCTCTCTCTTTTCTGCAATTCGCATACATGTTGTAACAGGAAACAGGCTGTGTCATCTGTTGTTGTTGTTGTTGTTGTTGTTGTTGTTTTTTTAGGTGCAATTCCTATGCCTCTACTGTAAAGAATGTGATTTGGCTTTTTTATTTTTTCCTTGTATAATTGTTTAGGCAGTTGTAATTATCAGATTAAGTTGATCATGGTTTGATTACTTTGACCCCCCCTTTTTACTTCTTTGTAATGACAATCCCAAAAAAAACAACAAAACTTTTTGCTAATATTTTCTTCTTGCTTATGTGCATTAAATGTTTAACAAGTGGAACATGTTCCGGGTATTGGTTATGGGAAATTCTAAGGTGTGGATCACACAGTTTTATCCTATCAATGAAATCTGTATGGTCAGGAGTTCAGCGTGAGGTTTCTCCATATGGGAGTTCTCCACCTTAGAATTTCTCAATGGTTATGCAATCAACGGGAATTTTTTTGTTTTTTTTTTTGGCTATTAAATTGGAGTCTTTATTTGTTCCCGAAAAATAATATAAAATAGGGGGAATGAGGGAGAAGGACAGAAATATTTCATCAATTGAGTAGAAGGACGCTTTTTAAAACTTTTGTGAAAGCCGACAAAACTATTTATTCATCATTAAATTCACTTGTGTTGAAATTCATTTGTTTAAATTAATTGTGAAATTCATCATTGTAAATTCACTATTTTTCAAAATTCATCATCGAAATTCACTAATTTTTAAGGATTAATCATCGAAATTCACTATATAAATTCATTGATTTCGGGATTCACTATGAGATTCATTTGATTTTAGGATTCATTTGTTTGTTCTTCTCATTTATAAAAATAATGCAATTGTCCTTACTCCCTATAAAAATATGTAGTTGTCTCTGCATTCTTAAAAATATTTGAGATTGTGTCCTTATCCCTAATTTTCCATATAAAATAAAAGCGCAGGGTTTTAATTTTGTTGTTCCTGTTCCCTATTCATTGGAAAGACTTGTTTTATCTTGGAGAAATATTTCAACCTCTTGAAATAGGTTCCTATAGGACAGTGCAAGGTTTTTATCTTTGTTTTTTCTATCTAAAGAAACTAGCTTTATACAAATACAGTAAAACATCTATAAATTAATAATGTTGGGACCTGGATATTTTATTAATTTAGCGAGATATTATTATATCGATAAATTAATAATTTATTAATTTAAAGAGGTTTCGTATAACTTTAAATTTCAAGTCCAATGTATTAGTTTCAATGTATATTAGTTAGAGATGAAAAATAAATTACAAAAACAAGTTCCAAGGCACATTCTATGAATGTACATTCACAAATTATTTGAATTTGACAATGCCTCAACTCTTAAGTGCAATGAGGAGATTTAAAGATGAACTAAATATAGATTTGAAGTTCAATAAAAAAACAAGTGATTTATAGATTCATTTTTACTAGATAATCTTAGAATTTGAAATCTTTTAAGACATACATAATTATTAATTTATAGTTTAGTTGGGACCAATATATATATAATTTGAGATTTAAAAAAGTTATTATCTTATTGTTTTATCGATTGGGGTTCAATTTTGTACTTGTCCCAAGTTGGGACTGGACAAATTATTAATTTTATTATCGAGGTTATTAATTTATCGAGTATTAATTTATAGAGGTTTTACTGTAGAATGTTTTTTTCCCCGTTTGATCTTGCTTTGACTCAAGCAACAAGTTCGGCAATTGTGGTGAAAAAAAATGGGAACCTTTATTTGGGGTGTTTTAGGGCACGTTCCGGAGAAAAAAAAGGTACTCCTTTCCTTTTTCCCTGTGCATTCAAGTATTTATTATTGGTGATCACAAATTTCAGAAAAGCATGTCTTCAATGAGATACGTTTTTAATTTTTATGATTACAATAAGTTTCAAATTAATTATTTTATAGAGAATAAATCCACTTGTTATAGTTGTGTGTTAATTCACATTTGTTCTGTAAAAGAGTAGCATTCAGAAATGATGATCCTCCCGTTCTGAATAATTTGATTGAAGGAGATGATAATTTTGTCACAGTCATTTCTCAAAAGAATGTCGTGGTATCTGCTAAAAATTGGTTGATATGCTACTCGACAGATTTGTGTTGATCGATTTCACGAGCCGTATCACTAGCTCATACTTTAAAGGTAATTTTATTTAGGTAATTTAAGAGTATAATCGGCATTAAAAATTATAATAATCAGTTTTTAGCCATTCACGTGGAGTACTGTCACCATCGCCACGGTGGCCTTTTATCTTACGATAAAACGTTTAATGAGAGTTTTAATCCCCATTAATTCTCCATTAAAGTGCCCCAATTTATTATTCAATTTCTCAACTTTTTATTACATTTCATTTCTCTCATTATCTAGCAATTCATATTCCAACTAGTGTGTCGTATATAATCAAAGTTGGGTCGGTTTTATGATTTTCTCTCGAATCGAATCAGAATTCACGGTTTTGATATTTTCGAATCGAATCGAATTGGTCATTTTTTTGAATTGGACCGAACCAATACAGTCCGGTTCGGTTCGATTTTGGTTTTCGGGATCTGTATTTTATTTACCATAAAATTTTGATTTTTTTCTTCTAAAAATGAGACAAACACCATTATTGGCACCATAAGCCAGTGGGTGGTCGTTGTAACGACAATCTCAAAGGTTGCTTTCAGCCTTTCACGATCAAAAGATGAAGAATATTAGAAGAAGCAAGAAAGGCCGGTGAGCTCAAACGGCGGATATCGGCGGCTAGGAAGCATATTAGGTTTAGGTTTAGATAGAAACAGCGAAGTATAAGGTTTAGAAATTTAGGGTTGTGTGTGGTGAGTTTTTATAAGAGGAGCTAGTGAACAAATTAAATTATATATATATATATATATATATATATATATATATATATATATATATATATATATATATATATATATATAAATGAAGTATAACTTGGTTCGGTTCGGGTCATACCGTTTTTATGTATAAAACCGAAATCGAATTGGATTTCCGGTTCGTTTTTTCTTCAATGAAAAAACCGATTGGAAACCGCGGTTCATCATTTTCGGTCAGGTTTAATCCGGTTCGATCATCAATCCAGCTTTTCCAATTTCATCAGACTTTTTAATTCCAACACACTCTTAGCAAAAGATTCTAGCAAAACTAAGACATTTTTCTAGTAACCCCATGAAGCTACTTTCCTTTGTAGGTGGGAATATTCATGAGATTTCTTGGTGCTAGGGGCTGATGATGATTTCCAAAATAAAAAAAAGGTAAGGAAATTAATGCTATCGATTGTTATGTTTTTTTTAGTACATTATTTTTCAACAAACATTAAGAGATGATAGGTAGAATATAGATTTTACGATTTCTTCATATACACTGACCTTTATGATATAAAATAAAAATAATGCTAGAATTTTATGCAATTGTTTTTTTAATAGATTATTCCCAAACTTATAATTTTCCTACCATAAATATGTTTTTCTCTAAAAACATTATTGTGTAAGTAATACAAATTATATTATATTTTGTTAGAATGATTATAAGTGTTCCTAAAAAAATGATTATAAGTTGTGATATTTACAATAATATCATGATAATGATTTTGAAAAATATACATACACACACACACACACACATATATATATATATATATATATATATATATATATATATATATATATATATATATATATATATATATATATATATATATATATATATATATGTATTTCAATTGTAAAATGGTTGTGAAATATTGGATTTATTTTTAGGAATTAAATAGTTTTATGGAATGGATTTCGAATTATCAGTTTATGATTCAAGTTTGATATATGAATTTTGAAAATATATATTAAAATAGTAAATATATGATTTTATTGTAAATAAAATATATGACTTATAAACATTATAATTATAACAAAGTATTTATTTTGAGAAAATTTTCTTTTACTAGATTTAGTATATGTTTGAATCATGAAGATAGAAATAATATATTTTATAGGATATGATGAGTTATTTAGAGTAAAACATTTAGAGTATACAAAAATGAACACAAAGCAATAGGAAATTAGAAAAATGCTACGTTTCATGTCACCCTATTTATTTTCAGTTCGCAGTGAATCCTCGAGGTTTTCGACGCTAGCCCCTACTCACGGGTTGTAGATGTGAGAATATTGTCGGAGCTGGTTAGTCCCCGGCCATGGGCAAGAATAATGGATATCTTGTCTGCATCTAATTCAGTTATTTCAGTTGTGACATTAGTACCATAAATTAGCAATATTAGTTTAAGCTACTTATTTGGAGATAGTCTTAATTATAATTTTAATTAGCAGAATTACTTTTGTATGTTAGATTTCGAGTTACTATGATCTTTTCATTTAAGTATTTTGTTTATAGTATTTATTTTTTAGTATATTTTACTTTAAATATTATTTTAGAATTATTTAACCAGGATCTCTAGATGATCTGCCCAGTGGCATCTTTAGTTCCCTTTGATAATCAATTTCCTTACGGGGCTTTCGAGTTCACCATTTTCATTTCATATTTTTTTCAAATAAAGTATAGTATATGGCAGTTGAGGATATATAAACTCGGATGTCTAGCTAAGTATCACTAAAAGCGATAAGTTTTATTTGAAGTTATTTCTGGAGGCTGTGTATTTGATTATACTACTTTGAAGTGTATGTTGTAATGTATTGGTAATTAGAATGTGGTTGTTGTAACGTGTATTTTATTTTGGGTGTTAATAATTAAATGATGCAATAGATAAATTATTTTAGGAATGCTTCGTGTTTTGAGATATTATCTTAGAGCATGGCCGAACGGTCGGTTTTTCGAAATATACTTATTTTTCGGGAGGGGTCATTATATTTGATATCAGAGAAATGTTGTTAGATACTTGGGCGGAATTAATTAAGTTTGATATTAAAACTTGATCTTATAGGATTTGATCTTTAGGGTTGCAAATTATTTGTTTATTAAGATTATTTAAGTATTAATATCATCGGATATAATCATTGCAGTTAAGTATTGACATAGTATATATAGTAAGCCAAGGTGCTACACATTCATTATTATTTAATACTTAAGGGAAACTTGCACTTTGTATAGCACTGTGCTAGGAAAGTATACAAATAATATAATTAACTTTTATTTTTTAGTAGTTAACACAGATTTTTAGTCTACTACATTAATTATAGTACAAATATAGACTTACAATGTTTTCTTCTTTTAATTGTTTTAAAAAAAAAGTATGAACTTGATTCATTTATTTATAAAACATATTTAATGATTTTTTAATTGAAATTTTGATCATAATGACTCCTTTATTACCAACCGTTACATTTATACATTTATAACTTTCCACGTAATTATACTTTTCATAGCTTCCGGTATCAACTGAGTTTTAATTATGCAATAAGTACAACATTTTTCTAGACATTCAATAGTATAATAAATAATTTCAATAGAGGTTTAAATAAGTAATTAACCATGTCATTATTACAGGATTGATTGTTCTACCAATTCCATGAATTATTTTAAACATTTCAAGTATAGATTTTTTACTTTAAATATTAAAAAAATATGTATCATATGATAACAAAGTTTCTCAACTAACAAAATACATTAAATGATTACTATCCAACTTTTTGTTTTCTGAAAAAAAAAAAATAGTAAAAAAAAAAATTGACAGTTAGTTATTATATTTTATTTAAACAATGAATATTTAAAAAGGCATTAGAGTAGATTGTTGAATTAAAAAAAATCAGTTTTATATTTGAAAATGAGTTTTATGACGTTTTTATGAAAAAATGATTCACTATAAACAAAATTAGTATTTTCATGTCTAAAAATACGGGTTTGCAACTCTAAAAAATTTCAAAGTAAATAAGTTTCAAGAACGAAACCTTTTTTCTGGGGGGTGAATGTCACGACCCGTATCACTTCTATACATACTTTAAAAGTAATTTTATTTATTTAATTTAATACTATAATCTGCATTAAAAATTATAATAATCAGTTTTTAGCCATTCACGTGGAATACCGCCACCGTCGCCATGGTGGACTTTTTTTTGCATAAAGCCCCGGTATTTGGAAGACACTGGTCCTACTAATCCGGAGTTCAACCCGGGTCGTGCCAATTGGTCCCACGGTGGCCTTTTATCTTACAAAAAAAAAACGTTTCGCGTGAGAGTTTTAATCCCAATTAATTCTCCATTACATAGCCCCATTTTATTATTCACTTCCTCACTTGATATTACATTTCATTTCTCTCATTCTCTAGCAATTCATATTCCAACACACTCTTAGTAAAAGATTCTAGCAAAACTAAGACATTTTCAAGACATTTTCTAGCAACCCCAAGAAGCTACTTTCCTTGGTGGTGGGAATATTCATGAGATTTCTTGGTGCTAGGTGTTGATAATGATTTCGAAATCCAAAAAGTTAAGGAAATGTTATCAATTGCTATGTTTTTCTTAAATACATTATTTTTCAGCAAACATTAGGATATGACAGGTAGAATATAGATTTCACGATTTTATATACACTGGGCTATATGATATAAAATAAAAATAATGCTATAAATTTTAGACCGCTGATTCAATTGTTTTTCTTAATAGATTATTCCCAAACTTATAATTTTCCTACCATAAATATGTTTTTCTCTAAAACATTATTTTATAAGCAATATGAATTATATTATATTATGTTAGAATGATTATAAGTGTTCCTGAAAAAAGAATGATTATAAGTTATGATATTTACAATAATATCATGATAATGATTTTTGGAAGAAATATATATATTTCGATTATAAAAGGGCGGACTCAAAATAAATTATAAAAGGGTTGTGAAATATTAGATTTATTTTCAGGAATTAAATAGTTATATGGAAGGGATTTTGAATTATCAGTTTAGGATTCAAGTTTGATATATGAATTTTAACAATATATATTATAACAGTAAAATTAGATTCTATTGCAAATAAAATATATGACTTATAAACATTATAATTGTAAGAAAGTATTTAATTTTACTGTTATAATTATAAACATTATAATTATAAGAAAGTATTTATTTTGAGGAAAGTTTCTTTAACTAGATTTAGTATATGTTTCAATCATGAAGATATTTTAGAAATAATGTATTTTATAGGATATGATGAGTTATTTAGAGTTAAACATTTAGAGTATTAAAAAATAAACACGAAACAATAGAAAACAGAAAAATGCTACGGTTCATGTCACCCTATTTATTCAGTTCGCAGTGAATCCTCAAGGTTCCCCGGCACTAGCCACTACTCACGGGTAGTAGATGTGAGAATATTGCCGGACCGGTTAGTCCCCGTCCATGGAAAAGAATAATAGATATCCGGTCTGCATCTATTTCAGTTATTTCAATTGTGACATTAGAACCGTAACATTAACAACATTAGTTTAAGCTCCTTATTTTGTAGATGGTCTTAATTATAATTTTAGCAGAATTACTTTTATATGGAAGATTTCTAGTTAATATGATTTCATTTAAGTATTTCATATATGGTATTTATTTTCTAGTATATTTTACTTTAAGTGGTATTTTAGAATTACTTAACCTGAAACTTTAAATGGCTGCCCAGTGGAATCTTTAGTTCCCTTTTGATTGTCAACAATACGGGGCTTTCGAGCTCACCATTTCCTTTTCATATTTTTTTTCCAGATAAAGGATTGTATATGGCAGATGAGGATGAACTTGGATGTCTAGCTAAGCATCACTGGAAGCGATAAGTTTATTTGCAGTTATTTCTAGAGGTTGTGTATTGAATGATACTATTTAATTTGAAGTGTATGCTGTAATGTATTGGTAATTAGAATGTGGTTGTTGTAATGACTATTTCATTTTGGGTGTTAGTAATTAAATGACGCAATAGATCAATTATTTCAGGATGACTTCGTGTTTTGAGATTTCATCTCAGAGCATGGCTTCCGGTCTGTTTTTCGAAACATAATTATTTTTCAGGAACGTGTTGTTACAGTCGGTATCATAGAAAGATTGTTAGATACTTGGGCGGAATTAATTAAGTTTGATATTAAAATTTGATCTTATAGGATTTGATTTTTAGGGTTGGAAATTATATGTTTATTAGGATTATTTAAGTATTAATATCATATCCTCAAAAATGGAATTAATATCATAGGATATGATCATTGCAGTTAAGTATTGACATAGTATTGTACGCTTAGGTGCTACACATTCTTTATCATTCAATACATAAGATAAACTTGCACTTTGTATAGCACTGTGCTAGGAAAGTATAAATTATATAATTAACTTTTATTTTTTTCTAGTTAAAACAGATTTTTAATCTACTACATTAAGTATAGTACAAATATAGACATACGATATTTTCTTTTTTTTAATTGTTTCAAAAAAAAAAAAATGCACTAACTTGATTCATTTATTTATAAAATATATTTAATGATTTTTTAATAGCAATGTTGATCATAATGACTCCTTTATTACCAACCGTTACCTTTTTTTTTTTTTTTTTTTTTTTTTTTTTTGAGGGTAAACCGTTACCTTTATACATTTGTAACTTTCCATGTAATTATATTTTTCATAACTTCCGGTATCAATTGAGTTTTAATTACGCAATAAGTACAACAGTTTTCTAGACATTCAATAGTATAATAAATAATTTCAATAGAGGTTTAAATATGTAATTAACCATGTCATTATTATAGGATTGATTGTTCTACCAATTCCTTGAATTATTTTAAAAGAGTGCACTTTACTAATAGAAAGTCAAGCACGAAAACTACAAGCGCGCTCGGCTTTCGAGCGCTCCGCTCCTTCGATCGATTGTTCGTGATCGGATCTCGGGGTTCTATTGCACTCCCTAAATAGGGTTCTTTTCACCTTTCCCTCACGGTACTTGTCCGCTATTGGTCATTGAGGAATACTTAGGCTTAGAGGGTGGTCCCTCTTTCTCACGTAAAAGTGATCAGAATTCGAACACGCCGCGTTTTACTGGGAAGGATCGAACCATGGGAACGAATCTACAGGGCTATCACCTTCTTTGGCCAGATCTTCCAATCTTTTCACAATTACAGTTCAATGCCCTTTATAGTAAAGAAAGGCTTGAAAGCTAACCTCTCACATGCGTTCGAATGGCTTTGCACCTTATTATTAGAGAAAGTGACGACCGCTTCCCGGGAAGCCAGGGGTCGTTAGACCATAAGCTTTCTGTGAAAACGTAATAGGCTAGCTGGCTCGCTTCGCTCTTCAAACTCCGCCCCCTTACTCCTTCTATAAAAAAATCTCTTTCATATCATAAAAAAAGAATCTAATAAAACTTTCAAGCCATAGCTTCTAGGTTTTCCATCATCCAATCCACAACAAATCAAATGAAACCTGGCGAAAGAAAAGTGAACACGAAGCTATACATATTTTTTTACTTTAAATATTAAAAAAAATTTGCGTCATATGATGACAAAGTTTCCCAACTAATTAAATACATTGAATTATAAGACTACTATCCACTTCTCAAAAAAAAAAAAAAGAAGATTACTATCCAATGTTTTGTTTTCTGAAAAATAAATTAGTAAAAATAAATGGACAATTAATTATTATATTTTATTTAAACATTGAATATATAAAAAGGCATTAGACTAGATTGTTGAACTACAAAAATCATTTTTATATTTGAAAATGAGTTTTATGATGTGTTTCAAAAAAAAAAAATTTTGATTCACTATAAACTAAATTAGTATTTTCATGTCTAGAAATACGGGTTTGCAACTTTAAAATTTTCTAAGTGCATAAGTTTCGAGGACGACAGCTTTTTCTAAGGGGAGTGAATGTCACGACCCGTATCACTTCTAGCCATACTTTAAAAGTAAATTTATTTAGGTAATTTAACAGTATAATCTGCATTCGAAATTATAAGAAAAGGTTGTAGAGGACTACTTTTCATCCAATTTGGGCTAAAAGGACAAGCTTAAAAGATAGTGGTTTTAAAGGACAAAAACTATTGAATATCCAATAATACCCTCTATTAATATTTTCCTAGTTTTTTGCCTCCATTATTAATTATGAGTTAAAACTCATAAAACTTTCTGTGAAGTTAATGCTCCCGATTCTTCTATGAAGATATTGCTTCTGACATCCCGAAAAAAAATGAAATGAAATAATAAAATAAAATAACATCAACGCATGGATACACAAATGCAGTAACAACCAATGCATAGCGACATCAATCCGGTAAGTGACTGCAGATATTGAAATTGATTTCGTTTGTTGTTGCGAGTGACTCCAGATGAAGTTGATGTATCATACGTTTTAGTTTGTTTGGAATTTTTTTGAGTGTAACTGCATTGTGTGTTACTACATGTCATTGCGCATAATGGTGTTACTACGCCTTAGCACAATGATGTTATTATGTCTTATGATTATAAATCGGATTGGGTGTATAGTGAAATTGATTGCATGTGATGTTGCTACATATTGTTTAATATTGGCTTTTTTTCCTCTAAAAATTCATGCCACACATTTTGAAGGTGAAATTGAACCAAGAAAAAGCATATTTAGTTGTAATCATGTGTATCACAAAACAAACGTGAAATACTTTTTACTACATTTGTGGACTTTCACCGTGTTACTACATTATGCGTTACTACATCTTAAGGAGTGTGCATAGTAGTGTTACAATATGATGAAAAAGACATGTGTTACTACATGATGTTGATTTTAGTACGTGTTACTCAGTGTAACTACATTGTGTGGATTGGGTGCATAGTGGTGTTATTACATGATGAAAAAGACATGTGTTACTACATGATGTTGTGTACAAACGTAGATTGGGTGTGATTGCATCGATGTCTCTATGTATTGAGTGTTACCGGATTGTTGTCGCTATGTATTGGCTGTTACTGCATTTTTGTGTCAATGCGTTGGTGTTATTTTATTTTTTTTTTATTTTTTATTTTTTTTTCGGGATGTCGGCAGCAATATCTGCGCAGAAGAATAGGCAATATTAACTTCACAGAAAGTTTTATCATCATTAACACATAATTAATAATGGAGCAAAAAACTAGGAAAATATTAATATAGGGGAGGAGTGAATTGTGAAATTCAATCTTATGTTGTCCTTCTCACCCACCACCTCAATAATAAGCAGTTTTTAGCCATTCACGTGGAGTCCCGCCATCATCGCCACGGTGGCCTTTTATCTTAAAAAAAACGTTACATGAGAGTTTGAATCCCCAGTACCATTAAATAGCCCCATTTTATTATTCACTTTCCTAACTGTATATTACATTTCATTTCTCTCATTCTCTAGCAATTCATATTCCAACACTTTTTAGCAAAAGATTCTAGCAAAACAAAGACATTTTCAAGACATTTTTCTAGCAACCCCAAGAAGCTACTTTCCATGGTAGGTAGGAATATTCATGAGATTTCTTGGTGCTAGGGGCTGATGATGATTTCGAAAATGTAAAAAGATAAGGAAATGCTCTCAATTTCTATGTTTATTTTTAAGTACATTATTATTCAGTGAACATTAGGATATGGTAGATAGATATAGATTTCACGATTTCATATACACTGGGCTTTATGATATAAAATAAAAATAATGTTAGAAATTTTAGGCTACTATGCAATTGTTTCTTTAAAATATTATTCCCAAACTTATAATTTTCCTACCATAAATATGCTTTTCTCTAGAATCATTATTTTATAAGCAATACAAATTATATTATATTTTGTTAGAATTATTATAAGTGTTCCTAAAAAAGAATGATTATAAGTTATGATATTTACAATAATATCATGAATGATTTTTGAAGAAATATATATATTTCAATTATAAAAGGGTTGTGAAATATTAGATTTATTTTTGGGAATTAGATAGTTATATGGAGGAGATTTTGAATTATCACTTTAGGGTTCAAGTATGATAAATGAATTTTGAAAATATATATTAAAATAGTAATAATATGATTTTTTTGTAAATAAAAAATATATGACTCATAAACATTATAATTATAAGAAAGTATTTATTTTGAGGAAATTTTACTAGATTTAGTATATATGTTTGAATCATGAAGATATTTTAGAAATAATATACTTTATGGGATATGATGAGTTATTTAGAGTACAAAAAAATGAACACGGAGCAATAGCAAATCAGAAAAAATGCTACCATTAATGGCACCCTATTTATTTTCAGTTCGCAGTGAATTCTCAAGGGTCCGGGCGCTAGCCCCTACTCACGGGTAATAGATGTGACAATATTACCGGAGCTGGTTAGTCCCCGTCCATGGGCAAGAATAATGGATATCCGGTCTGCATATAGTTCAGTTATTTCAGTTATGACATTAGAACCGTAACATTAGAAAAATTAGTTTAAGCTCCTTATTTTGGAGATAGTCGTAACTAACTTTTAACATAATTACTTTAGTATGTTGGATTTCTATTTAATATGATCTTTTCATTTAAGTATTTTATTTATGGTATTTATTTCCAAGTATATTTTACTTTGAGTATTATTTTAGAATTATTTAACCAGAAATTCTAGATGGCCTGCCAGTGGCATCTTTAGTTCCCTTTTGATAGTCACTAGTCAATTTTTATACGGGGCTTTCGAGATCACCATTTTCATTTCATATATTTTTTCAGATAAAGAATAGTCTATGGAAGATGAGGATGAACTTGGATGTCTAGTTAAGCATCACTAAAAGCGATAAGTTTATTTGAAGTTATTTCGGGAGGTTGTGTATTTGATGATACTATTTTGAAGTGTATGTTGTAATGATTTGGTAATTAGAATGTGGTTGTTGTAATGACTATTTTATTTTGGGTGTTAGTAATTAACCGATGCAATAGATCAAATATTTTAGGAAGGCTTCTTGTTTTGAGATTTTATCTCAGAGCATGGCCGAACGGCTTGTTTTTCAAAATATACTTAATTTTCCGGAACAGGTCGTTACAATCGAGAAGCTTTTTCCTCCTACAAATTCATATGAGATGAAAATGAGATTGTCTATCTTGGAGATAGTCTTGGGTAAATGCAATGTTGTCTTGAAACTTTCTTCGGGAAATTTTTTGTCTCTTAATGAGGTGCTACATGACATTAAATTTAATTTGGTGTCAGTTGCTCTTTTAGCATATGTGGTTGAGAAGGACCAAAAAAGAAGAGATGTACAAAAATACCCTTAATGATAATAATTTTTTTTTTCTTTTCACATTAAAGTCGGAGGGTGTTTGCATAGTGGTTTTACTACGTGTTACTACATTGTGTGTTACTATGTTTGAGGGTGTTTGCATAGTGGTGTTACTACGTCGGATAGAGTTCACGGAAACAACGTGAAATACGTGTTATTTCATATGTGGACTTTCACTGTGATACTACATTATGCGTAACTACATTCTTTTTATGGAGTGTGCATAGTGGTGTTAGTACATGATGAAAAGGCATCTGTTACAACAGGTGTTACTACATGATGTTGATGTTACTACATGACTATTATTATATGTAAATAATATTGATCGGTGTTTGAATGATAGTGTTATTACATATACATCAAATGAAGATGAAAGAAAAACCTGTTTTTACTTTATTATAGAATACTTGAATTACAACCTTAAAGCAAATTATTCAGGAATAATGGTCCATAAAAGCCTGTTTCATTTCTTAGAAAAATAACAACAATTGTCTTTACTTTATAATAGAACTCTAAATTGTCAAGTCTAAAGTCTTGCTCAAACTGAACTCTAATCGTCAAGTCTCTGAGCTTCCACGTGCTGAATGTATTTGGACTGAAAGTAGGCATCTTTAGGCATTAATTGTCACCGGAGAATCAGGGAGATCAAATCCCCGGTTCTTCTTGCCTTTCTCAGCTCATAGCCTTGACTCAATGCAATCAAAACAACGGTTATACAAAAATATGATTCAGAAAAGAAATTGAAAAGTAAATCAAGATGAATATAGAAAGAGTTAACCAAATCGGAGCATTGAATCCGTAAAAACGTAGACCACCACGTTTCTTGAAGGACCGTGTTAACAGACCAAGTAAGATGATAGACAAGTAAAAAAATCATGTCTATAAACAAAAAGCAGCAAAAACAAAAGCTTATTGATGATACTAATCAAACAGGATAGAATCCCAACAAGAGAAAACCATAAATTAAAAGATTCATAGCATAGCAAGGGCATGAAGTACAGGCTCTGCAAAACGATCAATGCGAAATTAAACTAACCAATCTATCAGAAACAAACCTGGAATATCTACTATCATTGGCATCATGTACGAGCCGTAGCAGAATCAGAACTGGAGTCTCCTGTCCTATATGCCAAGAGCATTGTCCATTAGTACTGAATGCCCTTTGATTTGCTTCCAAGCTTCAAACCAGTTCCCTAGCCTGCAACACCGATTATGTAGCCAGAGAGTTGGCAGAAGGCATGAAGGTAAAACCATGCCGTATCTGCAGAATCGAATTGTTTCAGAAACCTTGCGATCAGAACCCCAATTGGAAACAATATTCCCCAACTCACAACATTGAGTATACCATGAATGCAACAAAAATGTAATCAAATTTAACAAATCAATTTCTTCAACAATAAACATAACCATCATCTTGATAAGAAAAAGAAAAGGAAAACAAGAAAACCATAAAAAAGTAAGATTTTTAGGGAATGGTATATCAAGAAACATGAATCAAGTATCCTCAAAGATAAATTTTCAATCTTTTATAGAAAAAGCTGTGCTACTGATATCTTCATATGACTTCCTAAAATGATTTGTCTATATAGTATGAACACAGAAAAACCACCCAAAACTTGAAATTTTTTTGGCTGTTTTTGGCAAAGACAAACAAATAGGACCAAAAAGCAAAATCAAATAAAGCAGACAACCTCAAAGCAGAACCATTCCTCGAAATTGGATAAAAACAAAAAAACCAAAAAAGCAATCGACTTTAAATCATAACCATTCAAAATCGGAGATTCTGGAAAAAAAATAAGAAAGATAAAGAAGAGAACCCACAATTTTCCTTTTAGTTCTAGAATCAATAGAGCCGTCGCCACTATTATGAGTCATCCCGCTTAACAAGTCCAAGGTCCTTTAGCATTTAAGTTCATTTGCTTGGAAAGCATCACGATCTGAACGCCATTAGTGACGGAAGGCCCCACCGACACACTTGATTAAGCCGTTGTTGCCGTTTCGCCGCAACACCAACGTCATAAATAACCTAATCACGCCATCGGAAAACTCTGCCGAGGCATCCTTCACATCAAACCAAACTTTCGACTCCTCAGGTAGGACGTACGAGGTTATGTTGTAGGTTTTAACACTAAGAGGGGATTTGCAGAGAAGAGGATGGAGGCTAGGGTTTCTAGATTTTGGGATAATTGAGGAATGAATTTAAATCGTGGGAAAGAACTAGGAAAATAGTAATAAAGGGTATTTTTGGATATACATTACCTTTTGTCCTTTTTAACCATTGCGTTATTTTCTTGTCATTTTTACATAAATAAGATGTAAACCCATCATCTACGACCTTTTCCTAATAGTAGAAATTAAAGGGATATAGTTGTCCAATTAACAGAAAATTAGAAAATAAGAAAAGGGTTTAAAACTCTATGGCTACGTTACCTTAACACAATAGAATGGTGTTTCGATCATTGTGTATAGTTTTTAGGATGTTGTTCTAGTTGCAACTTGTGTTGTTTTTTGATCGTTTGTAGATCATTTAGCTTCCCGAGTCTATATTTTTGTTTTCCGCTATGTTCTCCGATGATAATGTCAGGCTTACGTATATAATCGAATAATTTTAATTTATATACGTGTCGGACATCCTTTTCTGGTTAAGGACTAGGTATCCGGACAATAGGAGCCATGATAAACATATAAGCAATCAGTAAATAACACCACTAACGAAATATATATTAGCGGACAATGGGAGTCACGATAAACTTGTAAGCAATCGGTAAATAACACCACTAACGAAATATATATTAGCCTATAACAAAGTATTAAGAAAGATCGGTGCGTTACAATTCTTTTCAATTAAAAACAAGTTTTTCCTCGAACTTACTTTCCTTATAGCTTTATAAGACACTATATACTTGTCACGCCATATGTTTCTTGATTGCGATAGAAATAAAATGATTCTATCGGAGCTTATACGGATCCCAGACTTGCTTCTACCATGTAGCAACTAGCCCTGAAGGTAGCGTCACTCCCACGATGTAACATTTCATTCCGCAAACCTCCTTGATCCTTAGACGTACCAAAGACTCTGGAGGTGACTCTCATCTCATAATGTTTGATCCCTAAGAATCTAGAGGTGACTCATGCGATGTAGCACTGGCTCCCGAAAGGCTAAGCCTTGCCATGATGTCAAAGATATGAGATCACCGTGATGTAACATAAAATAAGGGTTATCGAGTATATACATAACTTTAAAATGTGTATTATGGTGTCTGTGTGTAGGGTTCATTGAATACGTAAAAGTATAATAGAGTTTTCAGGTTATTACGTAACACAAAATGTGGGTTTTAAACTTTTTGTATACAATTGTATGTTGACCATAACTTTCGGCTTGGTGTAGTGTTTTACTCGTTGAATTGGGGTTTAAATGTAACACTACATACGGGCTTTTTTTTATAGAAGATAATACGGGTTTTCAAATGATTAAGTTACATTAGAAAGAGTATTATGGTGTGGGTGTGTTGGTTCATAGAATAAATAACATTAACGTAGGTAATTAAGGTGATCAATTATCAAAATTAGGGTTTGGTTTTCAAACCGTTATGTTACATAAAATAAGAGATATCGAGTATATACATAACTTTAAATGGATATTACGGTGTCTGTGTGTGCGGTTCATTGAATGCGTAAAAGTAGAGTTTTCAGGTAATTACGGAGCACAAAACGTGGGTTTTAAACTTATTGTATACAATTGTATTTTGACCTTAACTTTCTGCTTGGTGTAGTTTTTTACCATTTGATTTGGAGTTTAAAAGTAGCATTAAAAAGGTTTTTCAAGTGATTTAGTTATAATAGAATATGTATTATGACTTGGGTGTCACTCCCACAGCGTAACATTTCATTCCGCAAACCTCTTTGATCCTTAGACCTACCAAAGATTCTGGAGGTGACTCTCATCGCATAATACTTGATCCCAAGGAATCTAGCGGTGACTCATGTGATGTAGCACTAAGCTCTGGAAAGGCTAACCCTTGCCATGATGTCAAATATATGAGATCACCAGATATGTGATGGCATTAGCCAAGTTTGTTTCAAGACTAAGCTATTTGGTAGTTGCAGGCTAGTCCTTAGACGTGATGTGTGTGTGTATATATATATATATATATATATATATATATATATATATATATAACAGAGTCGAATTTATCGTTATGTGGGATAGACTATCTATGTATGATCGGATGTGCTATATATATTAAGATCACTAAGCGTGTTAGATTGAATTATATGGTTTTTGATTTACCAAAAATAACAACTAGGATGAGTTTTAACCACCCTAAGCCCTTAACATGGCTCTGTCTAATCTATATATATATATATATATATATATATATATATATATATATATATATATATTAGCCAATAGACATTCATATATACATTCATATATATAATATTTTATAACCCATGCGTAATTTGTACACAAGAATGTTGCGTGTTTGATTAAAACTTGCGTTGGTCATAACCTAACAAAGCCCAATATATAGAATAATAAAACATGCTTCTTTTGGGTTTTTCTCTTATTAGTTTGTTTAAGACAAAGGCAGATAAGAAAGTTGAGAAAGGAAATTTCTCATCACCTAATCCTAACCCGTCACTTGATGATATTCAATGCTTCTTATGTCATTAAAGGCAAAGGATTAAGATAGATATATAGTACTTAGGGTATAGGGCGTCACTGTTGAACATATATTTCTAGCTTTACCTTTGTCGTACACCTTTTATTTCAAACCGTTTAATAATCATATTCCAATAATGTATTAGATCAATCTCAAGTCATATAATTGCGTATGATTAAGGTAAGTTGTTACCGTAATTATGGCTGCATGTCATGTAGTTGAGAGGATTAAGCATACCATGATTTTCGGTTGAGAGATATTTTGGTGCAATTAACGGTCGTAGGAAGGTTGTATCAAGTGTCATAATTTATATCATTTTATTTTTATTTTATTTTCACATTGACGAAGATAAATTTCACCACGTCACATGTCAGGCACACAATCCTCAAAGAACAAGGCAAGATAAGCTTAAGACTAACTTTGAGGGCCATGGGCCCCAGTACAAGCCTAAAGGCCGATCTCCGCCCCTAAGAGGGAAGCTGACCAGGTTGGTCCTCAGTCCACCGCAAGTCGGTCAGGACAAAGGAGATGTCGACCTGTGTAGCTAGGTCACCTTGACCTTGGTTGATCGCCGCAGGTTGGCTAAAATGTATAATGATAGGTATACGTTTATCAAGATAATCATGGAAAGAATCCGAAGTAATTAAGACTCTGTTCTTTATCATTTAAATCTCATATTTGAATACCGTGATTATCTCCTAAAATCAAGGGATAATCACATGATAATAATAATACTTGTGAGACATGAAAATATAGTCAATAATGGACACGACCCATGCAGGCCTAGGGCATAGGTGCACCCTATATAAACATTCATAAGAACTACGGCAGACTTGATTCCAAGACAAGCTTTGGACACGTAGGCAACCTGGAAAAATCCCAGGCTCAGTCTAAATCACCCCCTAAAAATCTCCCCCATATTCATACTTTTTTCTACCTTTTTTTGCCTTAATTCAATTACCACTAGATTTAACGGCACGGATTTATACCCGGCGAATTTTGCTTCGTCAATTGGCACTAGAATGGGGGTCTTCTACTGGTAATTGTTTAAGATTTATCTCAATTGCATCAATGGAGAAAACACGTCAGTAGAAAGCAGCAGAAAAACGCCCAGAATGGCCAAAACGACAGCAATGAGGAAGCAAAAAACACGGGTTCTGAGAATCAACTCAGCAGACCGAGGAAGTATCCTAGGATTCAGCACAACAAGCAGTCGTTGATCAACTAGCCGCGATGGATCCCGCCACCAGGCTAGCTATTCTGCAGGCAGTCCAGCCAGAAAGTGGTGATGCAGAAGAAAGTACGGAAGGAAAAACCCCCTCTAATCAAGGGAAGAGAAAACAAGATGAAGAAGCATATGTTTTTAATAAGGGGAAAAAACCGCTCGATGGTAGGGTTGGAGAAGCTGCTCGGGCGGAGATTGATGCCATGATGGGCAAGGGATCTGACGAGTTTTCTTTTTCTTCACCCTTCACAAGGCAAATAGAGAATTATGAGTGACCAGCTGGGTTTAAGGTCCTAAAATTGGACCCATACGATGGATCCAAAGACCCATCAGATCACCTTTTCCAATACATCACCTAGATGAGTTTGTTTAGCGATTCAAACAAGATGAAGTGCAAGTATTTCCCGATGCTGTTGACAGGCCGAGCTCGGGAATGGTTCCGGAAACTCCCGCCTAGGTCGGTTTCCAAATTTTCTGAGCTAGGTAGACTGTTCTTTAACGCCTTTATTACGGCTAAGCCGTTCCAGAGGAACGCTACCCATCTACTCATGATTAAACAAAAGAAAGAGGAGTCTGTCCTTCACTATTTAAAAAGGTTGAATAAGGAATCCGGCAAGTAAAAGACGCAGACAACCCATTGATGATCACGTCGTTTGTGGCCGGACTGCGGGAAGGTGTTAGGAAATCACTAGTTTAACACAGCTGAATTTAAAATTTGATTTCCGATCCCAATATCGACTTTGTTTAATACAATAAACACGTTAAGTAGTTTGACGGTGTATACCTTGGCTGATCTATAAGATCGTCGCTTTGACCGTCAATGGAGAGTAGTACTGTGCGCAAGCCATCCATGCGTCCGACCTCTATCGATAATCCACACGAACTCCACGCCGGAATCCTACTTGGATTGCTATCAGAAAAATCCGGCTACTAGACCGGCATTTTTTTCTCTCTCTAACTCTCTACTAAAAACTCTCTATTTTACTCAAGAACTATTAGCTCTTGAAATTGTGATATACAAAACAACTAGCCAACCCCTTTCTTATTTAGGTGGAAGTGGCGCCCCATTTTGCCCTAATCTGATTAGGAGAAGTTTCCTAGAAGATAGATGCAAGAGAAAAAAAAACATTTTCCCAATAAAATAAAGAAAATCATATTGATTGATTTATCTCTTTTATTATAATATCTCATATTAAATAAAAATTAAATATTGCCAATATCTTATATTGAATATATTTATTTTATTACCATAAATCTATTTTTTTCAAAATCAATTAATATCCAATATTAATATTATGGTAATCTTATTAATTAACTTACACAATTCAAGTGTATCTTATACACTCACATGTGGCGCCCCAAATGCCAATTAATTGGTTTTCGGAATATTCTTTAATTAATATAATTTAGGTATAATTAATAGAGACAATTATTGAAAAGGATATATATTGGACTTAATTATGCAAAAAAGGACACCCAAAACAAACACTTAGTTATAATGACACAAATTAGATAGAGAGACCAAAATACCATTAATGAAGAAAAAAATAAAAAAAAATACAAAAGGGGGAACACTGTTTTTGTTGTGTGGGTTGGGTTTTTTTTTCCCTTCACCTGGACGATGAAAGTTTTTTTGTTTTGTTTTTTTTTCCCTTCACCTGGACGTTGAAAGAGGGTTTTTTTTTTTTTTTTTTTTTTTTTTTTTTTTTTTTCGGCGGAAAGTGAAAGTTTATTTTTTCTTTTTTTCATTGATCACCGTGATGCATTGACCACCGCGATGAAGTGACACCGCGATGCACTGACAACTGCGATGCAGAGACATCGCGATAAAATGACACCGCGATGCATTGACAACCACGATGCATTGACCACCGCGATGCAGTGACCACCGCGATGCATTGCCCAACCCGATGCATTGACCACCCCCAATGCATTGACCACCGCGATGCAGTCACCACACCGATTAATTAATTGCGATGCTGTGACCACCGCGATGCAGTCACCACCCCGATTAATTAACCATATATGCAGTGACATTGACAATAATATATGCAGTGACATCGGCAATCATGTATGCGTGACATCAACATTTTATGTAGTGACATCAACAATCATATATGAATGACATCAACAATTTATGTAGTGACATCGGCAATCATATATGCAGAGACATTGCGATGAAGTGACACCGCGATGTAGTGGCCACCCCCGATGCAGAGACACCGCGATGAAGTGGCCACCATCGATGCAGAGACACCGCGATGCAGAGACCATCGGGATGCAGTGATCACCAGGATGTAGTGACATTTGATGAAGAAACACCGTTATGACATTTGATATTTTTCCTACTTAATTTCATAAAATCGATTTCTTTTCTTCATAAAATAGACTTCAAATGGCTATATTTTTGATATAAAACTACGATCAACATAAATATTTCACCTTAATTCATATTTTTATGCAGTGACATCGGCAATCATATATGCGTGACATCAACAATTTATGCAGTGGCATCGGCAATCAGATATGCAGTGACCACCCCCGATGCAGTGACATTTGATGATGGACACCGAGATGAAGCGACACCACGACGACATTTGATATCTTTTCAACTTATTTTCAGAAAATCGATTTTTTCTTGACAAATTCGACTTCAAACGACTATATTTTTTGACATAAAACTCCGATCAACATAATTATTTCACCCTAATGCATATTTGTTCGTCCACTTTATTTTGATATCTCATTTGATATTTTTCCGAATTAATTTCAGAAATTCGAGTTTTTCTTTATAAATTCGACTTCAAACGGCTATATCTTTTGATATAAAACTCCGATCAACATAATTCTTTCATTATAATTCATATTTTTCGTCATCTTTATTACGATATCTCATTTTATGAAATGACACTTTATGCTGATGACACACAATAACACCAACATTTTATGAAGTGACATCAACACCCAAATTGCAAAAACAAAAGTTTGTAAATTGTATATGCAGTGACATCGATGCCATTGCATCAGTCTTTAATCTTTGTAAATGCATTGACATCAATATCACCACATCAATTTTATTCCAAATCATACACAAACCCACCATCAAGTTATAGCTTTTCTTTCTTTGTTTCAAGGTGATGCATGTTAAACTAATTGATCATTATTACATCATGATTTCTGACGGTGTCGATACACGATGTGACACTCGTTGTATCACAAGCGGTTATGCCTGGATCATTACTCAAAAAAAAGAAAGGAAAAAATAAAATATCATCCAAAGCCTTTCATAATCATACCAAAGCATCCAACTTTTATTTCTATTTTTTCACATTTCCATTACATTAGAATTTAGAAAGCTTTCCGGCATAAACAATGGAAAACCATTAAGGTTGGTCCTAAAGCAGATGATGTGCCTGAGATAAGGCCTGAACAACTAGTAGAAGCTGATGGTTTTATATTTGGTACACCTTCTCGGTTCAGAATGATGGATGCTCAAGTCGATGCTTTCTTTGATTCAATTCATGAGATTTGAGCTGCCCACCAACTTGTAGACATAAAGAGATGCTCTAAATCGATGAACCTACATTTTGTGCCACTCCCAAAAAATATGCAGCAAATACATCCGAGATAGAGAAGTTCTGTTGAGCAAAAAAGCCAATCTACACACACAAAAAATATTGCCTGTCCTGAAGGGAGTTCAGTTCAACCCCAACATCCTCATCTATAAGTCATTAAATATGAAAAATCAACTCGATTATGAAGGATGAAATTACATGAACAGGCTAATGTAATATTCATCAACAATTTTTTGTAAGGGACTAAAGGCATTCAGCGTGGAACAACTTCATTATTGGACAAATGATGTTTTGCATCATCTAAAGACGTTCTCAACACACAGGGGACATAAGAAAGTGATTTAAGCTAACTAATTTATCAATGGAAGTATTTTTACCATAGTCAGTTCATGTTGCAGCTCAATATGTGCAAAACAAGGAGTCTTTTCATATTAAGGAAATCATGGATAACCAAAGTATCAAAACACCACCAGCTTGCAAAAGACATCAGATCAGCATTAACAAAAGACATAATCAGTCCTAATAGCAAGTGAAGAGGTAGCAGGAGCAGAATGGGTAACAGCAAAATCAAAATTAACCTCAACATTTTCAGAAATCCAAGCCGCATGTAATACAAACTGTGAAGGAGAGACAATCTCAAATACAGTAGCATTAGAAGTAGCAGAAGTCAAAGAAGATGCCAACTCAGTTCACATTGCAACGGTAGACCAAATCTTTGAAGGTTGAAAATTAACCAGATAATTTCTTAAAAAAAAAAATAGCATTGTGCACACACAGCAACCTGGCATTGTGCACACACAACAACCTGTCCAAACAAAGGATCAAGAGTGCTCTACATTAACTCTCTTTTACCTCATTTAGGACATCTCCGTTCACCAGCATTTATATGGACGCCACCCCGCTTGAGCTTCTCTCATAATATGTCCCCAAGGATGCCAATAGCCATGCCCCATTACAATAAACACATGCCATTTCTCTTTTAACAAGTCCTCAAATACATGTTCATAATCCTGGGCTGTGAGCTTTGCTAAAACTATGGGAACTGCAGAGATTTGGATATTTATTCACCTTTTAAAAGCCGAAACAGACCACCCGACAAATTCTATAGATATGAAAATGAAATTCAAACACAATCAAAGTACCTGAGGTTTCATACCTAAAGCCAATAACTCTTGAACAAAATATAGACCCCTTCTAATACTAAACAAAGACAACAATAAACTACTTTAGTAATACAAAATAGTACCGGTAGAAACCTAAACAACAGGGGGCACTAGGACAGAATTACTCAATACTGATGATCCATTCGAAGAAAAACAGTAATAGGCTATATGGGGCAAGGCAGCTATGATTTGCCACAGCTACGATTTCAGTGACGTAATTCAAAGACCTCAGACGATTAGTCAATTCAAAGATCTGAGCCCTCAGAACGTCGTTCTCAGAAGCAATCCGGACATATATCTGGGAGGTGGCATTAATCTTCTCTGCATACAAGCTATTTTCATTATGTATTAATGGCCGGCAGTGATTCTCCAACGAATTTGTTTCCCGGCAGAGCTTTTAGAAGAAGAAATAAGGGGAAAAAGATTCGAAGAAAGACGAAAAAAAATAAGACTGGGTTTTTTTGTAACAGAGGGTAATTTAGGAAACATATAAACAATCCGTCCTTATAAACGATTATCTTTTTTGGATGTCCTAAGTGTCTAATTAAGTCCCAAAACACGTCCTTACAAACAAATAACACTTATTAATATCATTTATTTTATTTATTCATAATAAATAAATACCACCATATTAATTTACCACTATAACCTTTATAGTCTTGAGATAAACTTTCCTTACTTGGTTATCAAATATAACCGCATTTTAATCCGGCTCGATGTTCATATGCGTGTGACCCGATAGGCTTCCGAATATGTTGGACGTAGACACAAAGTGCAAATTACGAAAATGCCCTTCATACCTAACGATCATGGGATGGCGTCTAGCAATACACCGTGACCCCCAATCATTGGAAGAGTCAAATGCAATGACTACTACATTTCATGTGAAACAGTTACCATGTAAATTACAATCCTATCGCTGTAATAATATCCATACAATCGTATCTCGAGTGTCAGTACATTAACGATCGTATCTTATAATCTGGATATCATGCTCTCTCGGAATAACACATTTACTCCCACTTTGCAAAGATTCACGAGAGCTAGACATTCCTTATAAGAAGGTCATTTCGGATATTCACTCCCAATCATAGGATACGCGATTCCTGGACGACCAAACATGTATACTCCGCATGCTTCAGTATCACACCCAATCACAACCGCATGATTGCCCCCAGCTAAGGGAAATCTCAATAGTGTCAAAGTATGATAATCCACACCGTGATGCCATGAAGACTCCGGTCTTAAGGATAATTACACAACTTCCACATATTGCGACACTTAATGTAAGTGAGTCAGTCTAACGTACGCATTCTCTAATACATGTCTATGTACATCCAAGTTTGATAGATGAGATCTATCCCTATCTTCAATAATATAGAAGACATCCAATACGTGCTAGTCTAATAATACTATCAATGTCCAATTTGATAGTACATATGACTAGAGACTTTTAAGTACCAAACGTTTTAAAGCGATTAGAGATCTAATCAACCATAATCACTATCATGTTTCTCTATCACAGTTTGACACTAAGGACATTACTATATATATACAACCAATAGCATGAAGATAAACAATACATAATAACAAAAGTGCTTTTATTAATCATAATAAAGTTATTACATGAACTAGAATACACTGTAAACGACCCGATCCTGTCGGATCCGGTCCAACCCGATTAGGTTTAGGACACCATTTCAACAGACGGGAGGCTGCATGCCAAGCTAAATAGAAAACTCTCTAGGTCGATGGATGAATGCATGGAAGCGGCTTATAATTATTGCCAAGGTGAAGAGGCGAATAGGTT
The DNA here is from genome assembly GCA_026214975.1 of Gentiana macrophylla. Taxonomy (NCBI): domain Eukaryota; kingdom Viridiplantae; phylum Streptophyta; class Magnoliopsida; order Gentianales; family Gentianaceae; genus Gentiana; species Gentiana macrophylla. Next base: position 105,082,471 of record CM047805.1, on the reverse strand, counting down.
GAAGCGGGAGTCAGAAAAGGGAGAGTCTAAAAGTGAAAAGACAGAGGATAAACCGGACAAGAAAAGGAAAGCGGTCTAGGACCAGATGACTACCCCCATCACAGATCGGTTGGGGAAGAAAGTTGTTTTGCAGGAAAGGGGTTTTATCCCTCTAATTCGACCATGGGTTCAGGCTTTATCTATCATGGAAAGGAAAGGTTTGGGTCGGACTCCTCCGCCAATGAGAGGCCCTACATAAAGGAGGGATCAGAGTAAGTTTTATGCTTACCCCAAAGACGTGGGGCATGATTCAAAGGATTGTAAGGAGTTGATAAGAGACATTGATGATGCTATAATGGAGGAAAGGCTGGATGAGGTTGTAGACCGATCTCAAGATCTCGAACCATGAGGGAAAAGAGACTTCAGACGCCGAGCATACCGACAAGATCGGGACAGGCAAGAAGAGCCACGGAGAAGAAGAGATCGAACCCCTAAAGCTGATCGACAGATTGACAATCACCCGATCAACACTATCAACACTATAATAGGGGGGGCAAGCGTCAGTTTGGAAGGTCTAACTGGTCAGGTCGGAAAATCCGTGATTTATGGCCCAAATGACCCGCTCCCTATAATAACCAACAATGAAGGTCTGGTCATTGAAGCCGTAGTTCACAAGAACCTGGTGAAGCGTATATGTGTAGATACTGGGAGCACCGTCAACGTCTTGTATCTCTCCGTATTCCAGTCAATGAAACTGAAAGACTAAAAATTATCACATGTCTCCACACCACATTTTGTTTTTCCAGGGCCTCCGGTTCATCCTATGGGGATGATAAAGCTGGCCACAGTATTCGGAAAAGAGCCAAGGTGCAAGACACTGATGGTGAATTATGTAGTGGTGAAGGCTCCATCAACTTATTATATTATTATGGGAAGACCAGCCTTAAATGAGCTCCGAACCGTGATTTCACCGGCCCACGTCAGTTTGAAATTTCTTACCATGTAAGGCTCGGTGGAAATTAATGGAGACGTAGAAACATCGAGAAGCTGCTATATAGCGATGGTTAACTGGAAAGGGGTCGAGATGGCACAAGATGAGAAGAGCTACATGCATTATTGATATGTTTTCTATTTTTGTTCTTTGATACAGTTATCGAGATTATCTATTTTTATATTTTCTCAGTTTTATTGTTGGATGATTTGAATTGCACTTGGTGGGTGCCTATTTATGCAATTTAAAATCTTTGATGCTTTATTTTATGCCATGAGAATGATGCTTGCTTAGTTGCAGAACCCATAAATATGTGAAGGCTGCAAAGGACCAGCTGAGATCCACAGGTCAGACTCAGTGTAATTTTATCTAAGTCCGCATGATGGACAAGTTGAGATCCCCAAGTCGGACTCAGTGTAATTTTATCTAAGTTCACAGGAAAGACAAGATGAGATCCGCAGGTTGGACTCATTCTAATTTTATCCAAGTCCGCAGGACGGACAACTGAGATCCGCGGGTCGGACTCAGTGTAATTTTATCTAAGTCCGTAGGACGGACAAGCTGAGATCCATAAGTCGGACTCAGTCTAATTTTATCTAATTCCGCAGGACGGACCAGCTGAGATCCGCAGGTCGGACTCAGTTTAATTTTATCTAAGTCCACTGGACGGACAAGCTGAGATCCGTAGGTCGGACTCAGTGTAATTTAACCTAAGTCCGCAGGATGGACAAGATGAGGTCCACAGGTCGGACTCAGTTCCATTAAGTCTGTAAAAGAGAAAGCTCGTAAAGTTCTGGGACACTCTCCGTAAAACAACTCCAACAAAGATCATTATGCCCGGAGAGGAATTGGAAGGGGTTCAGGCTCACATGGAGTCAAATAATAGCAAGGAATAATTAGCTAGAAAGGAAGGGACTTACTCAGTTACTTGTAAAGCCATGAATAAATGCGGATCCTCTAGTCCTTAATTACGAGAAGAGTGCATGAAGTGACAATGATGGACGGTTGATATGACTGGGGTAGTAACCCCCAAACACGTTCTCAAAAACCGTCCCCTGTAATGGGTGGGAAACGTTTCGGTTTTCAAAAAACATTAAGACAGAAGTTATGGCAAAACCGTGCCACCTGGCACGAATTGACTCTTTCAGCCCTATCAAGAAAAGAGCCAAACTCCCCAAAGGCAGAGTTGAGCAAACTTAGAAGGCGATCGACACAGATCTGACCTGACCTCTAGAGCTCAGCTCGATCTGGGGGGCTTATGACGAGGACAAATTTCACCACGCCACGTGTCAGGCACACAATCCTCAAAGAATAAGGCAAGATAAGCTTAAGACTAACTTTAGGGCCATGGGCCCTGAAGATAAGCCTAAGGGCCGATCTCCGCCTCTAAGAGGGAAGCTGACCAGGTTGGTCCTCAGTCCACCACAGGTCGGTCAGGACAAAGCAGAGGTCGACCTGTGTAGCTCGGTCACCTTGACCTCGGTAGCTCGCCGCAGGTCGGCTAAAGCGTATAATGATAGGTATACATTTATCAAGGGATAATTACAGCATAATAATAATACTTATGAGACACGATAATAGAGTCCATAATGGACACGGTTGATGACGGTCAAATTATACCCGTAAAAGTCATCAACGTTGACCTTAAATCGAGACTAATAATATATATTTTGTGATAAATCGCATGTTTATATGTATTATTTAATGTTATGTGATTTATATTATATAATTTGGTATTTATCCATTTATAAGATATAATTTGGTGTTTATCCGTTTTTATTATATAAATCGGTATTTATCCGTTTTATTATATTTATCCGTTTTATTTAAATATGATTTATTTTAGGATAAATATCTATTTTTTAGATAGATTGAGATAAATTTTGGAGGATAAATACAAATGGAAGAATTAAATCTCAAGATAAATCAAAAGAAATTCAAGATAAAGATCGGATAAGCACGAAAAGAGGAGTAAGGCAATCCAAAGAGTGGCGCCAACATGAAGGACACGCAACTTGAAGGGGGCGCATCTTGTTTTGTATTTTGAGATCGGCCGGGAGTTATCTCTTATTTGTTTTGACATTTTGAAGTATATCTCTTAATTAGCTTGAACCCCTATAAATAAAGGCATGTTATACATGCCATATACACACTTAATACACCTCAGACACTTCTCTTCAATTATAATAAAGTTCTCAGTTTTTCTTAGAGCAGTTTTTATGCAAGTTCTGCAATAATGTAAGTTCTTGTATTTATTTGTTCTTAGTTCTTTGTAATTAAGCCCCCAATTATTATTTATTGTTTGAGGTTGTTCGTTCTTCTCCGAACGATGTAGATCTAAGGATACGATATGAGGCAGTGGGGATTCCTTATCTATAAGGATCCACACGCCCAGATCTGTTATCCGGTGACCTATAGATGACTTTGGTATGATCGACAATCGTGTTTTTAGTAGATCTATATAATTGCTTTATGAACTTCTATTTTATCCGATAAGTATAGAGAAACGCTAAGATTTAGTTTTTCGCCGCGTCAATCTAGCCACGTCTTTATGGTGTGGTTGTCCACCTAGAATTTCTTATCTTAGTAGGTATGGCTACGGCTACGTTGCTCGTCTGTTTTAATTAGCGTATTATTAGGAAATACCAATATACGGCTCCTAGGTCGGCTCATGAATTGATCTTCCGGGACTTTCAGCGAGATCTAGATCTGTGTTATATTTGGGAATTGCTAGCACCTAGTTATACGTAAATCGTGATACCTAAAAAGTTAGTGTTAATGGGACAGAGACTGATGCGATCGCTTAGGAAGTACGCATGAACAAAGGAATGTTGCCTAGGTGAGGAATACGGTTAATATCGGCATCCCTAGTTTTGTAAGCGTGCAAGTCATATGAGATGGAGGCCGAAAAAGCGAAGTCACGTGATGTAGCATAGTGATCTGGATGGCCTACCCGGAGCTAGATCTAGTTTAGGGGATGACTCCCGTAGCCAATATAAAAGAAATACGAATCGGGTTAATAGTTGTCGAGTATCGCTTAATTATATAGAATCTCTATATCCAAACGATAACATGATAATTGGGGGGATTAATTACGTGTCTTTATTTGTGTTGTGTCGAGTCGTGTCGTTTACCTTTTCTTGTCTTTTGTTGGTCGTAGACCGCCTTTGTGTCCTTGACATGAATGATTAATTGTTTTTATATAAATGACCTAAAATTGGTTCCCTGTGGGATCGACCTTGATTCGTGTCCACGGATTTTATCTAACAAAGCAAACAAGTAATAAAATTTATAAATCCGGTATTCCCCAAGTGTAGGGATCGTAGTATAGCGATTAATACCGGAGTCGGTCACAGGGAATCGAGGTATCTAGTTCATTAATTTTCCTAAGGTTGTTACTACTAAAAGCGAAACTAAAAGCGATAAAATAAAGCTCGACAGAGGATTGTCACCCAAAGCCAGGAGGATAAAAGCGATAATAAATAAATAAAACTACAACTAGGAAAACAATAAAACTACTTGAACATGATAATATGATGAAGCAAATCAACATAGAACAAACCATGATCCACCATCCGCAACCCCTTAATTCTTTACTAGATTATCTTATGATGATTCAATCAAAGTTGTGGTTCACCTAATCAAAGGTATGAATTCCTACTTCCGTAAGTAATCCGTCTATCAATCTCATCATCTTCCGATCTATAGAGATTAACGCTCTCAAAACAAGGTGCAAGATTTATTAGATCTAACAACCTAGAAATCTAACCTATCAACTTCCGTTATGTCAAGGTTAAAAGTCTAATCTTTCCTATGGTGATCTAAGGTTTACACCGATTTCCATCATACGGTAAACATCAAATAGCAATACATCTTCCGATATCGATTGCATAAACAAATAAACAAAGGAAAGATACAAACTTTAAATTAAACTCACAAGATTATCCAAGAGAAAGAAAGTAAAGCGTCTGTGGAAAATCTCCCATGCATTTGCTCCAAGTTCACAACTTCAGGCGAGCACCATGAGCGAACAAGAAAAGAAAAAAGCGAAAATAAGACCTAATTAATTCGCCACCCCAGCCTCCCAAAAGGGGAGGCGCTAGGGTTCCTCTACAATGTTTTTGTGTCAAGAGGATCGAATTGTGTGTTGTAGGGTTGAAATCGCGGCGCTATTTATAGAAAAGTAAAGTAAGTGCTTTGCTTAAGTCGGTGTTGGGCGCCCGCCCACTCAAGCTGACGCTCGTTCATTCTCTTTGGACGCTTGAGATGGGCGCCCGCTTGCTTCAGCGCCCAAACTCTCTGTTCAACTTTTTCCTCCTGGGCGCTTGATCCAATATTACAGGACTTGATCCACTCTGACGGGACTTGGGCGCGCGTTCGGCTCTTTTCTTCCAAAATCATCTTGATCTTCATTCCAACTTCATCTCTATCTCTTCCTTCCATGCAAATCATCACTTGAACATCTTTTAAGCTCCTTTCACCTCATGCAAGCGTATTTCTACATCACGATAAAACCATGCAAAATGTAACATCTTACATCTAAAGATATTTATCCAATAAAATCACATAATTAACCCGATTTTGCACTTTAATACTTTTAAAACTCATTTGCTCAATATTTCAATATAAAGCTCGATTCTATGAGAAACATACGAATATGGAGAGAATTGTTACAAAATATATCCTTATAAAACGTATAAAATCACCCTTAACAACTCCCCCACACTTAAATCTTGCTCGTCCCGAGCAAGACAAAACATAATCAAGACTCGAGACATATAAACACTTATGCAAATATAAAACATATTCAATAGTTTAGAGGTTCACCCAAGTGTGTGCATAGCCATAATAAATTTCCACTAAATCCACACTTGAAATTGATTCAAGCAAAACTAGCCAACATCCCATTTAAATCAGAAATATAAAAACGATTATAACATGCACCTCACAAAACATAACGTACTAGAAAAATAATAATAAGGAGTATTTAAAATATTTCCGACATACTCAGAGGATAGTCCCCTACAACATATCTTTCAGTTTATACTGGGGATAGTCAGAAGATAACTACGGTTCTCACCCATCTTTTCACATTACCATTTACTAAATTTTTCTTTATGATTAACTTAATTCCACATATATAGCACACGCCCTCATTCCCAGCAATAGGATGTTTCATGATAACACCCTAGCTGGACTACTATCATCAGGCAGTCGGGAGCTATTGAACCTCATAGTGGTATAGGACATTTCGTGATAATGCCCTACCGCACTCAAATCATCAATGACTACTTCCGACACTTATATATATATATATATATATATATATATATATATATATATATATATATCTTATTCATATTATTCATCTTAGATTGGTATACAAACCTTAAATTATATCCCCCCTATCACATTCAAACCTTCAGATATTCACAGTATGTCATACTCTAATTCCAAATACAAACTATTAAAATTTTCAAAATCCGTATGGAAGCAAAGAATCATGCGATAATCATCAAAAAAATCTCTAATCAAATGGGCATAGCTTTAAAAACATAGCTCATCATCTACTATGGCACGTGAAAAATAGTGTTGGATGAGACATCTAAATTTACTAAATATGCAAAATAATGCACCAATGATATAAGAACTCAAATAAAGATATGCATTGCTCACTTGGGACAAAACAAACAAAATTTTTAAAACTCAGCACTCTTTCATAGAAATATAATAGTATGGCAAATGAATGTAGATACATCAAACCATTTCCCTCCCCCACACTTAAATAACAACATGTCCTCATGTTGTGCAGAAAATAAAGAGAAGTAAAGAACTTAGCTGATTGTCTTCCGAAGGAGCAACCACAGGATGATGCGCATCACCCGGGAATACTCGAGGATATCAAGAGATTGTGGACCATCCACCAGAAAACGGATATCGTCTAAAACTCACAAAAGCTAATGCAAATACCCTGCACTCATGAAAAACAAAGAAATACCTCGGGGGCAAGGGGGGATAGAACATACAAATCACAAAATAGAATCGCTCAGATGGAAAAATCAAAGCAGGAAAGTACGAGAACATCGAAACGTCTAAATATGGAAGTTTGATATAAGCACAAAAGAAATAATAGCTCGGATGGAAAGATCAACACTTAAACTCGGGACATCTAAGAATAAAGCCACGAAAGCGAAACATCAAACTCCAACTAATAATGATAGAGGATTATACATGGAAAAGAAGTCAGAAAGATTTTTCAGATTAAGCTCGTCTAAAGATGGAACATATACATGGAATATTACACAATAGTAGGCTAGGTGCAACTACATGAAAATATACTACAATGCAGCCTACATGATATGCAATCCTAAAAATAAAATAAATAAAAATGAATTCTGATAGGCTCAGGCTGAGCAGGATTCGAGGACAACCCTACAGTGACTACGGCCTATGCAGAAACTAAAAATAAAGAAAACGAGGTAGTATTACGGAAACCGACAGTTAACTACGCTCAAGAAAAATAAAAGAAAAAAAATAGAAAACAATGCAACTAGATGACATGCAACTAAATGATATGCATCTATATGATATGCAAAAATAAAAGGAAATAAAAGAAAGAAAACTAGCCCACTCATTTGCAACACAACATGTATATAATAAACGTCTACCAAATAATGACAAAGTTACGATAAGCAGCGGTGTTGTTCATTACATGCGATGTGAGCGCGCCTTAAGACTCGTCAAAAGTGATAGCATTATGGAAAACCAACAGTTAGCTATACTAAACAGATATAACTCATATGGCCTAAGACGTAGCATACGGAAAACCGACAGTAGCTACCCATATGAGTTACATAAACAACAAGGAAGCACATAAGTCTCAAAGCTAACAAGATTCATCACAACGGTATGTAGCATACGGAAACCGACATTAGCTACTAAATAACAATAAAACGATTATAAGCGTCACGAGAACCGGCGGTGACTATAACTTGCATAGATGAATCCTAACACCCTAGATAGACGACAACAAGAACAGCATAAGTCATATTAGAATCACGTCTAGCCAGGTGAATTACTCAACATGGATTGCAATAGATGGAAAGAAAACCATAACGGTGAAAGAACGGGACATCTACGCATACACAAAACGGCCACAGAGGCTCATCCATGTCAATTAATGAAGCATGTATATAAAAAATAATCAATTATTTAACATGGATCAGTAGATGGAAAGGTGTAAACATGCAAGTTACGAACATCTACGTAAAAATAATTAGCCCGAAGCTCATATGAAAGTATCCACATCAAATAAAGCATTAAAAATCAAACTCTATTCACTGTGTTTGAACAACGGACGGACGTTCATCAATCGAGACAGACGTTCAAAACATACTCGGGCGGACGGACGTTCGCAGGCGCACGCCCGTCGAGAACCACATAGAAGCAGGCACGGGAGTCCGGGAAGCGAGCAACGCTTCGTCGACTCTCAAAAACATAACAGCGTGGATGCATTGGGCACGGACGGGCGTTCACTTACTATGGGCGCCCGTCGACTCAACGAAAAAGCTGGCCAGACTTCGATTTTATCGTAAAACAAAGGCAACCCTAAAATCATAACCTAATATCGTATCATTAAAGCGAAACCCTAGTGTTTATTAAAAGCGAAAACAAAACTATGAAACCTAAATTCACGTTTCATAAATTGAGTAAAAACTTCTTGCACATTCTTAACCCAACGGTCATGAAACACGGCAAAAATAAAAACTCTCAATTTATTTAACGCTACTTTTATTGAAAACTACCTAAAAGATACGGAAGCGAAACCTAAACCTGAACTACGAAAAATTTAAAACAGAAAAACACAGGAAATACTAACTACATGGAAAAAAACGTGTTGAAATCTTCTGAGCCCAAAATGGAAGAGAAAACAGTGGATTTTGACCTCGAAAACGGTGTCGGACGGCCTTTGGCCGTCCACCACGTCGTCGGTGTCGGAACGAGCTTTCCGAATTGGGGTCCTGCGTTCCAAACGGACACTCGAGCCGAAAGTTATGGCCAAAATACTAACGAGTGCTAAAACGATCCCTTTTATCCAAAAATTTGACCGTGAAAAACGTGGAGTCAGATGATTCAACCTTAGAACCCTACCTACGAAACCTACCTACGAAAAACAGAAACCCTAAACCACGATATCTACCTAAAACAAAAAATAAATAAAAAAGCGGTGATAGACAAAGCGGACGGGCGCCCAAGTTCTCGGACGGACGTCTGATCAAGAAAGAAACAGACGGGCGCCCAAGTTATTGGGACGCTAAATGCGCTCGGGCAAAACACATATCTGAGACGATCGATTTGGACGGACGGGCGTCTAATAGCTCAGACGCCCGTTTACGTTCAAGCCGAAGCACATAAACGCCGCTAAACACGAAACAGTCCAAACTAAACACGAAAACTAAACAAAACCCTAATTGGAACCTAAACACAAACCTATGAAAAATTAATAATCACTAGATAACACAAACTACCTACGAAAAACAAAACATAACAACTTTAGAAAAATACATAATGAATCGGACAACGCAGACCGATTCCCGGCAACGGCGCCAAAAACTTGTCCACGGATTTTATCTAACAAAGCAAACAAGTAATAAAATTTATAAATCCGGTATTCCCAAGTGTAGGGATCGTAGTATAGCGATTAATACCGAGTCGGTCACTGAGGAATCGAGGTATCTAGTTCATTAATTTTCCTAAGGTTGTTACTACTAAACGAAACTAAAACGATAAAATAAAGCTGGATGAGAGGATTGTCAGTCCAAAGCCAGGGAGGATAAAAGCGATAATAAATAAATAAAACTACAACTAGGAAAACAATAAAACTAACGAACATGATAATGACTGAAGCAAATCAACATAGAACAAACCATGATCCACCATCCCGCAACCCTTAATTCTTCCCTAGATTATCTTATGATGATTCAATCAAAGTTGTGGTTCACCTAATCAAAGGTATGAATTCCTACTTCCGTAAGTAATCCGTCTATCAATCTCATCATCTTCCGATCTATAGAGATTAACGCTCTCAAAACAAGGTGCAAGATTTATTAGATCTAACAACCTAGAAATCTAACCTATCAACTTCCGTTATGTCAAGGTTAAAAGTCTAATCTTTCCTATGGTGATCTAAGGTTTACACCGATTTCCATCATACGGTAAACATCAAATAGCAATACATCTTCCGATATCGATTGCATAAACAAATAAACAAAGGAAAGATACAAACTTTAAATTAAACTCACAAGATTATCCAAGAGAAAGAAAGTAAAAACTGGCACGAAAATCTCCATGGCTGCTCCAAGTTCACGAACAGAGATGACACCATGAACGAACAAGAAAAAGAAAAGAAACGAAAATAAGACCTAATTAATCCGCCACCCCAGCCTCCCAAAAGGGGGCTGGGGCGCCTAGGGTTCCTCTCTAATGTTTTTGTGTCAAGAGGGATCGAATTGTGTGTTGTAGGGTTGAAATCGCGCTGCTATTTATAGAAAAGTAAGGCGGCTGCTGCTTAAGTCGGTGTTGGACGCCCGTCCACTCAACTGGACGCTCGTTCATTCTCTTTGGACGCAGATGGACGCCCGTTTGCTTCAGCGTCCAAACTCTCTGTTCAACTTTTTCCTCCTGGACGCTTGATCCAATATTCAGGACCTTGATCCACTCTGGACGGGACTTGACGGCGCGTTCATTCTCTTTTCTTCCAAAATCATCTTGATCTTCATTCCAACTTCATCTCTATCTCTTCCCTTCCATGCAAATCATCACTTGAACATCTTTTAAGCTCCTTTCACCTCATGCAAGCGTACCTACATCACGATAAAACCATGAAAAATGTAACATCTTACATCTAAAGATATTTATCCAATAAAATCACATAATTAACCCGATTTTGCACTTTAATACTTTTAAAACTCATTTGCTCAATATTTCAATATAAAGCTCGATTTCTATGAGAAACATACGAATATGGAGAGAATTGTTACAAAATATATCCTTATAAAACGTATAAAATCACCCTTAACAACTCGCTATAGCTATACTACGATGGACCTAGTCCTCTTGCTAGTATTGGTCTATGGTGGTCAAGTATTTTAATTTCACTTGATCTACATCATCAACGGCCCATGCATGCCTAGGGCATAGGTGCTACCTATATAACCTTCATAAGAACTACAACAGACTTGATTCCAAGACAGACTTTGGATAAATAGGCAACCTGGAAAAATCCTAGGCTCAATCTAAATCATCCCCTAAAAATCTTCCCCATATTCATAATTTTCTACCTTTTTTTTGCCTTAATTCAATTACCACTAGATTTAACAGCTCAGATTTATACCCGACGAATTTTGCTTCGTCACACATAATATACTTTTATCGTATGTGAGAGGTTAGAGATAAATAGTTGTAATGTACTACCTCTGTCCAAAAATATTAGCCCATTTAGTATTTTTCTTTTCTCCCATAATGTAAGTCCATTCACAAAGCCAATGAAGTATTTATTATATTTTTCTTCTTTTACCATTCATTTATTATATACTTACCAACTTTTCACTACTTTGCATTAATAACAGTCAATGGTCATATTAGACTTTTTCATCAAAATTAATTACACATAACCAATTCAACCAACTTTCTTAATATGTGTAAAAAAGGTCTAAACGGACTTATATTTTGTGACGGGGGTAGAATGTCATTTGGAGCTACTTTCCTACAATAATAGTATTGTAAAATTTGTCTTTTTGTTAGAGGTTTTCACGGTTCGGTTTGTTTGGTTTTGTTTTAATGATTTTAAATTTCAAATCAAATATTTTGGTTTGAAAAATATGAAACCAATTACTACAAATAAAAATAAAGTCGGTTTGGTCCAGTTCGATCATACATATTTTAGTTTAGATCGGTTCGGTTTGTCGGTTTATACTACAAAAACTAACGTAAATTAAACATAGTCAATGACTTAATCTAACGACACATATTTACCCATGATAGGCAATTGTTGGGTATACAGCACTCTGCCCGCCTGTGTTCATTCGAACCATGGCGCTGTGAAGGTGTGGTATAAGGAAATAAAGTAGAACCTTTACTAACACCAATTGGTTTTAGTACAACGGTAGCGCTAGATCCTAAAAGCGGTAGCGAGAGCAGTCATGGGTTTGAATCCCGGTAACATCATCTTTGTGTAAATCTTTGCGGTTGTGTCGTGGCAGTCTTTGAGGGGAGATTGTTGGGTATCTGACACTCTGCCCTTTGTGTGCATTCGAACCATGTATTTGTAAAGGTGTGGTATAAGGAAATAAAGTAGCACCTTTATTAACACTAATTGGTTTTAGTACAACGGTAAGCGCTTGATCCTAAAAACTGGTATCAATTGTTGGTCCCTTGAAAAGGGTTTGGTTAAGTTTAGAGGGGGGGGGGGGGGGTGAATAAACTTAACACTTAAAACTTTTTGGAGTTAACAAACTCAGCAAGGTCAGTAGCCTGCTGACAGTAGATATTACTGAATTTGTTGCAGCGGAATATATTCAAATTAAGCCTTATTACTTGTTGTTAAAAGATGATACTAAGTATTAGATACTCAGTAGTGTAAGTGTGTGATTATGTTGCTAGTTTCAGTAAGTTGATGTGATCAGTATACTAAATGCAGAAAGTAAATGCAAAAAGTAAGTAGACAAATTTTATAGTGGTTTCAGGTGGTGTAATCCTGTCAGTCCACTCTTATCTTGTGATGTTGGAGGAAATTCACTAGAGATCTTTGAGGTTGCAGTTACAAAATTCCCTAAGCTTTATGTCCTTCACCAATAGCTATGGCTTCACAAACTGAATATTTGAAACAGGTAGGATTGCTGCTCCAAAGTATTCCACTGGTCCTTGAAGAGTAGGATTGCCTCTTCACCAGCTCCACCACAAACAACAGTTCTTGACACCTAAGTGCTTCTCTATCTTCAGCAGATTTCTTGTAAAAGAAAGTTTGGATCAAATAAATGATTCAACAGTCAGCAGCTTGATCAGGATGAAATGATCAGTAGCTTGATATCTTCAAGTGTGTGAACTTGATGTAACTTGATAGCTTACACTTGAAGAATTTTCTGGATCAGTAGCTTTAAGCTCATTGAATGTCAGCGGGGTGATTTTCTTGATCAGAAACAAGATAGCTTAAGATAGATTGTTGTTTTTCACACTTGTATCTGAATCAGGAGTCCTCTATTTATACGTGAGAATCCGGTGACTTATGTTTAAAATTCAAACATAGACGTTTCAGATTTGTCCCCATCTTGACTTGCATTTCGTCTCCTCTGTACATAGTATTGACACTTGTCGCTTACTTTCGCCGATCGGTTTCATCTGTCCACCCTTTGACTTGTGTCCATTGGTTAATCCTCTGAATCTTTCCAACGTTCTTTTAATCTTGGCCATTGATTTGTTGTCAATATCAAGGCTTGTAATCCATCCTTATCCTTGTAAACTTCCAATGTAACCTTTGATTAAATCAAGATTTATACTCAACACATGTCCGACTTAATATAGTCTCATTGATGTACATATCAGTCAGGTGGCTAAAGTCTTCTGTGTTTATGAAACACTTCAGCTGGCTGCTTTTCATCTAAATTTTTATTATGAAGTTAGAGTACACCATTTTGATTATAACTAAGTTCCAAACACCACTTAACATATGGAACATAGACCTTGTACACAAAGTATATGTAATCGTTTAGGTCATCACACACTTACCTAAATTCGATTCCATATCCTTGACTTTAAATACTAAGTTTGATCCCTTAGCCTTCAACAAGCGAGTTTGAACCCTCACCTTGAGTCTTGAAGCGGGTTCCTAACTAGTCTCTTGACCTAGTTACCTTCGACCTAGACAGAGGATCTTGATAAAGTCGGTGACCTAAATACAATGCTTGTTTGATCAAACCTATACAAAGATCAAACTCTAATAAACCTATACATCTGATCTAGACATCTTTTTGCCTTTGCTCTATAACAGCTAGTCTAGCACTCATCATTAAAACTTAAAATAAGTCCAACAACAAATTTATGTCTACTTAGTTATTTGGCATGTTCTTACATTCTATTCAATATGTACTAAGTGGCATTGGTAAAACAAACAAAACACCACGTTGAAAAACATATGCAATTAACAATGAAAAATGCTCCGAAATTGCAATAATACTGACGATGTTGGATCTCGTCTAACAATAATCTGGGTCGTATTTTCTTAGTAACAATAGATCAAAGATAAAACCTTAATGCCAATAAGAAACGAGGGGGTGGTTTGGATGTGTTTAGACCGAGCCTGAGATAATGTTTATCCCAAGTTGCCTACGTATCCTGTAGTTATTCATGATGCAAAGCTTTGAAAATCAGAAACTTGAAAAAGTATTCAAAGTATTTTCACAAGCACAACAAGTAGGATTACTTCAGAACAGAAGCACTGCTCCGATACCAATTGTTGGTCCCTTGAAAAGGCTTTGGTTAAGTTGGAGGGGGGGTGAATAAACTTATCACTTAAAACTTTTTGGAGTTAACAAACTCAACAAGGTGAGAGAGGTTGTTGGTGGTCATGAGTTCATCGACCACTCGATAGTCTCTATTGACGGTAGATATTACTAAATTTTTTGCAGTGAAATATATTCAAATTAAGCATTATTAGTTGTTGTTAAAAGATGATACTAAGTATTAGATACTCAGTAGTGTAAGTGTGTGATTCAGTTGCTAGTTTCATTAAGTTGATGTGATCAGTATACTAAATTCAGAAAGTAAATGCAGAAAGTAAGTAGGCAGATTTTATAGTGGTTCCAGGTGGTGTAATCCTATCAGTCCACTCTTCTCCTGTGATGTTGGAGTAAATTCACTAGAGATCTTTGAGGTTGCAGTTACAAAAATCCCTAAGCTGTCTGTCCTTCACCAATAGCTATGACTTCACAAATTGAATATTTGAAACAGGTAGGATTGCTGCTCCAAAGTATTCCACTGGTCCTTGAAGGGTAGGATTGCCTCTTCACCAGCTCCACCACAAACAACAGTTTTTGACACCTAAGTGCTTCACTGTCTTTAGTAGGTTTCTTGTAAAAGAAAGTTTGAATCAAATAAATGATTCAACAGTCAGCAGCTTAATTGATCAGGATGAAATGATTAGCTGCTTGATATCTTCAATTGTGTGAACTTGATGTAATTTGATAGCAGGTTACACTAGAAGAATTTTCTGGATCAGTAGCTTTAAGCTCAGTGAATGTCTGCAGGGTGATTTTCTTGATCAGAAACTTGATAGCTTAAGATAGATTGTTGTTTTTCATCACTTGTATCTGAATCAGGAGTCCTCTATTTAAAGGTGAGAATCCTGTGACTTATGTTTGAAATTCAAACATAGCCATTTCAGATTTGTCCCCATATTGACTTGCATTTTGTTCTCAGACATAGTAATCGACACTCTTTGTCGATTTACTTTCGTCGGTTTCGATCATCCACCCTTTGACTTGTGTCCATTGGTTAATCCTCTGAATCTTTCCAACGTTCTTTTAATCTTGGCCATTGATTTGTTGACAATATCAAGGCTTGTTATCCATCCTTATCCTTGTAAACTTCCAATGTAACCTTTGATTAAATCGAGATTTATACTCAGCAGATGTCTGACTTAATATAGTCTGCTGATGTACATATCGATCGGTGGCTAAAAGTCTCATTGTGTTTATGAAACACTTGGTGACGACTTCTTTTCATCTAACTTTTTATTATGAAGTTAAAGTACACCATTTTGATTATAACTAAGTTCCAAACACCAGTTAACATATGGAACTTAGACCTTGTACACAAAGTATATGTAATCAGTGTAGGTCATCATACACTTCCCTAAATTCTGATTCCATATCCTTGACTTTAAATACTAAGTTTGATCCCTTAGCCTTCAACAACTGAGATTGAACCCTCGCCTTGGTCTTCAAGAGTTCCTAACTAGTCTACTGACCTAGTTACCTTATCGACCTAGACAAAGTCTCATTGATAAAGTCAGCTGACCTAAATACAATGCTTGTTTGATCAAACCTATACATAGATCAAACTCTATAATAAACCTATACATTTGATTTAGACATCTTTTTACCTTTTCTCTATAACAGCTAGTCTGGCACTCATCATTAAAACTTAAAATAAGTCCAACAATTTCCCTCTTTTTAGTGATGATGCCAATACCCTCCTTACAACAAAGCAAAACGATAAAAACAAAAACAAAACAAATTCAGTCATTTCTCATTATAATCATATTTGGTCAACATTATTACATACTAGGATCAGCAGAATGAAGTAAATGATGTAAGTGCGCTGATCTAGTTTCTGTCTTTGTCTCTTTCTCTCTTCTTATAAAATTCCTGGATTTCTCTGACAACATCCAACATCCATTGGTTTTCAATTGGTCTAAAGTCAATCCAATGGTTCAGTTCTTTCCACCACTTCCAGGCTTCTGGTAGAGTTAATCTTATGTTATGAACACTGAAGCCTTGTCCTATGTAAAAATGTTTAAATTCTTCCTGTGAATCCCTGTCGATCGCTTACTTCCTACTCTTGCAACTCTTCCACCTCTTCCGCGCCTATATAAGAAGCTCTCAATGCTTTGAACCTAATTTCCCAAAGTTTCAGTCCCAAGAAGGAATTGAGTCCTTCCTGAAATCCCATGCCATGATAGGGTTTCTTCCTTCCATTGTACAGTTTTCTATATTCTTGTAGGAGGTCATCAGTTAGCTGAATCCTGCCACGTGTGGGTTTCCTAAATTCATTTATATCATTCTCCCATATTTTCTTTGCAAAGATTCTTGCAGCCTCCTTTGCTTCTGCTGTAAGGCCCTCTTCCCCCTTATTGACATCATCAACAAACCGGGATAGTAAGGCATGAACACTCTCTTGTGTGATCACTAAGTTAGCAAGTTGACCTTCCATTATCTATGTCCTTGTGTCAACTGTAGTGATCCTTCCTTTTAAATTTTGTACCAACAGATTGATCCTCTCAATAACCTTAGGATCCAATGCAACAGGTTGAGGTGTTCCAAAGAGTTGCGCCTGCACAGACTTGGGTGCCTCAAACAAGCTTGTCAAGCTTTTTGTGTAATGAGGCAAACTATTCATCCAAATGTTTATCTCTCTCTTTGTGCTCTTCTTTATATTTCTCACATCAAGAGTTAGATCGGCAAGTGCATATTAAGTAGATGTGATGTTGAAAGAAACTGTCTCAGTAGTTCTTCCTCTATTCTCCACAAGATTCATCAAATCTTCAAATCTTTGCTCTTGTCTATTGAGTTGAGTCCTTAAATGTGTAATATCATTTCTGACTGCCTTCAACTCACCCAAAACATATCTTTGGTACAAAGACTCACCATACCTCCACCCTTATGTCCAGCAGCATCATCAGTAGGTTCTTCAACATTGTAATCTGCTCTGTGAGTGCTGACAACCAAGGCTCCTGTCCTATGCCATCCAACAGGATCATGACCTTCTTCAATCAAATCTCCAAAGATGTCTTCCAAGATAGGGTCTTGGGCAGGTTGAGGTTCCAAGATATGTTGTTCTTCAAAAAGTGGTACATGTGCCTGTTGAGGTTCACCAGCATCTTGTTCTTCCTCAGGCACTTGGAATTCCTCATCACTGAAGTCATAGTCGAACAACTGTTCATCATTATCAACAACAGTCTGCTGACTATCTTTTCCTTTAGTAGCCTTAGCTTCAGTAGACTGAACTACATCAATCTCTTCCACAACATTTGCAGGGGATTCCTCCAATCCCATCAAAGGTTCCAACCTTTGTCCAGTCTTTGTCTCGATCCTCGCGACTGAACCTCTGTTCCAAACTTTGTATTCGAGTTACATTTGTAACTCAAAGAACTTGAACCACCTCTTCAACAAAAGATTGAGGAAATATTGCATCATTTTCCTCTAATACTCTCGTGTAGCATCAACAATCTTCTATAATTGATCTCGCAATATGAGATAAAGTGTCCTGAGTGTCAAACCACTCCTGATGCTTGAGTGAGTCCTACGAACTTGCATAAACTTCTTCAAACAACACAACTTTATCAAAAGTGAATATTATGGCCTCTTCCAGGGATGTTGCCACAACAATCTGTGATTTCAATTCCTCATTTTATACAACTCCCAGCTCTTCATTTAATATGTTAATCTCAGAATTGTGTTTGACACTACAATAAATGATGAGTCAGTTGTACCGATCAGCCTATTATCTCCAAGAGTTATCCCATCATTTATTAGAGCTTCCTGATCATCAATAGTTAAATCCTCCATATCTTTATCCACATTACCAGTCTGTTGTCCCTCAGCAGACTTACCAGCATCAGTAGACTGATCTGCTGTATCCTCAGTAGATCCTTGACCAGTTGCTTCAACAGATGTTTCCTTGGCCACTCCAATGGAGTCCCCGGGGAACATAAGATGATCATCATCAGATTCAGATGATGAAGATTCATCACTATCTTGTGTATACTTGGGATCCTTAAACATGATTTTAGCAATTTTCTTCCCATCTTCCAATAGATCCATTAGCCTTGTCTGCAGCATAGTTGTATCCACCAATTCTAGTAGGCTTTCCACACCCAACTGATCAAATCCCATTCTTCAAATCCACTCATTGGATCAGCAGCTGGTTTTTGTCTCTTGTAGAATCCAAACATCCCTTGAAAATAATTTTTCACCTTTTTGAAGTTGGGATCTACCTTTTCTTTCTTTGATTTCTGTTCCCTCCTTTCATATGGCATTGAGGGCTTCTTTGGAGCAGATTGCTCAACTTGTTGTCCCCCAAAGGCTTCAACAAGATGGGCCAATGTATCTATAGCAGAAACAAATAGGTCAGTAGGTTCTTCAGATGGTATGTTTGTACCTACTACCTCCAACCGTTCCACACTAGGTTCCCCCTGACTTATATGCACATCAGTAGGGTCTGCAGTAATGTGTTCTTCCCCCTAAGTTGTAGCATCCACAGTAGGGTCTTGAACAGGTTCAACAATTTCCACAACAGGGTCATATTCAACAGTCTGTTGTGATTCTACAGTTTGTTGTTCAACAACAACCTTTCTAGCCTCAGTAGGTTGTTCAACTTGTACAGGTGCTTCCTCAACAACATCTTTAGCTTCCTTTTGAGCCTCCAAAATCCTTAACTCTTTTCATTTACCATGCTTTTTCTTTTTCACAATCTCCTTCATTCTCTTTGCAGGTTTTTTAACTTCAAGATCCTTAGCAGCTTTTTTCTTTCTTGAATCTTCTTTTACTTGCTCTTTCAAGATCTCAGCAGCAGTTTTCTTTAAAGCTCCAGCAGGCTCAGCAGCCTTATCTTCAACTGGAACCTCAATAGAGTCTACTGATTGCTGCCTTGTCTTCTTAGGCTTTAAGATCTCGGTAATCTTTCTTGTGTCAGCAGCCTTTCTTTTCTGTGTAGTTTTCTTTGGTGCAGCAGATTGTGCAACTTGTTTAACCTGCTCACCACCAGCATCATCATCTCCATCATTGTCACTCTCTGTCCTTTCAGTATCCAGATCTTCATCATCATCCGTACTACTTGGCAGCGTCGCGACGAGGGTCAGGATACATGGGGAATGGCTCAGGGAGTTCATCTCTTACTTCATTTAACATTTGGGTGTAGGAGATTTTGGTACGAGTGAAGGTTTCTTCTCTATATCTTTCGGGTTTTTGGATATCCCGATCTCGATTATTATGGCTGTCCTTGGAAGGGCTATATTCAGCCCTGTGTTTGCCCCTGTAAGATGACGATGACCCTTCGTTCCCTGCGGTCGCAATATATTTCCTTGTCGAACTTAACATATCTTAGAGGTTCATCGGCGCGGTGAGAGCAAAGTAGGATTTCAAATAGCCCGGACTCATCCCCGTTTCAAAGCTGTTCATCACAACGCTGTTCGCTAAGCCTCTTGTTAACTCATATACCTTGTAAACAGTTCATAATAGCTATGGGTAGATTCGTTTTCACCCTGTCTGACCTCGTGAAGGTCGATATAGGTCTTTTTGGGTCCACCCACTAATTTGAACTCGGCTATAAATTTACTTATCAAATCGTCCCAAGATAGGATCAAACCTGGATGAAAACCGTAAATCCACGACGCTGCTCTGTCTTGCATTGATCCCACAAAAGCTATACACCATGCCTCATCACTAGGTGTACACAGATTGATTCTGCTCTGGAAAGATGAAATCCAATCCAAAGGGTATGTTGCTCCATGATAGTTGGTGAAGTTGGGATAGTGAGTATCTCCCCTCGGAGCTGCCTTTAAGATGTTTGGATGAAGGACGCTCGTGCCCCAGGCGGGCTTAGTTTCTCTCCCGGTCTTACCCTTTTGCAACTCCTTTATTTGTTTTTTATTATGCCAAGCTCGTCATGAGCCTCGCGGATCAGGGGGAGTCGGGTATAACTTTCCTCGACATGTGATTCTCCCTGCTCCTCAACGCTGGTTTGAACCTGTCGGGGATTTCCAGGTCGTCCTGGGCTGCACCACGGTCATCAACCACGGGCCTTAAATGAGCTAAAGTCGACCTCCTTCCTTCTGTAGGTTGGGAAGTGGCGTGGCTGCTTCCTTCTATTTCTATGCGGGCAAGTAGAACTATTCATTGAGGATTTTGAGTGGATTGTATCTCCGTGGGTACTGGTATAGGGGGAACAAACTTGCTGACGGGCTGAGGAGGTAGACCTTCTGTAATGAGCAGCATGTTGTTCACACGTATCTCCTCTACGTAATCCATACGTGCTCGGAGGGATATTGTATAAGGACTCTGTTGTTGGCCCGTCCCTCCATCAGGGGTCGCTCACTGCTCTTGATTTAGATGAGAAGCTCCCGCGATTCCCTTTCGTGACTTTGTCTGACCGCCGCCTCGTGTATCTCGCAGGCTCAGGTTCTCTCCATTATATAAGCCCACATGTCGGGTGAGATGTCCTATCCGGCCTTATCCCTGGTGGACAGTACCCTCCTACTTGCTTCCCCACGATGCGGCGTCCTTTCAGCACGTGGTGTGTTAGCTCCACGTGTACGGGCCTGATTGCCTGCTTTAGACGGTGTAGCAGATGTCATGTTATTTGCGCCAGCCATGTTTGACTAGAGATATTTTGAAGATATTTTGCTAGGTATATCAAGTGGGATATGCCGGCCGGAAATATCTTTCAAACTTAGAATCCGACAACCAAAAGTGTGCTTCCAGGTGGTTTCAACAAGAAAACGGTTTCCTTAGTACTTGAAGAGTTGAACTGACGAAGAGTTTATACCAACCTAGGAATTATGAGAGGCTCAGGTAGAGCTATGAACCCGTCGGTGAAGGTGTTTTCGACTTTGAGGTGGATCGGGCTAGATACAAGCCTAAATCTGCAGGAATCAAACTTGTTCATTAAGAATATCATGATTTTTTGATAAAAACAATGGCTTGAGGGCCAAATAACCCAAAAATTAAAGTTTTCGCTGATCAGAAAGCTGGAGATGTTAGCATGATCTTGTTGGCGACGTCATGCTGCTGAACTTGCGGTGGAGCAAGTGGTTCAAAGATGCTGAATGATGATGATTTTCCAGGTAACGGAGCCAACAGATATAGTCGGATATATCAGGTGTGGTAACGGTAATATAATGAGGATATATTGTTGTTTATATGTGATTTCTCAAGTGAGAAGTGGTGGACATCAGAACCTTTGGTGTTGGACGGATGCTTATGAACGGAAACACAAGTGAGTCGACAAATTGACATAGTAGCTCTGTGTATATTGTTCTTGGATCTTTTTCTATTACATTGTGATCCCATATATATAGGCAAAGACTAAGTAGGTCAAACTAATCATGACAAGACATCAAAGCATATAATTAAGGGTAATTAGATATAAGTTGACCAGGCAATTTGTCAAAGGTGAAATGGGGCGGATGATGGACTTGACGGGATGGTGACTCATAACTTTCTTTGTCTTGTAGTCATCAACTCAAAGCTTAGCTAGCCTGATAATATGGGTGACTCCCACTATGTCCGAGGTGTCGGAGTGGAGATGAGCCCGGCTTATGGAATACGGACTGGCAGGATGAAGGTCCAAGTTACATTATTGGGCTTGGATTCGAGCCCAATCTGGATGCTTGGGTTTCGATCTTGAGTCGGGTATATCGATAACTAATGAGTTATTTATTGATGAATTGGTAGGAAGTTCATATGTCACTGTAATATCTACTTTTATAAGCACTATAATTTAGCTATTGACCCAATAATCCATCTTGTGGCAACAGAAATGAACAAGACCCATGGGCCTTCTACCTCCACGCGGCATTGCTCCGTCAGGCTTTCGCACATTGCGGAGATAATAGATGCAATGGTTGTAATATGAAAAGGGCATGTGTAGTACTCTGTAATCACTACATAATTGAAGCATCAAAATTGGTATGATACAATTCTGACTACTTTATTACATTTTTAATACAACTGTTACTGTGAAGTCTCACATTAATTTCTGCAGGGACACTTAGTTCACCACAACAAAGGTGGTGATAGCGAGCATCCCTTTATGAAGGACAATGTCAAAAACATAAGACTATGACATATTATGAACTTGCCAATGTGTTGCGGAGGAAGAAGCACTTTTGCAAACCATTGGGTGCTTCTAACTTATGGCGTTCACGAAAATGTTTGGAGAATGTACCATTCACTGTTAACAAGGAAAAGGACCATTACATCACTAACTGTGAAACACTTGTAAGCGATCATATCTATCTCAATATGTACTGTTACTGTTACTATTATTGTTTTCTGTTGTTATATAATGTGGTAATTGATCCATTGCAACTAATCATTCACGGCAATCACATATTTGGAATTGCTTGCACCCAAATGAAGCAACAAAACTGAAGAAGAATCGAAGAATGTCTACGCGAGTACTAAAATCTCAGAACCTGCCACTACAAATTAAATTTCGAAATGTAAGTATTAAATACATTCTTTTCACTAAAAAATTCAAATACTACTATGACCACTAATCCATTGAACTAAAACTAATGCAGGTTTGATTGTGTTGTTTATATGATATACTACATCAACAGACTCATAACGGGACAACCAATTCAACTAGATTTAACATATGAAGAATTGCAGCAAATCAAAGGAATGATTGTGAACAACATCACAATGAATGGCATGCTTCTGATCCTTTAGTATGCTATCATTGAATTACACAACTGTTGAACTACTTGTTATAATGTAATAGTTATTTTGTTACTTTGAAATATTTATATATCAATGAATGGTTTTATCTTCTGAATTATTTTATTTAATCTGCTCGAATAGTATACATGAATATATTTTTATCTTCCGAATTATTTATGTCAAAACAAGAACACATAAATTTAAAACAGCATTCTGTCACTTGACAATAGATATACAATTCCTAATTGCTGCTCTATTCCTGCAAAACATTACTCATTAAGGAAGTGTTATTCCACAATCGTGATCATTAAGGAACTATAATATAGCATACAGCACATATTTATTCCTCTGTTACTGCAAAATGTTAGAGATTACAAAATTGTTAGTGTAAATACATAATGATTATTGAAAGTTACTGTAAATGCATATTCACAGTAACATTGATTCCCTGTCACTGGAAAATACATGTATATTCACAGTAATTGATGCTGAATGTAAAGAACAAGACAAAACAATGACTTGAATCAATCCCAGATCATACTAATAAACATAACTTCAATCACAACGTAACATCATCAACAACTAACAAAACAACTAAAACATCAACCCAAAATGTATAGCAGACTAGCAGTCATACACGTAGACTTATTTCGATGACTAGAACAACCACAATTAGCATATTTATATGCACAAGTCAACTCTACACGTGAAGAATGCATTTACTCTGAGGTCTTCTAAGCTGCCTCTTATAGAATGGAGGTAATGCGATGTATCGAACTGATATCTCAACCGTTTGATAAGTATTTGGGATAGGATAAATCACATATGGATTAAATTATATAAATGAGCTTGTCTTGTAGTACACATCAACATAATCATGCAAAAACAGTCTAGTACTCAAGATGACAGCAACTCCATGCTCATAAGGATACCCAAATATTTTCCAAACAAAGCAAGAACAAGTGCAATCTTTCAAATTCACTTAAGCACTAGGAGAAGAATGACCCTCGTAATCAATAGTAGTGGTGCTGACAACATTCCACTTCCCATACTCATCCATAATCCCCACGTGGGACACATACTAAGTTATATGACTACATATGATACGACTTGTGGTTTTCCGTAGTGTATTACTTATAAGAACAAATCAAATAATAAGATGATAAAAAAAACTGTCATTTATTGATTACAAAAACAATTACAAAAATTATATTTCGGGCACTACACCTAACATTGCCTACTTTCGCCTTACTGTACATAAGACATGTGAGCTATTCACCTATTTTTGGGCTCTGCAATAAACATGAAGAGTCCCACATCCATGCATTGAGAGATTGTTGGGGCTCAAGAACCTCTTGAAAGCCTTAGTACCACAAGCCAAATGGAGATCTTTCTTCTCCGAAACCACCACTACAAGATGGATAAGCAAAAATGTTCCGAATAAGTCTGATGTCAGGGATTGGCCCTAGGATTGGCCCTATTTATTTAGAGAAGCTTTGTTAGAAATAATTAGGATTTGTTGATGAGTGTCAGACAAGCTTTAATAGATGCAAGAAAAAAGATTTCTAGAACTGAATATATAAGTTTTACTCGAGTCTGATATTGTATATGTTAATCAGACAAGCCCTGTAATTGTCAGTTGATGGGATCTCAGTAGACTAAGATTAGTTTTTAGAAAAATTAGTAGAGTCTAGGGTTCTAAGGTAAGCTAAGCTGAAGGCTGATGGGACAAACTCAGTATTGAAGAGTTAAAGGCTGATGGAAGACTGAAGTCAGTTTTGAATACTGAAGATGAAGGCTAAGGGATCAAACTCATTATTTAAGATAAAAGTCAAGATTATAAAGTTAAAAATCCATTAAGTCTGTGATGTCCTGAATTAACTTTATAGATCTTGTGTACAAGGCTTGAGAATTCAAGGAAATGTGATCATAAATCTCACCTAATTGGAATTTGGTTTATTCTGATCTCACAAATTAATATTAGCTGGAAAATCAAGTCATCTAAGCTGAGCTCAACTATAGACACTCAACAGAACACTTAAGTCAGAAAAGCCGAGTCAAGCAAATCATTCAAGTCAGCTAGTTGAGCTGAGCAAAATATTTCAGCCGAGCTGAATCAATATAGAAGCTGAAAGAGTACAAGTTTTTTAGTTCTTTATCCAATCAAGAATGAAGATGAAATTGAAGAAAAAGATTAATAATGGACGTCTGATCAAGAAATCAATCAATGGCCAAGTTTATATAACGGTTGCAAGGATTTTAATACCAGAACATTCAAGGAATTTCATTGGTTCACACTCTGCCATTGTCAGAAGGACACTAACACCGACTCAGAAGTCGGACAAAAGAGATTTTCAAAGAATAATCAGGCATATCCCATAAACGGTCATATGAATTCAAATTTGAAACGTAGGATATGTTCCTATAAATAAAGGACTTATAACCCAGAAGAAACTAAAATTTTACACTGCAATTTGAGCTATCAAGATACACTGGTGAATTCTTCATTTCTCTAAAATCTCCTAAGGCTTTCATTGCAAGATCAATAAACTTCAAGTGCTGCATTTCATCAAGATCAATCTAGCATTCAACACTTGAAGCCCGAGCTACTGAACTTCATATATACATCAAGATCAAGCTCAAAATAGAATTTAAGGATTCAAACCACAACCTTGTTTTACAAAGTCTTTGGAGCGATGAAGCACTGGCTGAGAGAGTAAGGGCGTCGTGGCCCGAATCAGGACATCTGAGAAAGAGCTAGGTTTTTTTTTGTGTGGTGGAGCTGTTGAAGAGGCAATCCTACCCTCCAATGAACAGTGGAACAACATTAGTGAAGCAGCAGAGACAATTGTAAAGGACTGATTGTTCACATTTTGAAGCTGAGTTGAGATCACCCAAGGACAATCATTTTGGAATCTATTGAATCTGTGTAACCAAGAACAATAGTGGATTTCCTCCAACATCACAGGAGAAAGGGAGACGTAGATGATTACACCACCTCAAACTTCCATAAACAAGTTAGGTGTTTTTACTTTCTGCATTTATTTTTCAGTACTTTACTTTCTGTCATCGGCTCACCAAACACAACACCATACACAGCACTACCGAGAACTTAAATACTTAACTCATCAAGTTTCAGAAGAACAATTTTCAAAGGCTTTATATCCGGTGCATAAACACAACTGGGCTAAGCCAGTCACCAGACTTGTCATTCTACTGAGTTTTTAAAACTCTAAAAGTAACAAGTTTATTCACCTCATCTAAACATGTTTCAAGCCTTTACAAATGACCTACAAGCTCTGTATAGTATTTGGTACTGGAAGAACCAAGTTTACCATGGTTTTGGACTGAAATGCCCCGGTCCATATCTTACTTTCCAAGATTGTCAGTAGAGTTCGTAACTGTAGATTAGCTTGGGGGTCGTTTCCCTGGTTCTTGTTTCTAACAGAATTTTGTTTCCTTTGTAATGTGTTACCGGACCTTTTCCACTCTATGATCCATAAAGATAGTTTGTTTGTTAATAATAATAATAATAATGATAATAATATTAGACGATTAAAACAAACACAAATTCAGGGTGATAACCAATTTTATCATGTGATCTTTTAATCTAAAGTTTAGTTCATGTTACAGAACTAATAAATAATAGAGAAAAGAAAGTAAAATTTATCATGTGATCTTTTAATCTAAAATTTGGTTTGAATAATAGATAAATATATTTTTATATTTTATAACAATTTAGTTATTTTTCATTGTATTAATTCAAAAGTAAAACCGTATAGCAACAATAAAGTCTCAAAGAAAAAGGCTTAATTACGCTAGCGAACCTATATGTTAAAAGGGAAATGATAGAGACACAACGGATTGACACAACAATCATATGCACCCTTCATTGTTGTGAGACTTATATTGATTGATTTAGGTCCCACAACAATAAAGGGTGTGGATGATTGTTGTGTTAATCTGTTGTGTTAATCTGTTTTACTCTGAAAGGGAAATGCTTAATTACAATAACAAAACCACGGCTCAAATAGACAGTAGTAGCTTATGGTTGATATGACTTCAATGTTATAGCGTGTTCAACATTTTAGTGGATAAACCGGAGAAATTTTATTTGCATGTCAATTTAACACCTTTTATTTAATTTTAGGTCGGGTCAGATCTGATATTTTTTTTAAGTTCCATGTGCAAAATGTAAAACGAGCCCGTACAAATTTGTACAGGCTACACAACCCGTGCAAATTCCCATGAGGCTTTCCTTTTCCTGTTTTTTTAATTTTTTTTTTAAACTTAACAATGCGACACCATGTGCAAATTCCCACGAGGCCTGTGTCTAATCTGTGCAAATTTGCACAGGCCTGTTTTACATTTGGCACGCGAAACTTAAAAAATATCAAGTCTGACCCGACTTGACATAATATAAAGAGTGTTAAATTAACCTGAAAATATAATTTCTCGAGAAACCAAAAGCTCTTTGACATGTAGGAAAGTCAAGTCACAGCCATCTAGGTCTTCCAATATATTTTCAACATGCTATATTTAGTATTTTAGGTAAAATGGAAGTAGTAGTTTTTTTTAAGATGTATATGTGCGCTACACAATAGCTAACCCCCATATTAAATTGTTGATATTAAAATGGAATGTACTTTTAGGTAGTTCAGCCGTCATTCATCTATGAATTTGATCACAGTGAATATGGAAATAATTTCTTCATTGATTTGTCTTGATGTACAAGGGTATTTTCTACGTACATAAAAGAGCTAGAAAAGACCAAACATATGTCGTAACGGATTGCAAGTAAAAAAGCAAAATAACATACCAAATAACGTAAAAGTAATAAACAAGAACATAAATAAGTAGAACACAATAATTTAACATGATTTTTAACGTTGTGTCAACTACTCGACAAACAGAAAATGAGATATTTAGTATGCACGGAATTTTACAAAGATACTACTTCTTTTGTCTAGGTTGCAATAAATACTAGATATTTATAGCTTTGGGAACTAAACCCTATCCTCCATAATGTCTCATGCGTATTTCCCAGAAATACCCTAGACGTGATTTCACAGAGCTCAGCTGAAACCACCAGATGTAACCAGACTCAGATGCAAAAGTACTCAGACTTGATTACAAGACTTCAGCTGAGATCACTCGGATGAACACGAGCGTAGCTAAACACCACTTGGTGACTTTCCTAGAATTGAACACTTCGACTCATCTAACCATCACTTCAGCTGAACTTCCTAGACTTTCAGCTTTGTCAGATTCAGACGCAGAGATCATGTCACCTTGACTAACAATATCATTTACATTAAATGACCTATATCTAGATTATTTTAGATTATATTGTGGTAGAAATACAGTCTTCCATATACCCCCTCAATCCCGTAGGGATGAAATGAACATGGAGATTGGACATAAGAAAAAGAAAATGAGGATTTCCAAGTGGTTTTGTAAGGAGCTACTCAAGTTGATCTTTTGAGCTGTGGAAGGAAATATCCAAATTCATAGCTGCCACTAATTCAGCATCTTCATCAGAAAATGGGTTTTTGACTGTGCTAAGGATGATATTATCCTATTTTAACCTTGATTCATACGCCAGATTAGGGAGGAGATGTCCGGAATCGTTGCTGATAATTGGTGAAGGTGGTGGAATAGAGACATCTATGTAACAAAGATGCCTTGGCCTTGGAGAAAAGGGATAAGTTGGGATCTCCAGAGGTGGTATTTTTGACGAGTAAGTATGGGAATATGGATATGAAGTGAGGGCGGTTGTTTGATTGATAGATGAATTGGCGGTGGACTTGTGGGTGGTCGCATGGTTGTCGAGAGACAGAGGATGAAGGGGCCTTGAGAATAATGAGAAAGAAGAAGGTGCGATTTAGGCGAATAATTTAGAGATCGGTGAGAGTGAGGATTGACTTGATGTGAGAGAGAAGATTTTTAGGAATTTTATAGTTTTGATAATGGACATGCCAGACTGTTATAGATGCAAACACAAAAAAGTCTAGATGATCATATATAGGTTTTAGTAGAGTGTGATATTGTATAGGTTAATCAAACAAACATTGTAATAGTTATCTGATAGGTTTCAACAGACTAGGACATTCAGAATCTTCATAGTTAAAAAATTCAGTATAGATCTAAAAACCATAGCCGAAAATTTAAGAACTAGAGGATCATACTCAATATTGAAGACTGAAGACTTGAAGGCTGAGTGTTCGGACTCAGTAATGGAGATTTTAAATCTAAGTTAGAAATTTTATCTTCAAGTAAGTCTGTGATGGCTTGAAGTAAACTGTATAAATTTTTTATGAACGCTCGAAGTTAAGAAAAGTGATGAAACTTCAAGTATGATTAATTAGTTGTACTCTGATCTCACAATAAAAGATAAGAGAAATTAAGAATATCTAAAGATAATCAAACTTAGATAAGAAGAATCAGTAGTAAAAGTCGAATCAAGATTCAAAAGAAAAAGTCCAGTCAAGAAGATTACATTCAACTGGGTAGTCCGGACGAGTAGTCGATCAGCTAAACAAAATCATCCTTGAGATAATTCAGCTGTGAAGACATTCAGACGAGAATGACCAGATTCAAAGTTGAAAGGTATAATGACTAGCAAGTATCTTTGTCATTGAATTCCAAAGATATTATTCAAGATAAGGATAATATATGGGACACCTGATAAATCTCAAATCACTGATCAAGCTTAAATTGTGGAAAATAATTTCAAAGACCAAAAAATCAGGAAATTCCATTGTCTTACAACCTTTCAGAAAGACAATGTACGTTATACAGAATAAACCATAATGGATATTCAGGGAATTTGAGAGAATAACCAGGACAATCAAATCAAACGGCTAATTATTCAAACAGGCAATTTTTGAAGAGACATGTTGGGGATTTAACACTATAAATAGAAGACTCAAGAACAACAACAATAAACGAAAAGAAAAGTATTTTTATAGCTTGCTATTACTCTGCTGAATTCTCAACTCATCAAGAAACTCAAAATTTCAGAAGGCATTCAAAGCTAAATGCAGATATTCGAGTGGTGCAACATTCAAATCTTCAAAGACTTAATCCAGAAGAAACACTTGAATTAGAGCATTCATCTTACAAGAATTATTCAGACAAAAGCTCAAGAATCTCAGGATTCTAACACAACACTTTGGTTACACAAAGTTTGAATCTGTGAAACAACTGAGAATTTTAGCCAAAAGTTTAGTGAAGCATCTTGAAGGCGTGGAGGACTAAAGCAGTTGAATCAGGAAATCTGAGAAGAGGTTGTGCTTGTGGTGGAGCGTTGAAGAAGTCAATCTTCCAAGGAACAACAGAGCTATTGCAGTGAAGCAGTTGAGACAAGTTTTCGGGACTGATAGTTTAGATTGTGAAGCTGAGAGTTTCAAACAATGACAATCTCACTTTTGTAATGGTGTAAAAGAACACTAGTGAATTCCTCCAATATCAAAGGAGAAGAGTAGACTAAGGGATTACACTACTCTGAACTACTATAAACTTTGAGCCCTTTACTTTCTGCTTTTACAATTCAGTACTTTACTTCAACAGATTTATTTTCAGCTCAGTAGTATAAACTCACCTGAACAATTGCACTTAACTTAATTCACCTGAATTTGAAAACTATTAATTTAAAAAGCTTTTGTATCTTCTGCATTTAACTCTGATGAAATCAATTTAAGTCATTAAGCTGAATTTAGTCAAGTTAGTTTTTGAAAACGTTTCAAGTAAACTAGTTCATTCACCTCTCTCCCTCTGAACTTGTTTCAAGTCTTTCAAAGAGATCAACAAAGAATAACCTATGCTCTAATTAATACCATATCATCGCAAATAAGGAAATGATTTCATCATTCGGTTTGTGTTTATGTATAAGAGTATATTTATAGGTATATGAGAGTACCAAAAAGACAAAAATATCATTTACATTAAATAATCTATATCAAACCTATTCTAGATTATATTGTGGTGAAAATATAGTCTTCAACACTTCGAGGTGATTCAACATAACAAAATTACATTAATGAGAAATGACTAAATATCGAAAATTCAGAAAGTCCAATAGTTTCTGAAATTCGTACCATGCGACTTAAAATCGAATCATTTTGAATATACTTCAAACAAGAGAAAGAAAAAATTCGTAAGTGAAGTTTACCATAACGGTTAAGTTGAGGCCCTAAGACAATGACGTCTTGGGAGTTCATTTCCCATCAATTACGGGTGAGTTTTATATATACATATATATATCCATTTTATTTGGTAATTTCGTTTCAGTTCGAAAAAAATTGAAACAAAAAAATCGATAATCTTTGATTGAAATAAAGGAATCCACATCCAATTCATGAGTTGGAAGCATTACAACAAGTATCATACATGATATTATCTGTTCAAAAAAATTACACAACGTATTACACATCAAGATATAGAAAATATAATTAAATAAATTCCCAACACAACGTAATATAGTTAAAGAAAAAAAAAAAAAAACCCTTCTCTCTTAAGAATAATCATGCACGTAAGAGTTTTCCAAGAAAAGTTCAGGCCAGAATGATGAAGAAGCTGCGTCGTCTTTCGCAGATGTGTTGCCGGTGCCAGCTTTCCGGCGTTACTTATATCGGTTTCTGTCAACGGCGGAAGCTGATATGAAGAAGAAGCCGGAGAAGGATGAAACCATGAAGAAGAGGTAGCAGGTGAATTATCTTCGAACGGTAATTGTTGGCCCTTGACCATTGTAACAAAGTTGTGATTTTGGCTATTAATAATTTCATTATTCAATTGTGTTTGGAAATCGAAAGGGACTTGTGGGTCTGACATTATAAGGGAATTGATACTTGAATTGATGGGATGGTGGAGCAGTTGAGAAGTATCATTTTCAATAGAAAACGATGGTTGATTAGTACTATTATCAAATTGAGATAAATCAGTTATTGGGGTACTGTCCCTATTAATTAGGGTAGTCGAATTAATTATTAACGGGTCGACGATACCTAAATTATCCCCTTCAGCCGCCGCAGAGGTTTGAAGAAGAGATTGTAGATATTGAATTTTAGCAAATTGAACAGCTTCTGCTTGCAATCTTGCAGCATGTTCTTGTAAATGGTGATTCTCAAGGAGATTAGTTAAAGCCAAAAGATTTGGCAAGCTTGAAAAAAGGTCAGTTCTTGGCTTATGGGTCACTGGATCATACCCCATCTGTATTAGTTTTTTCCTCAAATGTGTGTTCCAGAAGTTCTTGATTTCATTATCTGTCCTTCCGGGCAGATGTGTCGCAATTGCAGACCACCTTATAATTAATTAATAAATATATAAAGTCAAAAAAAAGTTAGTACATATGATTAATTTATGAGAAAAAGACTAACGTCACTACTCTTGTTTTCTCTATATATTTCTATTTAGTAGAACTAGTTGATAAAAAAAAAATAGATTTTTGTCGAGAAGGACAAAATTATCAAAAAAAATCGGGATAGAAGGAAACTATAATTTAATAAATCAAAAGTAATAATTATGTAAGAATAAATATGAAGTAATAAATATGGAATAGAGTAAATATGTAAGTAACAATTGTTAAACACAAAGAACATTAACACGCGTGAAGTAATAATTTTAAAGTAATAATTGTGATTTTTGTCATTTATAATCGTGAAAATATTACTTTTGTCTTAGGTCCATTTATTATTTTTTTTTCCTGTGGCTCTTCTCCCTAAAAAAAAACATAGAGATTATTTCTATTTAGTTGAAAACGTTTATAAAAACGTAGAGATTAATAAAAGGGACTATCTTTTCACACAAATGTTGGTTTACACTTACCAAGAGTCGAGAGTGGGCTTCGTTTGGATATTCCACACGCCTGCATTTCGACCGTAAATGAGTCGGAAAATATATACTATTCGACCAATTTATGGTCGATTCATTATTATGTGATCATTCACCCCGATTTGAGTCGAATACGATTATTATCTTCGATTATATTCTAGTCGAATTTTGAATGTTTTCATACTCAAATACGGTCGAAAGACATTCGACTAAAATTGAGTACAAAACTTTTAATATTCTCGTCGAAATTCGATCGAGAATCAATAGTCATGCTTTTATATTGTTGTTATTATCACGACCCAATTCTAGTATGAATGTGTAGAGTATTCGGACTCAATATTGGTCGAATGATGCTCGACTATGTATGAGTTTGGAAAACTTCAAACATTCTACCTAAAATATGGTCGAGAATCAATCAGGTTTGAATTTCTCAACACGTATATTCTCACCATATTTCAGTATGGATAATGTGTCATATTCGACCAAACTTTGGTCGAGAATGAGCAAGCGCGTAAAATTAAAAAAATAAAGGCGAAATTGGAAAAAAAAAATCTGTGTGGTAAGATAAAAATTTGTGTGAAAAGATATTCTCTTAATAAAATGAGTAATTTTCAATTTGTAATTAATATCGATATACTCTTGAATGTAACAAATATCTTCTTATGTACAGCCTCTCACTGATCGAGTAATATATATGGATAGAGTATTAAAAAAATGGCATTTTTTTGTAATGCATAATATATATCCTGAGAAGAGAGATTATTCGATCAGGAAATACTCAAATACACCAGAAAATCATAAACTAACTAGCTTGACATACACATTGGTTAAATCAATCCGTTTTCCATATGCTATTTATATGGAGAGGAAAAAAAAAAACAAGATTTATCGCATCAATATTCTTGTTAGCATTTTATTGCATTAATCTTGGGAATTATATATTCAATTCACAAACAAATTAAATAATATGGTGTTTACAAAATATTAATCTGAGAAAACCCACAAGAAGAAATTAATTATGGGGGACATATATGTATTAATTGAAGAATTACTTGTTTCCAATAATGGAATGAAGATGAAGAATGGTTTGCTCTTCCTCCTGAGAAAACTTTCCCCTCTTGATATCGGGTCGCAAATAATTAGTCCACCTTAATCTACAGCTTTTTCCACATCGGTTTAGCCCTGCAGGTCGATCGACATATATATATTTATGTAGTTGCATGTAATTAAATCGCTCCATGCATGTGCATGCATGTAAATTTAAATAATATTGTGTATACCTGCAAGCTTTGGAAGGGCTCTCCAGCTGCCATGGCCATGTTTCTGGATATAATCAACAAGTTTTTGATCTTCTTCTGGTGTCCATGGCCCTTTCTTGATCCCATTTTCATCGCAGCAAGGGGACCTTCCCATTTTAATTTTTTTTTTCCTCTCCTTTAAGAAAGGACTTTGCTTTTGTTCATTTGATCCTTATATTGTAATTTTTGTCCCCACGGGCTAGCTATATAGCTATTTATTCAAGTATTAGTCGTGCTTCTTCATTGTTTATGATGCACTAGTGGAAGTTAAAAAAGCAACAAAAATAAAATAAAGAACAAAGATATTATCACATTAGCTGACATGAGCTATGGTCTACTTATTTCAGAGTTTGACAAAAACAGCCCTCAAGTTTTGTTATTAGATATTATTATATCATCGTCTCATTTTTCACTTGTTGGAGATCGACTAGGAAACATATATAATTAGTAGTAGTTGTTTTAATTGACGGTTTAATTTTTTTTTTACATCAATTCAAGTTTAGAATGTTAGTTTTTCACCAATATACGTTTACAATGTTACAGTGTGACATCATCACAACATAGAACAAGTAGATCGGACATTCAAAGCTTGAGCTCTTTGAGAATGTGAAGTATCCTTTGAACTTTTGTTCTCGATCGTGTTATGTCCTCGATCGTGAAACAACACATTGTTTTTTAGAGGACCAGTAGACCTATATAAGAACCTTCCAAGAAGATACAATATGCTATTGTTGTTTTTTTGTCTTTGATGTTGCGACCGCAGTTTGCATCATTGAATACATGGAGAGACAATGGTTGATCGATTTGAAATGCAGATGAAATGAGTTGTGCCTCGACATAGCGGAAAGAGCGTTTGAGCTTGCAGTTGATCTCAATACCAGAGTGCATGGATTGACTAAGAGTGTTAATAGCGAATTTCGTGTCAAAGCGTGTGAAGGTTTAATATTGCAAAGCTCTATAGTACTTGATACAAGATTGGATTGGACATATATAGCCGGAGACTTTTACATAGACACATCGAGGCGCACACACAAATCACGGGAGTTGAAAAAGCTATCATATTCGGAAGTTCAGCTAGTGTAGTAGTTAATTATAGCATATATATGTTGGTTGAGAAATAATTCACTATCATTCCTAAACACCTGAATCCCCAAGAAATGACTGACCTCTCCCATATCCTTGAGAGAAAACTCCATGTGAAATAAATGTATGCATTATGTTAGGTGAGTTCTTAGTTAGCAAAATATCGTATACATACACCACTGCATACATAATAATAGAGTCATTCTTGTATCCAAACAAGGACACATCATAGTGAGGCTTAGATGAATCAACATATCCTTTTGGTTGCACCATGTAAAGATAATTTAGTCAAGGTCCCATTTAGGAAGGCATTATTCACATCAATGTGTCCTATGAACCAATTAAGAGGCACAACAATAGAAAAAAGTATTCTAATAGTAGAAGCTTTATCTACATGGCTAAAGGTTATAGTATAATCCATCCCTAGAGTCAGGTGGAATTTCTTAGCAACAAGATGAGCCTTGTGCTTCAAACTAGTGCCATTTGGGTTATGTTTGACCTTAAGAACCCATTTGTTCCTCACTAGGTTATGGTTTTCACTAAGTGGGACAATTTTTCAAGTGTTGTTGGCTAGAAAGGCATGATATTCTAAGTCCATCCCTCTTCCATTATGGGTTTTGAAGGGCCTCTACTACTATGGTAGGTTAGAATGATAAATACATTTGGTGGCAATGTAAGAAAAGTCTTTTGGTTTATGAATGCCATACTCAGCTTTGGTCTACATTAGGTGGTAGTTAATAATAGGTTTTGCTACTATATTTGGTTATGAGTATAAACATCTGGAACTGGCTGAGGTGAAGGTCTAGAGGAATTAGGGTGGTGTGGTGATGGGAAAGGTGTACTAGTGTTTAAGATGGATAATTGGAATGTCTAGTAATTGGACTTGTGTTCGGACTACACATATGGGAATTAGAATAGAGTACTCAAGGATGTTTGTATCAGCTACTAAAAGGGATGGATCAGGAACATAATAGAACATGGACACAACATGAGGTTCAATTGCTGGCTTGGGTGTTTGCCTAGATGTTCCTTTTAGAATATACTGTAATGTTGACTAATCAAAACATACATATCTAGACACATAGAGTCTCCAATTGGCAGCACGGCATATGTGACGTTTGTGCCTATGATTCACACCAAGGAATGCACACTATTGTGAATTGAATTGAAAATTTTGGTGTTGGTCTAGTCTTAAATTTGGGCAACAAGCACACCTAAAGACAATTAAGGTAGAATAATCAAGATTAGTTTAGAATAACATTTCATAAGGTGTTCTATGATTAAACATGGGTGTATATAGTCTATTAAGCTATAAAAATAAAAAATAAAAACATATTGGATACTTTCCCACCAAAAATTCAAAGGCAATGAGGCTTGTGCTAGCATTGTGAGACCTAATTCTATGATGCATCCATGCTTTCGTTCAGCATTTCCATTTGTCCATAAGCACAAGAATATGGATTTTGAAAGATTATAACACATTGTTTAAGAACATGTTCAAAATTCCTGAACTCTCCCCCAAAATTGGACCGGAAACACTTAATAATAGTTTGAAAATGATTTCCTACATGGTGTTTGAATTGTGTAAAAGATTGTAATGCATCAGATTTTTGTTTTAAAAGAAAGATCCAAGTGTATCTTATGAAATCCTCCAAGATATATATGTCATAATGAAAGACATTAGTAGAGTTAATAGGGGACGGTCCCCATATGTCGAAATTCACAAGATCAAGAACTTTAGTGGGTTTGGTAATAAAAGTCGCATAAGGCAGTGAATGTTTCTTTCCTAATTGACAACCTTCACAATAAGTCACTTCATTATCCATAACCACATTACACATTTTTATGACTTGACTCAAAACCATCACAAAGGGGTATCATAACCTCTTATACCATAGAGTGGCATTAGACCTATCAGATCTACTGCTTAACAAGGAAAACTTATTATGAAATTGAATATGTTGGACTCCATGGCCCATGGGAACTATAACTTTTCTTAAACTTAGGTTTAGAGTGAAAAGGGATCTCACTTGGACTTGGGTGACTTAGTCGTATAGACCATTGCTAAGGGTTCCTTCCAGTAGGACATTCCAAGTTGTGTTGTAATTCACAAAACAAGAAGTTTTCGTGTACATAGTTTTGTCATATGTTAACTTTGAAACACCATGGAGGATTTTTTGTCATTTTAGATGCATGTAAGAAATCATTCAAGTATAAAATCAATATTACCCGAATCACTGTAAGTACTACCAACATGAGCTATGGGACTTGAGCCACTATTACCAACAGCCAGGGTGTCATTACCCTCATAACCTGAGTTCAAATGCAGATTGTTTAGATCAATTGTGATGTGATTAATGGACTCGTTGTCTTAACACTAGTTTGGATCAACATGGGGCTGAGATCTTGATTTGTGAGGAGGAGTCGTATCTTAAGTAGCAACTCACATCAGTGTCGCCAACTTTGTTACACACCTGACATGTTGGCATTGATATTTT
Organism: Gentiana macrophylla; assembly: GCA_026214975.1. Taxonomy (NCBI): domain Eukaryota; kingdom Viridiplantae; phylum Streptophyta; class Magnoliopsida; order Gentianales; family Gentianaceae; genus Gentiana; species Gentiana macrophylla. Next base: position 105,044,571 of record CM047805.1, on the reverse strand, counting down.
CTTACCATAGTAGCCTCTACCCCCAACACCACCTCTACCACAATTATTGTTGTTTTTGAAGCCTCTTCCACGTCTAGTGTCTTTCCTATGTGGTCTGAAAGCATGTCTAAAATGGCCGATAGAGTTCAAAGTTTGAAAAGTTGAAGGTTGACTCAGATCAAGATTTACAGTGGCATTGAACATGTCCAAGAGTCTCTCATTTGTGACCAGCTGAGATTGGACTTTTTGCCATGACAAAGAGCCAATTCTCGAAGTAATGTTGACACTAATGGACTTATTGTCCTTGCTTAAGCCACCAAGGGTGGCAAGAATCAGTTCATCGGTGGTGATGGGATATCTAGCAGCTGGAGCCCAACAGAGTAGGACTTCATCCTATTCCTAGTATGGGTAAGAGCCATCTAATATTCCAACATGTGAGCTTTAGATATGCTATTGAAGATATTTTCAAGAGTCGTCCATGCTTCATTTGTAGTGGTGCGTCCGACTACTTCAACAAGGCCTTGCTTTATCATCGTACTCGTGAGCCACCCAAAGAGGAGTTTGCTTTTTGTCACCTATTATACAGAGCTGGGTTTATGACAACCTCTGAACTAGAGCTAAGAATAGACTCTTAGTGGTGGTCATTTTGTGACTAGAAGATGTGGATCTAGCTTATGGTCATGCACTGTAGAAAGAACAGTTTATTTCCACAATAGATAGTTGGATCTATATAGTTTTATAATGCAAATCTGGGATAGATGACATCCAAATGGTGTGGTGGAAATGGTGGAGCAGGGAGGAGAGAGGGAGTTGCGGTAAAAAATGACTGTGGAGGAAGTAAAGTGGTTCTTGTAAACATGAAAGAAGTCAAATCTACTCTTTATGTGGTTGGAAGAGTGAAATCAGTTGACTATGAAGCTGTTTATGGAATTCTTACGGTGGTCAAGGGTGGTGGCGCGCTGGTGTGCGGCGTTGGTTTGACCTTTGGAGGTGCCGATCCAGTGGCCGAGCCATAAGGCTCGATACCACTCAAATAACAAGATTGTTAAAATGTATATTCTTCTACACACTAAATGTGGTGTGAGGTGATCATTTAATATACGCATGAATTTTGCTACACAAAATCTAACCAAGACACTTAATAGCTCTTGATCTCATCGTAGACATACACCAATTGCATTAAGAAATATCAAATAATATTCCTTGACATAGAGATAATCCACATTGTTCTTCCTACTTTTGATTTGTTTGGAAGTAACTATTTAAATTTGGACATACCACAAAACCAAAAACAAAAACAAAAATAATGATAATAAAACTTTTAATTTCTTCTTTTAATTTCGGAGTTCGGACATGTTAGTGTTTGTACGTATGGTTATAATGCACATTGGAGAAGTTAGAAGTCATTATTTGTTTTAAATCTTGTTTAAAAATTCTCCAAGAAAACAAAGACAAAAGGGTATTTACGTAACTTGAATACCAATGGGCTAAACAAAGTGTAGGGATTGAGTAGGACGTAAGTAATTACTTGCTAGGATACATTAGTTAGTTGAATGTTGGTAAAAGATGATGTAATATATGAGGACAATGCTCTTCGATATGTCTGATCGAGTTTTGACTTTGTACAACGTTGAGCTACCACTAGCATTAATTTGTTTAATTGCTACTATTATATCATAAAATTATACATGCAAGGTTTGTAACAAAGGGGCAGGTCAGCATTGCATATTTAAAAAAGTGATCCATATTATAGATAGCAATGCTATTTGTTGATAAATGATACACATTGTGAGGAGTCTAATAGTTACATGTGTAATCGTTCTATTGCTCCACAATACTTTTTAGTATCTATCCATTGTGTTAGTTGTTACTCCTTATAGATTTGGATGTTAGATTCTTGCCTATTTTGTTGTTGATGTGAATAAACTTTACGACATATTTAACGATCAATTTACCCTGAATATGAGTTTAATTGTTGTATAATACAAGTATAACACAAGCTAAATTGATTAATTTGATATTTTAAAGCTTGTGTTATGAAGTTGATTTGTTCTAGTATTTCTAAAGAAAATAGATTACTTCTCATTTTATTCTATTACATGCATGCAAATAATTGAAAAAATCGACCTGATTCTGGAGGATTATTGAAATCGACTTTGGAGTTTGCGGATCGATTCAAGTCATGGACAAAAGATTTGTGAAGGTTAAAGTTCAACATGACAAAGATTGAAGTGTTTGAGCCAAGATTGGACCTGAATATCTTGTAGTTGAACTTGCAACAAAATTTCGAAGGCTTTGAAAATTGAATTGGGCTTGGATTTCTGTAGCAAAGTTGTAAGGCTTGAAAAGAAGGTTTCCAACGCAATTTGAATCGTCCAAATCGGAGTTAAAGAAATAAACATAAGATTGAAGGACTGAAATTGTGAGCTAGAACCTTTCATGGGTCAGTTTCCCATGCTAGCCCATCGGCAAACTGACCTAGGCTACCAGCAAGGGATAGTTTTATCAATTTTGTGTCTTTAGGTTTATAAAGTCGACCAGAACAATATATTAAGGCCATAAGTAGATTTTTCATAAGCGCATTTTCAGAGATCATATATACTGCAATTTTACTATGTCCCTCATATTATCATACATTCAAATTATACAAAATTTGAGTTTTCATTATAAAAAAAAAAAATCAACGTTTTATCACCTTCGTTTGCAAAGAATTAATCTCCAGTTAATAAGCAGATTCGTGAGTGGGAAAATTGATCATGAAAATCAAGACTACACTAACATTAGGACCAGGTCAGCCGTAGTATAGCTCAATCCCTGAGCAATGACGATCCCCCGGGGACTCGTTCGATAATAATGCAAACTTAGTTACAAATCCTAGATTATAAGAGTGGGTGGTCTTTGACAAAATAGAGCAGAGAAAAGTAAATTAAAATTTATGATTAACGAACAAGTTCTATTCTTGTTCAAGAAAGTAGATCAAACCGAACTAGTTAATTCTTCCATAATCGTTCACTATTTTGATTCATAGACTTTTTATCATTCAAGTTTTGAGAATCGAGTCAATTACTAGTTTATTTCCCGAAAGTGGTTCCTAGATTGTGCTCTGTTAAAGTTGTGAATTTGAAGAAAACAACAAAATATAATACGGAAATCTTATTACTCAAGAATAATGAAAGAGTTAAGTTACAATGATGATGATCATGGGGTATTTATAGTATCATACACCACGTGAATCAATTGAATGAAGTTACAGGTCATTTATAACAAAAAAATGTTTCTACAATTCTGTTGAATCTATGATACTCAACTGCTCGTTGTGTAGTCAATCGAAATTTGGATATTTTACTTGATCTCTCAGATCTTGGTGATCATTTGTGTACTCAGCTGCACATCCTTTTGTACATCAACAGTCTTTTCCATCTACTTTAACACCCTCCCTCAAGCTGAGAGTGATACATGAAACAACTTGCACATCCTCTTGCACATTAGTAATCCTTTAGGTACAAGAACTTTGTTGAAATATCTTGGAAATACCCAACCTATCCAGTAGGTAAGAGAAAATTGGTGCATCCAAAGCTTTGTTGAGAATGTTAGCAATCTGTTCCTTGGAATTGACAGGCCGTAGGCCATATTTGACTTTTGTCATTAATCACATGACAATCAATCTTAATGTGTTTAGTTCTCTTATGGAAAACAGAGTTGTGAGCAATATGCATAGCACTGGCATTGTCACAAAACAAGAGAGCAGGCAACTGAACATGGAGCTGTAAATCGTGTAGTATATAGACTGGTCACTGAATCTCACAAACAACATTAGCCATAGCCCTGTACTCAGCTTTTGAAGAGCTTCTCACATTGGTTGTCTGCTTTTTAGCCTTTCATGAGATTGGAGCATCATCTAAAAACATCATATATCCTGAAACATATTTTCTGGTTTCTGGGCATCCAACCCACTATCAGTAAACCCTATCAAGACAAAATTACTTCGAGCAGGGAAGAATATACTTTGGATTGGATTGGATTTCAAATATCTTAAAAGTCTATGAGCAGTGTTCAAGTGATTTTCAGTAGGTGTGTCCAGAAATTGGCTCAGCTCCTGTACTGCAAAGGCTATGTCAACTCTGGTAATGCTGAGATAAATCAGCTTCCCTATCAATGATTTGTATGCAGTGATATCATCTAGCAGATTTGAGTCTACATGTTGCAATGTTTACTTGGACTCCATAGGTGTTTTAGCAGGCTTGGCCCCAAAAAATTCATATTCTTGAAGAAGGTTCAAAGTATATTTTCTCTAAGAGAATGAAATAGCCTCTGGTGTTCTTGCAGTTTCAATGCCCAAGAAATATATCAGAATATATCTTTGATTGTAAATTGTTTATGCAAACTATCTTTAACTTGTTGAATCAGCTGAAAACTGGCTGCTACTATGTCATTTATCTCATGCTACTCATGAATTACTAGCAAGAGTACTAGGTCAATCGCAGCATAGCAAGGGTGAGTCAAGGTCGATCCCATAGAGACAATACAACACTGCTAATAGACGCATTAATCTTACTAAGAACACATATAACTGTCTATGACCAACATATAGACATAAAACAGAGTGGGTGTTCCCCTTTCTAACCGATCTCCTAACTTGGTGTAATTATTCATTATGTTTACTTTCCCCGTAATTCCCCAGTTCAATCAGAACTTATATTTTTAATTCAATTTTAGATATGGGTGCAATATCCTAACCTTGTTTACTTCCATTTGCAAGGACAGTAAATGTCTATGTTTCGTTAAACTCCTTTGTTGGTTGTATTAACCCACACGCAATAAGTTCTGGAAAGTGCCGGCTCAAGACTGAGAACATCCATAGGCAGCTATCGACAATGACTAGCATGTCCCTAAGGATTCATCCAGACTATGTCCTAACTAACACTTCACATTGCAAGTCCTTCAAGTTAATTTATGGAAACTTGACAAGTAGATTGGCTAGATCGAATCTACCGTGAATTAAACCTATCGATCAACGTAGCTGACGCTGAATCTCAAGATTTAGGGTGACCTAAGGGTTGCCTCACAATTGCGATATAGACCATTGTAATAGCAAGCACGGCGGTTCATAATTCTGGAATTTCATAGTTCTGTTCTGATTAATTCTAGTAAATTATGGTTCGTTTAAACATGAAAATCAATTACATCGTGTTAAATAAAGCTAATCAACCATAGTAAAAATATAAAGGAACGTTCAAAGCTTAATACCTTTAATTATGGAGATCTAGCTTGATCAACTCAAGCTTGTTGATGTCTTAAGGAAGGAAACCAAAGGAAAAACTCAAAGCAATAACCAAGAAATTTTTATTTCATAAAACTAAATAATATTGGACGTACTTGTTACAATGGAGTGTTACAGGCTTTATATAGGCACAGTAAATTGACCAACGTGTTCTACACGCTAACTGACTTAATGCAGGACTCGGAAGCTCAATTTCATGTTTCCCATGGCTCGTTGATGCGGATGAACTTCCGCAATTGCGACATAGCTTCAGCCTGTCTTATCTCAGCAGACTTCTTCTTGGACTTCTATAGTTCGGCTCAATGACTCTTTATAGCCCGGATTTTACCTTTTCATTGCTCCATAATATGGTACACCTGAAAAGTACATAAAACGAGACAAAACAGTACCATCTTCAAGGGGTAAATATGTAAATGTTGAATTAGTGACTAAGGAACATGTACTAAGCAATTGATATGTATTTCACACAATAATAGGACTATCTCTTGTCAATTGAGCATGATTCGGGGTAAATAATGGTATAGTTTATAGTACTAAATATAGTGTTATCAATTACCTCCACTTTGCTTTTGATCGTCCTGAACAAAAAGGCAAAAGAAAATGAACCCTCGAACCAATATACAAGTTAACTAAAAGCTTCTATGTATCACAAAGTCAAGATAAGAATCCTGTCAACCCATATCCATAAGCAACGCATTAAACAACATTCAATCCATGAACCTATGCGTGTGTGAAATAACCCGCAAGCATCATAACATAGACAGAATTACATTATATCGATTCAAGGTCTAACTAGCATATCATGAGAATGTTTATCTCTTTACGCCATTGATTTTATAATTTGATTTATTTCTTTTGAATTCGTAGGTCAAGTCAAGTAGGCAAGGGGGACCGGGAACCTAGTACTACTCCAAGACTCACGTTTATCTTATTTATTTATTGATGCGAGGTCGGATAGATTATCAAGCAGAAACTTGCACTGGTGGGTGCTAAGCAAGAACTTTATCAAATCTAGCACCGAACTTGCTACCCTCTTGCCAAAGAATTTTAATTCTTTTTCGGGCAGGTTGGACACTCAAAAATCTATCTATCCTTACGGTCTGCTCAATTTGATAAACTACCGAATCCATAAATCCTTGGCCTTTATAAGATCCACAACTTGACCTAAATGCCAGTAGGTAGAACAAAAACTCATAAGACTAGGGTCAACTCAGATTAACATAATGCCTCATATAACTACACACTGAACAAGTGAGTTATATGTGGTTAAAAAAGCGGTTCACAAAAAGAATATGCGGTTAATACGCGACTACATCAAAAGATGGCACGATTTCATCCATTCGTTCATGAAATAAATGTGTAATTAATTAGCTTCAAACGGTCAAAGACTTCATATCTTTGCGATCTTATTCGATAATGAATCAACAAGACAAATGGTGAAAATGAATCAAAAAAAATCAAGATAGTCGGAAGTTGAAAAATGCAATGTCGAGAGCTAAGTGACATTCTTTCCCCCCACTTAAGCGAAACATTGTCCCCATTGATGAAAAGATTAAAAATAGAAAGGAACTTAGCTTCGTTAAGCGCGGAGCTCAAAAGGGAATCCGTAAAGCGTATATGTGGGCAACAAATGGAAAGATCCTCGGAATCTGCAAAAAGTCTTACAAACAAAACAAAGCGAAGCTCTCGGGGTAACAAAAAGTGACATAATAAATATGATGGTAGTAAGAAAGCAATAAGATAACTCCAAAAAAAAAATAAAATAAGCCGACAAAATTCATTATATTAATAATAATTAAAAACTATTTCCTCAAAAAAAAAGTGCATAGTGAAGCAAAGTTGGGTAAGACTAATAAAAATAAAAAGAAAAAGAAAAGACAGCAATGGAGAAAATAACAACGAAAGTTGACAAAAATCTCTGCACCAGACTCAGACATGTAGTAATCTTGCTCAAGGGATGGTGATTGCTCAAAACCGGGAGGTGGTGCAGAAGTTGAAGGTCCAGTAGCTGAAGAAGATGTAGCGTGACGAGGGGCATGTCTAGGTGGAGAGGAAAAAGGTGGAATTACGAGATGCTGAATCATACAATCCATCTTCCCGTGCATGTCAGCAATCTCTCAGGCAAACCCCTTATTGATCTCATGCTAAGATCTAGCTTTACCATGCACTGGTGTACGCTCTCATGGATTAGCTTGACGTCATCTACCTCTTCCCGTCTCGGACACTTCCTGTCTCTTCAAGATCGGCCTCGGATCTATCCTCTCATGAGCAGCCAAAACAGGGCATCATGCCTATATCGCAAAAGCATCTATCATGTGCCCATACGAAAGTGTCTCACGTCGGGATCCTACAACGTCTCGAATACAAGTATGCATAAGCAAACCAACATTCACCTCGTTCTCAATCTCGAGGAAGAACGTCAGCTCAGGTTGCTTTTGTGTAACTGAGGCATAATGATCATATAGCAGCAGATGTGAAATGACAAAACGGTGCAGCACTCGCCTGTCCCATGTCAAGTCATTCGCCAAAAAGATGGTTGGGATCCAAATGAGTCTCACTGCCACTCGATATCAAAATGACCAGTAATAATCTCCAACCTCTCCAAGTTAGGTTCACTTGTAACAACAGTGAACTCATCCTCTCAAACCGATGCATTTTCCATGCCGAAATACACATTGATTCTCTCATTAAAGAAGTCAATACAAACACCCATGACCATAGCAAATTGAGCTCGGGCGTTATGCGCAACATACATATAGAACTTTCGGACAATGTTGGACTTGAACTGGGCGGGACCTCAGCCATTGCTATCCATCTATGGTGTCGAAGAACTGCAGATAAAAGCTCACCAATGTCATTGAGGTCAACACCTTTCTCACGAGCAATGGTATGCACATTCCAATGGGTGCAGAATGACTCGTAAATCTGTGTCGAATCAAATTGTGTCACCCCATTAATCAAGGTCATGGCATCACCCTGAACATCCTGCTACCCACCTTTTCTGCATGATCCTCTATTGCGTATGTGAGCCATTGAGACTATAGAGTGAAATTATTAGATGAAGACCTCGCTTAAAATTCAAGCTCGATTTTGCGGCAGAGTTCTCACAATTTCAAGGGAGAATGGACTGCTGCTAAAAAGGGTGTTCGATTTTGTGGCAATATGACAGAGATTTTGAGAGCCTGAAGGGTTGTATCTCTAAAATTGTTTGCAACTTCAAATGAACAGTTATGGAATCGGGTTGCAAAAATGGTGCAGCACATCAAAAATTGCGGCAGTACGTTTTGGGTAAGGTTTTTAATGGAGGTTGATTGTGGTTAAATGGAGTTTTAGTTGTGGTTTTATGGTGGTGTATGGATTGGTTATTTGGGGGAAGAAGAAGGAAATGTGTGGAATTTTGTTGAATTAGAAATGGTGAAATGGTGGTGAAGATGGGGGTTTAAATAGGAGGGAATAGATGAAGGTGGAAGAGATTTTGTAGGATAGTGGGTAGGATTAATGGTGTTGGAGTGATTAAGGTGAAGGAGAGGGGATTGAGGTGAGGTTTAATGGTGGGTGTTGGGAAGGAGGAAAACGTGGGATAGTGGAATTTGACTACAGACATTTCTGCCAGACTACCCGTAATAGCGCATGGAAACATGCGCTTGCGAGGTGGTCCTAGAATGTTTTCAAACCTCAAGAATTGGGCTTGATATGCTTGTAATTGTGGCAGTGTGCTCACAATTGCAGGAGCATATTTTTCCTAGATCCACTAAGACTTTGATACAGCTTTCCGTTCACTGCACCTTTCACAGTCACTACTCCAAACTGATTCTTCCTTAACTATTTTCCAGACCTTCTTGTCTTTTTCTCCGACTTGAACCTAACCTACTTCACCTGAGTGGCTAACGAGTCAAAAACCTTCCCACCATCCATCGTTTTTTCACCTTTGGATGCGGTAGGATGAAAAAAAACTCGTTTTCCCCTAGGTTACTTTTATTGGACTCGATCTACCTAGGGGATAAAAAAATAGTTCTGAGTTTAGAGTCGCCAGCTCGACTTTCCTTATGACTCTTACTCAGTCGGATTGTTGGGCTTTCACCCGCCAAACATGCACTCTTAAAGTTTTCACAGAAGTGCGCCTTCTTTCCCTCTCGATCCATGCTCTTTCTTGGTTTTTGATGCCAAGACAGAAACATTCCTACTTATTATCGAAGATGGTACCTTCTCGAACTTTCTTGATAGGGCCTCAAGCTCTCCGTCGTGCATGCTTGGCCTTCTTAGCAAGTGCACTAGGCTTACCACTCCCACTTCAAGTTGTACCCTTGATGTTCGAAGGCCCCACTTTGTTGTCCTTTAAATCCAAGCTTTCACCGCGTGGGGTGGGCTTATACATTTTTAATAGATCTAGATAATTTGCCTCTCTTGGCGCATTGTAGTGGTCCTTATACTCTTGTTCTCGAAGTAAAATTTTCATGAACTCCTGCTCACTAGCTCCTATCACAACAATCTCTTTTCGCACTCCGTCAGGGCTCACTTTTTCTGTACCTTTTGCATCTTCAAACTTTGAGCTCTACTTTCGGCATTCTCCTGGTCTATTTTGCAATGGCTCTAAGATCTTAAAGTTTGTGGCATCGTTATTTGATCTCGGTGTGATGCTGCCATTGTCCATGTCCATAATGGCTCTACTGGTAGCCAAAAACGGGCGTCCGAGTAGCACGGAAGAGCTAGGATCCTCAGGATCATCCAAGGCTAAAAAGTCAATAGGGTAGTTAAAACCACCTAACATGACAGTGTAGTCTCTCAACTTACCCGAGACCATGTCAGCATGGTGATCTACGAATCGCATGGTGACATTCTGGTCCATGATAGTTGGGAAATCTACCTTTTGGTAGAGAGAAAGCAGGATGATGTTGCTACTTGACCCAGAATCACACAGACCTAATCCTGTAGATTGCCATTAATCGAGATGGAAGCCTAAAACTACCAGGATCTCCTAGCTTTTCAATCACGTCAGGGTCGGGGTAATCCTCTGGCTCTGACAGAATGTAGTTAGGGTCTTCCTCAGGGTCAGACTCAGAAGAAGAAATATCATATATCGGAATAAGAGACTTACCTCTCCTGAAGTCTTCATATTCTTCGAGGTTGTTATCCATAGCTTTTCCAGTCCTAGTCTCTTCTTCCTCCAGCTTTACTCTCTTTTTGTCCTCTTCATACTACTCTCTTATTCAGGAATGAGAGTACATAGATTTGGGCTTTATTTTCAAGATGAAGCGAATTCTTGGAGGCATTGTTCTTAGTTTGGAATCTATTGCAGAAAATATAGCTGAAGCGAATCAGAACTGTTTCGCACGGCGGTTCCTAATTCTGGAATTTCATAGTTCTGTTCGGATTAATTCTTGTAAATGACTGTTCTTTTAAACATGCAGATTAATTACATCGCGTTAAATAAAGCTAATCAACCATAATAAAATATAAAGGAACATTCAAAGCATCATACCTTTAATTATGGAGATCTATCTTGATCAACTCAAGCTAGTTGATGGCTTGGGGAAGGTAACCAAAGAAAAAACTCAAAGCAATAACCAAGAAACCTTTATTTCATAAAACTAAATAGGAGGTACTTGTTATAATGGGGTGTTATAGGCTTTATACAGGCACTGTAAACCGACCTAAGTGTTCCATGCCCTAACCAACTTAATGCAGAACTCGGCAGCTCAATTTCGTGTTTCCCAAGGCTCGCTGATGCGGCTGGGGTTCTGCAACCGTGGGCCAGGATTCAGCCTGTCTTATCTCAGCAGAATTCTTCTTGTACTTTTATACTTCGGCCCAATGACTCTTTACAACCCCAATTTTACCTATTCCTTGCTCCATAATATGGTACACCTAAAAATCATGGAAAATGAGACAAAATAGTTCCATCTTCGAGGGGTAAATATGTAAATATAGAATTAACAACCAAGGAACATGCACTAAGCAATTGATATGTATTTCAGACAATAGCCGGACTATCTCTCCTCAATTGAGCATGATTCGGGGTAAATAATGGCATAGTTTATATTACTAAATATAGTGTTATCAGTCATAAACATGAAAATCAATGAAATATCCTTATGATCCCTTTGTAAATAGGCTATGATCATTCTTGGATTGAGCAATACCATGTTTCTCCAAAGACTCTGTCAGTTTACAATTCCATTGTCTGCTGGCTTGTTTTAGTACATTAAAAGACTTAGTTAACTTTCAAACCTGGTTTGGTTTTTCAGTCTTGAATCCTGGAGGAAGCTGTATGTAAACCTCTTCATACAGAAAAAAGGTTGTATGTACATCCATTTGGTGGAGATGCCAATTGTTAGTTGCTTATGTTGTCGGTAGAGTTATGACTGTTGTGATTTTCACAATTAGTGAAAAAGTCTCTTGATAGTCAATCCAATGTGTTTGAGTATAGCCCTTGGCTACCAATCTGGCTCTGCATCTCTTTATAGATCCATCAGTATTATACTTGATTTTGTACACCCATTTGCATCCAATGGGTTTCTTGCCAGGTGGCAAATATAAAACCTATCATGTGTGAGTGGTCTACAATGCCTCAATCTCTTTCATGGCTTGCTTCCACTCATCATGCTTAATTTCTTGATTGTGTGTCTTTGGTTCTATGACACCATCAATAGCACGGACATATTAAGCATACTCAGCTAAAAGTCTGTCCAAATTCAGCACTTCACTTAGCAGATATGGAGTCTGTTGTACTGTGTGGGCACCTCCCTAATAAAAGTTTGGTGCCTTTCTGGTTCTTGTGGATCTCCTTAGTTGTACAGGCTCTTGGATGACTAAGAATGGTCCTCTATTGGATGCCTCCATTGCGTCTGTTCCTGTGCTATATTGCTCAATTGACTCACTCAACTGATCATCAAAGATGTCTATAACTAGCAATGGTACCGGCCTTAACAAAATCCTATTTGAACAAAGGAAAGTAAGTATCATGGAATTGAGTGTTTCTAACAACAAAGATATCTTTGTTGGTGATATCCAAGAGTATTCAATCCTTGGGAGTGTTTGAATTTCCAAAATTGACACATGTCCTACATATAGAATCAAACTTTGTTCTATACTGCTGAAGAGTGCCAGAAAACACTAAGCAACCAAAGACATTAAACACATAATAGTCAGGTTTTGTTCCATATAAAATCTCATGAGGTGTTCTTTCTTTCAACAAAGGTGTAGGTGTTGCATTGATCAATTTAATAGCATGAAACAAGCCAAAACCCTAATACTCAATTGGCATGTTGCATTGAAACCTCAGACCCTTGGCTACATTCAGTGGGTGCTAATGTTTCCTTTCCACTATACCATTCTGCTCAGGTATGGTGGCACATGAGGTCTGATGGATAATGCCATGATGATCATAAAAGGCAGTGAGCTGTAACTTAGCTCCATTTTCATATCTAATTACTTTAATAAGTTTATTAAATTGAGTAGAAACAAACTTAACTAAAGATTTGACTAACTCAGAAGCTTCAGACTTCTGTCTCGTTAAAAAAACCAATGTAAATCTAGAAGAATCACCAACCACAGTCAAAAAATATTATTGACCATTCACAATAGAGTGCCTCAAAGGGCCCTAAATATCAATATAAACATGATCAAACACAACATTCACAGCAGTGGTACTTAAAGGAAAAGAACTTTTCTTCATTTTAGCCATAGGGCATACAAAACACAGGTCATGATGGAAATATTTCACATCAGTAGAACAGCAACTAATAACCTACAACATTATGTCAGGTAGATGCCCTAGCCTATAATTCCATAAAAGGTCATCATCTACTCCATCAGACAAAGTTTTATTTTTGGGAGAATTAACAACATTTTTAATAACAGCTCTCTTTGCAGGCTGATCTAACTGAATGTAAAGCCCTTTGTGCAGCACAGCTGAACCAATCATGTTCTTCTTGTTGTCTTGCAAACCATACTTGTTAGCAATAAAGATAGCTGCACAATGAGGATGATTAATCATGGATGGTAAATACATCAAATTATACTTTAAACTATGAATATATAACACATCATGTAAAATCAGCTGAGTATTAATCCTTACTTGTCCCATATGTGTTACATTAACAATGTTGCAATTAATTAATCCCATTATCATATTAGAAAACAGGTTTTGGATTACTTAAATTCTCTAAGGAATATACAATGTGATATGTGACACCAGAGTCCAAAATCCATTGGATAGGCGTTACCAAACAAATGTCACATGATTCTTGAAACTGATCATGAATCTGGTTGACAGCATGTCCAATAGATTCAGAACTTAGCAGAGCCATCAGTCTCTTTAGTTATTGTGCATTCAGACCTCGGAACCCTGATCCAACTGACCTTTGGGCTTGATATTCTTATGCTGATTGATTGATCTCTGTTTGATCCACTATGTTATCTCTCTTGGGCTTGAATAAAGGTGGATGGCAATGCTTTTTATAGCAATTGACTTCTGTGTGGCCAATGAATCCATAGAAAATGCACTGGACCTTCTTAAAATTCTTGGCCTTAGAATTGTTTGCAGGCACAAACACTGGTCTGCTAAATGCTTGGTTCTGGCCTTGTCTACTCTTCTGAGCCATCAAGATCATAGAGTCTTCATTCTTAGCCTTGTTTGCGACATATAACTTCTATTTTTCAAATTTTATTAACATTATAAGGGCATCATGTATCTCAGGAAAAGGCACCATCAACATCCCTGAGATACCATAGGCTCAAACTCGTCCCTGAGGCCTTTCAAGAAATTTCATTACATGTCCCTGTGTGATCCACCAGAGTATTGATAGCATTACAGTGGCATTATGGATCACAATAACATATAGGCATAGGCCTAATAGTATTAATTTTCGTCCAAAAGAACCATCAATTTTGTGAAATATTGATTCATGGAATTAGTTCCTTACTATAATACATGAATCTCCTCAAGAAGATCAGAAAGTCTTAATGCATCAACATTTGCAAATCTATCAGCAAGATTTTTCCATACAGCTTGAGTACACTTAATATACATTAGACTCTGAGCAATAGTATTCTCAACAGAGTTCAAGATCCAAGACCTTACCATAGTGTCACACTGTCTCCAAGTCTGGAAATCTGCTGAATTGGTCTCTGGTCTTTTAATTGTGCCATCTACAAAGCCATACTTATTATTGGTTATCAACACCATCTCTACTGATGATTGGCAACAATTACATCCCCTGGAAGATTTCAATAATCCTATAGCATTATTCGATATTTGTGTGCCCCTTTGCCTAGTTTTACCGGTGTCCCATAACCAGAGTTTTGTTATCGGGTTTACACGTGGTTTGCACTTGTTTTTTTGTCTTTGTAGTGCACGAAGGCTGTTACCCGAAGTTTTAATGGAGTTTTCCAAACGGAGATGAATTTCATTGCATTGATAGAAAAGTTAATTGGGAGTTTGAAGATCTGCATTTTGCTTTTGATGGCACCCGCCTAATCATCTTGGCGCATGCGGTCTTCTAAGACAAATTCACATTGGAAAATAGCGGGAAATTTGAATTGCACAACGTGGTGCCACAAGACATATGTCGGCGGCGCCATGACCACCACCTTCTTAACAATTAATGAATCTGCCAGAGCCGACTAGCAAGTCAGAGTCGGCGCCCGCCAAGATCATTAACTGGGCATCCGCCCTCTATTATCTGCAGTAGAGTATGGTGAGTGTTTAATGCATTGTCAGCTTACTTTGGAATGAGAGCTGACAGACGCCTTGAGCTTGTGGATGGCGTCCGCCCATTACTCAGTTGACAGAATAGTTATAACACTTGTCAGCTCATTTACTTGGAACAAATTGAAAAACACAAGAGAGATCGTTGAATATCCTTCATTCACTTCTTCATCTTCCCCAACTACCCTTCCAGAAAACTTCACCCTAGGGCTCATCTAGCCCTAGGAAAGAACTAGTATAACTATTCAATCCTTGTAATATTGATTTATCATCGTTCTATTTATCTTGGAGGCTTGATTGGAGAAACTACATCATCGTATCAACTCTTAAAGCTTTTGTGATAATAGCTTTACTTCTCTAAGAGTATTACTTCTTTGGTGTTAATTTATCTCTATTGCTTTTAATGTTAGCATGTCTATGAAACCTCACTTGATATCTAAGGTTTTCATAGCCATGCTTGGCTAAGTTTTAATATTTGGACATAAATTGTTGTATAACAAGTAGTAGCATGTAAATGTGAAAATGTCGTTGCAGGGGCTCCTCAAATATCACAACTAAGGACATGAATAAACAATTAGTTTTGGAAAATGGTAATGGTTACCAATCCTAATAAACACGGCATTAACGCTCATCACTTTCTTTTACCGTAAATTATACCTGCTACCACAATCATTATTTAAGTATACTTTTTACTGGACATGAACTGGAGTCACCTCATATTAAAAAGTAAACCGCTCTCATAAAATTTAATTTCAAAAAAACAAAAAATAAATATAAAAAAAAGAAACCATGTAACTTCTCATGTCTCAACATTGATTAGTTAGTTACATCGACAAATACCCGTTATTGACTTATGCTTCATTTTGTATCTGTTCTTGCATGGATAACTTGTTCAGCGCGTCTTTGACGACATAGGCATTAAGCCACACGTCAACTAATTTTTTTTGGGCGAGGGGTGGGGGGTTAAATATTATTCTAAACATTATTATTCTAAGAGTTAGGTGTGCCTGCCACGACTACGGCGAATTTCGAATTAGTCGGATCAGTGGGTTTCGGATACCGGGAGCTTTAAAAAAAAAAAAAATCATCCAACAATAAAATAGGCCATCACCGTAGCGATGCTAGCCACTGTAATGTTTTATAAAGAATAAGCGGGCACTGAAATAATATTGGTGACGATGCTTAGAAATTGTCGGGGTATATTTCCGGGTAATAGGATCTTTTGGGAGAATTCCAATTAGCATAGTGATGTTGGTTTTGAGAATTTACGGCTGCATCGTACGTAATATTATGTATGAGATTGACGATCCAAAAATCGTCAAGGTAAACTTTTAAGGTTCTTTCTCTTGTCGATAACCTAAGGATGCTTCTTTGTCCCGGAAAATAGTAACAGAAGAGGTGTTTTGGGGATGATTTAGACTGCACTTGACAGTGGTCAAAGTGCGTACGTATCCAATGCTAGGATTGGAATCAAGTCTTCGTAGTTCCTTAGCGATTGTTTATATAGAGGGGCTTGTACCCTAGAATTGGCGTGTCTCTAATGGACACGGATTGGCGTGTTCCCTAAGAAAAAGGATTATGTCTCGTTAATCTCCTTGATTTTAGGAGATAATTATGGTATTCGAATATTTGTATTTAAGTGATAGAGATTGGAGCATTTATAACTTAGGATTCTCTCCATAGTTATCTATTTAATAATTCACGTGGGAAATATTATTTGAGATTGACCTTGGCCGATTTAGACGGCCCGAGCTGAACTAGTCGACCTATGAAGGCCGAGGGAAGTGGCCGAGCTAGTATTAGCTTATGTTCATGGAATGATAGGCCTGAAAGAGACTTAATCCGATCGGTAAGATCGGACATGTGTAGGTTGGAGTACGAGTGTTGGCCGACCTCCGATGTGTCATCTGTTCGAAGTCCTAAGTATTGGTTGATCTAATCAATAGCCGAACTACCCTAGCCCGGTCATTGGGGCATCTGGCTCAGTTTTTCCTCTAAAATTAAGGTTGGGTTGTTGGAGAAGTGCCATGTAGGTAAGTTCAACTCTTGGCATCGTCATAAGACCCCCAGATCCAGCCGATCTTTGGTTAGTCGGCTCGGATCTGCCAGTATGGCGGCTCGACTTGGATGCTTATTGTATAAGGTTCAAATTTGCCTTGCCAGGTGGAAGAGCCAGTTGTGATGTCATTACAGCTGTACCGGGAATTGAGGCATCGTTGCCAAGTAACATATCTGAGGGCATTTTTCGAGGTAAGTGATGGGGTTATAACGCCGTCAGATCAATCATTTCATAATTACGTGGACTATTAAATCAGAGGATCTCCTGCCGGTTGCCGCTTGTCATTCTTAACCTTAAAATCTATTTTTTGCAATTAAGTGCTTCTTCCTTTGCGTTCCGATTTCATAGCTTGATTTCTTTTATCTTTAAATAAAACCTTATTCACTCGGAACCCTATGTCTGACTTTTCCGAAATGGCTATAGCGGATAGTAGAGACGTTGGGTCGATTTTGAAACAAGAAGATGTAGACGAGATTTGCGAGTTGTACAGGGTGGATAAGGAAAGGTTTGCTCCGAAGTTGCCTTCAGAACCGAATTTTTTTGCTCCATACCTGCCGGAGGGCTTCTGTACGGTTCACCAGGAGTACTTTGAGGTAGGCTTGATACTACCTTTCTGCCCGGTGCTCCTTGCCGTACTCCGGAATTATGAGCTTGGGATCTCCCAGATAGCCCTCAATGGCATCAGGGCCATCATTGGGTTTGCTATCTGGTGTCGGCTGCTAAACATAAAGTTTGGCGTAAAGAAGTTTAGTTACTTCAACCACCGTGTAGGGGTAAAGGACCACCCCTACCGGTACTAATTTTCCGAGTGGCAGGGCAAATCTTCCGATATCCCCATACTGCCCCCTGGAAGGGATTCTTTCAAAAGGTGGAAAGAGAGGTTCTTCTATGTGAGCCACAAAGGTCATTCCGAGCTGAGCGTGTGGAACATGGCTGATATGGACAAAGATGAACGTCGGGACCTACCGGACATATGGGCGGAGAAGCTTCGAGAGTCTGGGTATTCGATTGAATGGCACACCTTGTATGACGAGTTGATTACAACATCTCGGTTAGAGGATGCGGGACCTGATCCCTACGTGGAATTCAATGAGGCCGAAAGGAAGACTTGTAGGATCTCTTCCTTTATAACCCAGCTTCGTTGGTGTGTTTTTGTTTTTGCCTGACTATCCGTTTTGTTTGTACTTGCAGTAGCCGAATTTGCTGACCTACTAGCTAGAGCTGAGAGAGAGGTGGTGATTCGTCAACCCGTGCCGATGCTGGCTGTCCGGCTCATGCCCGTGGATGATCCTACCATGGATGAGGCGGTTACTTCCTCTGCTCTTCCTCAGGAGCAGGTCGGCTAAGATGCTTCGGAGAAAGCTGGGAGGAAAGAGTTGGTCGCTGGGAAGACGATACGTCTGAGGCCGACCTCGCATGAGGGTCGTTCCTCAAAGAAGAGCAAGTCTAAAGCTCCTGAGGGAGCTCAGGAAGAAGCTGCCTTCGAACAATAGCAGGTCGCCAGCATGTCGGATGAAGAGTTGGCGATTCTTGGATGCAAAACTATGGAGCTGGTAAGAGTTCTGTCCTTATTCCATTTTTGTTTTAGAAACTAGCTACTTATGATAATTTCTCTGTTTGCTCAGGGTGGTACGATCGGCCAGGAGGTTTTCAAGAGGTTGGGCAAGGCCTCTATAGACCTAGCTGCCCAAAGGAGTAAGACTGACTGAGGCAGACACGAGAGGAGCTCAAGGCGGCGGCTCACCTTAAAGATACAGAGATGAAGGCCCTGCAAGCCCAGCTGCTAGCCTAAGAGGGTGAGTTGAAGTCCTTGGTGAGTGAATTTGATGAGGAGAAGAAGATGAAGGAGAAGGAGGTTGGCGACATTCTGGCAAGGGTGGTCGACCTTGAGGCCACAAACTCGGCTCGGAGTGCCGAGGTCATTCAGGAATACAAAGCTTCGGAGGACTTCGCCGAGGCTCTGAAGGTGTTGCTAATCCCTATCATTTACCATGGGTATACCCAGGGAGTGGACGAGGCGATGATGCAATGTCCCTCTCTAGTGCTGGATGACCTTCCTAAGAAGGCCTACTACCAGCTAGGGATGGGTGCTACCGAGCGTGTCCAAGATTTTAAGGCCGGTGTGGACATTGTATCCATGTACATTGTCCAGCCGATTGCTACTTCTGGTTCGGCTCCTCCATCAAAGCCTCGAAAGAGTCCTACTCCAGACACTTAAAGTTTTAGGATTTGTTTTCTTATTTGAGAATTTTGTACTCTGATTCTATTAAAAAGTTTATGTATTCCTGTTTGTTGTTTTTTGTTATATTGTTAGGGAAGTATTGCCGGAGGGGTAAGCCCCCCAGTATGCCATTTATTAGTTAGCTTTTGGATGGCATACTTGTATGTGTTGTTGAGCTTGACACGTGATTTTGGCTCGTGTCGAGCTAAGTTAATGACTTTCGAAGTGCAATTCTGAATTTTCTGATTGCACGCTTATTATTGCATGTACGGCCGAGCTCTATCCGTGGGCTCGGGAATCTATTCGTTGGAATGTCAGACTAGCTTGTCTTATGACGAACGGGACTGAGTCTGGTCGCCTGAATTTAGACGAACAACCTCATGGCGAGCATGGCATGATTGGCCTATCTACTAATAAAATTGTAAAGACGAGCAAGTGATGGTTGCTCTATTTTTTTGAGTTATTTGTTGCTTATTTAGTGTTGATATGTTTGGTGATTGGTATGTTATTCTTCGGGAGGGTATGCCCTCAGTATGCCATGCACTACCTAGATCTGGGGGATGACATACTTGTTTAGATCATGTACTACACCGAGCTCGATGCTTGGATTTAGTTGTATCAAGTTTAAATAAGTTTTTTACGGGGACTTGCTGCCCGTTATGCCTCTCTGAGTGTTCAGATTGCACATTTGTGTTTATATATAAGGCCAAGCTCCATTCGTGAGCTCGAGTAACTACGAGTTAGGTACTGAGTTTTCATGGGTTAGGTTAGCTTTAGCTTACAATAAACTGGATTAAGTTAGGCTATCCTTAGGACCAACTCAGTAAGGTTAGTCGAATTAAACTTGACAGACTAATATCTCAGGTGAAGTTTTAGGGGCGAGCAGGGCAAGGGTATGTTAGTAATATCATCCGCAGCGATAGCGATTTAAGGATCCAGATCTATAAAATACACGTAATAAAATAACTAGATCTACTCTACAAGGGGGTTGTAGAACATACCTCTTGGATCTCAAAATCCAAGTTGAAGAACCGCAATAGAAAGAACGAACGAAGGTGTGAAGAGCACCACGATCTTCCGTACGTGTGATCCAAGAATTTCCCGGTGGAAGGAAATCCTCGTCTCGAATCCTTCCGATATGCTACCCAGAAAAATCTCCAAGATTTTCCCCTTAACTCCCCTTGGCCGAAATTTTCCTTCTCCTCTCTAAGAGGTAGAAGTCGAAAATATTGTTGTGTGCTCTAAGGTTTAGGAGAACTCTCTTTATATAGGAGAGTAAAACTTAACCTCCAAGGATTTAATAATTAATACAAAATCAATTATAATAATCCTATTAAACAAAAGATAATCCCATAATGTTCTAGAACAAATCTAGAATAATATTTATCTTTATTTCTTTCCATAAATATTTATCCAATAAATATTTTATGCACATGTCTTATTAATACACAAGAAAACAATTTCTTGTTCCAAAAATAAGGCTATGGGACGAAAATACACTTATTGACCTAGTCAACATTAATTTTGCCATTACACAACAATTGGGCCAAGATTATGAAAAATGTCTTTTCCACATTATTTAATTATTTAGCCCAACTAATTTAATAGTCTACTAAACAATTAATTCACATATCGTTTTAATAAAGTCCAACAAGAACTAAATTAATATTATTAGGATTCGACGTCCGAGAATAGCTATGCTATATTAGGAGGCACGTCGGGGACCATGGACTAATAATCAGCGGCTCCGATAAATTAAATAAATAATTATCTTACGAACAGAATAATTATATTCGATAAATCAATCACAGGAATATGCCACCATAATCCCGTGACTGCACTCCTCCGATTATGAGATTATATTTATCTCCTCACGAGAATAATAATAAGCGTCCATTGATATAATCATTACATATGGATTAATCCTCCATAGACTGTTCATTCTAAATCGGGAAGTTACCGTTAACCCTTTCTAGAACCTCTTATCCTTATTTACCATTAAGCCCCTAGTGATCAATTAATTCATACAACTCACTGGTAGCTAATCAGTGTAATATGAACTCCATGGATCGATCAGTTTATAGGATTAACAAATAAAGGAGGCTGTCTATCTACTTCGAGAAATGGAAGGAATGGATTCCGTATCGTGATAACACGGACTACTCACTCAATCAAAGACAATGCCAAGATGGGGTAATTCAGACCACAGACTCAGTGTAATCCTTAACCGTCAAGTCAAACTTCATACTGATTCAAGCAGTTGACTGTGATCACCTCAGGATTAAGATATATCCATAGATATGATCATCCATTGATTCGATAAGACTTCTCGATTACGGAATTATATCGTGAACTCTAATCAAATCGGTCCGATTTATATGATATATCTATCATATATAAATGCCCCATTAGGTTCTCTTAACCGAAAGTCCGGATAAGACAATCACACATATTGTGTTATGGGTGCATTAATAGCACGTTAAAGGAGAGACCCGATACTCTCGATTAACTTCACTACGGGCTAATTGTATTTTAAGTACATCTTCACTAACTCAATCCTCCGTGTATATACCATACAATCGAGTTAAGTGATTACATAAACGATATACTTTAGGGTTTTCGTAGTGTAAATACTATTGTCACATCGGTGAATATGAGAATAATAAATATGAATAATAATGTCAATTCATTTATTAAATAAAACAATTACAAAATTGTCTTTCGGGCATCACACCTAACAATCTCCCACTTGCACGAAAGCATGTGATTAATTGTTTTAGAGCATACCCTATTATTTAAAATACAACAAACTACATCTCCCACTTGCTCTAAAGCAATGGAGACCCATCCCGTATTCTAGTACCCATTAAGCATATCATAACCATTTCAGTTTCCAAAGTACACTCCGAGTATGCCGTCGTAGGATAGGTCAGTGACTCGGGGAGCACCTACATCTAAATTTCATGGGTCTTAATGATTAGTCGGGTTGTCGGCTCGAGACGATCCGTAGAATCAAACGTTACCGGTCCATCTAATCATGTGGTCTCGAGTAAACACTGAGCCCGAGATCGACTTAACGATCATCCTCAATCTGACTTAAAGTCAAAATCAGTGTATCACACATATCCAAGTTCACACATGAATATGTCCGCATATTGTTCCTCGTTCTCTCAAGATACTAAAGGACATACTAAACTTGCTTTGTTAACCGTCGAATCTAAGATTCGGTCAAAATTGACGTTCAATAACCTGACCATCTCTTACTAGAAAGAGAACCTATCCCATTTCTCTTGATCCGAAGATTTAGAGAGTCATTCCTGAGGCATAGGGTAGAACTTCCTCGTTGAATGTTGCATACACAGATGCATCATCTTAACCAATAAGATGGATGGGAAACCGGTGGATCGATTCTAATGAATTCGACCGAGTCAAACTCTTTGAATGTTGTCCAAATCTCTGCATGAGAGAAGCGTGGTATTGTCGATTCGACTTGGATAACACACCCATGTTGATTCCAACTGGTGCAGTGTTATCCTTCAAAAACACTAATATATGTATATATTCACTACTGTACTAAAATTGATATCTAGTCTACAAAAGACTTATCAATATTCTGGTCAAATCCACATATTGTAGAAATATATGACTTCCAATGACCGAGAGGTTTGCTTTTTATCCACAAAGGACATAAGCCTTGACATTCATTCTTGTCATTAGTTCATAAGGCAATACCATCATTTGAATGAATCCGGACTCCGTTTGTTTGGCAAGAAAATCTCGGGAATCACCCCTATTTTCTCGCTTATGAGCGAAATCATGCAATACTAAGTGATAAGAGAGTTCAAGGTCTGATTAACTCTCTAGACCACTCAAGCTTTGCTCTGAAAGATAAACTTTCCTATGCATTCTACTCTTTTCCGTGTAGATCCAATTACTCCCACTGGGCCTGAGACGCTCAGGTGGTTATACAAGAGCATGAAAGCGAGGCTGAGTACCGAACTCCATTCACAGGGTTATGGCTATTAAACCAACCTCTATTATCGAGAATGCTATCACGCTCACAAAAGAGCCATAGGTCATCAATCGATCCTCGGACTACAAAGTCCATGAGAACCCGTAATGGGTAATGGATAAACCATACTCCCACTACATTACGGTTGGATCAAAATTCGATTTAGTTTAGTAGTATTTAATGTTATCACCAACAACCGATGTTGGATGTGATCGATTTTAATCGATTAGTAACTACCTTTAGTAAATGTACTTCAAGGTTTAAGGTTTTCTTTGTTCATGGACTCTATCAGAGAAAGGATGCAACAAAGATAAGCATCCCCTTCCCGATTTCAAGAATCTTATAACAAACCTTTTCTCAATGCTACAAGATATATAACGATTGGTCTCTGACCGAACGTGTTCGCGAAATTCCCAGACCTACCTTCAAGCACCGTGCGCTAAATGCTTATATTTATGGAAGTGGGGTGAACCGAATCCACACCTTATCCGTAAATTCCAAAGCATATTCTAGGTAGACTTCTCGGTCTTACATTTCAATGTAAACCGTTATTTCGCTTCCAATATCTTTATTGAGTTAAGCAGTGTATTGTAGCACATCTAAAACTATGTAAGGCAATTTAACGGTTTCTCACTTAGTGAAAGCATTTCACTATGAGGCGGAGCCGAGCATCGATCCCCTAGGACTATGTGATGGCCCATTTACGAGTATAGAATACTCTATCTCTGTTGAAAACAAAGAAACCTCAAAATATTTTGGATAAACTTACCGGAGTGTTTGAATAGTTATCAGACAAGAAGTCACTACTCGGAAGCTCCTACTAGCTCGTATCTTTCATCAGACCCCAAAGGTCGTCATGAACAAGCTATGTTACTTCTTTATAACCATTATCCTTTCCCGATTGAAAGGAAACTTAGTCATTGAACCTTTGAGAGAATATAACCAGAGGTGGGAGAAAAGGAATCACCCCGAGCCGAGTCTTGAGTCTTGTCTTTTAGGGACTATGCACTAACTATGGAATATGAAGAAGCGTTTATCTAAATATAGAAACCAATTGCTTTTAACGATTCTTAAGATGTGTTTTATATACATATTTCAAAGCGGTTGTAAGTGGTTTTGACTTTATCAAACAAAAGTCCGAGTCTTGGATTCGTACTACAAATGGTATATTCACTTTCTATCGACAAGCGAATTATCGGATAGAAGGTAAATCCATTCGCTCCAACGAATCTTAAACAGAAAATAATTTTTCCACGATATCCAAGGATTGAATCCGAGATTCATTTCCTTATATCACTCCCACTATTCTAGCTAAAATTAACTGCCCGTTGTTTACTCCTTTAATCGTTAAATGCATTGCTACCTTGTTCTTCCAAAGAACTTAGCTCGAGAAAATTGCCAAGGATTCATAGGTTGGTGATCCAAAATCACTATCCTTATCCTATGATTTTCAGTTAATTAATTTTTCGGTTTAGCCTTAAAGTTTACTGAGTTTAGATGACTAACACTTTTAGACATATTCTCCCATTCTTGACTTTCCGTGAATGGAAATAGTCTTGAACCAGCGGTTCATTTGAGTAGACACTACTTTTGAACCGTGGGATGTCTATTTCGAGTGTTACTGGTCGGGACTTCTCGAATTTTCTAATATACAAGAAAAAACAACAAATCATATTAAAGCTCCTACTAGTTTATCGGTTCCAAATACCGTCTAACGAGCAATGCTTTATTTATGATTTTCCGATTTTTTTCGATTTAGAAAAGATCTCATAGTTCCAATATTTCCAGAAAAACAACAAATCATAGAACTCCCACTAGTTCATCGATTCAAAATATCGTCCAACTAGTGACATTTCATGACTTTCCGATTTTTCAATTAGAACGGTTACGTGTGTAGTCAGTTACACTTTTCTAATGTTCTAGAAAAACAACAAAAAATAAAGCTCCCACTAGTTCATCGATTCCAAATATCGTCCAACTAGTAACACTTCATGATTTTCCGATTTTTCAATTAGAAAATTACTCGTGTACACACTCAAAATTCACTAGAAGAATTTCAAAGTCCGAAATCATCTTTGATCAAACTAAGTTTGTCTTCCGTTTGACACGAATGACACTAGTGACATACCTATATGTCACTGGATTTTAAAAGGCTTAAGAGAAAATATCTCTTTCGAAAATTAATTGCATTATCGATTAACTAGTTCAACGTCCTAGTTACTTTCCACTTTTTAAAGAAGTCAATACTAGTCAATTATAATTTTTAAGCAATTTAGTAAGGGATATAATGCTGTAAATAAAATGACATGTATTAATTCAAGTTTAACACTACTATATTATTTTATTTTAGGAATTGTAAACTAAAAGATAAGTCTACTCTACCATTCCAAGGTTTTAACCTCGCATCTCAGTGCCGCCGTAGGGTAGGTCAAAGAGATGACGGTTAAATTGAGACAATCTCATCAATGAATAACATGTGAGAATCGAACATCCCTTTATTCATTGACTACCTTCCTTTTTTAGCCTAGATATTACCAAAAATATCCTTTATGAGTGTGACCTACTATATCGGATCTCTTAGGTACGCCCCGAGTATGCCGTCGTAGGATAGGTCAGTGACCCGACGAGTACCCGGAAATCCTATCCTTTCGGAGACCAAGCCATGAATGTTGATAGGAGTGAACACCATCCGTAGGGGGGACGAAATCAAAGCGCGAGGCGTCACCCTTCTCTCACTTACTTGTATCTATAAGATGCAGGCCGTGGGGTTGGTTGTCGCCTCCCCGCTCCCACTCAATATTTTGGAAGTGGTGGTGGGTTAACTAACCACGTCTTTTGATGTTAACATAAAAGCACATCAAATCAAGGATTACGAATGGTGTCGGTAACGTAGGCAAGCCTACCCGCCCTATTCGTTGGAACATATGTGTGATCGGACGAAGTCGGGTCAAGAGAGCCCCATTGAGATAAGAAGGAATCACCCCTCCGCTCTCCGGTGTAGCTTAGTCTTGCCGGACCCCCGTGCATACATCACACTAGGAGGGTTAAGTCGGTCGAGCGAAGCTCAGTTGACCACCCAACCTATAAGCGAACCGTTTTTATCTAAGATTTATTGTTCTTTTACCATCATTCAATCTCGTAGACACTACGAATTGAAAACGTGATCTCGTTTGGGCTTTAAGGCGGTTCACCGAGAACACACACCGAAAGGCTTAACGATTTCATAACCCGTCCTCGGATCTTTAATTAGTTACTAAATTAATTAATTACCACATATTAATTAAATTTCAACTAATTACACGAGTTTGTATACATGTCTATTTTAATTACCAAAATTAAAATTCTACATGTATGCAAGGAGTGGATTTATGATATGATGCATGTCATGGCAATTCCGATTTTATATCTATTTTATGATCAAACACATAAAAATAAATTGCGGAAAATTTAAAACACCGAGATGGATTGTTGTACTTCGACTAACCTATTTTCTAAGGAAAAGTAAAAATTTAATCTAAGTCTTCAAATCTCGATCTTCGATCTTGATCTTGAAACTTCCGGGTCTTTAACCTTCGATCTTGACACGAACCACAAACGACGAGTAGAGGAGGCCGTAATATACCAATATCTTAAATATATGTATATTATAAAATTGGTTTATAAAAAAAACTTTCCATATTTTTTTTTCTTTTTCTTCTCTTCACGGCAGAATCATCAAAAAAAATTATTTATTTTATCTTTTATTAATGCGGAAGCAACAGGTCAAATCCTTAAAAAATTAATTAATATATATATATATATATTTTTTTTAAGTTACTGCATGCCTTTCGGCCATGCACAATTTAGGTAAAAAAAAAATAGATTTCCGTGAACAAAAATTGCCGCATGGAAAAAATTGCTGTGACCAAAAAAAATAAAATAAAACAATCGGCCTCCTCCCGTTTTTACCTTCTTGATGATCTTCAACACCATGATTTTCAACACATCATCTTCATCGTCTCGAACCCGGAACAAAATAAAAAACAAAAAAAGTACTACCTTTTTACATAATTTTCGAATTCAACATAATTAAATTACAAATCCTATGCTTAAGTGATACTAATCAAAAGTACTACAAAATAGATCTACGGGTAAACAATGCCAACCCCAATCCATCTCTTCAACCACGACAATCACAAGCATTCATCATGAAATTTTCGAAAATAATAAAATTAAAACGAAAATAATGCAATCTACACATGCATATTCCACTCCTTAGATCTAATATTTTTTACGTATAAATATAGATCACCTTGGCGACTGATACCACTGTTAGTAATATCATCTGCAGCGGAAGCGATTTAAGGATCTATATCTATAAAATACACGTAATAAAATAACTAGATTTACTCTACAAGGGGGTTGTAGAACATACCTCTTGGATCTCAAAATCCAAGTTGAAGAACCGCAATAGAAAGAACGAACGAAGGTGTGAAGAGCACCACGATCTTCCGTACGTGTGATCCAAGCAACTCCCGGTGGAAGGAAATCCTCGTCTCGAATCCTTCCGATATGCTACCCGGAAAAATCTCCAAGATTTTCCCCTTAACTCCCCTTGGCCGAAATTTTCCTTCTCCTCTCTAAGAGGTAGAAGTCGAAAATATTGTTGTGTGTTCTAAGGCTTAGGAGAACTCTCTTTATATATAGGAGAGTAAAACTTAACCTCCAAGGATTTAATAATTAATACAAAATCAATTATAATAATCCTATTAAACAAAAGATAATCCCATAATATTCTAGAACAAATCTAGAATAATATTTATCTTTATTTCTTTCCATAAATATTTATCCAATAAATATTTTATGCACATGTCTTATTAATACACAAGAAAACAATTTCTTGTTCCAAAAATAAGGCTATGGGACGAAAATACACTTATTGACCTAGTCAATATTAATTTTGCCATTACACAACAATTGGGCCAAGATTATGAAAAATGTCTTTTCCACATTATTTAATTATTTAGCCCAACTAATTTAATAGTCTACTAAACAATTAATTCACATATCATTTTAATAAAGTCCAACAAGAACTAAATTAATATTATTAGGATTCGACGTCCGAGAATAGCTATGCTTTATATTAGGAGGCACGTCGGGGGACCATGGACTAATAATAATCGTGGCTCCGATAAATTAAATAAATAATTATCGTATTTAACAGAATAATTATATTCGATAAATCAATCACAGGAATATGCCACCATAATCCCGTGATCGCACTCCTCCGATTATGAGATTATATTTATCTCTCACGAGAATAATAATAAGCGTCCATTGATATAATCATTACATATGGATTAATCCTCCATAGATTTATTCATTCTAAATCGGGAAGTTACCGTTAACCCTTTCTAGAACCTCTTATCCTTATTTGCCATTAACCCCTAGTGATCAATTAATTCATACAACTCACCTTTGGTAGCTAATCGGTGTAATATGAACTCCATGGATCGATCGGTTTCTAGGATTAACAAATAAGTGGAAGCGCTATCTACTTCAGAAATGGAAGTAATGGATTCCGTATCTGTGATAACACGGACTACTCACTCAATCCAAGACAATGCCAAGATAGGGTAATTCGGACCACGGACTCAGTGTAATCCTTAACCGTCAAGTCAAACTTCATACGATTCAAGCGGTTGGTCGTGATCACCTCAGGATTAAGATATATCCATAAATATGATCATCCATTGATTCGATAAGACTTCTCGATTACGGAATTATATCGTGAACTCTAATCAAATCGGTCCAAATTACTATATGATATTTCTATCATATATAAATGCCCCATTAGGTTCTCTTAACCGAAAGTCCGGATAAGACAATCATACCTATTGTGTTATGGGTGCATTAATAGCACGTTAAAGGAGAGACCCGATACTCTCGATTAACTTCACTACGGGCTAATTGTATTTTAAGTACATCTTCACTAACTCAATCCTCCCGTGTATATACCATACATGCGAGTTAAGTGATTACATAAACGATATACTTTAGGGTTTTTACGTAGTGTAAATACTATTGTCACATCGGTGAATATGAGAATAATAAATATGAATAATAATGTCAATTCATTTATTAAATAAAACAATTACAAAATTGTCTTTCGGGCATCACACCTAACAGGGTAGTGTTGGCTTCTCGCTTAAATGCACATCGAGCCAGATCAGACTGACGTCTCACGTGAAATTTTAAGAACGAACAGGGCCAGGCTAGTGTTGACTTCTCGTTTAAATGCACGGCGAGCAGGGCCAAATCGGACTGACGTCTCGCGTGAAATTTTAAGAACGAATAGGGTCAGGCTAGTGTTGACTTCTCGTTTAAATGCACGGTGAGCGAGGCCGATCATCGACGCGTCGCGTGAAATTTTAAAACAGCAGGGCCAGGCTAGTGTTGACTTCTCGTTTAAATGCACGCGCAGCGAGGGCGATCGGATGGCGTCGCCTCGCATGAAATTTTAAGAATGATAGGGCCAGGCTAGTCTTGACTTCTCATTTAAATGCAGGAGAGCGAGCGAGATGGGGGTCGGCGTCTCGCGTGAAATATTAAGAATGAGCAGGGCTGGGCTAGTGGTGACTTCTCGTTTAAATATACTACGAGTAGGGCCAGATCGGACTGACATCTCGCGTGAAATTTTAAGAACGAGCAAGGCCATGCTAGTGCTAACTTCTCGTATAAATGCACGGCGAGCAGGGCCAAATCGGACTGACGTCTAGCATGAAATTTTAAGAACGAGGTGTACTGGTCGGACGGACTTATAAAGTAAGATAGAGAAAGCAAGCGTATTGAAATAAAGCAAGTATGTTGACACAAAGCAATCATTTATTCAACGAAGATAGAAATATCCAAAGCGGAGATAAAAAATAACGAGATCAAAGTGCAGAAGTAAGCAAAAGATTCAAGAGAGATAATGAAAACAGATAAAAAGAGCCGAAGTGCAGAAACAAAAGATAGTTTGAAAAATAAAGTAGTATTTGATAAAACTTGCCGAATCGATCAGGCCAGAATGATTCCATTGTCCTTGATAGTGGCCAGATAGCAACTTCGGGTGACTTCCAGATCTTCTTTGATTTTTACCGATCCGCGGGCAGTTGGAAACTTTAAACTGATGTGCACCGAAGAGATTATGGCCCGCAGATCGATTACGGCCGGTCTTCCAAGGATGATATTGTATGCTGCTGAGGACTTGACCACAACATAATTGACCATAAGAGTCTTCCCTGCTGGTTCCTTCCCGAACGTTGTCGCGAGCCTAACCATACCCAGGGGATGAATTGGAGGGCTAGCAAATCCGAACAAGGGTGCAGAAATAGGAATCAACTCGGACTCCTTGAGATTCATAGCCTGAAAAGCTGCAAAGTATAAGACGTTAACGGCGCTGCCCGTGTCGACACGAACTCTCTTCACCAGATTCTTGTTTACCACAACCTCAATGACAAGACCTTCATTGTTCAGGACCAAGGGGAGTGGGTCCTTAGATCCGTAACTCACTTCCTGAAAAGGAATATGACCTCCTCGATTCATCTGTACATCCCCTACTCAGGCGGTTTGGTTTCCTGCTCCAAATGCACTGCCAGGGCCACCCATAATAGTGTTGATGGTGTTGATCGGCCGGTTGTCCATCTGCTGGTCCTTATCTGGAGACCGATCTCTTCTTCGATGGGGCTCTCCCTGGCGACTACAGTCTCGGTTGTAGCTCCTCTGCTGATAATCCTGGCGTCCTCGACGCTCACCATACTGGGGTCGTTCCACTAATTCATCCAACTTCCCTTCTGCAATTGTTGCATCCATGTTTCATTGGAAATCTCTACAGTGGTCCAGGTCGTGCCCAATGTCTTGATGATACATGCAAAACTTGTTCTGATCCCTTCTGTCCGGGGGGATTCACAGCGGTGTAGGGGTCTTTGCTATCCTCTTTCTTTCTATGATGGCGAGCACTTGTTCACGGGGCCTGTTTAATGCAGGGAAATCTCATGGCTGCAGGCACTCTTTCTCTCGGGTAAATGCCCGATGATCCGATCACTCGATCTCCAGTTGACCTCCTTCTTTTGTCGAAAGTATCATCAACCTTATCTTTCCTGGACTCTGACTTTTCCAGTTCTCGCTTCAGCCGGTTGGCCTCTTCTCCTTGACAATGTTTAAATGCCATCTCCATACACTCCTCCATAGATGCAGGGAGTTTGCTGCTTAGTTTAGCATAAATTTGCCTTCACGCAGTCCTGCCATAAAGGACGCGATCCGAACATGGTCATCAGCATCTCATACTTGGAGCGATTCCTCACTGAAACGCTTGAGATACTGCAGTGCGGTTTTGTCCTTCTTCTGTTTGAGAGAGAACAGGTGGGTAGCGTTCTTCTGAAACGGTTTTGCTGTGATAAAAGCATTGAGGAACATTTTTCCCAATGTATCAAAGTTGTAGATGGTTCTGGACGGTATTTTCTTGAACTATTCACGGGCTCGGCCAGTGAGCAACGCTGGGAATGCCTTGCACTTCATCTCCTACGGGAGCACAGTCAAGATTCATGCGTGTTAGGTACTAGAACAAATGGTCCTGAAGGTCCTTGGTTCCATCATAGAGTTCTAGCTTTGGGATCATGAACTTCATTGGTCGGGGGTAGTTGTCAATATGTTTAGAAAAAGGGGATTTAAGAGCCAGGAGCGCAGATCTCCTTCTGACTATGGCAACCAGCTCGGCGTGAGCTGCATTCATTGCATGTGGTACAACCAGCTATTTTCTCAGATTCGACGAGGAGGACCGATCATATTTTTTGTTTCCCCTACACCTTGGTGGCGGGGGTGTTTGCTTCCATGATCCATCATTAGGATCATCTTCCTCATCTGGCTCCTGATCCTGGGAATTTTCCCCAGATGAACCTCCGTTCTGTTGATTTTGATCTTGCGAATTTTTGTCAAGAGGGTCTTCTTCTTCTATACTCTCTCAGTTTTCATCATCCTCGTCCTCTTCCGCCAAGATGGCATTGAGAACAGCTTCTTTTGTTGTATCATCGAAGGCCGTGAGTTGATTTACCAGTTCCTGTTGGGTTGTGTCGAGAGAGATTTGTTCCTGCTGCTGGTTCAGGTTGTTGGCATCTGATTCAGTGGCATGGTTGGCACCATTCTCGTTAGCAGCTTGTTGTCGTGTAGTCACCATGGTTGATCCTAAAGCCTTTCCTGAAATTATCAATTCAGAGGCCCTCCTTCTAGCACCAATTGATGATCCAAAAATCGTCAAGGTAAACTTCTAGGGTTCTTTCTCTTGTCGATAACCTAACGATGCTTCTTTGACCCGGAAAATTGTAACATATGAGTGTTTTGGGGATGATTTGGACTGCACTTGACAGTGATCAAGGTGCCTACGTATCCAATACTGGGATTGGAATCAAGTCTTTGTAGTTCCTTAGGGAATGTTTATATAGAATGGCTTGTGCCCTAGAATTAGCGTGTGGCGTGTCTCTGATGGACACTGATTGGCGTGTTCCCTAAGGAAAAGGATTATGTCTCGTTAATCTCCTTGATTTTAGGAGATAATTATGGTATTCGAATATTTGTATTTAAGTGATAGAGATTGGAGCCTTTATAACTTAGGATTCTCTCCATAGTTATCTATTTAATAATTCACATATGAAATATTATTTTAGATTGACCTTGGCCGATTTAGACGGCCCGAGCTGAACTGGTCGACCTATGAAGGCCGGGGGAAGTGGCCGAGCTAGTATTAGCTCAGGTTCATGGAATGATAGGCCTGAAAGAGACTTAATCCGATCGGTAAGATCGGACATGTGTAGGTTTGAGTACTAGTGTTGGCCGACCTCCGATGTGTCGTTTGTTCGAAGTCCTAAGTATTGGTTGATCTAATCAATAGCCGAACTACCCTAGCCCGGTCATTGGGGCATCTGGCTCAGTTTTTCCTCTAAACTTATGGTTGGGCCGTTGGAGAGGTGCCATGTAGGTAAGTTCAACTCTTGGCATCGTCAGAGATCATGTCAAATAACGTAATTCTAACTTCTAAATTATAAGAATGATAAAAATTTTATAGGTCTTTCTCAAAGGATAGTTAATCTAATTTAGAATCCTGGATTTATAAGGCCTGTGATTGAGGGCCGGGATGATGCCAGTCATGGGGCAATTTCTCTTTCCGGTATTCCAGCTTTAGCTTGCTTTTGGTCTACAATTGAAATTCATAATGATAATTAGTTGTATTGTATTCAGCCACTTTCAATTAGGCTAAAATCGGGTATCTAACAATCATGGATTGAGACGATTAATAGGGAATCAATCGTGAGATCTTCCCATTAATGTGTTGTAACTGCCCTAGGAGGTCGAATGTGAATTGTCATGTTCACGAGCGACCCTGATGAACAGATCATCAGGTTGGATATATACGATCATACATATTTGGTATTATGCCGGCTATCTGAGCTGAATGTGTGTTATACCGAACTGAGCGAATGATCTGACCTCCGAGGGTGATTCAAGCTCTTCAAGATCTAGACCAAAATATGGTTGGCGGTGCCCTAGATGAAACATCCAATTGTGAGGCCCGATTCTAGGTTGGGATAGAGTTGGCCTATCTACAAATTATGACCCGATTGAGACTCAATGAGTGCCACATGTATGACTTTCGGGTCATACCCATGCCAAAAGCCTTTAGACATGAGTTGAGATGATCATTGTAGGTTGGGTCTGCAATGAATTGACATTGCATGATATGTGAGGCTGAAGTCTAACCAGTTCTGTCGTAGGTGACGTGTCACGTCCGATAATTTTCTCGAGTCACCTTGTCAAATATTTTGGTAAATCCCGTGGATTTCGTTGATTGATTAACGGTGAAGATCTTCTGGCCACAAATACTTGAGTTGGTTATAAAAAAGAATCGAACCTCTTTGTTTGTCTCTTCACCGTCTTCAAAGTTTGTAGAGTCCTTTTCTTCAGAGAATTTTGTGCCCTATTCCTCTACGTAGCTGAACTATTTCTAGATCTCTAGAACAAGTAAGCCTCTATCTTAGCTTCAGTGTAATTTTCCTAAAAATATGTCTTCTAGTAGACGATGAGCCCTATTAGATGATTCGTCGGATGAAGCTCATAGTCGGGATGTTTCAAAGGTTGCGTGTCTTGTGGCTCGGGAACAATCAACTGCATCATTTGCCTATTAGTCACAATCCGCCGTGGGTTCTCAGAGATCTCTGGTGATAGATACTCCAATTATCATTAAGTTTGGGCCTTGTCCGGTTGGAAGTATTCCATCTATTTGTGACAGAACACAGGTTGTCGCCGTATGCGAGGAGTATGGTATAAATAGGAGAACTTATAAGCCATTTGTCCCTTAAAAGAATCAAAGAGCCGATTCCCCTCTTGAAAATATTGTACATTGTATGAGGAGCAATTGGTTGCACGTCTTAGGTTTCCAGAAATCATGTCATCTTTTGGTTCATTATAACCTATGTTTTCCATGGATCCCTCCCCCCCTCCCCAACAGGATTAGAGTCATCATAGGGTTTGCCATATTCGGCATAATCTTATATGTATCGTTCTTAGTTTCACTGTTCATGACATTCTTTAATATCAAACATATATATGTCATGAGACCCCGAGCTGGTATAGCTTTGTTCGTATGTCTAATGTGGATTCAGGATTGACTTTTGATATCCATGTTGATCCCCTTTCTCATCCTAAGAAGTGGGAGGAGAAATTCTTATTCATTTGAACTGTGGGTTTATTTAGGATAAATCTTTGGAGAAATAGTCACCTTGACAAAAGCCCTTATAGATTCTTTAGGAGTGTGAGTTCGTCAGATTCAGTAAAGATCCAACATAGAGGTGTTGGTCTAAATATCCTTTCGTTCCATTTTGAGATGCTTCTGTTGGCCGACCTCCGAAATGTTTTCTTATTCTGAGGAGTCTAGGAAATAATGTGGGACGCCGTTTACTTGTTTTTGTTGGAAGCAGCGCCCGAAAGACAATTTATTTAATTGTTTTTATGATTAATAAATAACAAATTTATTCTCATTTTATTATTTGCTTTATGCTTATATTCAATACGCTGCTGAAAACCCCAAGTCCTATCAAATATAGCCATATAACTTAGTGTGTGTCACATATGAGGATTAAGTTTATGGTGATACACTTGAAATGTTAGTCCGTGGTGAACTTAATCAAAGTATGGGGTCTATTGATTAAACCACCATTAATGCGCCCAGAACACTTTGTGGCGTGACCGTCCTATCCGGACCATCGACATTGGTTGTCTAAGTGGGGCATTTATATATGATGAGAGTCATATAGGACTGGACCGATTTAATCTGAGTTTCTCATATAATTTCGTGATTGAGAAATCTTATTAAATCACAAGATGATCATATATGGATTAACCTTAATCCTCCTACTGGTTTCAGGATAGGGTTTGATGTGTTCATTAAGGATCGCTAAGAGGCGCGGTCTGAATCACTTTCACGTTGGCACTATTCTGGAATGAGTGAGAAGTGTGTGTCTCACAGATATGGAATCCATTCCTTCCTGCGGGAAGTAGAAAGACAATCCCCTTATTTGTTGATCCTAGATCAATCCCGGGAGTTCGTATTGGTTATGAACTAATTGATTACTAGTTGGTTAATGGTAAATAAGGATAAGATGTATTGAAGAAGGTTTACGGAAATAATCCTACTTCATTACGGATAGTCTATGGAGGGTTAGTTTATATGAAATGGTTATGTCAATGGACACTTATCGACTCGACTCGACGTTTTGAGAATAAGTTATATCTATAATCGATAGAGTTCAATTTCGGATTTATGGTGGCGTAATTCTGGAATTAATGAATTAAGCAGAAATATTCTGTTCGATGAATATTTTATTTTATTTATCGTAGCTACTGGTTATAGGTCCCAGGTTGGCTCCTAACACGCGAGTGTTTTCTCGTTTTATGGAACCTCGAGAATAAATTAAATAGTTGGTCTATTTAATGAATATGCAATATTATTTATTTGGTAAATAATATGTAAAATAGAAAAGACATTTTCTATTAAAAATAGTGACTAAAATGGCACCACACATATGGATAATTTAGGAGAAGAAATTTTTCTAGATTATGTCACATGTGTAATTAATTAATTATCTATTTGTTGGATAATTAATGGAAAATTAAGAGATTGATTTTTTGAGAATTATCTCTTATTTTTTTGAGCAAAAATATCTTCTCCTTTTAGGAATAGGTTTTTGTTGTGTGAAAATGATAACTCTCTTGACTAGTTATTTTCCTATAAAAAGAGAGTTCCTCCTAGCACAAAAGAAAAACACAATTGCACCAACATCAAATAAAAAGGAAGAAAAATTAGTTTCTTGCCTTAGTCATTAAGAGGAGAAAAACCTAGGGTTTTTCTTGTGCATATTCGAGGAGGTTCTACGGCGAGGATCGACGTCCACCAGTCGTCGCATGGAGATACAATCCGGAAGATCACGGCTTCTCCCTTTGGTCGATTATCTCTTCCTCTCCGATAAGGTAAATCTTCAACCTTCTCGTAGGGTTAATTAGTTATGTATCATATCGTAAATCGCATAAACTTCCGCTGTGCAAAGATCGAGTGTCTCGATCGGTGCTGATACTCCTAGCATGTGGTAGCAGAGCCAGGTTAAATCTTTACGATATCGAGAGCATAATTAATTAATTTAGGAGTGGAATTGCATATGAGGTTGCATCTTTTATTTTGATGAATGAGTGAATGTTGTGGTTGGCGAGATGGATTGGGGTTGATACTTGTTTACCGTTAGATCTATTGTAAGCTCGTATAATTAGTATTATACGAGTATAGGATACATGTAATTTATTTTTCAATTTATGTAATTTATTTTTGTAATTTAAATTTCTTAGTAATTTTTTTTTTCTTTTTTGTTAAAGTCGGATCCGTCGGCCAAGAATCTCCAAGTGGAAAAGCAAAGGGCGGCTGCAAGAAGTATGGGTGTACATAGTCCAGTCCGGTCGGTTTTTTACGATTTTTCGAATCGAATCAGAATTACGGTTTTGATATTTTTCGAATCGAATCGAATTGGTCATTTTTCTAAATT
This sequence comes from Gentiana macrophylla, assembly GCA_026214975.1. Taxonomy (NCBI): domain Eukaryota; kingdom Viridiplantae; phylum Streptophyta; class Magnoliopsida; order Gentianales; family Gentianaceae; genus Gentiana; species Gentiana macrophylla. Next base: position 105,007,211 of record CM047805.1, on the reverse strand, counting down.
GGACTGAACCAATACAGTCCGGTTCGGTTCAGTTTCAGTTTTCAGACTGTATTTTATTTACCATAAAATTTTGATTATTTTCTTCTAAAAATGAGACAAACACCATTATTGGCACCATAAGCAAGCGGGTGGTCGTTGTAACAACAATTTCAAAAGTTGCTTTCAGCCTTTCACGATCAAAGGATGAAGAATATTACAACAAGCAAGAACGGTCGGTGAGCTCAAACGGTGGTTATCGGCGGCTGGGAAGCATTTTAGGTTTAGGTTTAGGTAGAAACGGCAGAAGTATAAGGTTTAGAAATTTAGGATTGTGTGTTGGGGGTTTTTATAGTAGGAGCTAGTGAACAAATCAATTTATATATATATATAAATTAAAAATGAAGTATAACCGGTTCGGTTCTGGTCATACCGGTTTTTATGGATAAAACCGAAAACTGAATTGGATTTCCGGTTCGGTTTTTCTTCAATGAAAAAACCGATTGGAAAACAGCGGTTCATCATTTTTCGGTCCGGTTTAATCCGGTTCAGTCGATCAGTCCAGTTTTTCAATTTCGTTGTACACCCCTAGCAAGAAGGAATCCAGGAGCAAAAAAAAAAAAAAAAAAAAAAAAGGAAACGCTGAAGTACAAAAAGGAGGAAAAAGTTATAAATCTTGCATCAATGGAACGAGAGGGAAAAAAAAAAAAAAGAGGCGGCGGCTTTATATTTTTTTTTTTAAGTAGTGATACATCCACTATTTTTTCTACCACAACATCTTACACAACACAATCAACACCATATATTTTGTTGGGACCCATTACAATAAATAATTTATCACTTTAATCAATGGTACACAGCATGTTGTGGTTTGTGCACTACACAAATGTGTAGTGCACATATCATTTTTCATTTTTTTCCTAGTTTAAATAGGTTAGATACGATGTACCAACGGTCCATCTCAGTGATTTACTTTTACGCATTTATTTTCACATTTGATAATTTATGTGAAATAACCATGTCATGACATGCATCATATTCATTAATTCCACTCCTAGCATATGCATACATGTATATAATTAATCGTGATATTAATTAAGCATGTATGAGACGTAATTAATTAAATTAAATTAAACGAACGGAATTTTATCGGGATATAAAATTCACATGATAAACTTAATTTGGGAAAAAAAATCCTACGGGGTTTAGGTTATGTAGTGTCTACATAAATTTTGAATTTTGTGAATCAAAAATTGGAAAATCCGGAAAAGTTGGACACCACCTGAACAAAAGGTTCGAAAACTGGTTCGGACGGTCAACAGGGCTTCGGCTCGACTCGACTTGACTTGTCCGTCCAGGTGCGACGTTAGCGTCGGGGGTCCGGCAAGGTCAAGCTATCCGGCGAGCTGAGACTCAAATGGGGCAACCTTAGCCCGATTCATCCAGCAGTCGTACATGAACCAACGAAGAGGACGGGTCGGCTTAGCCGATCCCGACACCATTCGGTGAACTCGGTTAAAGCTCAGTCAGGGTTTAAAACCGATAAGTTGGTGGTTGTTTTTCTTGATTTATTGTTTTTCGACTTATTCGAAAAATTCAACAATCCCAGAATTTTTTAGGATAATAAAATTCTTTGTGAATTTTATTTATGTAGTGTCTACGTAAAAGGATTTTAATGATCGAGAAAATTGGAAAATCGTGAAAAGATTGGACACCAACTAGACGGTATTTGGAACCGATAATTTGGTGATTGCTTTTCATAATTTATTGTTTTTTATAATTGGAAAATTTCTAAGATCCCAAATTTTTATCATGACAAAATTAGGACTTTTTTTTTTATTTATTTTTTGGTGAATTTTAGTTGTGTAGTGTCTACACAAGAAATTTCTAAATATTCAAAAAATTGGAAAATCATGAATATGGTGTCACTAGTTAGACGGTATTTGGAACCGATAAACTAATGGGAGCTTTAATTTTATGACTTATTTTTTTTGAATTATTAGAATATTCATAAAGTCCTAATAGATTAGGATTATAAAATTCTTGGTAAATTTTAATTGTGTAGTGTCTACACAAAGGAATTTTAATCCATAAAATTGGAAAATCATGAATATAGTGACACTAGTTAGACGGTATTTGGAACCGATAAAGTAGTGGGAGGATTAAATTAAATATTCATGATCTATTGTTTTTTGGATTATTAAATAAAACTACCTATTTTTCAAAATAACGAGTGGGAACGGGGAAGGTGACAGCTGACCCCATGGCCTCTACTGTTGACACAAGCATGTGAGAGAATGGTGACGCCTCGTGCCGCTTTGATTTCGGCCCCCTATGAATAGCCTTCACCGCTATCAAAATTCAAGGCTTGGTTTCCGAAAGGATAGGATTTTGAGTACTCGTCGGGTCACTGACCTACCCTACGGCGGCATACTCGGGCGCACTAAAAAAATCAAACAGATGAGGTCACACTCAAAAGGGTATTTTTGGAAATATCTTGTCTGAAAAAGGAAGGTAATCGACAACTAAACGGAGATGTTTGATTCTCAATGGTTTAATTGTTGAGAGAGACTGTCTCAATTTAATCGTCACTTCTTTGACCTACCCTACGGCGGCAATGATGTGTGAGATTAAATCCTTTGAATGGTAGGATAAACTGCATGCATGACATCACGTTTATTATTACTAAAATCATTATATGTTGTAGTGTATGATTTGATTTATATTTCTGTCATGATTTATTTACTGCATGTTATCTCATGGTATCTAAACTGCTAAACATGATATATTGACTGGTAACAACTTCGCAAAAGTGGAAAAGTAAGAAGAACGTTGAACTCAATAATCGGAATGCAAATTAATTCTTCGGAAGAGGATGTTCCTCTTGAGCCTACAAACTTAAGTGACATTTATGTCACTGCTGTCACTCGTGTTAAACGGGAGACAAAACAAAATTACTTCAACGATGATGAGAATGATTTGGTATCAATCTCACTAGACATCCCACGGTTCACGAGTAGTGTCTACTCAAATGAACTGCTAGTTCACGGCCATTTCCTTTCAAGAAAGCCAAGAATGGGAAGGTAAATGTCTACAAGTGTAAGTCATCTAAACTAAATAAGTTAAAGGCTAAACCGAAATATTAATAAAAGAAAGTTTAGGATAAGGAAAGTGATTTCAGATCACTAACCTATGAATCCTTAGAGACTTTCTTAACCGAGTAATATGACTCAGAAGCTAAAGTTCTTTCGTAAGAACAAGATAGCTGGGCATTCATGATGAAGAGTAGACAACGGGCAGTTATTTCAGCTAATATAGTGTGAGTGATATAAGGAAATAAGTTTCGGATTTTAATCCTTGAATATCAAAGAAATATAATTTCTGTTTTCAGATTCGTTGGAACAAATTGATTCACTTTCACATCGATCATATTGTTGCCTTAAAGAAAGTGAACATGACATTTGTATACGATTCTGAGACTCGGACTTTTGTCTGATAAAGTCAGAACCACTAAGTAATGCTGAAAACGTATATGTAACACATCATAAACTATTAAGACAAATGGTTTACGTATTTAGATAAACGATTCTTCAGCATATATTAATTAGTGCATATATCCTAGAGATAAGATCAGAAGACTGGATAAGGTTGATTCCTATCTCCCAGTCTAAGAAAACACTATCTCAAAGAAAAAATGACTAAGTTACCTTTCAATTAAGAAAAGGTTAATAGAGCTAAAGAAGTATCATAGCTTGTTCATATTGACCTTCGGGGTCTTATGAAGGATACAAGCTAGTGGGAGCTTTTGAGTAATAGACATTTTGTCTAATAACTACTCGAAACGCCGATTAGTTTATCTAAATATCTGGAGGAATCTCTTATATTACCAGAGAAACGAGTATTCCATGCTCAGATATAGGCTATAACATAGTTTTGGCACTGATGCTTGGCCTACATCAATAAAATAGTTGGTCTATTTAATGAATAGGCAATACTATTTATTTGGTAAATAATATGTAAAATAGAAAAGACATTTTCTATTAAAAATAGTGACTAAAATGGCGCCACATATGGATAATTCAGGAGAAGAAATTTTTCTAGATTATGTCACATGTGTAATTAATTAATTATCTAATTGTTGGATAATTAATGGAAAATTAAGAGATTGATTTTTTGGGAATTATCTCTTATTTTTGTAGCAAAAATATCTTTTCCTTTTGGGAATAGGTTTTTGTGGTGTGAAAAGGATAACTCTCTTGACTAGTTATTTTCCTATATAAAGAGGGTTCCTCCTAGCACACAAAAAAAACAGAATTGCACCAACATCAAATAAAAAGGAAGAAAAATTAGTTTCTTGCCTTTGTTGGACCTATTTCTATGTTTTGATGATGAGTGCCAGACTAGCTGTTATAGTGCAAAGGCAAAAAGATGTCTAGATCAAATGTACAGGTTTATTAGAGTTTGATTTATGAATAGGCTTGATCAAACAAGCATTGTAAAGAGGCTGGCGATTCATATCGCCAGACCGATCCATATCAAGAGGTAGATAGGTCGAAGAGACTAGTCTCGGAACCTCTTTGAAGGACTGAGAAATGAGGCTCAAACTCGATTCTGAAGGCTAAGGGATCAAACTTAGTAATTTAAGTCAAGGATATGGAATCGAGAATTTAGGCAAGTCTGTGATGACCTAAACTGATTACATATACCTTGTGTAGAAGGTCTAAATTCCATAAGTTGGATGATGTTTGGAACTTGGTTATAATAAAAAATGTGTAATCTAACTTCACAAATAAAAGTTAGATAAAAGAAATCAGTTGCATTGTATTTTATACACAAACAAATTGTCATTCTCACAGATCGATGGGTATCTCGAAGAGATCGATGAACTGCCTTGATAATATACATCGATTAATTCAAGATTATTGGAAGATTACAAGGATAAGGACAGCCAACTACCTCTGACTTATCAAACAAATCAAAGGCTGAGAATAAAAGAACGTTGGGATGACTCATATTTTTATCCATTGGATATAAGTCAAAGGGTGGATGATTGCCTTTGTCAAAAGGAATTCGACGATTGTCGAGTCCTATGAATAGTGATGAGAATGCAAATCGGATGGGACAAAAACAAGGGCGGTTACATTTGAATTTCAAATACAAGTCACATGCATTCTTGCCTATAAATAGAAGACTTTCAACTCAGAAACAAGATGATGATTGATAGAATTTGATAAACTTTAAAGAGGCAATTCTGAGCTGAAAAACACCCTGCTGAACTTACTGAACTTAAAGCTACTGATCCAAAGAAATTCTTCAAGTGTTTTATGTATTCAAGCTACATCAAGTATACACACTTGAAGGCGCAAAGCCGATTATATCATCCTAATCAAGCTGCTGCAAATGAATTATTTATTTGATTCAATCTTTATTTTATCTGAGAACTCTTTGAAGACAGTGAAGCACCGTTGTGTGAAAGACAGTTGTTTGTGGTGGAGCTGGTGAAGAGGCAATCCTACCCTTCAAGGACGAGTGGAAGGCGAGGAGCAGCAATCCTACCTGCTCGAGTTTTGATTTGTGAAGCCATAGTTATTGGTGAAGGACAAGCAACTTAGGAATCTTTGTAACTGCAATATCAAAGATCTCTAGTGAATTACCACCAACATCACAGGAGAAGAGTGGACTGACAGGATTACACCACCTGGAATGTCAAGGATTTTATCTAACAAAACAAACAAGTAATAAAATTTATAAATCCGGTTTTCCTCAAGTATAAGGATCGTAATATAGAGGTTGATACCGGGTCGATCTTACGGGGAACTGGCGATTGTTAACCCTAGTTTTTGTCTAATTAAATTATGTCACGAAAACTAATCTAAACAGCGGATAAAACTAAACGAAACTGAAAACAAACTTAACTAAACGTAAAACTGGACAGAAGATATGATCTAAAGCCAGGAAAGATACGGGTTGCGAACTATTTAAACTAAAACTAATATGAAATAAAAGTAACTACTCTAGACAATTCAAGTTTCACGGGATTAAATTCGAGTTTTAATGAGCAAACGAGCGATTGATCCACCTATCCTAACAAGTATCAATTCCTATCTCGATTATATTGCGTTTTCTAACCAAGTTGTGATTTCACCTTGTCTAAGGCATGAACCCTAATTTCTTAGGTAAATCACCTATTAATCTATATCTTTCGACCTAAGATTAACAATTTTACTAATCAAAGGTGTAAACTTTAACCTAGCAATCCAACCTATTAACTCTCATTATGATAGATTAAACAACTATTCCTTATCATGGTGATCTAAGGTATATAGAGATTTTCATCAACATAAAACAATCATAACTTGCAAGTCTTTCGATACAATTGCAATTAAACAATATAAACAATGATAAAGGAAACAACTTTAGATAAAACTCACAATATAATCGCAGAAACGGAATCAAAATGTGTTGGATGGCTTCACAATGCTCGTTTGATGAAGCTTAGCCTCTCAACATCCTCTGGAAACTCGAAGTTGCAGAAAAACTAACATAAAACTGCCTACTTTTAATCTAGAATTTGGAGCATAAAAACTGGAATAAAAGAAGTAAAAACGCAGCCTAAAGCCGCCCCTAGGTTTAGGGTTTCGAATAATGAGTATATGGTATCCTTAATGTAGAGAAAACGCGCTGTATATCTAGAAAACAAAGGCGGCGCTGCTAAGTCGGCCGAAGGACGCCCGTCCAGTCTTGTGAACGCCCGTCCAGATAGATCTGGATTTGCTTCAGACGCCCGTCCACTCAGCGTCCAAACTCTCTATATCAAATTTCTTCTCCTGGACGCTCGTTTGCTTTGATGGACGCCCGTCCAACCTGGACGGGACTTGGACGCCAGTCCAGCTGGATCCAAATTCGAAATCTTCAACTCTATCTCTTTTCTTCTAGCCAATTCCATCCTTATCTCTTTCTCATCATATAATTCGAACTTGATCTTCGTTGAATCACCTCTTGAGCTCGCATTTGTGCATCTATAACGCATAAAAATATCGCAAAAATGTAATAATGTCCAATTAAACATAAAATCACAATTAGAACACCAAAATCAACCAATTTTGCGATTAACTTGTTAGAAACCTCATTTACTCAATACTTCCGTTAAACACTCGTTTCTTATGAAATTTTATACGAATATGAGGGAAAATATCATAGAATATAGCGTTATAAATCGTATAAATTCACCCTTAACAACTCCTCCACACTTATGCTTTTGCTCGTCCCGAGCAAAACAAAACGAAAACCAAGGGTCGAGACAAAAACAGACATCTCAGCAAATATAACATACATTCAATAACTTAGAGGTTCACCCTTGTGTGTACGCAAAGCCATAGAAAACTTCCACTAAATCCAAACTTGAGAAACTCAAAGCAAAACTAGCTAATACCCCTTTCAAACTAGCGATAAATGACACTCATAAGATGTACCCTACAAACGTGACATATCCCGAAAAGGATGATCGAGTATATCTAGGGCCTTTCTGAGATACTCAGAGGATAATCCCTACAGCATATCTATTAGTTTCTACTGCGGATAAGATAGACGATAACTTAGTCTTTTATCCATTTCATAACACTTTTTTATCCAAGTTGATTTAACTATTTCACTTTTAAAAACGCACATCAGAATGAGCTATTGCCCTGTCATAGCAGAATAGGATATTCGAGATATACCCTACCTTACCCCAATCATAAGGCAGCTTCTTCTGACTGTCGTGAGCTTTTAGTCATCATAGTGGTATAGGACATACGTGGTATACCCTATCGCACTCAAATCATCGACTAGCTTTCGACACACCCAATAATTCTTCATATTTTTCAACTTTTTCATTTGACAATAAGTTACGTGTTACTTATCACATTCAAACCTTAGATATTCACAGTATACATACTTCGGATCTAAATACAAACTATCATAAATCTCAAGATACGTACGTAGCACTAAGCACACGACTTATAAGAAAATCAAAAATCACTCGTCGAGAAGGGGTATAACTTTATATTATAGCTCATCGTTCACTATGGCTCGTGAAAAATAGATCTCAGGTGAAACGACTAACCTATAAAACAAATGATATATAGCCTGGATGACTATAGAAATAACGAACATTGAATTGAATTGCCTACTCGGGACAAAACAAAAACAAAAATGTCGAAAAATTGTGAAAATTTTAGCTCATTTTGCATAGAAACATAACGAATTAAGCAAATGTGTGGATACATATCAAATCATCCCCCTCCCCCACACTTAAAGATCAACATGTCCTCATGTTGTGCAGAATGTAAATAGAGAAAGAACTTAGCTGATTTTAACAGATACTCGAATCGTCGGTCAGGCGGAGCCTACGTAGTGACACTTAGAACTCATAACCAAACAATGTAGCTCGACAAAACTGCTAGAAATATACCTGCACGACTTGACAAACACGGAAACATCTCGGGGGAAACGGGGAATTATACCAGAATGGAAAGAGATAGCAAAACCGCGTAGTATCAAAAGATAAAACATTAAATACATCCACAAGTGAAACAAAGTAGAAATGAAAGTACTGATGCCTTATGGCTTACATGATCCATCGGAAAGAATAAATAGTAGCTAAATGAAAAGTACAACGAATCACGTAATTAAAAGTAGCAAGAATATAGAATCATAGTATCTAGGACAAATCAAAATCGAAAATGGACAAATAAAATCATGACTGCCCCGGAGCCGCAGAATCATCAGCCGGAGGTACATCACCCGCAGGGGCATCAGGCTGCTCCTCATCCGAAGAAGACTCAGATTCCTCCAAAACATCCGTAATGGCCTGCTCAATCTCATCAGAATAAACATACGTAACGAGGCTTGGATCGAAGATTCTGTCATCCCTCGGCTGCCGGCCTTCACTGATACACTTCAGAATCGTCAAAATGTTGTTTTGTGTAGTCCGAATATCCTCCATCCAGTTCCGTACACTGTTGGTCATACTCAACCTCATCCGGACTGAGGGAGATATAGTAGGAAGTGAGGATGCTCGAGGCGGTGCTGATGAAGAACCAGGCTCCTGTGGTGCCCCCGACTCAGACTGTCCCGAAGACTTACCCTTCTCTCACTGTATAGGCCTCGGGTTCTTCGGTTTATGATCCGCTCCATACTCAGGCACAACGGCATCAAGACATAAACTGTGAATCAAGTGAGGGATAATCAGGCTACGTGTATAAATCTTCTGATTGATAGCCACCTCATCGTATAATGCTTGTCCCACATTCACATTCAGGCCAAATGTCAACGCATACAGCATGCCTAGGTCACCAATATGGAAATGTGTCAAGTTGTTCTTTGGCAACAACCGACTCTGAATGAACCTACACTGGACTTTCCAATCTTCCGTCCAGGTAGTGGTGACTAACTCTTTCCGGTCTCCACCCGGTCTCAATGTCCAAGCCACCTCCGGGCAAACTCTCAGCCTCAACTCCTCCAAAGGATCCTGCCCCGTACTCTGTCTATGAACAATCTCTACCTTATAATCCCGTCCCTCAAAAGCCGCCAAGTTATATTTCCGATTAATCACCTCCGGCGTAAACGGAACTTCCACCCCTCGAACTACAACTACCCCTGTCACCAAGTCGGTCTCCGTGCAATTAGCGTAAAATTCCCGAACTAGGGAACCATTGACCGGGGTAGTCGGGATCGTCATCAAGGCATCCCATTTCCGGTCTTTTAGCAACTTGACAAAACCCGGATCTACCTTCGCCTCCAACATAGCCCTCTCAATCAACATGGTTCTCGAGAAATAGTGTTTAGTATAAGCGTTGTGGGCTCTAGGGTTCACGAATCTACGAGGCATAGGCATAGGGGCTACGGTTTTCGCTTTTATCCTAGGTTGTGCAGCCCTAGTCTCCACCGGTTCCTCTTCCCAGGTAGCATCCATAGCCTCCTCAACCCTAGATGATGCTCCACCTCTCTGAGCCCTAGGCATTCATACCAATGGAATATCATCATCCGTCTCAGACTCCGAGGTTGGCTCATCCCTCAAAGTAGCCCTAGTTTGGGTGGCTCTATGGGGTTGCTCTCGAATGCTAACACCTCGGTTTGGATCAACTAAGGTGGGGTCAAACTCCTTACATTTCTTCCCGGCCTCCCTGGCCACTTCCTTACCATGCCGCTTCACTACCGCCTTCTTATGAACCATAATTCACTCCTAGACTAAACCAAAACAAGCCCAATTCAAAACAAGGTACCCGTTTAACATCCAAATCGGGATTTCAAAACAACCAATCCACAACCACAACCATAATCAGCACCAAACAACCCATTCATCACCCATCACAACACCACAGCACCATAACAGAGTAGAAAGAAACCACAAAACCAGAAAAAAAAATCGAATTAAGGTAATATTCAATTGAACGAGCCGACCCAAAGATCGAACTCACAAAAACGTGAATAAAATCTAGAAAAGTTGTTACTAACTTACCAATTAAGGTGAGTAGATGCTGATCGAGATGAAAATTAGTCCAAACAACACCAATTTGGCTCCCAAAATCGGCTCTTTTCCTCAAAAAGTCGGACTGAAAAGGGTCCTGATTCTCCAAAAAAGATGGTGTGTTGGGGAATTTGGCTTTGAAAATCGAAGAGAGGGGATCAAGAGCGGTCTATAGCACTTTGAATCGCTTGAAATGGTTTAGAAACGAAGATTTTTGGGCAAAAGGAAGGAGAAGGGTCGGTTTTTCGTGTTTGAAAATCAGAAAAGTGAGGGTTCATGGAAGGAAAGGGTATATATAGACAGATGTGGGACGCTCGTCCAGCTCAGTGGACGGGCGTCCACTGGGAAATTAGATGAACTGGATGGGCGTCCTGTTTCTCAGACGCTCGTCCAAACATTTGAAAACTGAACAGGATTGGAGGGAAATAATCGGACGGGCGTCCAAAATGTTGGACGGGCGTCCAAGAGATACACAAGGCAGACGGACGTCCAGTCCTCTAGACGGGCGTCCAATGCAGTTTCTCAACAAAATTATCAAATTTTCATGCAATTTAAATTCAAATAAACTGTTTCTCATTAAACTTAAATAAAACTTCAAAAATACAAATGGAAATCAATGAAGTACATAAAATTACCAGAAAATAAATAAAAACAAATAGAAAACAGTGGGTTGCCTCCCACCAAGCGCTTTTGTTTTACGTCGTTTGCTCGATGAAACAACCTAACAACACTAGTCATCGTAAATTTCTGACCAATCTATCACCTGGATAAGACGGCGGAGCATGTCAATCGCCGGAGGGAAATCATACTCATCCTGCAAACCCAGTCCTCACCAGCTACATCAACACCTTGAAAATGTTCACTTTGCAAAGACTTGCGCTAAATCACAAAGATCGGATCATTCAGATTGTGTATGGATGTCCTAGAGTCGCTGCAACTCCTTAGTAGTGAAGTCTCCACCTCCCGAACAATGGGAACAATAAGATCATAGGTGATGATCCTGATGCGGGTACTAATATCAAAGTCTCGTGCAACACTATAGTCCCTCCCGGTCCGTCATCTACAAAGTGATAAGTGGGATCCTCCTAAGGAAAGGTAACTCCTCCTGGTAGAACTCTCAAATCCATATCTAGAAAGCACAACTAATCGATGAGATATAAACAAAAGCAAAACTTAGTAAACTAAACTTAAATACTAAAACTACAAAAGCACAAAACAAAAACAACTAAAGCTAACGATATCAGGATGCCTCCTGGTGGCGCTTTTGGTTAATGTCGTTAGCTCGACACCGTTTAAAGTTCAAACTGGATCAGGCCATTTGACTTTTCTCGCCACCACTACCTCGCCTAGACTTTGATCGAAGAGTTCACCGCAGAAACAACACTTAACACATGGGGTAAAAACTTTGATAGCTTTCCAAACACGTTTAAACTTCCCCATGGTTGACTTCTTCCTCTGAATTTTCAGATGACGTTTCAACTGACGCTCCCTCTCCAACTCTTCCATATCCCAACTACCTGCTAGAACTTCTTCAGATCGACCACTACCGTCATCCTCTGAAAACAGGTCGGGTGAGAACTCGTCAAATTCTTCGACTTTTGTAGCACCACACTTGAGGATATCGAGGAAACGGACAATCAAAGGTTTCTCTTTAGGTTCACCAATATAGTGCTTGCACCTTTGACCATTCACTCGAAACAGTTGGTCACCATAACCGCGTAGTTCTAGAACACCTCCAGGAATAATTTGGAGAATCTCAAAGGGACCGGACCATCGTGTCCTCAGCTTACCAGGGAACAGATGTAACCTGGAATTATACAGAAGAACTTGTTCCCCTACATGGAATTCTCTTTTCTTAATTTTGGTGTCATGGAGGAGTTTCATCTTATCTTCGCTAATCCTGGCACTTTCGTAGGCCTGGATCTGAATTCGTCCAACTCATGCAACTGTTGCAGTTGGTGCTTACCATAAGATTGGGAATCAAAGTTCAGAAACTTTGTAGCCCAATAAGCTCTATGCTCTAACTCGACTGGCAGATGACATGGCTTACCATAAACCATTTGATATGGAGATGTACCCATAGGAGTCTTATAGGCGGTCCTGTAAGCCCATAGTACATCATCCAACTTCAAACTCCAGTCTTTTGTATGACTGTTAACCGTCTTTTCCAGGATTTTCTTAATACTTTGGTTGCTTCTTTCAACATGACCACTAGTCATCGGATGATATGGTGTGCCAGTCTTATGACGAACACCATACTTTTCGAGCACTTTTTCTAAGGGTCGGTTGCAGAAATGCGTCCCTTCATCACTGATCAAGGCACGTGGACATCCAAACCTCACGAAGATGTTTTTCTTTAGAAATTTCATGACCGTCTTATGATCATTGTGAGGAGTGGCTTGAGCCTCCACCCATTTTGACATGTTATCCACGCAGACTAAGATGTATTTGTTACCACAAGATGATGGGAATGGTCCCATAAAATCGATACCCCATACATCAAAGACATCGGATTCTAGTATGGGTTTCAAGGGCATGTCAAAACGCCTTGTCAGAGTACCGGTTCTTTGGCATCTATCACAAGCTCTACAGAAAGCTTCTGTGTCCTTAAAGATCGTAGGCTAATAGAAACCGGATTGGAAAATCTTAGCAACGGTTTTCCAAGGACCAAAGTGACCTCCAGTGGGTCCACTGTGGCATTGCTCAATAATGTCGCGCTGCTCAGACTCAGGAACACATCTTCTAAGCAGACCATCTTTACATATCTTAATAAGATAAGGTTCATCCCAAACGAAAGATTTCAAATCAAAGAAGAACTTCTTCTTCTCCTGATAGGACAATTCTGGATCGAGATATCGGGAATGAAGGTAATTTACAATGGAAGAATACCATGGAACATCAGGAGGGCAACCGTCAATAAGCATAATGTTTCTAGAGGAAAGTAAAGATCTATATCATCTGGGTCATCCTTTTCCTCACTTAGCATTCTCGAAACGTGATCAGCCACTACGTTTTCACTGCCCTTTTTGTCTTTAATTTGAACGTCAAACTCTTGTAGGGTCAGTATCCAACGCAGTAGGCTCGGTTTGGCCTCTTTCTTAGTCATCAGATACCGCAAAGCAGCGTGGTCAGTCCACACAGTCACTTGAGCACCTAACAAGTAACTACGAAACTTGTCCGTAGCAAAGACTATGGCCAATAATTCCTTTTCAGTAGTAGTATAGTTAACTTGAGAAGGATTCAATGTGTGACTGGCGAAATAGATTGGCTGGAATTTCCCTTTGATTTTTTGTCCTAAAACAGCACCAACTGCATAGTTTGATGCGTCGCACATAAGCTCAAAAGGTAGGTTCCAGTCAGGTGATATAAGAATTGGAGCAGAGATTAAACGGTCCTTAAGCTCCTCAAACGCTTGCTTGCAGCTCTCATCAAAATTGAACTCAATGTCCTCTTTAAGTAAAGTAGACAGGGGCTTGGCTATCTTGGAGAAGTCTTGAATGAATCTTCTGTAGAAACCGACATGTCCAAGAAAGCCTCTAATTTCGTGCATATTTTTAGGATAACTCATCTTCTCGATAGCTTCTACTTTTGCCCTGTCAACTTCAATACCCTTGGCGGAGATTTTGTGGCCAAGAACTATTCCCTTATCAACCATGAAATGGAATTTTTCCCAATTGAGCACTAAGTTCTTCTCCACACATGTGGATAACACTTGATCTAGGTTGTCAAGACAGTCGTCAAAAGACTGACCAAAGACCGAAAAATCGTCCATAAATATTTCCATACACTTTTCTACTAGCCCATCAAAAATGGCCAGCATACATCTTTGAAAAGTAGCTGGAGCATTGCAGAGACCAAATGGCATTCGCCTGTAAGCGAATGTACCATAAGGGCAGGTGAAAGTGGTCTTTTCTTGGTCAGCTGGATCAATGGGTATTTGAAAGTATCCTGAATATCCATCCAGAAAGCAATAGAATGCGTGCCCCGCCAGACGCTCAAGCATCTGGTCAATGAATGGAAGGGGAAAGTGATCCTTCATGGTTACCTCATTGAGCTTTGATAGTCGATCTGAGACTCAGTAACCAAAGTGACAAGTCTCAATGCTATTTCCTCTCCCTTCTCATTCTTCTCAATCGTAATTCCACCTTTCTTGGGAACTACTTGAGTTGGGGAAACCCATTCACTATCAGCGATGGCATAAATGATTCCCATGTCTAGAAGTTTGATGATTTCTTTCTTAACCACCTCTTGCTTATGAGGGTTGAGCCTCCTCTGGGGCTGTCTAACATATTTCGCACCCTCATTTGTCTTGATCTTGTGCATACAGATGTCCGGAGATATCCCTCTGATATCTCCTACTTGCCATCCAAAGGCTTTTTCATTTTTCTTCAACACGTTGATCAATTTCATTTCCTCTAAACGAGACAACTTGGCAGATATAATCAAAGGAAGCTTGTCACCTTCTCTTAGAAACACATACTTAAGATGTTTAGGCAATGGCTTCAACACTAAATCTGAAGGGGGTTTTCTAAACTAGATTTGAGCTCTCCACCTTTCAACTCAACATCGCTGAGTTTACTGAGCGGTCCCACTACCAAAGCTTCACCTTCCAACAACTCATCCGTAAATTCAGCTTCTAACTGCTCTAGACTTACCACACCATGATTATTCAAATTATCAACCAGTCGCTCATACTCCATCGCAACAGCCATGACTTGCTTTTCCATGTTGTCATTAAATTCATCTGACATATCTTCAATGGAAAAACCGGTTGGAGGACCAGAAGGTACTTGAATGGATCTTGAGACATTATAGCTTACTTCTTGTTCACCAACTCGTATCGTCACTCGCCCACCATCGCAGTCAATGAGGGCTCTAGCTGTAGACAGAAAAGGTCTTCCAAGAATCAGGGGAACATTTTCATCCTTTTCAATGTCTAAGACGTACAAGTCGACGGGAAAGGTAAATCTATCGATCTGAACTAGTATGTCTTTTAAGATTCCCGCTGCTTTCTTAGAAGATCTATCAGCGAATTGCAGATTCATGGTAGTGGGTTCCTGAAGATCAATTAAACCCAGCTATTTGCATACAGACATTGGCATGAGGCTTATAGATGCACCCAGGTCACACAAGGAGTTAGGGAAGACCACTACAAGAAAATTGAGTTTTAATGAGGGGAAATCCGGTCATTAAAAGTCACTTTCCCGTCATGAAAGGCATTTAACGACGGGAAATTTACTCTCATCGCCCCTAGTTACTGCTTCTCTATATAAAGGTCAATAATGAGAGTACAACGATCCCGTGGCTATTGCTATTTCTCATTAGTGATGGGTATTTTACTCTCATTAAAAACTATCAATCATGACAGGACCGTTTACTCTCATTATCGACCTTTACATAGAGAGCAATAACGAGGGGGCGATGAGAGTAAATTTCCCGTCATTAAAAGCCTTCATGACAGGAAAGTGACTTTTAATGACCGGATTTCCCATCGTCAAATATTTGAAATGATAGTATATACCCTCATTGCACGTAAACCAAACTCTCACAAAATCGTGATTCAATGATGACTAATCCCATCACCATCAAGCAAAATAAAACACATTACTAAATGAAAAATAAGTTGTCAAATATTGAAAAACAATCCATAAGGATAAATAACAAAACTCTTGAATCACTAGAACAAAAGTGAGAAAAAACTAATTTAACACAAGAAAACGTCATAAATACGTATCTTAAGTCCCACCATATCCATGTTAGCATATGATACCTTCTGTTATTTTCCATTCATTATTCTAGAATAAAACACTAATACTAGGCATGTACACACGACTAAATCAATAAAGGTACTATGTATAAGTATAATAAGAATGGAAAACAACCCATGAAAACGAAAGCACATTTAATGAGAATATGTTTAACTGAATGTTATAGCAGCATTTTACTAACAAAATTATGACCATATGGAATAGAACACAGTATAACACCAGCCTCTATTGCTCGCTGATATATTGACTATTGCTAAAATACCTCCCACCAGCTCAACTAAAGAAAACTGCAATCCGTGTAAGACACCAACCTCTAATTCTTGCTCATTGACTGCTGCCGTAATGACCTGCATTATTGCAAATGAGAATCTGTCCATTGATCTTTTCCACCTACAAGAATCATATAACATAACAACACATATTATGAAACTTGAACAATCAAAACTTGGAGCATGAACAAAGATCCAGAAATATGCAAAATCACATCTTAACCTATATTGAGAAATAGCGTACAAATAATAAACGTTCTTGAGAGGGTGAAGAAATAAAAGACCAGAGATTGGCCTAACCTCATCTCTAAACACTTTTGAGAGATATGAAGTGACTTCTCGTCAACATACCTTGTTCAAAATGATAAATGGTACCTCCCAGCGGATGTTAACATGCCAATAGAAAGTCATTAGTTCTACATCTGCCATAGGAAACAGAGCACTTGTGGTTTGAAATAACAAGACAAATCTGTAAATTAAATAGATATCAAAATACATACATTCGTCTACACCCTCCTCACTGTCACGTAGGAAGACCGCAGCTAGAAAGGAATAATATTTTTGTATGCCATGTGTTTTCCAGCATGTCATCATAATCTGTAACCCTACAAAAACAGACCGGTAGCGGTAATGTAAGAAACAACGACTAACAATGAGTCGTATAACAAAATCATGTAACTAATTGTATCACAAAATTGGATATCGACTTGACATTGAACGTGGCAGAGGATAAAGATCTAAAACTAGTTGCCCCGGGTAGAACAACCTCATTGGCCAAACCTTATTTCATAAGTCACTTGGACGACCTTAGTTAACCACACCAATGTGTATTATTCTTGCTTGAAAATGAAAGGCATCATACATTCAGAGTAGGAAGCTTTGTCTTGTGATATCCATATGACTTGCTATACATCTTCATATGAAAATTTAACAATAATAGTTTCACGATCATACATGAAATAATACAAGTTCGTGTCAAATATTTAATGGTCACTTTTATCTGCACCCAATTCTCGATTTCTACACGACACACCACATATAAATTCGAAGAAACCTACCCCGGTATCTACCATCAAAATATTTTAGAATAACAAGGTTCCTTCGGTTTGAACTATTAACGTATGCACAATTAAGGACATATGGATACGGTAATTGCAGCTATAAAGCCTTTTTACATTAATTACCTCTTGTCACGATGATTCGAACATCTCTGATTTGGCCAAATCTGGAAAACTTTCTAGCTAATTCCCGTTCACTAAGCGAAAAGCATAAACCAGCAACAGACGGTTCTGATTATAACCAACTATAAAGGTAACCAGATTCTTTGGATTGTTAGGTAAATCCTGCACATGCAACTTTCCACTCTAAGTACTTGATTAACAATATTCAAAAGGTATCTCTACATTTTATCATTTTCAATTAGTTGGTCAATCTATTACCAAAAAAGAAGATAAATGAGGGGTTAAAATGTTACAGTGACAATAATTAAAACGAACAATACTCGGAATAAACACTTACATCCTTGGGGTTACCCCATAATCTATGTAGATAGAAGTCTGATTCGTTTGCAATAATAAGAGGAGGCAATCTTTCGGCGCCTCTCAGGTTTGAGGGTTCACAAATTTGCATCAACTTACCAGAGAAACAGAGTGAAATGGTTATTTACCCTTTATAACAGGAAACAGAACGAAAATATAACCAAAGCAGAAGAAAAGAAATAGATATAAATTGAAAAACGGCAACTTCAATCTTAATAATGATTACAGTGGATAACGGATCATAACCTCGGATTCTTGCTCAGGGTACGATCATCCCCTGTGATTCTTGTCATATCAAAAAAAACTAAGCCTTTCATGTATTCCAGTTCACTTTTGCTGTGATCGACGACTTCGTCAGAAAACACAAGAATGCTGCCCTGAATCATCGAATTGCATTATTTTAGACCTTAAAAAAAATCAAAAGATACTAAAACAGTATGGCCTTATATGGGAACAAATCCTCCATAATTAACAAGTAAAAGTGAAAGATCTAAGTATATTCTATCAAGAATGTGGAAAAAAACAATTACCTTTGTCACAGAACCTGGTTTTAACTTGTTTAGTATTTGACACAATATCGTTTCATCTACCAAAATACGCATAATTCCTCACCTGAAACATTAATTGGCAAACTGTGATAAGGAAGAAGGCAGTTCAACCATTCAACAATTGTAGCTCGTTGCTTGGCTGTAGTAACAAAGAAAAATGAAAAAAAAATCAGGTTAAGGCACTACGAGATGAGCAAAACATTAGAAATTCATTTAAAAGCCTTCACACTCACCATTACTAAAGGCCACGGGCTCAAAAACATCAGCACTCAAAGACAATGTCTAGTACCTCTGTTTAGCAGAACTCCAGAAACAATAATAGTCATCAGGGTGGCTTTTTTGCGTCAGGCATAGACATCAAACGAACTTAAAAAAAATGCCCATTTAGCTGAAACACAAACACAATGGACCAAGCAGCTTGACATACTTAGACCAAAGACCTAGACTGAACCATGAAGTTTTATTGAGGTGATCAGAGGAATTTCCGGGTTCGAAAGAATGAGCAGGACAAATGAAGAAAACAAGAAAGAGGAAGCAAACAAAAATAGAAATGACTGGGAAAAAACAAACAAAAAGGCACAACATCAACGAAAAGTTGGGTCAGTAGAAAGAAATACCATCATCTCTAACACCTTCATTCGTTTTGATTCCTGAAACTGTAAACCAGCATTCGAACAAGGTTAATCCTAGCAATTTCCTCGACTTTGTTGAGCATAAAAACTAAATCTCCTCAGAGAAACTCGCTTCTACTCACCCTTATAGTGTACAACAATCAAAGGCTTGTCAACAGGAACATGAATCACTTTGAAAGGCTAAAACTTGATGTCACCTTAGACAGAGGAATCACTAAACCTTCTACAAATAACCCAATTGGCATCTGCAAAATAGAGTTTCGTAAGCTACTAAACATCTCTCCCAATTAGCATTGAGACATCTTCCAATAAATATTACACCGTTTAAGTCTACACAAAAAATATGTCTAGATTTAGTTTGATAACATTGGGATCCTTTTGCCTATATCAGTGTCAAAAGTGTCAAATCACATGTGATTTCAATTAAATTAGGACAAAAAAGACCAATGCTTAAGCAAAAAAAGTCCAACCAGCCTCAGAAAAGCCTAAGAACATCATCGATCACTTAAAGGATATTAACACACTAATCGATTATATTAAGATAAAAATGCTACACAAATAAGAACTTTACTAGTTCAACAACTTCCTCAGTGCCGGAAGATAGCCGGAAATTCCAAATTCGAGACAACATGATTTAGATTGCATACCTCCAGCTTCTCCTTCTTTAATCGGATGTTTTTTGTCTTTCCCGGCTTCAACTTCTTTAACCATCTCTCCGTCTATTCCTATACATAAAGGACTATCCTTTCTGGCGTTAACCTACCAGACTCCAACCACCAACTCAGATCGTTGCAGGCGGAGGAGAATCGATTCCGACGGTGGCAAGTCAACGAATGACGAATCATTTCAATCAGCGAAGAATCGATTTAGGCTGCGGCGCCGGAAAGTAGATGCAAGTGACGGAATAACAGTGGCTGGTGGTTGCTGGAGATGGCGCACATCAACCCTAGCTCGACTTTTTTTTTTATGTACACAAGGTTATTACCGATTGATAATAAGTTTCTTTGCTTTAGATTGATTTTGAGAACTTTTAGCTATAAGTTTTTTTTTTTTGAGAAGTTAGTTTTTTTTAAAAAGGTTTATGTTGTATGGTTAAGGAAATAATGGGAGGAAGGAATTTAATTTATTTTTTGCTTTTTTTATTATCAAATAGTGACGGGATTTACTCCGGTAATTAACAATTTATAATTAATAGACATCCTTTAGCTATATGACTATTTTCCTCTCACTAAAATCACCTTTTAATGACTGGAATTACATCCTCTCACTAAATTTTTGTAACTAATAGCCCTTTTTCTTGTAGTGGACCAGGCCTCCCATTAACACTGTAAGCACGAACTTTCCAGGGTCACCTCTCTTGGTTGGTAAGTTTTCATAATTGATCATTGAACAATCCTCACCAATCAGCCTCTCCATGTCTGACAATTTCCTTTTTGAAGAAACAACATCCTTGATAAATTTTGTATACTTAGGCATTTCAACCAAGACCTCGGATAATGGAAGATTTACCTGAGTATTTTTCAAAAAATTCAACACCTTTTCGTACATCTTATCTTCACTTAAAGGGATGTTGCTCTTTCTTGGTGGAAATGGAAGCTTTTTCAGATCATTCTCAGAAAAAACTTTCTTTGAAGATGCATTGTGACTTTGTCTTCCGAGATCCTTCCACCTAACGGCTTTTTCAATCTTTTTATTAGTCGAGGATCAGCCTCCGACTTCCACTTGTTTCTTCATTCCTCGAGGATCACCACCGAGGACTTCCACTTTTTCACCTCTGGGGATCACCACTGAGTATTCTCTTTCGGCAAAGAGGAGTGTAGTGTCGGCTTTCCTCCTCGCTTTATCAATGGCGGGAGGGGCTAGTGGTTTCCTGGTTGGATGATCCTCAAGATCTTGCTCGGCTCTCATGCGCGAAACATGAACGGAAAATCCGCTGCTTGGCTGGACTATGGTCCGCTCTAAGTCGTGGGTATACTGATGAAGGGTCCTTCCGACTTTGAGTTTGCATAAACCGAACCAGAATTAGGTAGTTGAAACTTAAAGACTAAGGAATTAAAAGCCTAAACTAAAAGTTAAAAGCCTAATAAAAGAAAAGAAAGGGAAGGAAGAAAAAGAAACAGGATTATTAAGGGCAAAGATGAAACAGACGGGCGTCTGCCCAACTTTTAGACTGGACGGGCATTCGGATGCCCAAACGCTCGTCCTGTCTTCAGAAAACTTGAACGGGCGTCCAAAGGTTTAATGGACGCTCGTCTAAGTGAGTGAAAACGATACAGGATTGAAAATTTTCCAGCGGACGGGCGTCCAAGATCCCAGACGCCCGTTTGGTAGCGGGAAAACTAGAGCAGAAGCAGAAAACTTGCAGAAAAGAAAGGTGGGGTAAGGAAAAACAGAGAGAAGAACAGAGGCAGAAAGATAGAAAAGAAGAAAACTAATCACAAGAGAAAGAAGAACCTTAAACCCTAAACTTAAAACCCTAATATCCTAATAACCTAAACGATTATCAACTAAAAACAGGAATCAAAACGAAATATAAACAAGAAAAACGAAAAACAAAAACTAGACAACCGTCCGGTTCCCCGGCAACGGCGCCAAAAACTTGTCACGGATTTTATCTAACAAAACAAACAAGTAATAAAATTTATAAATCCGGTTTTCCTCAAGTATAAGGATCGTAATATAGAGGTTGATACCGGGTCGATCTTACGGGGAACTGGCGATTGTTAACCCTAGTTTTTGTCTTATTAAATTATGTCACGAAAACTAATCTAAACAGCGGATAAAACTAAACTAAACTGAAAACAAACTTAACTAAAACGTAAAACTGGATAGAAGATATGATCTAAAGCCAGGAAAGATACGGGTTGCGAACTATTTAAACTAAAACTAATATGAAATAAAAGTAACTACTCTAGACAATTCAAGTTTCACGGGATTAAATTCGAGTTTTAACGAGCAAACGAGCGATTGATCCACCTATCCTAACAAGTATCAATTCCTATCTCGATTATATTGCGTTTTCTAACCAAGTTGTGATTTCACCTTGTCTAAGGCATGAACCCTAATTTCTTAGGTAATTCACCTATTAATCTATATCTTTCGATCTAAGATTAACAATTTTACTAATCAAAGGTGTAAACTTTAACCTAGCAATCCAACCTATTAACTCTCGTTATGATAGATTAAACAACTATTCCTTATCATGGTGATCTAAGGTTTATAGAGATTTTCATCAACATAAAACAATCATAACATGCAAGTCTTTCGATACAATGGCAATTAAACAATATAAACAATGATAAAGGAAACAACTTTAGATAAAACTCACAATATAATCGCAGAAACGGAATCAAAACGTGTTGGATGGCTTCACAATGCTCGTTTGATGAAGCTTAGCCTCTCAACATCCTCTGGAAACTCGAAGTTGCAGAAAAACTAACATAAAACTGCCTACTTTTAATCTAGAATTTGGAGCATAAAAACTGGAATAAAAGAAGTAAAAACACAGCCTAAAGCCGCCCTTAGGTTTAGGGTTTCAAATAATGAGTATATGGTATCCTTAATGTAGAGAAAACGCGCTGTATATATAGAAAACAAAGGCGGCGCTGCTAAGTCGGCCGAAGGACGCCCGTCCAGATGGATCTGGATTTGCTTCAGACGCCCGTCCACTCAGCGTCCAAACTCTCTGTATCAAATTTCTTCTCCTGGACGCTCGTTTGCTTTGATGGACGCCCGTCCAACCTGGACGGGACTTGGACGCCAGTCCAGCTGGATCCAAATTCGAAATCTTCAACTCTATCTCTTTTCTTCTAGCCAATTCCATCCTTATCTCTTTCTCATTATATAATTCGAACTTGATCTTCGTTGAATCACCTCTTGAGCTCGCATTTGTGCATCTATAACGCATAAAAATATTGCAAAAATGTAATAATGTCCAATTAAACATAAAATCACAATTAGAACACCAAAATCAACCAATTTTGCGATTAACTTGTTAGAAACCTCATTTACTCAATACTTCCGTTAAACACTCATTTCTTATGCAATTATATACGAATATGAGGGAAAATATCATAGAATATAGCGTTATAAATCGTATAAATTCACCCTTAACATGGAACCACTATAAAATCTGCCTACTTACTTTCAGCATTTACATTCTGCACAAAGTTTATTTTACACATCAACTTACTGAATCTAGCAACTGAAATCACACACTTACACTACTGAGTATCTAATACTTAGTATCATATTTAAAAACAAGTATTAAGGCTTAATTTTGATATAATTCCATTTGCACAAATTCAAAGCAAACTCAACTATCAAGAGACTCATCGTTTATCAAAGAGAGCTACCGAGGTATCGCAGACTCATCAAGTATCGCAGACGGTTGAAGTTGCAGAATTTGTTAACTCCAAAAAGTTTTAAGTGTTAAGTTTATTCACCCCCCCCCCCCCCTCTAAACTTAACCAAAGCCTTTTCAAGGGACCAACAATTGGTATCAGAGCAGTGCTTCTATTCTGAAGAAATCCTACTTGTTGTGCTTGTGAAAATTCTTTGTAACTTTCTTTAAAGTTCCGATTTCAAAGACTTGCATCATGGATAACACCCAAGATGCTAGAACTATCTTCGATGTGTTCTCTAGATAGATTTGATGAGTATAAACGCCAAATGCAAAGCTTACCTTTGCCGCAACTCATGATGAGATGATGGATGTACTAACCGATGGACCACCTGGAGATTACCAAGTCGAGAATAAAGTGGGTGATACAACCGAGTACATTCCTAAACCAAAAAGAGAATGGAATGCGTAAGACGTAAAAAGAGCAAACCTCAACAATATTGCTATTGACATCATTTACGTAACCTTGGATAGCAATATGTACATGAAGGTCAAAGATTGCAAAACTGCAAAGGAACTTTGGGACAAGATACAGTTGATCTGTGAAGGCACTGATGCAATAAAGAAGAATAAGATCAGTGTGGTCAAAAAGAGGTTTCAAAAATTCAAAATGCTACCAAATGAAAACATTGAGCAGATGGAATCAAGATTTAATGCAATCCTGGGCGAACTTACCCTGTTGAGTGTAAGTTATACAAAAGAGGAAATAAACACAAAAATCTTGGAAGCATTACCTGCAAAAGATGTTTGGAAAATGAAGGTGACTGCAATAGAAGAGATGAGAAAGCTGCATGAAGAAGACGCCTTCAAATTATTTTCAGATCTTAAGGCTTATGAATTTAGCAAAAAGCTGGTACCTGAGACTGAAAAAGAAGAGCCAAAGACCACAAAGATTGGCTGCTTCACATCAGGAAGAAACATCCGTGGGCAAGATGATTCACTGGATGAGATGCAAGAACAGATTGCCCTACTGAGCAAGAAAATCAGGATGATGAAGACTGGAAATGCTCCTTCAAGAAATTTCACAAAAAGGCCTATTGAAAGAAAGAAAGAAGAATCAAAGAAAGACAATGACTATCTCAGTGCTTTCATTCCAAGAAACCAGGACACTTCAAACCCGATCGTCCCGAAAGTTAAAACAAGGCAAGGAACTCGATTATCTTTGCTTCAATCGCAAGAAGCCTGGACACTTTAGACTGATTGTCCGGACTCATCAAGACCAAAAGTCAACAAAGAAGACATGGCAAGAAGGTTATGGTTCTTGAAGATGAATCAGGGTATGAAGTGGAATCAAAAAGGAAATGAATCGGATGACACAAAGACCTCAAGTTCTTCGATATGGAAGATTATGCTTTGATGGCTAACATGGATGAAACAGAGAAGGTATACAATCATCGTATCCATCAATACTCCTCTTTGGAAGTGATTGTGAATCAACTTGTGGTTCAAATCCTAGAAATTTCGACAATAATGAGACTTTGGATGCCATCCTTAATCAATCGAGGATAATAAAATCTGGTTATGAGATTGTGAAGGCTGAAAAAGAAGCTCTTGAATTAGAAGTTGGAAGATTGAAAGCTGAATTAAGAGTTCCCAAAGGAAAGGAAAAGGATGTTGGATGTAATCGTGTAAGCCCTTCCAACATCCAAAGAGCCTCTGAATCTCTTTGAACCATATTGTTCCTCTACTGCATACAAATCTGGAAAGCCTTATGGTGATAGAACAGGGCTTGGATTTGGAACTCAACAATCCAAAAAGAATGGATCTAGCAAGGTCACTGAACCTAGTACCTGCACTGGTCCTAAGTTTGTACCGCACAAGATCCAACTCCAAGTAAGGTTGCTGAGGCAGTAAAACATACTGAGAATACTTCAAGGAAGCAAAATCAGAAGCCAAAGAAGTCAACAGCTCCTAATAAAAAGAACAAATCCAAAAATAGGACTGCTGGACCTTCTAGATTTCCATCGACAGCGCACTGCTACCAAGTCTATTTGGACCACAAAAAGGTAAAGGTCAGAAATAATCCAAGGATAAGAATCCTAAATCTAAAAATGTTAATCATTCAAGGGATACTTATCTCATGGGGAAAGGTAGACTGCTCTTACTAATGATGATTGGAATATTCAGTGCACTCTTTGTTAGAAACAACCAAGACAACCATGTCGCTAGTGGTAAAACCTAAGCAATGGAATCAGCAAAGGACTCAGCAGAGGACTTATAAAAGGCCTCAGCAGGGACCTCAGCAGACTCCATACTATAGGGCTGTTCCTAACAGACAGCAAACAAATGGTTATACGAATGCTTCTAACACCAAAAGTCACTTCAAACAGCATTATAAACCAAAAGGCCAGAAAACATATGTGAATCCTACACAACCTATTGTTAGGACTTATGGATGTGTGGAATACATGTATGAACCAAACTATGCCACTTTTAGGAGAAGACCTTATGGAAACTTACCAAAAGTCATGCTTACTACTGACCACTATGGACCCAAACAGGTTTGGGTACCTAAAATGTATTAACTTTGTTTTGTAGGGTGTCTGGTACTTTGACAGTGAATGTTCCAGGCATATGACAAAGAACAAGCACTGAAAATCAAAATTTGTGGCAAAAGATGGTCCAAGGGTAAATTTTGGCAACAAGAATACACCTGGATATACAAGAGGATATGGCACACTTGTGAGGAATGGACTTACAATCAAGAATGTTGCATTTGTGGAAGGACTGGATTACAACTTGCTGAGCACTTGACAATTCTGTGACATGGGATACAAGGTCACTTTTGACAAAAACAACTGCTTTGTCATTAGTGAAAGAGGTGATCAAGTTGTACTTGCTGGTAGAAGACAACAAAACATATATGTTGTGGATTGGTCTCATCGCAGCCTCGAAACTCGCATGATTGTGCATACCAAGTCTGAACTCAACTGGTTATGGCACAAGAAGTTGAATCATTTGAATTTTGATGATATCAATCAGTTGGTGAAGAAGAAGCTGGTGATTGGTTTTGCCTGAGATCACATTCAAAAAGGATGCTATATGTGATGCATGTCAGCAGGGTAAACAAATAAAGTCAAGCTTCAAGTCAAAAACCAAACAATCAACTAATAAAGTGTTGCAGCTTATGCATATGGATCTTTTTGGACCAATAACTCCAACAAGTGTAACTGGAAAGAAATACACTTTAGTGGTTGTGGATGATTATTCAAGGTACACTTGGGTGATATTTATGAACAAGAAAAGTGAAACACTTAAAAGCATGCCTAATCTTTTAAAGAGATTACAAAATGAGAAAAGTTTAACAGATAATAAAAATAAGATCGATCAGTCTTGAATTTCGAACAAAGTTATAAGAGAATATCGTGGAATGTAATGGTGTACTACATTAACTTGTCGTTGTTAGTACACCTCAAACCAAAATGGGGTCTTTGATAGAAGAAAAGGACTTTAAAGGAAGCGGGAAGGACAATGATATGTGAAGCATTGCTACCGAAGATATGGCTACAAACAAAGACTCGCACAAAGGTTGGAACAGAGGTACAGTGGCGAGTCTCAAACAAAGACTGGACAAAGGTTGGAACCTATTTTGGGTATGGAGGAAACCCCTCACACAAGAGGTCTCTTAGTAGTAGAGCCACTGGAGACAAGACCATGAAGGAAAGATGGTCACAGATCATGCTGTTAATATGGATGAGCAAATTTCTTTGGACTATGACTTTAGTGATGAGGAGTTCCAAATGCCTGAAGAAGAAAATGTTGATGTTGATCCCCCACAGGCATTGTACCTATTTTTGAAGAACCAGCCCTTGATCCTATCTTGGAAGAATATCAAGGACCTAATCTCGCTTTGGATTAGATAGGAGTTAGGCATTGGTTGTGAGCAATCAGAGGCCACAGTACAATGTTGAGGAGCATGCTGATGGAGCTACTGGTGGAAGAATGACCAGTGATGTGCCAATTGAAGTTTTGAATGAGTTAAGGACTTTGAGGCATGATATGCAACAGTGAAGAACTCAACTGGATAGACAAGAAGAGAGATTTGAAGAACTGATGAAAATGGTGAATGAAAACAGACAATCTACTGATACAGTTGCTTCAAACTTCACATCTACTCAAAATGGTGTGAATAATATGATGCTAGATGTGAGGGGAATCAAGAAAGGAAATACTTTGAAAGAGAATTTTCTGAAAGACCAATTTATATCCATTCATCAGAAACTAGACAAGCTTGCTGAATCACCTAAGCCTGCTGAGGCTGCTGGAACATCCCAACTTGCTGGATTGGATCCTAAAGTTACTGAAAGGATCAATCTACTGGAAGAGACCCTGCAATCAAGGATTACTGCAATTGATACCAGAACTAAAATTATGGAAGGACAACTAAATAATCTGGTAATCTCTCAGGAGGGTGTTCATGGCCTAATGTCCCTGTTTGTTGATGATGTCACTAAGGGAAAGAGGGCCAAGCAAAGAAGTAGCAAAAGAGGTCGCAAGACTCTTTGCAAAGAAAAGATGGGAGGATGAGACTAATGCTTACAGACAACTCGCACCTGGCAGAGTTCAACTTCTGAGATGATCTCCTCTCGACAATACAAGAAAGAATACTACAACAGAAGGAAACCTTATCATGACAAGGGATATCATGAAGGTCTAAACTCTTTCTTGGGATTAAAATTTTGGGAAGCAAGAGTCAAAGCCTTAAGGGCAACTTACAGAGGTGGAAGAGGTGGAAGAAGTGGCAGAGGTGATAGGACTTTGCCTATTACAAAAGCAAAGGACTCACTTGTAACGCCCCGTTCCCGGATACCGAGTCCTTATCCGGAAATGGAACGTTCGGCACGTATAAAATAAAAGTAAATTCATTTTATACGTAAGCCTCTACTACGTCGTATCAAATTAAAGGCAAAACAGAAGCAAAACTCGGGTATATAAAATTTTCCCAAAATTAAAGAGTAGAAAATAAATCTAAGGGTGGAAATGTAAATTATTACATTTGGAAAAGTAACGATGATCCCAAAAGATAAAGTACTTATTAAACTCGACAAGACCAAAGGTCTACCTCAAAAGTAATGAAAGAACAACCAATGAAAAGCAGAATAAAAACATCTTGATACTTCAACGAGCGCCGTCAAACGTCGTCGTCAAACTCTTCCTCGTAAACCTGTTCGTCTTCTCATCCCCAAACACATAGAAAAAGTATGCATTCGAGGTAAGTACAACGTACTTAGAAAGAAAGAGAAGCTATGAAAACAATCATAGTTATAAAGAAAAGATAATTATTTAATCAGTTGATTAAGTGAGACCGACTCAATCTAAGGTTCACTTCATGCTCATCAACATGTTGTGACTAACTATTTCTACTTAGCCTATCTATGTTACAACAACCGCACTCAAGGGCACTACGTGCATCCACCTCAAACAGAGTCCTCTCAGACTTAGTGGTCTTTGACCTACAGAGTTCTTCTACCTTTGGGACACTCTTTTGCAACATATTAATGGATCACACCAATATCCACGAAGTCTAGAAAAGGTAGACTCCGATAGCACGCACACCTCAGCAGAGTCCCTCCGTACTTAGGGTCTTTTGACCTATGAAGTTCCTCCACCTTCAGAGGTAGCACATGCATCGCGATTTAGCCTGGTGCCTAGCCATGAGAGTCATGTTGTTTACTCTTTTACTAGTCACATACGTTGTTTATTAAGTGATTAACTAGCCAGCCTAAGTGTTTTCAAATAATCTCCCTCACAAATACTACTCTCTTCCTAGACCACTAGACACGGACAAGCCCTAGCACATACGCAGACATTGATGGATACTAATCCATCAAGCACAAGCCTATCATGCACTTCCGACGGATCCGAACTTCAACTCCTTTGAAGAGTACATTCGGTGTTTTAACTGAACGAATCAGAAGCTCAATTCATGCTTGTCTAAGTTTTATACCATTTTTACATATCATGTATAAAGGTTTCATAAGGATAAATCATGTTTATAAGGCGGAACAACAACCCACAAATAAAGAAGGACAAAACAAGCAAGACGCCCGTTTAAGACCCTGGACGCCCGTCTAAACATTACTGGACGCCCGTCCACCATGCCCAGACGCCCGTCCACCTAAAACAGTTTCAATCCTGAATGTAAAATAGCACCTCAGACGCCCGTCCGTATAAGCCAGACGCCCGCCTGAGACACAACCTAAGCCAGGCGCGCCGCCCAGAGAACCGGACGCCCGCCCACCTGGTTCGACCAAAACCCTAACCTCATCATCATGCGATTTCCGGATCGTATTTCAACCAAACAATGAAGCATATTATCAACACATTGAGCACAAAAGCTTCACTTAACAGTACCATAACCCCTATAGACATTTACCAAGGCAACAACTCAATTTTCTAACACCAAAATGTCTTAGAACATGATCATATCCCTATAATCGGTAATTGATTTCATAGGATGAGTTCTTCTTACCTAATTTGCAATTAAATCGATCCAAAATCGCTCAAAATTCTGCAAAGCAATCCCACGTAATCGATGTCAAAATGCCGTGCTTTTACGCCGAGTCAAGTTCTTGAATCCGTTCTGAAAACGATCAACTTTCCCTTAGCAAAAGTGAAGAACTTTCTAACCTCTCTTCTCTCTTTCTCTCAATCGCATAAGGGAAGAGGGAAGGGCTGAATGAAAACTGAAAACTCCCTGATTTAAGTTAGGTCTTAATATTAAAAGAGAGTTAATTCTTTTCCTTAATTGCCCTTGACCACAACAACTGATTTTCCTTTTAATTATATATATAAAACTTGAAATTATATATATAAAACGTCCAAAAATAATTAACTCCGAATAAAAGGAAACCGAACCTAATATTTCGTTTTCGCAAAAAGACACGTCTGCCCTTTCCCGAAAATTAGAATATTACATTCTCCCTCCCTTAAAAGGAGTTTCGTCCTCGAAACTAGAACATACCTGGTAAATCCCCAAACTCTTGGAACTCACTAAGCATGTCGCTTTCCACTTCCCAAGTTGCCTCCTCGGGTGAATGATTGCTCCACTGAACTAACACCAAGGGAATCATCCGTCTCTTAATCATCTTTTCTTTCCGGTCTAAAATCTTGATAGGTCTTTCGTCGTAAGCAAGATTATCTTGTAGGATTTCTGGATCAACCGTAGTTTCAACATCATTCTTCGTCAGACACTTCTTCAACATTGAGACGTGAAAAACACTATGGACTTTCGACATCGATTCCGGCAACTGAAGCTTATATGCTAACATCCCAACTCTTTCCAGAATCTCAAAAGGTCCAACATACCTTGGACTCAGCTTTCCCTTTTGTCCAAAGCGTTTCACCCCCCTTCATCGGTGAAGCTCGGAGGTAAACTCTATCACCGACTTCAAACTCGAAATGTCTTCTTCTAACATCACCCCAACTTTTTTTCGTCTGCCTTGAGTCGCTTTTGATTCTTCTTGACCAATCGAACCCTTTCCTTTGCTTGTTCAACCATTTTCGCCCTCGTAACTGCTCTCCCGACTTCATCCCAAAACAAAGTGGCGTGCGACATCTTCTCCCATACAATGCTTCAAACGGCGGCATGCCTATGCTTGCATGAAAAGCTGTTGTTATAGGCAAACTCTGCTACCGATAGGTAATCATCCCATGATCCGCCTACCTCCAAAACACAAGCTCACAACATGTCCTCGAGTGTTTGGATGTTCCTCTCAGATTGTCCATCTGTCTGAGGGTGAAAAGCCGTGCTCAAATCTAACTTAGTTCCGAAGGCTTCTTGCAAGCTCTTCCAAAACCGACTGACAAATCTCGAATCACGATCAAAAACTATCGAGATAGGAACTCCGTGTAGCTTCACTATATTGTCCAGATATAGTGTCGTCATCTTCTTCAACGGCATGTCGACCTTGTATGGTAAGAAATGGGCAGACTTGGTCAATCTATCCACAATTACCCAAATTGCGTCATGACCGCCTCTTGTCTTAGGTAATCCGGTGATGAAGTCCATTGTGATCTTATCCCACTTCCATTCAGGGATACCCAATGGCTTAAGCATTCCACCGGGTCTTCTATGCTCCGCCTTAACCTTCTGACATACGTCACACTCGGCCACAAACTTGGCTATTTCCACTTTCATCGAGGGCCACCAAAATCTTTCCCTTAAGTCTCTGTACATTTTAGTAGCATCCGGATGAACCGCAAAAGCTATTCTATGTGCTTCTTCCATAACTTTTTGTCTTAAGTCACCAACATTAGGTACACATAGACGATCCCGGTACCAAAGATTTACATTCTTGTCTAGCACATAACCGACCGTAGGCTTCTCTCTAGCAACTCGCTTCAAATCCAACAAAACCGGGTCTTCGTCTTGCTTTCCCCGTATATCATCCATCAACTCTGACCTTGCCAACAACGGTGCCACAAACTGCCTGTCTTCAATCTGATCAAAGCTTCTGATTTCCAGCCCATCTAACCTTTCTGCCACTACCTCAACACTGAAAGCTGCAAACACTGGTTTCCTGCTCAGAGCATCTGCCACTACATTCGCTTTACCCGGATGGTATTGAATATCCAAATCATAGTCCTTAACGAACTCTAACCATCTCCTCTGTCTCATATTCAGATTCTCTTGTGTGAAGAAATATTTTAAACTTTTATGGTCAGTGAAGATCCTCGCTTTAACTCCATATAAGTAATGCCTCCAAGTCTTTAAGGCAAATACTACCGCTGCCAACTCTAGATCATGTGTCGGGTAATTCTTCTCATGCACCTTCAACTGCCTAGACGCATAAGCTATCACTTTTCCTCCTTGCATCAACACACAACCCAAACCCTGTCCCGAAGCATCCGTGTAGACATCATAGTTATCAAAAATCTCCGGAACTGCTAACACTGCCATAGTCAACTTACTCTTCAAGGTATGAAAAGACCTATCACACTCATTAGTCCATTCAAATTTCACATTCTTCTGTGTCAGCCTGGTGAGTGGAGTAGCTATCTTCGAAAAGTCTTGCACGAACTTCCGGTAGTAACCAGCCAACCCAAGAAAACTTCTTACCTCTGAAACTGAAGTAGGTCTAGGCCAATTCTCAACTGCCTCGATCTTTGCCGGATCAACTTGAATGCCATCTCTAGAAATGACATGACCCAAGAAACTCACTCGATCCAACCAAAAGTCACACTTAGAAAATTTTGCATACAACTTATTCTTCCTCAGTGTGTCCAACACTATCTTTAAGTGTTCCTCGTGTTCTTTCTCATCCTTAGAGTAAACTAGGATATCATCTATGAACACTATCACGAACTTATCCAAGTACGGCATGAAAACTCGCTGCATCAAATCCATAAATGCAGATGGGGCATTAATGAGTCCAAAAGGCATGATGAGGAACTCATAATGTCCATATCTCGTACTGAAAGCCGTCTTCGGTATATCTACTATCTTAACCTTCAACTGATGATATCCGGACCTCAAAGTCGATCTTGGAAAACACTTTCTTACCTCAAGAATCGATTAAGCAGATCATCTATCCTTGGTAGAGGATACTTATTCTTGATGGTAAGGTTGTTCATTGCTCTGTAGTCGATACACATTCTCATGCCGCCATCTTTCTTCTTTACGAACAAAGCGGGGCTCCCTAGGCGCAGGTAATCGGGCTGAATTATGTTCCTTTCAAGCATATCTTTAAGTTGAGCCTTCAACTCCTTTAATTCAGCCGGTGCCATTCTCAGTAGGTGCCTTAGCAATCAAGTGCCGCTCCGGTATCAATCGAATCTCAAACTCTATCTCTCGTCGGCATGTTTCCGGTAGCTCTTCCGAAACACCTCGGGATATTCTCTTACTATAGGCGTTTCTTTCAATTTCGGTTTCACTTGTTCCACATCCATGTGATACAACAAGTAGCCTTCACAACCTTCCGACAAGCCCCGATGGCCTTGATCGCCGAGATGATCGGATGTCGCTTACTCGGCTTGTACACATTACCTTGATATGTCTTATCTGATTTCCCGGGTATTTTAAAAGTAACTTTCTTCTCTTTACAGTCCAAGTGAACATAATTATCGGATAGCCAATCTATTCCTAAGATTACATCAAAATCCGAAAAGTCCAAAACTGTAAAGTCACTCTTACCTCGATAAGGTCCAACACGAACTTCCACTTGAGGTATCACTCTAGTTACCCTTGTTACCCTCCCTAACGGTGTAGTTATTTTCAAAGTGTTTCTTAAAGGCTCCGAAGGTAAATTCAACTTCCTAGCTACCTTGGTTGACACAAAAGTATTTGACGCTCCCGTATCAAACGAAGCCTTGACCACTAGGTTTTCTAACATTATCGTACCTAAGATGCACATTCATTCATTCATAATACATCACAACATGAATAAACATGCCATAAAATATCTTAATAAAGGAATGAAACAAAACATGGTACCTGAAATAACGTCATCCTCTGGTTCCACAAAGCTAGCATCCGCTGTAAAAACTCGAACCGGTCGGCTCGGGCCGCTCTCCCGCTTCCTTGACCCGAACCACTCTTGTTTCCCTGCTGGGACACGCCTAGAAAAGTGTCCTTGCTCACCACAAACATAACAACCGTTACTACTCTGCCTGCACTCTCCGGTATGATTTCTGTTGCACTTAGGGCAAAGTGGTGCACTATTCGGGGCTTTAGCTGCTGTAGGAGCCGTAGTCTTCTTGGCGACTTGCTGTGGCGCTCCCCTATAACTGCCTTGACTTGTCCCAAAATTTCTCTTATTACCAATAACCACTGTAGCCCTCTTCCTGAAAGTCTCGACTTCCAAGGCTTTATTCATCAACTCGCCATATTCCTTGCCGTAAAACCTAGCATGCCCGATCGAATCTCGTGAGGCCATCCCATCCTTGTAAAGGTCCATCTTTTCTCTTCCACTTTCATCAATTCGAGGATAAAACCTTCCTAACTCGTTGAACTTGTTAGTGTCTTGGGACACTGCCTCGATGATTACCTTGCTTGTGCTTCGTAAATTGACTTGCTTTATCTGCTTGAACCATAACCAGGAAGTACTCATTATAAAACATAGTCTTGAACCCTTCCCAATCCGTTACCTTACCGCTGTCGCTTTGAACGGCATCAATCCACGCTCGCCGCACCCAATGTAAAACCGATCGCTAGTTGTGCCATCTCGCCTCGGGAACATGTATGTTCCTACAAGCTCTCGAATCCTCTTATCCATTCCTCTGCTTTAGAATGCTCCACATTACCAAAGAAGTTCTCAACCCGATTTCTCCTCAATCTTGTATACCAATCCACCGCTGGTGTGTGCTCAAAATCCGGTCTAATTGGTAGGTGAACCGGAGGGTAACCAAAAGGTACATACTGCTGATACTGCTGTTGCTGCGGGTAAGGTGGGATTACTTGAGGCTCAGTCTGATAAGGATGGTACCCCTGATAAAACTGGTGCTGTTGAGGCTGATGAAAACCAAAGGGTGGATGACCAACGCCTTGCTGGTAGTCAAAGCGTGGTGAAGGTGGTACTGTAGGTTGAGGAACATGACCTACAGGAGGAGGGTAAAAGACCTGCTGCTGCTGAGGGTACACTGGAGGGTAAGCACTAGATCGTGTGGGATACACATTGGTCACTGGTGGAGGCACACTAATCGGTGGAATGTCGCCTACTACAGTGACACGAATAGGTGCTTGTCCAGGCTCTCCATAAATGTAGTTGTATCTTGGCGGTGGTCGGGGTGGCAGATACTGATGCGGCCTTGGTGACACCTCTTGTTGAGACCTTGGTGTAGGTGTGGCTATATGGGGTGGTGGTGAAAGACTCAAACGAGGCGAAGGATTCTGCCTCACAAATCCGCCCCCTACTACGGGCACTGGGCTCTCTGCCCCTTGTCTAACCCCTGAGCTCCCAGCTCCACGAACGCCTCTTCTTGTGGATACCATTCTGAAAGATCAAGAAACCCAGACGTTACTAAAAGATCTAAAGAAACTTATCTTAAAAGAAAGGAAGCTAAAGGACGCTTCTCTCAGATACCAACTGTAACGCCCCGTTCCCGGATACCGAGTCCTTATCCGGAAATGGAACGTTCGGCACATATAAAATAAAAGTAAATTCATTTTATACGTAAGCCTCTACTACGTCGTATCAAATTAAAGGCAAAACAGAAGCAAAACTTGGGTATATAAAATTTTCCCAAAATTAAAGAGTAGAAAAGAAATCTAAGGGTGGAAATGTAAATTATTACATTTGGAAAAGTACAATGATCCCAAAAAGATAAAGTATTTATTAAAGCGACAAGACCAAAGGTCTACCTAAAAAGTAATGAAAGAACAACCAATGAAAAGAGAATAAAAACATCTTGATACTTCAACGAAGCGCCGTCAAACGTCGCCGTCAAACTCTTCCTCGTAAACTGCATTCGCCTTCTCATCCCCAAACACATAGAAAAAGTATGCATTCGAGGTAAGTACAACGTACTTAGAAAGAAAGAGAAGCTATGAAAACAATCATAGTTATAAAGAAAAGATAATTATTTAATCGGTTGATTAAATGAGACCGACTCAATCTAAGGTTCACTTCATGCTCATCAACATGTTGTGACTAAACTGTTTTACTTAGCCTATCTATGTTACAACGCACTCAAGGGCACTACGCACAAGATCCACCTCAAAGCAGAGTCCCTCTCAGACTTAGTGGTCTTTGACCCACAGAGTTCTTCTACCTTGGGGACACTCTTTTGCAACATATTAGTGGATCACAACAATATCCACGAAGTCTAGAAAAGGTAGACTCCGATAGCACGCACACCTCAAACAGAGTCCTCTCAGACTTAGAGTCTTTTGACCTCCACGAAGTTCCTCCACCTTCAGAGGTAGCACATGCATCGCGATTTAGCCTGGTGCTCAGCCAAGAGAGTCATGTTGTTTAATCTTTTACTAGTCACATACGTTGTTTATTAAGTGATTAACTAGCCAGCCTAAGTGTTTTCAAATAATCTCCCTCACAAATACTACTCTCTTCCTAGACCACTAGACACGGACAAGCCCTAGCACATACATAGACATTGATGGATACTAATCCATCAAGCACAAGCCTATCATGCTCTTCCGACGGATCCAAACTTCAACTCCCTTCAAGAGTACATTCGGTGTTTTAACTGAACGAATCAGAAGCTCAATTCAGCCTTGTCTAAGTTTTATACCATTTTGACATATCATGTATAAAGGTTTCATAAGGATAAATCATGTTTATAAGGCTGAACAACAACCCACAAATAAAGAAGGACAAAACAAGCAAGACGCCCGTTTAAGACCATGGACGCCCGTCTAAACATTACTGGACGCCCGTCCAAAGCTGGACGCCCGTCCACCATGCCCAGACGCCCATCCACCTAAAACAGTTTCAATCCTGAATGTAAAATAGCACCTCAGACGCCCGTCCGGATAAGCCAGACGCCCGTCCAGAGAACCGGACGCCCATCCACCTGGGTTCGACCAAAACCCTAACCTCATCATCATGCGATTTCTAGATCGTATTTCAACCAAACAGCAGCATATTATCAACACATTGAGCACAAAAGCTTCACTTAACAGTACCATAACCCCTATAGACATTTACCAAGGCAACAACTCAATTTCTAACTCCAAAACGTCTTAGAACATGATCATATCCCTATAACTGGTAATTGATTTCATAGGACAGGTTCTTCTTACCTAATTTGCAGCCGAAACTAATCCAAAACTGCTCTGAAAGTCTGCTGCAAGCCCACAGAACTGATGTCAAAATGCCGTGCTCTTTACGCCGAGTCAAGTTCTTGAATCCGTTCTGAAAACGATCAACTTTCCCTTAGCAAAAGTGAAGAACTTTCTAACCTGTCTTCTCTCTTTCTCTCAATCGCATAAGGGAAGGGGGAAGGGCTGAATGAAAACTGAAAACTCCCTGATTTAAGTTAGGTCTTAATATTAAAAGAGAGTTAATTCTTTTCCTTAATTGCCCTTGACCACAAAAACTGATTTTCCTTTTAATTATATATATAAAACTCGAAATTATATATATAAAACGTCCAAAAATAATTAACTCCGAATAAAAGGAAACCGAACCTAATATTTCGTTTTCGCAAAAACACACGTCTGCCCTTTCCCGAAAATCGGAATATTACATCACTTGATGAATTCAAGGAACTTTACATGAAGTTTGGATTCAGAGTGAATCAAATTAATCTTCTCCTGCCTGAAGCATGGAAGTGGAGGAAAGAGGTCAATCCCTACATTGATTTTACACTGATTGAAAATGAATGGATGAGGGACATGATAGAAGAAATCAGGGCCTACCAAGAACAAGTGGAGAAGGCCAGACAGGAAAGAGAAAGAAGACAGTAGATCAGTATACTTTAACTGCATTATGTTTTTGCTGATTCTAGACTGTAATATCTTTGAACAAATGATTTTAATGAAAGATGACTATATTTGTTCTGGTTTTATTTTTATCTTTTTGCTTTGTTGTTAGGTGAGGGTAGTGGCATCATCACCAAAAAGGGGGAAATTTTTGGACCTATTTCTATGTTTTGATGATGAGTGCCAGACTAGCTGTTATAGTGCAAAGGCAAAAAAATGTCTAGATCAAATGTATAGGTTTATTAGAGTTTGATTTATGAATAGGTTTGATCAAACAAGCACTGTAAAGGGCTGCTGATTCATGTCAGCAGACTGATCCATATCGATAGGATAGATAGTTCAAGAGACTAGTCGGAACCCTTTGAAGACCGGAAGGTCGAGGCTCAAACTCGCCATGAAGGCTAAGGGATCAAACTTAGTAATTTAAGTCAAGGATATGGAATCGTAATTTAGGCAAGTCATGACCTAAACGATTACATATACCTTGTGTGAAGGTTTAAGTTCCATAAGTTGGATGATGTTTGGAACTTGGTTATAATTAAAAAGGTGTAATCTAACTTCACAAATAAAAGTTAGATAAAAGAATTGCATTGTATTTTATGCACAAAGAAATTGTCATTCAAATAGATCGATGGGTATCTCAACAGATCGATGAACTCGCCGATAATATACCTCGATTAATTCAAGATTATTGGAAGATTACATGGATAAGGACAACCAACTACTCTCGACTTATCAAACAAATCAAAGGTCGAGATTAAAAGAACGCTGGGATGACTCATATTTTTATCCATTGGATATAAGTCAGGGTGGATGATTGCCTTTGTCAAAAAGGAATTTCGAGCAAGTTGTCACCCTATGAATAGTGATGTAATGCAAATCGATGGGACAAAAACAAGGAATGGTTACATTTGAATTTCAAATACAAGTCACATGCATTCTTGCCTATAAATAGAGGACTTTCAACTCAGAAACAAGATGATGATTGATAGAATTTGATAAACTTTAAAGAGGCAATTCTGAGCTGAAAAACACCCTGCTGAACTTACTGAACTTAAAGCTACTGATCCAGAGAAATTCTTCAACTGTTTTCTGTATTCAAGCTACATCAAGTATACACACTTGAAGATCATGAATGTTGATTATGTCATCCTAATCAAGTCGCCGCAATCAATCATTTATTTGATTCAATCTTTATTTTATAAAGAACTGTTGAAGACAAAGTGAAGCACGCTTGTGTGAAAGATCGTTGTTTGTGGTGGAGCCGGTGAAGAGGCAATCCTACCCTTCAAGGACCAAAGTGGAAGACTCGGGAGCGGCAATCCTACTGCTCCAGGGCCAGTTTGTGAAGCCATAGTTGTTGGTGAAGGACAAGCAACTTAGGTATCTTTGTAACTGCAATATCAAAGATCTCTAGTGAATTACCTCCAACATCACAAGAGAAGAGTGGACTGACAGGATTACACCACTTGGAACCACTATAAAATCTGCCTACCTACTTTCAGCATTTACATTCTGCACTTAGTTTATTTTACACATCAACTTACTGAATCTAGCAACTGAAATCACACACTTACACTACTGAGTATCTAATACTTAGTATCATATTTAACAACAAGTATTAAGGCTTAATTTTAATATAATTCCGCTGCACAAATTCAGCAAACTCAACTATCAAGAGACTCATTGTTTATCAAAGAAGCTATCGAGGTATCAGCAGATTCATCAAGTATCGTGATTCGCTGAAATTGCTGAATTTGTTAACTCCAAAAAGTTTTAAGTGTTAAGTTTATTCACCCCCCCCCCTTTCTAAACTTAACCAAAGCCTTTTCAAGGGACCAACAGCCTTAGTCATTAAGAGGAGAAAAACCTAGGGTTTTTCTTGTGCGTATTCGAGGAGGTTCTACGGTGAGGATCGACGTCCACCAGTCGTCGCTTGGAGATACAATCCGGAAGATCACGGCTTCTCCCTTTGGTCGATTATCTCTTCCTCGCCGATAAGGTAAATCTTCAAACTTCTCGTAGGGTTAATTAGTTATGTTTCATATCGTAAATTTCATAAACTTCCGCAGTGCAAAGATCGAGTGTCTCAATCGGTGCTACTACTCCTAGCAGTTTTCTTATGCATGATTTTTCTATACTCTTACATGATGTAACGCTTGTGTTTTTATTTTCGCAGTGTCTTTTCTTGTAGAAATCTATCCGAGAGCTTCTCTCGTGAATATTTCTTAGCGGACTGTTAACACACCAGCTATTGGGACTGACGATGCCAAGAACTGAATTTACCTATGTGGCACCTCTATAACAACTTAGCATTAAGTGTTGAGGGAGGAAACCCATCCAGAGGGTCGGATGTCCTAAGGGCCGGATTAGAATAGCTCAGTTATTTATCCCTTCTCTGACCGATTATTACTTAGGACCTTGAGTGGCCTAGGCGCCTGAGTAATGTCTTTACCACTGCAAGTCGGCCAACACTTGAGCCTTTACCTCTGTCCGACCTTGTTGGTCGGGGTAAGTCCCTTTCAGACCCACCGAGCTGATGTCGGCTCGGCCTTTCCCCCAATCTTCATGGGTCGGCTGGTTTAGTTTGGGCTGTCTTATCGGCCAGAGTCAGTCTCTAATCGTATATCCCACGTGAGTAGTAAGTTAAGCGGCTATAGAAGGAATCATGAGTCATAAATACTCCAATCCTTATCACTTAATTCAAATATTCGAATACCATAATTATCTCCTAAAATCAAGGAGATTAGTAAAACATAATCCTTTTCTATAGCGAACAAGTTAATGAGAGTCCATGGCAGACACACCACACTCTAACCCTAGGGCACAAGCCCCTTGGTATAAACAACCTTAAGGAACTACGGAGACTTGATTCCAATCCCAGTATTGGATACGTAGGCAGCTTGATCACTGTCAAGTGCAGTCAAAAAAAACATCACACAACCACCCCTCTCATTTCTTTGTTCTCAAAATTCTAGGAGTTCCGCCGGATTATCACCATGACAAGAACCCTAAAAGTTTACCTTGACAATATTTGGAACGTCAATTGGCGCTAGAAGGAGAGTCGTTTTCATGGATAATCTGTTTGTGGAATTTGAGTAATGATGAAGAGCGTGAACACTATCTCCGGTGAGTATGGTGGCCAGGTCCTACCCCAAGAAGATGATCGACATTCTGGGACCGCAATTACCCAGAAAAGGCAAAGATTTCTTGAGGAGTTGACTTATAGCACTGGAGATCCTATCCCTTTGGTAATTAGCAACGGTGGTCTTATGATCGAAGCCATGGTGGATCGAAATCTGGTAAGGCATATTTGCATTGACATAGGAAGTGTGGCTAGTATCTTGTACCATTCTACTTTACATTTGATGCACTTAGATAACTTTAAGTTAGCCCCAACAACTACCCTTTTGTTCAATTTTGCCGAGACGCCAGTGTATCTAGAAGGCACAATCGTCCTCCCCACCACCTTCGGCCGACCTCATTTAAGTCGAAATATTCCAGTTGAATAAATGGTGGTTAAGGCTCCGTCCTCTTACAATATAATTCTAGGACGACCTCCGTCATTTTACGGGCAGTCGTGTCACTCACGCACAACAGCTTAAGAATCTTGGTCAATGGGGGCCTCGTGGAGATCGTGGGCAGCATGGATCAAGTGAGGAGCTGTTATGCATCTGAAACGAATGAAGACATCAGTTCTCAACCGATCCCTATTGAAGAGTTACTACCCGAAGGAGAGGAAACCTGGTCCTCTGATGACAAAGCAGAAGAAATTTGCCTATAGGAAGATCGAGATGACCGTACCGTCGTAGTGGGATTGTGGATCCCCAACCTACATAAAGAACAGTTAATAGCCTTGTTAAAGGAATTTAAGGATGTGTTCGCCTGGACTACAGAAGAGATGCCTGGCTTGTCTCCGGCCCTAGCTATGCATCAGCTAAACGTCGACCCGAGCCGAAAGCCTATTCGTCAGAAGAAGAGGCATTTCACCCAAGAACGAGTGGACGCCGTACGAAAGGAAAGAACTAACTAAGCTACTCCAAGCCAATATTATTCAGAAAGTGAGTTACCCCGACTGGCTAGCGAACCCCGCCTTAGTAAGGAAACCTGACGGCAGTTGGAGGATGTGTGTAGACTTTACCGACCTCAACCAAGCTTGCCCCAAGGACTGTTATCCTTTACCCAACATAGATCGAATGGTGGATTCGACTATAGGCTTTGGAGTTTTTGGTTTCCTGGAC
Organism: Gentiana macrophylla; assembly: GCA_026214975.1. NCBI lineage: Eukaryota > Viridiplantae > Streptophyta > Magnoliopsida > Gentianales > Gentianaceae > Gentiana > Gentiana macrophylla. The sequence goes on along the minus strand of CM047805.1, from coordinate 104,964,944 downwards.
GCTTACAGAGGATACCATTACATTGTCATGGACCCCCAAGACGCCGAGGAAACCGCGTTCATCACTGAGTTCGGCATGTACTGCTACAAGACTATGCCGTTTGGCCTCAAAAATGCTGGAGCGACTTACCAAAGGGCCGTCAACAAAATATTCAAGGATCAGATAGGGAGGTGCATGGAGGTATACGTGGATGACCTACTGATCAAAAGCAAGTCCCTGAACAATACTTAATTGACGTAAGGGAAGTCTTTGAAGTACTCATAACCTCACAGATGAAGCTTAATCCCAAAAAGTGCACGTTCGAAGTGCGGACCGGGAAATTCTTAAGGCATATGATATCACAGGAAGGCATCAGAGCCAACCCGGACAAAATAGAAGCACTAAGAGCTATGCCAACTCCGAGAAGTATCAAAGAGGTCCAGAGATTAATAGGAAGAATGGTTGTGCTCGGACGATTTTTGTCCAGATCGTCTTAGCAGGCTCTCCCATTCTTTAAGATCCTGAAACAAGCTAACCCGTTCAAGTAGGACGAAGAATGCCAGCTAACCTTCGAAGAGTTGAAAGCCTACTTAGCTGAGCTGCCCACATTAACTTCACCGCAGTAGGGAGATACTTTGTTCGTCTACTTGGTAGTGTGTGGCGAGGCCATAAGCGCCGTCCTCATCAAGGAACAGGGCAATGAACAGAAGCCAATTTTCTACGTCAGTAAATCACTTTGCAGTCCAGAAGTCAGATACTCAAGCTCCGAAAAGTTGGCATTTTCTTTAGTGCATAATATGTTTGGATAGGATCAGGTTCATCATGAGATAACCAAGCATATAGATGTGAGGTATCATTTTCTGAGAAATGAGAAAAGGGTTGTAATAAAGAAGATCAACACCAAGGAGAATCCTGCTGAGATGTTTACTAAACCAGTTCAGTAGAGAAAGTTTCAGTTGTGTCTGGACTTGCTAAATATTCAAAGCTTATAATCTGGAAATCTAGAAACTTGGCTGAGGGCAGGTCAGCTGAGTGGATTCTGTGGAGAATTCTGGTACAAGTACATACTAGAATTGACGAATGCATCTGGTACAAGTACATATGTTTATGCAATCTGGTTGACTGTGAATGAGAGTTCAAGTCAATATGGATATTTTCAGTAAAGGTGACTTGAACTAATCTAGTGGAACTAATATTTTTGTCAGCTGAGTGATGGCCATCTGAGTAAGTGTATGCAATATGTGAAAGTCGGCTGGTGAAGTTTGCGGAGTTCCTTTCGAGTCAGTAACCTGCTGAGGTCTACTGAGGTTGATGAATACATTTGAGTTCTGTAATCTGGTCTAGTTGGTTACAAGTCTGGAAAGTCAGCTGTTGTTGAGTTTCATCTGGTGGTGTCAGCTGATGCTGCCCCACATCTAGGGCATTTATGGCATTTCCGACAGATATCCTTTGGCGGTTAGGGTTTAGGGAATTGTGTCATAAATACCAATGTTGTAATCAATGTAGCGTGTGTCTTTCAAGTGTGAAAATCCTTGTAACTTTGTTCATGGTAAAAAAATTTCCTTTTCTGACCGTTAAGTAGTCGGCACAATGCCGAAAGCTATATTAAATCTTTGTATTCTCCTTATTTCTTCTGTGTGTTATCAAAACCATTTTTTCTAGTAAAATAAGGAAAATAGATATTCTAGATTTATCTCATTTAATTTAATATCTTATATTAAATAAATCCAAGATATTGTCAATATCTAATATTCATTATCTTTATCATATTACCATAAATCAATTTGCACATTTGCGCAAATCTATACTCATTAATATCTTATATTAATATATGATAATGCTATTAATTTAATTGCACAATCCAAGCGTATCTTATACACTTATAATCTGCGCCCCATATAGACTTTTATTGGCTTTCAAAATATTCTTAATTAATTAATATAATACTATGTTTAATTAATTCTCAAAATAATGTATATCATATATACATATATATTTAGACACTTACATATACATTATATGTATAGTTAATTAATCAACATAATTAAAATCTTGTATTTAATTTATTCATAATAAATAAATACCACCATATTAATTTATCACTATAACACTTTATAGTCGAGATAAAACTTTCCTCATTTGGTTATCACTACAACAGCATTTTAATCCCGCTAGATGTTCTTATGTGTGTGTGATCCGATAGGCTTCCAAACATGTTGGCCGTAGGCAGAATGTGCAATTACGAGAATGCCCTTCATACCTAACGATCATGGATAGCGTCTAGCAATACCTCCACGTCTCCCAATCATCGAAAGAGTCAAATGCAATAACTACTACATTTCATGTGAAGTTTAAGTTACAATATCCATACGGACGTACGTCGAGTGTCAAACATCAACGACCGTATCTCATAATCTGGATATCCTACACTCTCGAAGTAACATATTACTTCCTCTTTGCAAAGACTTTCGAGAATAAGACATTCCTTATGAGAAGGCCATTTCGGATATTTACTCATGTTCATAGGATACGCGATTTCCTGACGAGAAACATGAATCATATGCATGCTTCAGTATCACACCAAATAACTACCGCATGATCACCCCATGGCTAGGGGAACCTCAATAGTGACAAAGTATGACAATCCACACCGTGATGTCATAAAACTCCGGTCTCAGGATAATTACACAACCGCCACATAGTGCGACACTTAATAAAGTAAGTGGGTCAATATAATGTACGCATTCACTAATACACATCCATGTACAGTCCAAGTGTCCCTACACTTTGATTGACGAGATCTATCCCTACCTTCAATAAGATAGAAGACATCCAATACCTGCTAGTCTAATCGTACTATCAATGTCATGTTTGATAGTACATACGACTAGAGACATTTAAGTATCAAACCTTTTAAAGTGAGTCGAGATCTCATCAACCATAATCAATATTATGATTTCTCTTTCACAGTTTGACACTAGGGACGTTATCATATACACAATATCATAATTGGTCCGTTAAACGAATAAATATATAATAACAGAAAGCCATTTAATATATGTACAAACATGAAGAAATAGTAGGAATGATCCGACCCGGTCGGATCCGGTCCAATCCGATTGGGTTAGGATACTATTTCAACAATATCCCACTTGGCCTAAAGCCAATCACTCGTACACACAAGATCAAGCTGAAACACAAGAGTATCATGCAATACTCGTAACCAACCCTAAGCATTGATGGATCACTATCCATGGGGACTCAGACTATCCTTATATCATGCTCCAAATGACCAATTCAAAAGGAACCGTCTCTACACACATATGAATCTCTGACGAGACCCTAGTCCTTCCGTCATGCAATGAATCCACTACTATATCAGCTATATATAAAATGTGGAAGAACCGCAAAAGGTTCAAGATGAACCTCTTAGATCTATATACCGCTCCCGTTGCGCCTCTAAAGCATTACTGTGCTTTCGTCCAGTTGTAGAATTTACAGTGATATCTTACTGAGAACATTTCCAGCTCACTGTATCACTTAATCAAAGTGACCGCAAACTCAGACTGTAGCTCCCACTATCTGTTAGGAAATCATTAGTTTAACGCCGCAGAATTTAAAATTTGATTTCCTTTTCATCATTTAATGCAATAAACACGTTAAGTAGTTTGACGGTTATACCTTAGATGATCTATAAGATCAATGGAGAGTAGTACAGTGCACAATCCATCCACGCGTCCGGCCTCTATCGCTAATCCACATGAACTCCTCGCCGGAATCCTCCTTGGATTGCTATTGGAAAACTCCGATTGCTAGACCGGCCTTTTTCCTCTCTCACAAACTCACTATAGGATGCTCTCTATTTTACACAAGAACTATGAGCTCTTGCAATTGTGATGTACAAAAGAGCTTGACACTCACCTCTTATTTATAGCTAGAGGTGGCCCTCATATGTGTGTAGGAGAAGAAAACATTTTCCCAGTAAAATAAGGAAAATTTTCTAGATTGATTTATCTCTTTTATTTTTGCCAATATCTTATATTGAATATAATTATCTTATTACCATAAATCTATTTTTCCAAAATCAATTAATACCCATATTAATATTATGGTAATCTTATTAATTAAAGTGCACAATCCAAGTGTATCTTATACACTTATAGGTGGTGCCCCATTAGTCAATAAATTGACTTCCGGAATATTCTTTAATTAATATAATTTGTATATAATTAATATCTTGCATTTTATTTATTCATAATAAATAAATACCACCATATTAATTTACCACTATAACCTTTATAGTCTAGAGATAAACTTTCCTTATTTGGTTATCAACTATAACCGCATTTTAATCCGACTCGAAGTTCATATGTGTGTGACCCGATAGGCTTCCGAATATGTTGTCCGTAGACACAAAGTGCAATTTACTAAAATTCCCTTCATGCCTAACGATAAAGGGATAGCATCTAGCAACACACCGTGACCCCAAATCATCGGAAGTGTCAAAAGCAATGACTACTACCTTTCATGTGAAGCAGTTACCGTGTAACTTACAATCCTATCGCTGTAATAATATATATACGATCGTATCTCGAGTGTCAATACATTAGCGATCGTATCTTATAATCTGGATATCATGCTCTCTCGGGATAACACATTTACTCCCACTTTGCAAAGATTCTCGAGAGCTAGACTTTCCGTATAAGAAGGCCATTTCGGATATTCGATCCCAATCATAGGATATGTGATTCCCGGACGACCAATCATGTATACTCCGCATTCTTCAATATCATACCCAATCACTACTGCATGATCGCCCAGTGCCTAGGGGAAACCTCAATATTGTCAAAGCATGACAATCCACACCATGATGCCATAAAGACTCCGGTCATAAAGGATAATTACACAACCGCCACATAGTGTGACACTTAATGTAAGTGGGTCAGTCTAACGTACGCATTCTCTAATACACGTCTACATACAGTCAAAGTGTATCTACACTTCGATAGACGAGGTCTATCCCTACCTTCTATAAGATAGAAGACATCCAATACGTGCTAGTCTGGTTATACTATCAATGTCCCATTTGATAGTACATAAGGCTAGAGACATTTAAGTACCAAACTTGTTATAGTGATTAGAGATCTCATCAACCATAAACACTATCATGGTTTCTCTATCACAGTTTGATACTAGGGACGTTACTTATGTACAATAGTTAACATGAAGATAAACAATATATAATAACATAAGTGCTTTTATTAATCATAGTAAAGTTATTACATGAACTAAATAGACTGTAAACGACCCGACCCGGTCAGATCCGTCCAACCCGATTGGGTTTAGGACACCTTTCCAACACTATCTTCATAAGATTCAGGGCATACATTTGTACATCTACGTTTATTCGACTCCAAGTTTTAGTAAACCAAGAGCCCATCCTTAACACCTTTAAGGATATTGTCGACATATACCAGAATCACTTTCATACTTGCTCATGACTCCTCACGCAGTATGAAAATCTGGTTCGAATCACAACACTTATGATGGACCTTATTGCAGAAGAAAAGGAAACATTCCATAAGTACCATCTTTCACCTTATCCTCAGAACTGACGTCCTGTCATAGATAGACCCCCAGAACACTGGCTAGCAGTGTCTCTCATCATGGTCTATGCTAAACTCCTTTAGCATCTCATCTATGCGGGTGGACTTTGATAACCAAGCGGTATCTATATCTATCATTATAGATTCTTGTTGGACTTATTTCTATGTTTTGATGATGAGTGCCATACAAGCTGTTATAGTGCAAAGGCAAAAAGATGTCTAGATCAAATGTATAGGTTTATTAGAGTTTGATTCATAAATAAGTTTGATCAAACAAGATCAGAATGGTCGGTGACTTGTGTGTCACAGACCGGTCTAGTCGAAGAGGGTAGATAGGTCGAGAGACTAGTTAGGAACTTTGTCAAGACTCAAGACTCAAGGTTGAGGCTCAAACCGATTCTGAAGGCTAAGTGATCAAACTTAGTAATTAAAGTCAAGGATATGAAATCAGTACTTAGGAAAATCTGTGATGACCTTCCTGATTACATAAACCTTGTGTAGAAGGTCTAAGTTCCATAAGTTGGATGATGTTTGGAACTTGGTTATAATTAAAAGGGTGTAATCTAACTTCACAAATAAAATTTAGATAAAAGAAATCAGCTGCATTGTATTTTATACACAGCAATATGATGTTCAGCAGACTGATTGGTATCTCAGCAGACTGATGAACCTGCTGAGATAATACCTCGATCAAATCAAGTTTATATTGAAAGTTAACATGGATAAGGACAGCCAACTACCTCTGAGATTAAAAGAACGTTGGGATGATTCAGGACTTTATCCAATGGACACAAGTCAAAGGGTGGACAGACTGCACTGTCAAAAAGGAATTCTGATAGTGTCAGTCCTATGAATAGTGACAGAATGCAAATCAGATGGGACAAAAACAAGGAACGGTTACATTTGAATTTCAAATACAAGTCACATGCATTCTTGCCTATAAATAGAAGAATTTCAACACAGAAACAAGAAGATGAAAATTAACAAACTTTGAAGAGATATTACTGAGCTGAAAAACACCCTGCTGAACTTACTGAGCATAAAGCTGTTGATCTAGTGAATTTCTTCAAGTGCATTCTGTATTCAAGCTACATCAAGATTACACACTTGAAGACTGCAAGCTGCTGATTATATCATCCTAATCAAGCTGCTGCAACTGAATCATTTACTTGATTCACTCTTTATTTTATAAAGAACCTGCCAAGACGATGAAGCATCTGTTTGGGTGTGAAAGACTGTTGTTTGTGGTGGAGCTGGTGAAGAGGCAATCCTACCCTTCAAGGACCAGTGAAAGACTCAGGAGCAGCAATCCTACCTGTTCCCGGTCTTTAGTTTGTGAAGCCATAGTTATTGGTGAAGGAAAAGCAACCTTAGGAATCTTTGTAACAGATATTCCAAAGATCTCTAGTGAATTTCCTCCAACATCACAGGAGAAGAGTGGAAGTACAGGATTACACCACCTGGAACCACTATAAAAATCTGCCTACTTACTTTCAGCATTTACTTTCTACACTTAGTTTATTTCATTCATCAACCTACTGAATCTAGCAACTGAAAAATCACACACTTGCACTACTGAGTATCTAATACTTAGTATCATTCTTAACAACAAGTTTTAAGGCTTAATTTTGATATAATTCATTTGCACAAATTCAAAGCAATCAACTGTCAAGAAACTCATCTGTCTCATCAAGAAAGTTATCGAGGTCTCAAAGCAGACTCATCAAGTATCGCAGATCGAAGTTGCAGAATTTGTTAACTCCAAAAGTTTTAAGTGTTAAGTTTATTCACCCCCCTCTAAACTTAACCAAAGCCTTTTCAAGGACCAACAATTGGTATCGGGCAAAGGCTTACGTTTCGAATAAATCCTACTTGTTGTGCTTGTGAAAATTCTTTAAAACTTTCTTTCAAGTTACTGATTTTCAAAGACTTGCATCATGGATAACACACAGTATGCTAGAACAATGTTGATGTGTTCTCTAGATAGATTTGATGAGTATAAACGTCGAATGCAGGCTTACCTTGCTGCAACTCATGATGAGATGATGGATGTACTAACTGATGGACCACTGGAGATTACTAAGTCAGTAACAGTGGGTGCAACTACTGAGTACATTCCAAAGCCAAAAAGAGAATGGAATGCAAAAGACAGGAAGAGAGCAAACCTCAACAACATTGCTATTGACATCATTTATAGAACATTGGATAGCAATATGTACATGAAGGTTAAGATTGCAAAACTGCTAAGGAGCTTTGGGACAAGATACATTTGATCTGTGAAGGCACTGATGCAATAAAGAAGAATAAAATCGAGTGTGGCGTAAAGAGGTTCCAAAAGTTCAAGATCTTCGCCAAATGAAACCATTGAGCAAATGGAATCAAGATTCAATGCAATCCTGGATGAACTTACCCTGCTGAGTGTAAGTTATTCAAAAGAGGAAATAAACACCAAAATCTTGGAAGCTCTGCCTGCAAAAGATGTTTGGAAAATGAAGGTGACTGCAATAGAGGAAATGAGAAAGTTACATGAAGAAGACACCTTCAAGTTATTTTCAGATCTTAAGGCTTATGAATTTAGCAAAAAGCTTGTACCTGAGACTGAAAAAGAAGAGCCAAAGACCACTACATTGGCTGCTTCACATCAAGAAGAAGCATCAGGAGGACAGGATGATCTGCTGGATGAGATGCAAGAGCAGATTGCCCTACTGAGCAAGAAAATCAGGATGATGAAGACTGGAAAGGCCACTTCAAGAAATTTCACAAAGAGGCCTATTGAAAGAAGGAAAGAAGAACCAAAGAAAGATAATGACTATCTGTGCTTTCATTGCAAGAAACCAGGACACTTCAAACGTCTGACTGTCTTGAGTTAAAACAAGGCAAGGAACCTGATTATCTTTGCTTCAACTGCAAGAAGCCTGGACATTTAGACTGATTGTCGGACTCATCAAGACCAAGAGTCAACAAAGAAGACATGGCAAGAAGGCTATGGTTCTTTGAAGATGAATCGAGGGTATGAAGTGGAATCGAAAAAAAGGAAATGAATCGGATGACACATCATCAAGTTCTTCGATATGGAAGATTATGCTTTGATGGCCAATATGGATGGCGAGGAGGTATACAACATTGTATCTATCAATACTCTCACTGGAAGTGATTGTGAATCAACTTGTGGTTCAAATCCTAGAAATTCGACAATAATGAGACTTTGGATGCCATCCTTAATCAATCGAGGATAATACAACTGGTTATGAGATTGTGAAGGTGAAAAAGAAGCTCTTGAATTGGGAGTTGGAAGATTGAAAGTTGAATTAAGGGTTCTCAAAGGTAAGGAAAAGATGTTGGACAGTAATCAAGATAAGTCTGCTTGAACATCCAGCTGACCTCGACTCTCTTTGAACCATCATGTTCCACTACTGCATACAAATCAGGAAAGCCTTATGGGGATAGAACAGGGCTTGGATTTGGAACTCAACAATCTAACAAGAGTGGATTCAGTAAGGTCACTTAACCTAGTTCCAGAATTGGTCCTAAGTTTGTACCTGCACTAGATCCAACTCCCAGTAAGGTTGCTGAGGCAGTAAAACCCAATGAGAATACTTCAAAGAAGCAAAATCAGAAGTCAAAGAAATCAACAGCTCCTAATAAAAAGAGTAAATCTAAAAATAGGACTGTTGTGCCTTCTAAGCCTGCTGATAGCAGACCTGCTACCAAGTCTGCTGGACCACAGAAAGGTAAGAAACAGAAATATTCTAAGGATAAGAATCCTAAACCCAAAAATGTTTATCATTCAAGGGATACTTATCTCAGGGGGAAAGGTAGACTGCTCCCATCGATGATGATTGGAATATTCTCTGCATCTAATGCTAGAAACAGATAAGTATAACCATGTCGCTAGGGTAAAACCTAGACAATGGGATCGAGAGAGGACTTATACAAGACCTCGCAGACTCCATACTACAGTACATGCTCCTAACAGACAAAGACAAACTAATGGCTATGCTAATGTTTCTAACAATCAAAGTCACTTCAAACAGCATTATAAACCAAAAGGCCAGAAAACATATGTGATTCCTACACAACCTACTGTTAGAACTTATGGATGTGTGGAATACATGTATGAACCAAAGTACGAACCAAAGTATGACACATTCAGAAGAATACCTTATGGAGACATGCCAAGGGTCATGCTTACCACTGACCATTATGGACCCAAACAGGTTTGGGTACCTAAAATGCATTAACTTTGTTTTGTAGGGTGTCTGGTATTTTGACAGTGGATGTTCCAGACATATGACAAAGAATAAGCACTGTTTGTCAAACTTTGTTGCAAAAGATGGTCCAAGGGTGAATTTTGGCAACAAGAATACACCTGGATATACAAGAGGATATGGCACACTTGTGAGGAATGGACTTACAATCAAGAATGTTGCATATGTGGAAGGATCTGGAATGCAACTTTGTCGAGCACAGGACAATTCTCGTGACAAAGGATACAAGGTCACTTTTGACAAAAACAAATCGTATTGTCATTAGTGAAAGAGGTGATCAAGTTGTACTTGCGGGGTAGAAGACAACGAACATGTATGTTGTTGATTGGTCTCTCATCGCAGTTCAGAATCGCTCGATTGTGCATACCAAATCAGAACTCAATTGGCTATGGCACAAGAAGTTGAATCACTTAAACTTTGATGATATCAATCAGTTGGTAAAGAAGAAGCTGGTGATTGGTTTACCTGAGGTCACATTCAAGAAGGATGCTATATGTGATGCATGTCAGCAGGGTAAACAGATAAAGTCAAGCTTCAAATCAAAGACCAAACAATCAACTAATAGAGAGTTGGAGCTGATGCATATGGATCTTTTTGGACCAATAACTTCAACAAGTGTAACAGGAAAGAAGTACACCTTAGTGGTTGTGGATGACTACTCTAGGTACACTTGGGTGATATTTATGAACAAGAAAAGTGAAACACTCAAAAGCATGCCTAATCTTTTGAAGAGATTACAAAATGAGAAAAGTTTAACAGTAATAAAGATAAGATCAGATCAGGGTACTGAATTTCTCAACAAAGTTATAAGAGAATATTGTGAACAGAATGGTGTACTACATCAACTTGCTGCTGCTGGTACACCTCAGCAAAATGGGGTTGCTGAAAGAAGAAACAGAACTTTAAAGGAAGCAGGAAGAACAATGATCTGTGAAGCATTGCTACCTGAAAGATATTGGGTCAAGAAGATTAATACTGACATGCTATACACAAAAGCAGAACATCAAGAAACAAGAAGCTGCTGAAGACGCCTTATGAGGTTTGGAATGGACGGAAACCTAACATATCCTATTTCCATCCATTTGGAAGCAAGTGTTTTATCCTGAATCACAAAGTTCATTTGAAAACATTTCAAACAAAATCAGATGAAGGAATTTTCTTGGGATATTCTTCAGTCAGCAAGGCATTCAGAGTACTGAACAAGAGGTCACTGAAACATGAAGAAACAATCCATGTTGTGTTTGATGAACCTAAGTTTACTGGCATTGAAGATAAAGATTGTGAACCTGTTGAGAATCAACAAGTCACTGATCCAGATTGTGTTGAAGTTATGGAAAGATTCAATGACTTAAAAGTTTTTGATACTGCCTCTGTTGAACACCCTGCTGATAATTTTACTGATGCAACAACTGAAGCAGTTCAAGGATCTGCTGACCCTCTGATGAGAGATAAATTTATGATCGTTTTTATGATATTTCGCCCCATTTCTGATACCATTTTGAGCATTATTGTATCAAATCAAGTCAAAATTACTAAGTTTTATCCAAATATATAAGTAGTAGTTATTATATAAATTATCGTATTTTTATAAGTTTTTATTAGTTTTTGTACCGGTTTAGTAACGGAGTAAATGTCGGATTTACGTTTGGTATTTTGGTGGTTCATTGCAGGATTATACATTGACCAAGATTCCACGTGAACGACATGTTTTGAGTCTAAAAGATGTGTTTAGAGGGTTAGAAGAAGGTGCCACAAGTTTATAAGTTCAACGGAGCAAATTTTCCTAAGTACTTAAATTGTTACATATTTTCGACGGAGATTTGACCCAGCTTAGAGGCATTTTCAGGGGATGACTTCTTAATGAAAGTTGTAGATCTTCACATAAGCTTTCCAACGCACTTTGAATCACGTCAATTGGAGTTCTACAACTCAAGTTATGGTCAATTGACTAATCGATTTGGATTAGTAGAAATCCCGTAAAAGACTCGACATTTGAATGGCTCATCAAAACGACATTTTATGAATAAGTTTCCTTCATAAAAGTTGTATATCTTCAAGAAATATTTCCAATGGATTTTGAATCAAGTCAATCGGACTTCTACAACTCAAATGGTGGTCAAGTGGCTAATTGATTTGTATTAAGGAAAATGTCGCAAAACGACGCAGCGTAATGGGAATGGCCCATCAAAAAGGCGTTTTCAAGAAGAGTCCTTCATGAAAGTTGAAGAATTTTCCGAGAGCTTAATTTTGACGTTTGAATCATAATTTTGGAGGTCTACAACTCAAGATATGAATTTTATAAGTTTTAGAAGGATCTAGAATTATCACCACCGGATCGATCCGGCCCTTTCCCGGATCGATCCGGCACTTCAATTTGGCTATATATATGAGGCATCAGAGAGCAAATCCTCTGCCCCTTTCTCTTCTAATCTCTTTTCTTTCTCTCGTCCATGCTTCTTTCTTTTTATTTTTTTTTATTTTATTTTATTTTTTGGATCATATATATATATACATATATGATATATATATATATATATATACACACACACTTCATGTATATATATATATATTCTATATATGAATATATATGTGATAGATCTATCTATATATTTATATAGATCTAGATCTAGATCTCGTTTTCATCTCGTTTCTTCTTTTATTTTATTTTCGGGGCCCGTATATACATATATATGTCTACGTATGTATGTATATATGTTTTTCACATATATAAATAAAATGGTTATAGTATCGTTGTAATGGCGGAATAATTATCGAAGATTGTTGATTTCGAAGCTTTGGCATGTTAGATCCGGTGGAAACGACCCCGATTCGATAGTCATAACCGGTAATATATTCTAAAATTGTTATGTTTATTATTTCCATTTCTATTTACATATGATATTAAACTAAAAATATGTCTAGCCAAGATATGAATCTGAATTAGTTAATCTTTTGGTAAAATGAATGATCGACTCTGGTAATCGTGATTAAAACTAATTATAATTGAATCTTTTTCTATTTTAATCGTATTCGTATTGACGTATTTAATTGATCTGAGGAATTCATAATCTAATTATGAATTGACGCCTCGTAGTTATGAAACGTTAAAAAATAGAAAAACCGGAGGGTAAAATTGGCCGTGTGAACAACGTGATAACGGAATCCGATTTCCTACCCGGGGGTAGATTTGTTTTGGGAGAAATGAATCTTATTATAATTTGTACTCGAGATCGTAATAATGTTAAATCATCAGTTTAATTGAAACTTAAACCGGAAAGTTGAATCGTCCGGCTTTGACAACCGGAGCCTTTTAAATAAAATTGACCGTTTGATGAACGGAATGACTCCTTTTATCTAAAGGTAGATTTGTACTCGGACCTGTCGAGAAAAACCGTAATAGATTGTGGACCTTGGATCGATGCAATGGACATATGACAATTTCATACGCTCGTGTGAAGAGGAGTTGTCTAGCTTAGAGTACACCGATTCATACATAATTTACACCTTGAATAAAGGAAGATCTGTCTCATTTATTTCTACTAAAAGATATTGATTCAGTAAAGTATTCTTGGCTAGATCCAAAAATATATCTATATATTATATTAGTATTTATTTGTTTTATTTTCTGTTTTACTAACATCTAACTCTAACATTACTAACTAATCTAATCGATCTAACATAATCTAACCCAGAAAAGTAAAAGCTGCGACTTAGATCGAGTTAATAATAGCTTCTTGGTGTTTAACCCCACTTAAAAGAATTACCATGTTTTCCCGAGGAATACGACCGACTCACCAGACTAGCACTACAATTTGACCCGCACACGCGCGGTTAGGATCTGTATAGCCTAGAAAAGGTCCGTCAAGATTTTGGCGCCGTTGCCGGGATAACGTCGCTAATTTCTTTCTTTGTGTCTAGGGTTACTACTTGTATTAGCTCAAAATTTCGAGGATAAGTCAACACTCTTCTTATCACATTTCTTTTTTATTTTTCCGTTGGTATCTACCTTCTTTTAGTTACCAATTTTCTTCTTCTATTAAATTCGAGTTATTTTCTATTTTCGATAGTAGAAAGTAAACGCGTGGTCATAAAAAATGAGGATAAGTCAATACATTTCTCAATCTCATTTGTATTTTTATTTTCATTGGTACCTACCTATTTGGTAAGATATCAATTTTTTTATAAAAGTACTCGATAAATACCGAGTGGCTTCGGTAATTACGAGAGAGAGAGAGAGAGAGAAAAACAAAAAAAAAAAAAAAAAAAAAAAAAAAACTACTCGGTAAATATCGAGTGGATTCGGTAATTACGAGGAGAAAAAAAGTGGTTTTTTATCGATTTTGTGTTATTTTCTATTCGATATTTTCTATTCCACAAGAATTGTCAAATCGAGTTACGAAAATGGCGAAACCGTTGGTGAAACACTGAACAAGGGATTGCTCATGCTCAAGGGTATGGCCAAAACCTTAATCGAATTTACCTCAACCTAATAAACAGAATCGAATAATAGAAATAATCGAATCGAATAAGCATAATCGTAATAATCGAAACCCACCTAACCCGAGACCTATATGTGATCGGACCGTAAGAAGGTACCAGATTAATAATCCAATTCGTTTACCCAATAAAGGAGCAAATAATTTGAAATAAAATCTCATCTTTTGGTTTAATTGACACAAGAGCCCAATTTCTAGGAGAAGATGATGAGGATCCACATCATCACCTCTATCTTTCAAGAGTTGTGTAATACTGACCAAAAGTCATGGTGCTCATCGGGAATTAACGAGGATGTCTTTGTTTCCTTTTTCTTTAAAAGGAAGAGCACGAGATTGGTTTTTGTCACTTCCACATCATTCATTGACTAGTTGGGAGGAGATTCAATCCGAGTTCTTAAAGCAATATTTTACTCCTGGTAGAAAATTGGAATTAATAGTCGAAATTGCCAACTTTAAACAAGGATCTGAAGAAACGTTTGGGAATGCTTGGGAAAGATTTAAAAAGTTATTAAGAGCTTGTCCCGATCATGGTTATTCCTTAGAAATGCAAATCCAACTTTTCTGTCGTAAATTAAGGAAAGACTCACGTGCAGATGTAGATCATGCATGTGGTGGTTCGTTAATGATGAGTGAAGCCCAAATAGTTTACGATGCTATAGAAACGATTTCCAAAAATAATCGTATGTGGGAAACCGGCTCTAGCACAAGAAAAGTAGCATTTGCAGGAGAATATACATCGAATACGGAAGTTCTAGCACACTTGGAGAATTTGAGTAGGAAATTTGACGGCTTATTAGCCAGTAAAAATGTAAACTCAGAAAATATCATACCAAATGACTACTCAAATCATGATAATGTGTCATTAGGGATGGAAGAACCAAAAGGATATTCAAGGGAAAAGGTGAGTTGTTTACAGCATAGGAATTTGAACAATGCATATTCAAACTCGTTTAATGCTAGTAGAAGAGATCACCCTACTTTTCATTGGTATGAAATCCCTAGTAAGCAAGGACAACCACCGTATCCAATTCAATATAAGAATCCATATAATAATAAAGTTTATCAAGGAGATACCTCGAATCAGAACCTACAATCATTACCTAAACCATATCCACAACATACCACTCAAAGCATACCAGTAACCCAGAGTTCAACTCAACCTGAAGGAGTTGACAAATGGGAGAAATTAATCGAAAATCTGATGGGTATGGTATCTACTCAAGCTCAAAATATAGAAACCATGATGACTTCTATAGGTACAGTCACTAAGGATATGAGTACATTGAAAACATCTATAAGTGGACATGATACCAGAATGAGAATTGTAGAAGCTTCATTATGGAATTTGGAATATCATTTGAGTAGAGAAGAGGAACGTAAAACAAGAAACCTCGGAAGGATTGCCAAGTAATATCGAAAGAAATCTAAGTGGGGTAAATGCTGTTATTACCAGAAGTGGAAGGATCTGTGGAAGTAATGGATTAGAAAAATTCGGGAATAATGTAGTAGATGATGATTTAGATGGTAAATATAAGAAGAATATGGAATCTAAAGGGCCATTTCAAAACGAACCTTATCCGGCTCAACCTAAATTCACATCGGTTCAACTCCGGAAGGGCATCACCACATCCACTCCGATATTTGGAAGAAAAGGTAATCGAATGATGACACACTATGTCTTCAAAAGGCACAATCATTCAAGGAAGCTTTACCATCTTCATCTAACGATAAGGGTAAGGGAGGTATTCATTCTAACCCTACTGATCTTGAATTACTCCCCCACTCCCCGAGAAATGAAATGAAAAAGATGAAGTTGGATAATAAGTATGCATGTTTTCTTGACACTTTTCGGCACTTAACTATTAATACCCCTTTCATCGATGTTTGTAAGGGAGAGTTTAGTTTAGGAGTTAATCATGAGAGCGTTATCTTCAACATTTACAATTCATTGAAATATCCATACATTACACTAGAATCTAATTCTTGTGTAGACACTTTGTGTTCCCTTGTTGTGGATCGTACTAACACGCAGGTAACTGAAGAAGATGACTCCAGTAATAATGTGAAGGCTCGTAAACCCAAAGCTCGAAAATCAAAGGAAAAGGTCAAGAACCGTTGGATTCGACGGCATTCGTCTAACATATGTTGGAAAGCAGTATTGATAAAAAAGACGGATGCAGTGCGTGAGGATGACCCACCACCAGTGCCTTAAAAACTGAAGCACGGTAAAGTCTGGCTATAGACTATAAATGTAGTCAATGACGGGTACTATCCTTCCTTTTTACTCCTTAAGCATTTATTTTTAATGGATTATGTGCTTAATTGTTACGTGCTTTTGTGAGTAATTGTTAGAAGTAACCTGTTTTGTTTAGTATATTATATTAGTTAATCATTATCATTTTGGTTGTTTAAGTTTGTCGAGCAAACGACGTTAACCAAAAGCGCTACCGGGAGGCAGCCCGTAAAAATGTTAAATATAATAATTACTCATACTTTGGATGATACTTTGGTAATACTTCGGATTGATTTTCATTTTGTTTCACCAAGTCTTAGGATGAATGTTTGAATGACATTAAAAGGGAATGATTAGGTGGTTATCCGAAAATCCCGATGGAGAAAAAAGAGAAAAATTCAAATGCATCATTTTTTGGACTTAGGTTGTTAGAACGATTTGAAATAACCCTTGAGGATCTGGGTATAAAAGACTCAGAGTTAATACTTTGTCACATATTTCATATCATGATCTAGTCTGTTTTAAATTTCAAATAATGTGTGACATGTATTAGTTCAAATACTATGGAAGTGAGGAGGTCATAACTTTAAACCACCCACCCACCCTTTAATATCATCTCGAGTATTTGTTTTGACTTGTTTAGTAGCACCATTGCTTTCCCAACAACTTATTTACACTCACTTTACATTGAGGACAATGTAAGTTCGTAAGTGGGAGTGGAGTCGTTGGTCTAGCAATGGTATTAATGTTTATTTTGTATCAATAAATCTCTTAGTTTTCGATTTTTTTTGAGCATTATTTAGTTGATTAAAAATAAACTGTATAAGGTATATATTTCATGGATTTGAAGATATAATGATCAATTTGGATGTGTATAACCAATGTGAACCGTAAGTGCATTGTAATTCCAAATATATTTGTGTAACATGAATTCATTGTTCACGTAAGCCTTTGATATTGAAACGAAAATTTTAAATCAGATCCATTCGGTATCCTAGTGGTTATTCTAGATAATAACAAGAACTTAGTACCTAACTTTGAAGCGTGTATCGTGAATATCCGAAGGTTTGAATGTGATAAAAAGGATATAAGTTAAGTGGAATGAAAGGAAGAATACAAAAAAATAATAATAATAAATAAGATGAAATATTTATATGTCGGTTGTAGCTACCAATGATTTGAGTGCAGTAGAGGTGTTATCACGAAACGCCCTATATCACTATGAGGTTTAAAAGCTCCCGATCGCTAATGATAGAAGTCCGGCTAGGGTGTTATCACTAAACGCCCTATTCTTTGGGAATGAAGGCATATGCTACACATGTGAAATTAAGTTCATCAAAAGAAAAAAAAATTTAAGCGTGGTTGAAAACTTAGTTATCTTCTCGACTATCCCCAAAGTATAAACCGAATGATATGCTTTAGGGATTATCCTAATAAGTACACAGGAGGACTTTGTGTGGAACCATTCTCGCTTATACCTAGGAAAGTCATAGTATTTATCTGAATGGATATTTGTGTGTTTTGCTTGATTTATTCAAGAGAGGATAGTGGAAATTGAAAAGGCTTGTCACACACACACACTGTTATACATTTATATTGAGGTTAACGCCTGGTTGTAATTCTATACGGTTGCAACATCCGGTTGTCTCTTATATTTTCTATCTTCATGAATTTATCTCTTATTCATTTTGTTTTATCGCTTGTTTTGATCGAGGGCGACCAAAAGCTAAGTAGGGGTTGTGATGAGAGATAAATTTATGATCGCTTTTATGATATTTCGCCCCATTTTTCGATACCATTTTGAGCATTATTGTATCAAATCAAGTCAAAATTACTAAGTTTTATCCAAATATATAAGTAGTAGTTATTATATAAATTATCGTATTTTTATAAGTTTTTTATTAGTTTTGTAACGGTTTAGTAAACGGAGTGTCGTTGTCGGATTTACGTTTGGTATTTTGGTGGTTCATTGCAGGATTATACATTGACCAAGATTCCACGTAACGACATGTTTTGAGTCTAAAAGATGTGTTTAGAGGGTTAGAAGAAGGTGCCACAAGTTTATAAGTTCAACGGAGCAAATTTTCCTAAGTACTTAAATTGTTACATATTTTCGACAGAGATTTGACCCAGCTTAGAGGCATTTTCAGGGGATGACTTCTTAATGAAAGTTGTAGATCTTCACATAAGCTTTCCAACGCACTTTGAATCACGTCAATTGGAGTTCTACAACTCAAGTTATGGTCAATTGACTAATCGATTTGGATTAGTAGAAATCCCGTAAAAGACTCGACATTTGAATGGCTCATCAAAACGACATTTTATGAATAAGTTTCCTTCATAAAAGTTGTATATCTTCAAGAAATATTTCCAATGGATTTTGAATCAAGTCAATCGGACTTCTACAACTCAAATGGTGGTCAAGTGGCTAATTGATTTGTATTAAGGAAAATGTCGCAAAACGACGCGTAATGGGAATGGCCCATCAAAAAGGCGTTTTCCGAAGAAGAGTCCTTCATGAAAGTTGAAGAATTTTCCGAGAGCTTAATTTTGACGTTTGAATCATAATTTTTGGAGGTCTACAACTCAAGATATGAATTTTATAAGTTTTAGAAGGATCTAGAATTATCACCACCGGATCGATCCGGCCCTTTCCCGGATCGATCCGGCACTTCAATTTGGCTATATATATGAGGCATCAGAGAGCAAATCCTCTGCCCCTTTCTCTTCTAATCTCTTTTCTTTCTCTCGTCCATGCTTCTTTCTTTTTATTTTTTTTTTATTTTATTTTATTTTTTGGATCATATATATATATATACATATATGATATATATATATATATATATACACACACACTTCATGTATATATATATATATTCTATATATGAATATATATGTGATAGATCTATCTATATATTTATATAGATCTAGATCTAGATCTCGTTTTCATCTCGTTTTTCTTTTATTTTATTTTTCTACCCGTAGTATATACATATATATGTCTACGTATGTATGTATATATGTTTTTCACATATATAAATAAAATGGTTATAGTATCGTTGTAATGGCGGAATAATTATCGAAGATTGTTGATTTCAAGCTTTGGCATGTTAGATCCGGTGGAAACGAATTTCGATTCGATAGTCATAACTCGTAATATATTCTAAAATTGTTATGTTTATTATTTCCATTTCTATTTACATATGATATTAAACTAAAAATATGTCTAGCCAAGATATGAATCAATTAGTTAATCTTTTGGTAAAATGAATGATCGACTCTGGTAATCGTGATTAAAACTAATTATAATTGAATCTTTTCTATTTTAATCGTATTCGTATTGACGTATTTAATTGATCCGAGGAATTCATAATCTAATTATGAATTGACGCCCGTAGTTATGAAACGTTAAAAATAGAAAACCGGAGGGTAAAATTGGCCGTGTGAACAACGTGATAACGGAATCCGATTTCCTACCCGGGGGTAGATTTGTTTTGGGAGAAATGAATCTTATTATAATTTGTACTCGAGATCGTAATAATGTTAAATCATCAGTTTAATTGAAACTTAAACCGAAAGTTGAATCGTCCGGCTTTGACAACCGGAGCCTTTTAAATAAAATTGACCGCTTGACGAACGGAATGACTCCTTTTATCTAAAGGTAGATTTGTACTCGGGACTGTTCGAAAAAACCGTAATGATTGTGGACCTTGGGTCGATGCAATGGACATATGACAATTTCATATACGCGTGTGAGGAGGAGTTGTCTAGCTTAGGAGTACACCGATTCATACATAATTTACACCTTGAATAAAGGAAGATCTGTCTCATTTATTTCTACTAAAAGATATTGATTCAGTAAAGTATTCTTGGCTAGATCCAAAAATATATCTATATATTATATTAGTATTTATTTGTTTTATTTTCTGTTTTACTAACATCTAACTCTAACATTACTAACTAATCTAACTGATCTAACATAATCTAACCCAGGAAAAAGTAAAAACTGCGACTTAGATCGAGTTAATAATAGCTTCTTGGTGTTTAACCCCACTTAAAAGAATTACCATGTTTTCCCTGAGGAATACGACCTGACTCACCAGACTAGCACTACAATTTGACCCGGTACACTGCCGGTTAGGATCTGTATAGCCTAGAAAAGGTCCGTCACCCTCCTGTAGAAGAAGCTACAGCAGACCCTACTGAAGATGAGGTTCCTGAAAATCAAAATAACCAAAATCCACAATGGTTAAGGAATCACCCTGCTGAACAAGTTATTGGCAATGTACAGCAAGGTGTGAAGACTAGAAGACAACTGGAATCTATGTTTACTTGTTTTTTTATCTCAAATGGAGCCAAAAGTTGTTGAAGAAGCTATTTCAGATCTAGACTGGATAATAGCTATGCAAGAAGAATTGAATGAATTTGAAAGAAATCAAGTTTGGACACTAGTTGAAAGGCCAAGTCATGCAAATATGATTGGTACTAAGTGGGTATACAGAAATAAACTTGATGAATCTGGTACCATTGAGAGGAATAAGGCCAGACTAGTTGCAAAAGGCTATTCTCAAGCAGAAGGAATAGATTTTGATGAAACTTATGCACTGTTGTAAGATTGGAAGCTATCAGATTATTCTTGGCACATGCTGCATATAAGAACTTCAAAGTATATCAAATGGATGTCAAAAGTGCATTTTTGAATGGCATTCTAGAGGAGGAAGTGTATGTTCAGCAACCTCCTAGATTTGAAGTTAAAGATCAAGAAGATAAAGTTTATAGACTCAACAAAGCACTTTATGGATTGAAACAGGCACCAAGAGCTTGGTATGAGACTCTATATGAATTCTTGGGGGATAATGGTTTTACAAAAGGCACCATTGACAAGACACTTTTCGTAATCGAGTGAAGGAACAAAGACTTCTCTTGGTACAAATTTATGTGGATGACATAATTTTTGGTTCTGAAAATGATCTACTTTGTGAAAAGTTTGCTAATCTAATGAAAAGTAAATTCCAAATGAGTATGATGGGAGAAATGAACTACTTTTTGGGATTGCAAGTTAAGCAGATGAAAGATGGAATCTTCATTCATCAAACCAAGTATACCAAGGAGTTCTTCAAGAAGTTTGGTATGGAAACAAAGACTAAGAATTCAACTCCTATGAGTACAAATATCGACCTGGATGAAGATAAAGAAGGCAAAGATGTTGATCGGACCTTATACGAAGGATGATAGGCGTCTCTTTGTACCTAACTACCAGCAGACCTGATATATCCTTTGCTGTAGGTGTTTGTGCAAGATTGCAATCTAAACCTAAAGGAAGTCACTTAGGTGCAGTCAAAAGAGTTCTCAAGTACCTTAAAGAGACTTTGGGAGTAGGGATATGGTATTCCAAGGAAGGAAGCTTCAATGTTATATCCTACTCAGATTCTGATTATGCTAGATGCAAGATTGATAGAAAAAGCACCTCAGGAACCTGTCGGTTAATGGGAAATAGACTGGTTTCATGGTTTAGCAAGAAACAGAATTCTATATCAACTTCCACTGCCGAAGCTGAATACATTGCTGCTGGAAGTTGCTGTGCACAAGTACTATGGCTAAGACGATGATTAAGGGATTATGGAATAGAAGAAAAGGAAATTCCAATTATGTGTGACAACACAAGTGCAATTGCAATCACAGAAAATCCTGTTTTGCACTCAAGAACCAAGCACATTGATGTGAGACATCATTTTATAAGAGATCATGTTGAAAAGAAAGATGTTGTGGTTCTATATATCCCTACTGAAAATCAACTTGCTGATATTTTCACTAAACCACTTGATAGTGAAAGATATGCTAAACTAAGGACTGAACTTGGAATTATAAAAGTTGACTGATAATCAGCAATGTACTGGAATTCACCAAGGGATTAGTCTTTGCTATGTTGAGTGAGCTCACTTTAGCAGATTAGTCATTGGTATCAACAATTCCATGTACTTATGTTTGGACAATTGAGCAAATGAAGTTGCCAAGGGGATTGGTCTTTGTCATGTTGGGTGAGCTCACTTGACAGATCAGTCATTGGTATTAAACTTCATCTTGTATTATCAATTGAACAAAACAAGAAGAGAACAGAGGATCAAAGAGAGTACCTATGTCACAGCAGGTGAAGAAGCTATTTATCATTAGACTCATCGAACCCACCTGCCGAGGACCACCTCTTGGATGGAACGTTACTCACCAAAGTTATTAAAGTCAAAAAAAGCGATTTGGCGGGATATTTATTTTATCCCTTATAACCGCAGTTAACACGATCTAACGGTTATCAGACATTATGGAACACGTGTCAAGCCAGCATTTATTCAGATTAATCATGGTTGACATGGATGTACGTGCACTGACAGTTACAACTACTCACCGTCTATTTATACAAAGCTATTACACGTGAGAATCTCTACTTGCAAATCCGCTTTATCATCGCGATTTTTACACTGTGTGAACACAGATTTGAGAATCAATCTTCTTCATCTCATTCTTCTCATACAAATGGCGGAAAAAGTTGATGTCCAGATTGAATCAAGCCAAAGTGTTAGAGGTTTTGTTGAGGATGCAAACAGAACTGAACTGGCCATTAACATTGGTCAAAGAATAAGGAGATGCCGGTCTGGAGAATGTGTTGAATATAAGACTAGAGACAATTTCATATACAAATGTTGTCAGTTTCTGGAGAAACATTCAAATAAAGGAAGGAACTGAAGCATTTAAAACTGCTGTGAATGGACAAGAAATTGAAGTTTCCCCAGTCTACTGAGGGAATTTTTTGGATTTGATGAAGTAGTGGATGGCTCAGTCAATCCTGAAGCAATGGGATTGGACAAAATGACGTTTGTTGATCAAATAAAAACAAATGAAGCCACCAAATCTATTCCAGGCATCAACTGCAGACATATTGGATATGAATACAACCTGCTGAGCAAACTCATTGCTAAAAACATACTTGGACTGGTTGGAAGTATGGATACTCTATCAGGACCCAAGAAAGAGTTGATGATAATCATCTGCAGGAGCATGAAGTTTGATTGGGCTGGATATTTCATTCATTATATGAAGAAAGTAGCCAAGGAGGAAAAGGAAGGAAAGAGGAAATCCAAGGCCCTGCCCTTAGGTTTGATGGTTCAGACCCTGCTGAATCATTTGGAAATCCCTGATGTTGCACCTGAAAAGATAAATCAGTCTAGATACAAGAAGGAAATTGATTATGCTATTCTTGGTCTAGATGATGATGAAGAGGTTGCTGGAGAGGCTACTGATGATGATAATGATGGAGATGATGGTGATGCTGGTGGTGAGCAGGTCAAGCAACCTAAAAAGAAATCTGTTAAACCTGCTGCACCAAAGAAAGCTGCTGAGAAAAGAAAGGGTGGAGATACAAGGAAGATAACTGAAGTATTAAAGCCTTCAAAGAAAACAAAGAAGCAAACAAACCTGCATCATCTGAGTCTGTTGAGGGTTCGATGGAGGTTATCGACCTTTGTTCTTTTCGCAAGAAAACATTTGTTGAAATCTTGAGGGAACAACAGAAGGAAGCCAGTAGAAAGAGGAAGTCTACTGTGGCTGAAAAGGATGATGAACCCCTTTCCAAGAGAAGAAAAGAAATTATCCATAAACAGAAACATGGAAAAAGGAAAGAACTAAAGAACTTGGAAGCTCAAAGAATCCAAGAGGAAGCATCAGTAGAAGAGGAAGAAGAGGCTGTTGAGGCTGAACCCTTGACCATAATCAAGCTCTGTGGAGATTCCGACTCCTCACTGAAGAGGTTGTCAAGTCTACGGATCTTTCGGATGAGGTTGTTGTTGAGCAATCTGTTGAAGATATACAGCTGATCATCGACCCCGAGCCTCTTTGTAGTATCTATTGAAGAACCACAAAGAACCCACCGAACCTTAACTCTTTGTGATAGTTAAAGAGGTAGTTGAAGAAGTAGTTGAAGAAATGGTTGATGACCCTGCAATTGTTGCAAGAACTCAGGGGGAAGAGCAGTCTGCTGCTAACCCTGCTGATGATCATGTAAGTCAGGGGGGAACCAAGTGTGGTACAGATGGAAGTAGTAGGCACTAATGTACAATCTCAGCAACCTATTGACTTTCAAACATCTGTTGAAGAAACCATGAACCTACTTGTTGGAACCTTTGGAGGTCAACAAGGTACTGGAGTTGCTCCCAGGAGATCTTTCATGCCATTTGAAAGGCATGTGAAAGAAAGAAAGAAAACAGAGGAGTTTGTAGATCCCAAAATTCAGCAAATTGCTGACTATTTCCAATGGAAGTTTGGTTTCTACAAAAGACAAAAGCCAGCTGCTGAACCTATGACAGATTTTGAGGAATGGGCTTTTAACAAGTTGGGAGTAGAGAACTTGCTGGATCTGATTGATACAACCTTGCTGCAATCAAGACTGATGGATTTGTTTGATGAGCAATAGAGGAGGAGGGTATCAAGTTTAAGGATCCAAGAGATGGAAATGATGACTCTTCCTCATCATCATATTCTAGAGGAGATTTCCCCTCTGGACCAGAAGCAACCAGTGGGACTGCAATGTTAAAGGAACCACCTGCATAGCATTGCCATCGATATCTTGGTAAGTCTTGAGGGCCGGTGAGATGGAGAGATGGATGAGGATCTACAGGATCTCACCATGGATGATCTGGAATCATTGATCAATGAAGGAATCAATTTGAGTGCTGGTAGGCTAGCTGATGAATCTTCTACACTCCATGTTGTAGAGCCTACTGCACAAAATGAAGCTGAACAAAGTGAGGATTTGGATGGAGAAAAAGTTTCTGATTTCAATGAACCTAGTGCCAGCTCAGAAGAATCCATTGAATATCAAGATGAGTTTGAGGGCATTCTTACTAAAACTGCCATCATCCTACACAAGATTGGTCATGCAGAAGGATTCCAAGTGGATAATGACACTATATTTCAATCCACAGAGAGTTGAAGAGGAGGTACAGGTTGCTGGGGTACAAACAGCACCTGCACATAGGTTGTAACAGGAGGCACAGGCTGCTGAGTCTCAAACAGCACCTGGACAAAGGTTGGAACCTGATTGGGTTTGGGGGAAACCCCTGTTGTTGGTAAGGCTGCTGTAGTGGAGCCTACTGGAGACAAGACCACTGAAGGGAAAGATGGTCAGCAGACTGCTGTTAATGAGGATGAGAAGCTGCTGGACTATGACTTTAGTGATGAGGAGTTTTCAGATGCTGAAGAAGAAAATATTGATGTTGATCCCCCTCAGGCATTTGTACCTATTTTTGAGGAACCTGCCATTGATCCTATCCTGGAGGAATATGAAGGACCTAACCCTGCTGGACTGGATAGGAGTTGGGCAATGGTAATGAGCAATCAGAGGCCACAATACAATGTGGAGGAGCCTGCTGATGAAGCTACTGGTGGAAGAATGACCAGTGAAGTGCCAGTTGAAGTGTTGAATGAGTTGAGGACTGTAAGGCATGATATGCAACAGTTAAGGACTCAACTGGACAGACAGGAAGAGAGATTTGAAGAACTGATGAAGATGGTGAATGAAAACTGACAATCAACTGCCACAGTTTCTTCAAACTTCACATCTACTCAAAATGCTGTGAATGATCTGATACTAGATGTGGGGAATCAAGGTTGGAAATACTACAAAAGAGAAGTTTCTGAAAGACCAATTCATTTCTATCCATCAGAAACTTGACAACCTTGCTGAAACCCCTAAACCCATCGAGCTCTTTCGCCGCACAACAACCTGCTATGCCTGATCCTAAACTTACTGAAAGGATCAACCTACTGGAGGAGACCTTGCAATCAAGGATTACTTCAATTAATACAAGAACTAAAGTTATGGAAGGTCAATTGAATAGAGTGGTAATCTCACAGGAGGGTATTCATGGCCTCATGTCCCGTTTTGTTGATGATGTCACTAAGGGGGAAGAGGGCCAATCAGCTGCAGCAAAAGAGGCTGCAAGACTCTTTGCAAAGAAAAGATGGGAGGATGAGATTAATGCTCTCAGGCGCAACCTGCACCTGGCAGAGTTCAACTTCTTGATGATCTCCTTAGACAATACAAGAAAGAATACTATAACAGAAGGAGACCTTATCATGACATGGGATATCATGAAGGTCTAAACTCTTTCTTGGCATTGAAATTTTGGGAAGCAAGAGTCAGAGCCTTAAGGGCACCTTACAGAGGAGGCAGAGGTGGAAGAGGTGGAAGAAGTGGCAGAGGTGATAGGATCTTACCTATCACAAAAGCAAAGGACTCACTTGATGAATTCAAGGAACTGTACATGAAGTTTGGATTCAGAGTGAATGATATTAATCTTATCCTGCCTGAAGCATGGAACTGGTGGAAACAAGTTAATCCCTACATTGATTTTACTTTGATTGAAAATGAGTGGATGAGGGATATGATAGAACAAATCAGAGCCTATCAAGAGCAAGCTGAGAAGGCTAGACAAGAAAGAGAAAAGAGACAATAGATCAGCATACTTACAATACTTTATCTTTGTTGCATCTAGTTTGTAATAGCTTTGAACAAATGATTTTAATGAAAGATGAATATTTGTTCTGTTTTTGTCCTAATCTTTTTGCTTTGCTGTTAGGTGAGGGTAGTGGCATCATCACCAAAAAGGGGGAAATTGTTGGACTTATTTCTATGTTTTGATGATGAGTGACATACTAGCTGTTATAGTGCAAAGGCAAAAAGATGTCTAGGTCAAATGTATAGGTTTATTAGAGTTTGATTCATAAATAAGTTTGATCAAACAAGCATCAGAATGGTCGGTGACTTGTGTCACAGATTGAGTCTAAGTCAAGAGGGTAGATAGGTCAAGTAGACTAGTTTAGGAACTTGTCAAGGCGAAGGTGAGGGCTCAAACTCGATTCTGAAGGCTAAGGGATCAAACTTAGTAATTAAAGTCAAGGATATGAAATTAGTACTTAGGAAAATCTATGATGACCTTCCTGATTACATATACCTTGTGTAGAAGGTCTAAGTTCCATAAGTTGGATGATGTTTGGAACTTGGTTATAATTAAAAGGGTGTAATCTAACTTCACAAATAAAAGTTAGATAAAAGAAATCAGCTGCATTGTATTTTATACACAGCAATATGATGTTCAGCAGACTAATTGGTATCTCAGCAGACTGATGAACCTGCTGAGATAATACCTCGATCAAATCAAGTTTATATTGAAAGTTTACATGGATAAGGACAGCCAACTACCTCTGATTTGATCAAACAAATCAGTGGTTAGGATTAAAAGAACGTTTGGATGATTCAGGACATCCAATGGACACAAGTCAAAGGTGAATGATCAGATTTGTCAAAAAGGAATTTCGACAAAGTGTCACCCCTATGAATAGTGATGAGAATGCAAATCGGATGGGACAAAAACAAGGAACGGTTACATTTGAATTTCAAATACAAGTCACATGCATTCTTGCCTATAAATAGAAGACTTTCAACTCGTAAACAAGAAGATGAAAATTAACAAACTTTGAAGAGATATTATGAAGTGAAAAACAACTCTTGAACTTCATCGAGCATAAAGTCGCTTGATCTAGTGAATTTCTTCAAGTGCATTCTCAGTATTCAAGCTACATCAAGATTACACACTTGAAGGCGCAAGCCGATTATATCATCCTAATCAAGTTGTTGCAAAATGAATCATTTACTTGATTCACTCTTTATTTTATAAAGAACTCGCCAAGACAATGAAGCATATGTTGGGTGTGAAAGACTGTTGTTTGTGGTGGAGTGGTGAAGAGGCAATCCTACCCTTCAAGGACCAATAAAAGACTCGGGAGCAGCAATCCTACCTGTTCTCAGTCTTTAGTTTGTGAAGCCATAGTTATTGGTGAAGGACAAGCAACCTTAGGAATCTTTGTAACAGATATTCCAAAGATCTCTAGTGAATTTCCTCCAACATCACAGGAGAAGAGTGGACGTCTGAGATTACACCACCGGAACCACTATAAAAATCGCCTACTTACTTCCAAAGATTTACTGCACTTAGTTTATTTCATTCATCAACCTACTGAATCTAGCAACTGAAATCACACACTTGCACTACTGAGTATCTAATACTTAGTATCATTCTTAAAAAAAGTTTTAAGGCTTAATTTTGATATAATTCCGCTACACAAATTCAGCAATCTGAATCGCCGAAGACTACTGTCTATCATCAAGAGTTATCGAGGTCTCAAAGAGACTCATCAAGTATCGCAGATGAAGTTGCAGAATTTGTTAACTCCAAAAGTTTTAAGTGTTAAGTTTATTCACCCCCCCTCTAAACTTAACCAAAGCCTTTTCAAGGGACCAACAATTCTTATTTCCAAAATAAGAACTGCCATTCATAGATCTTTCGTAAAACCTTGAACTACTAAACATTAATTGATTGTGACATGAGGTGTCGATTCCAAGAAGGATATCCGATACCTTGCTCAAAAACCTGCAACACTCCCACTAACCCTTATGCACATAAGGCATATCTTTCCTCTTGATGAAATCAAACTCCTTTGATTTATCAATGCAAGGAACTTATCTAGAGGAACTTGTTTGAGTCCATAAATGGATCTCATAAGCTTACATGTCACGTTATTGTCTATGAACATCAAGCCATGGCCCAACGTTTTCAACACTATTATATAGCCATGAAACATTGCTACAACAAGCACTATCTGAATAGACTTAAGCATAGCCAGTAGCATAAAGGTAATTAGATGGTTTACACCTCGTAGCCTCTCAGCCATCAACTCAGCCTAACAGGTAATTGTATTACCATCCATGTCAGTCTTTTATAAAGACATACTACACCTTTCAGAGACATTCCCTTCATTTAAGACATACCAGGCTCATAAACCGGTTGTCACACATGGAATCTACTTCAGACATTATGGCTCCAAGCCATATCTCCTAATCTTGCCTTTCAAGAATTCCTGCATAGGTCACGAGATCTTCATTCTTCAAGACGAACATACCATCAGCCCTTTCAGGCATGTGGTCATCTGTAGACTCATAGAATACTTATGTGCACTGAGATTGTCATACACCTCATCGCTATGAGGCGCCCACTCGTGTTCCAATGGTTGAATATCTCCTTGTGGTTCTCAAACTACTATTGAGATTTAAATTTACACCCACTGTATCTCTTGGAAGAAACACTTCCTTTAGAAGACAGCATGTTTAGAGACGAACACTTTTGCTCCACGGGTAAACATATAATATCTAGCGTTCTTGCTAAGATATTCCACAAAGTTGCACGTGTCATACTAGGCTCTAAGCCTTTCAGACACTACATGTTTGCTAGAAGCACAACAACCTTAAATCATCGGTTAAGATGGATTTGATGCCATCATCTTCCATATGTGATATGGAATTTATCTAACCTTTATTCTTCGGAACTCGGTTAAGTATATGTATTGTATAAGGGCATCACCCCGAAACAGGTAAGGGATACTTTGCCTGGCTTACTTCGCATCTTTATCATAGAAAGTGCTATTTCCATTTTAGAAACACAATCTAATTGCGTATCCCAAAATGGTATCCTTCAAGGGAGAATTTGATTCCCTTTCAGACAACTTCTGAAACACCCTTCTGGTATTAATTACGTCAATCCAATCGAAGATTAATTCCTAAATTGTTTACCAATCTCATATTCATACTAGTCCGAACCTTTCAGACTTTCTGAAATTTGTACTTACTAAGTACGTCCGACTATTTCTAAAATAGTCAAAGTGAGTAATAAACAATAATATCATTCGTGGCATTAATTGTCACAATCAAACAATCCAGAATGTTCAGGCTTTACGCAATTTTCTAGATTTTATAACATTTTCATAAAAGGTATTTTAATCATCTTTAGATAAGATACGTATTACCCAAATGATTCATAATCACATAGTTCAGACATCATCAGAATGATATTTCATTACACGTTTCTTTTCCACAGAGACTACGTCTAGAACAACCACAAAATATTAAGGATAACAGCCATACAAACATTTGGTTGAGATTCTATCAGTTATATCAACTATATAGTGACCCAAATCTAGTATGTTAGATTCAGTGACCATTAAATTTTATCGGAATAACGTTTATTCCTTTGAATTGAATATGTCCATTAAATCCTAAAAATTAATTGAGATCACATCCTTCATAAGAACCGGAACACAATAACATGTATTTAGTTCCTTAATCAGTTCACCAGATTCAGAATATAATATGGCAAATCTTGCAGCGTTTGCTTGACTTTCCATATCTTAGGATATTATGCACTTAATCTTTCTAATTCAATCACACTCGCAGGATATCATATATCTAAGAGTTGACTTGAGCTTAGATAGATTTAGGTTGGTCCCGTGAAAAGGATGACACAAGTTTAGAGGGGTTGAATAAACTTGTCACCAAAAACTTGATCCTTAAAAACTGAGTACTTGTAAACAAGCAAGGTTCAGATCTAAACTTGTGTGGAGTTAAGCTAACTGAGTATGAGTATAAGACAAACTGACTTATACTTGAACTGAGTTAACATGCAGCTGATATGTTAAAGCCTTTTTATAAAAACTAGAGTTATCAGTTTGTAAAGTAAAATGCAATTAATGATGTGCTGACTCAGCTTCTTATGTTTGCTAAGTTTGTGATCTGATGAGATATAAGCTAAGATGCAAAAAAAAATGCGTAAAGTAAATAAATAAACAAGACAGAGTTTATAGAGATTCCAGGTCATGTAATCCTGTCAGTCCTCTCTTCTCTTGTGATGATGGAGGAAATTCACTATGTTCTTAAGGTTTACAGTTACAGGAACCAAAGTAAATTTAAACACTGATTGTCCTTCACTAATCCCCAGCTTCACAATCTTCGAGCCTTAATCTTTAACAGGTAGAATTGTTTTTAAGCCAAGCTTGCTCCACTAGTCCTTGAAGGGTTTCATTGCCTCTTCACCAACTCATCACAAACACAGTCTTCATGACTGCACCTCAACTGTCCTTCACACCTTCTTGGTGTTTCACAGTCTAAAAAACCTTTGATAAAATCAAAGTTGAGACTTGAATCAATAACTATGATTCAACTTGTGATATGAGCTTCTTCTTCTGGATGTATATGATTTGCTCAACAAGCTCTGTTTTTCTTCAAGTGTAGATCATGATATTTCTTTGGATGCCTTTGAAGACTTTGAAGATATCTAGATTTAGCAATATAGCATGTAAAAAGAGTTCTTTAAGCTTTCCCCCTTAATCGAATATTTCCTTAGTGATTTTTATCTTAGAACTCTGCGTTTTTCTTCTTGAAGTAAAAGTGGTCTATTTATAGGGTTTCTCCAATGTTCATCTTGTTTGAATTTGAATTCTTTTATCCGCTGGTAGTCCTGCTAATGTTTGTTGAATGTCAGTGCCCTTTCTAACATTTCTTCAACCAATCAAATTTCTTGCTTTATAACGTTCAGATTCCTCTTCAGTTAGAGTGTCTTCAGCATGAAACTAAGCCTTTGGGGTTTTGTCAGTTTTCAGTTGGTACAATTAAGTGTTTCAGTTTTAAGAGCATTAACTGAATATTTACTCTTCTTCAAAACTTAGTACTCTTTCTTCATTTGATTCTTATGGACTTAATCAGAGTACACCATATCACATAAGTTATCTAAGATATCATTGTCCTTATGTATTTTAGGTCTCCATACAACATCTATAAAGTCAGTTCAGAGCATCATAGACTTACCTGAATTCTAACTTTACAGTCTCGGCTTTAAGTCTTCGTAAACTGAATTTGAACCCTCAGTTCTTCATTCTTCAAATAACTAAGTTTGGGTCCCTCAGCATTCTTAACTGAGTTTGTCCCCTCAGCCTTCAACTTCTAGATAAGCCAACTGAGTCTGTGTCCCTCAACGAACTTACCTTCTTCAGTTTCTGTAGGTGTGATCTATTTCTTAAAGTCAGTTTCTCAAATTGAGTGTTCTTCAGTTGTAAACTCGGCAGTTTCTCGTTTAGTCTCATCAGATCAGTTTCGCGGTTTCTCATTTCCGGACCTTAAACTATTATAGTGCTTATCTGATTTACCTATACAATTATCAGACTCTAATAAAGCTTATACATTTATATCTAGACATCTTTTTGCTTTGCACTATAACAGCTAGTTATGACACTCCATCAACGGGGTATAAAAACAATAACTAAAAAGGTGATGAATCATCATCGAAAAATAAATTTTATTTCCAATAATTTCCCTATTTTTTATTATGCCAATACCCTTTTTAAAAGTAATGCAAAAATATAAAACACAAAAAGATAACAAAAACATAGAATTGAGAAACTGATACTTTATTGATGATAGACCGAGTTACAAAGTTCATTGTACAACATATGAAAAGAAACTAAATTTCAGCTTCTTTCCCTTTCCCTTTGTCAGTTGTCTTTTTATCATATTCTTCTGCAGCTTTTCTGATAACATGATTTGTTGAGCTATCTTCAATTCCATTAATGCTGCCCAGATTTGCCAAGATGTTGTCATGCTGTGTTTCCTGAAAAACTTGTTATTAAACAAAACTGTAAACTTCAGCACGATCTTCTTCAGTTCTTCCTCAGTTGTTGACTTTTACAACACATCTTTGACAATTCCCAAATCAACCTTCTAGCATTCTTTTCAGCTTCTTCAAGAGTTCCA
Source organism: Gentiana macrophylla (assembly GCA_026214975.1). Classification (NCBI taxonomy): domain Eukaryota; kingdom Viridiplantae; phylum Streptophyta; class Magnoliopsida; order Gentianales; family Gentianaceae; genus Gentiana; species Gentiana macrophylla. The sequence continues at coordinate 104,931,678 of CM047805.1, read as the reverse complement.
TTTTGTTCCCATCTGATCTGCTTATTCCAATAATGAACAAGAGCTTTCTTCATTATCAAAAAGTTCTCCAATGATTGTTCCCTTGTTTCATTTTCCTTGAGGGGTAGACTTTTGAAAATGTTGTATAATTGTGAGTCCATCCCAAGCCTCTTCTCTGTGGATTCAGAGAATTTTGCAATCAACTTCATTTCTTCAACGTCCATGTCAGCTCTGACACTTTTTGATACAGTGAGCTTTTCATCTATGTTTCTAAGAATCCCTTCCATGTCCTCTGCATTTTATTTTAAGATATCAAAAATTCCCCTCTTATTTGCATCATCCATGTGAATCAAACTTCTGATAAAAAAATTAAGGTGCGATGATTAAGTCCTTTATGGTATTCTCTAGTAACAACATTCTACCATGAACATCAGTGACTACATTCACGAGCCTCTCTTGAGTTTCAGTTTTCCTTGCTTGAGACTCAATGGTAGTTTTCTTTATTTCAATTAAAGTGTCATAACAATCCTTCTTGACACTAAGCATATTTTTCATCATGTCAGTTCTTTCAGTTTTGTTCTCTTCTATTGATATCATCACTTTGCCAAAGATGTCCATGTCTTCATTCTATATCTTTACAAGCTCATTATAGTTGTACTTGATTATTTCAGCTTGTGTAGGTACATCTCTCTTGTCAGCTTTGTTAGTTTTTACAACTTAAGTTTCTGACTTCTTCTCAGTTTTGGCTTTCTCAGTCTCTGATGTTTTCTCAGCTTCCACTTGAAACTTGTTTTCAACAATCTCAGCTTTCTGATTTCCTTTGGATGAGGTGGAAACAAATTCTTTCAGCTTCTCCTTATACTCCTCAGAGTTTGTTCTTTATTCAGATTATCTTCTTATTTCTTCCAATCTTATCTTCTCAGCTTCTTTCACTGGCGATAGTTTCACGTCAAACTCATCATCAGTTTCCTCTTTTGCTTGATCAACTTTAGCTTTTGCAATTTCCAGAACTTCTCTGTCAATAGGTGATCTATAAGATTGTCTTCTTTTCCAGATTCGGACCGAGTTTCAGAGTCTGAATCACCACTTTCTTCAGAGCTATCTTCTTCTGATTTCCCTTCAACAGCTTTACTTGACTCTTTTATTTACGAAGAGGCAAAAATCCCTCTTTGTAGATCAGGATCTCCTTAGGAATCATCATCATCATCATCATCATCATCATCATTGTCATAATCTTTCTTTGATTTTGAGGTATCACCTCATGTGAATATTTTCCAGTATATGTTCCTTATCATTGAATACCCCATGCTCAAAAAATCTTCAGCTTTGAACAGTTGTGACAGATGAGTGATGTCATACAAACCAAGAACCCATTTTTCTTCAGCTTCCATGAGTTCTTGTTGTTCTCTTTGATCTCTGATTGAACTGAACTTCCAACGTTGATATGCATCAAGTCTTTTACAATCAGATTCAATCAGTTTTCCAATGTCAGCTGTAGGATCAGATAAGGTTGTAACAACTTCAGTTTCTCTGGGAACTTTCATGGTAGATTCATTTTAAGTTTCAACTGGTTCATCTATTTTCTCAACATCAGTTTTACTGGATTCCCCCTCAGCAATAACTGGATGACAGACTTTTCAGTTTCTGATTCAGGCACTATTACAGTTTCAGTAGCCTGCTCAGTTTCATTCTTTTCAGTCCCCTAAACCTCTTATGCAACTTCTTCTTTTTCAGCTTCATGTGCCACTTCAGTTACAGGTTCAACAACCTGTTCAGGATTTTCTTGATTTTTTTCCAGTTCAGCAACTAGTTCCTCTTCAACTTTTTCAACAACTTCTTCAGCCTCTTTTCTATGACTTTCTTCTCCAACAAGTTCATCCAAAGTAATGACTTGTTGTTGAACTGATTTACCATCATCAGATTCTCTGCTTTCATACTGTGATGCTTCAAACTCTTTGATCATTTCTCATACTCCACCGGATGCTGATTTTTATGGGGTTGATTTTGATTTTGCAAGTAGATTAAGCATTCCTGCAATCTCTGGTGTGATCAGTTCCTCATGGCTTTCAATTTCTTCATCATCAACATCATTTCTAAGAACTGTTCCCCCTGAATGTCAGCTTTGGGTAAAGTGGGAACAAGTTCTTGAGTTTATTCAACTAGTTCCTTTTCAACAATAGGTTTTGTGGGGGTTTCACCATCAGTTTATTGATTTCTTTTCTTTGTCGACTTGCCGATCGAAACCAATAATTTTTAGGTGAGGGTTCTTTGCTTTTCTCAGTTGCCTCAGCATTCTTTTCTTTCTCTAATTCATCCAGTTTCCTTTTCTTTCATTTAGTTCCTCAACTTTTTCCATTGCTTCATCGCCTATAAGAACTTTCTTTGATGATTTTCTTTACTTCTTTGGTTAGTGCTAGAATCATCAGCTTTCCTCTTTCCAGTTTTCCTTTTCTCTTCTTTTACTGCAATTTTTCCATCAACAATTGCAGTTGTTTCTCTCCTTGCAATTCCAAAGTGGTTGATAGAATCTCTCTTTCTTCACGTCAGTTTTCTTCTTTGGTACTTCAGATGTGGTTTGTCCTGCTATTTGATCAAGAAGATATCTTTGCCAATTGAAGTTTTCTTCAAACCAAATCACATATAAAAGATCTATCTTGGTGCCTGATAGATTGTTGAAGTTGCCAGCACTTCTAATTACATATTTGGCTAGCATCTGGGTTATAAAGCCAAAATTCTGGTTTAAGAAAACCAGTTTTCCCTGTCAAAGATACATTTGAATCTTTTTTTTCTACAATTATCTTCCACAACTTTTCTCTTTGATCCTTGTTTAATTTGATTGTAGATGAATATCCAGAAGTCTCGAATCCAAAGATTTTGTAATAAAGTTCTCAGTAACCTTATTCTCCTTTTGATTGACTGTGGTGGTGTATGTGTAGATATTATTTTCTATGGCTGTCCTTCCAAACTCATAGAAATCTCATATGCTCTCCAAGCATACGCTTTCCAGTGCAACATTGAATACTTCTTCAAGACCCTTGATTTTTCTGATTTTCTGCACAATTTGTTTATCAAGGTCAGAGTCGCCATATTTTTCAAGATATTGATCAAGTGGCATGATCAATCTGATTCTAATCTTGTATAAGTCATGATTTCTGGGATGGTAGAGAGTTTTGAAAAGATTGAAGATAAAGTGAAATCTTCAGTAAGAGCGATGAATAAAACTGAATTGTAAAGGTTTAGATAGAAGAAAAAGGATGGTATTTATGGATGGATGGTAGGTGTGCAGTTAAGAGAATTTGAGTGGGTTTGAAACGTCTTGTCATAAATCACATCTGGTGTTGAGATGCGAAAAAAGGTGATGAGTAGTGGAGATGAACGGTTAAGATCTTTATAGGTTACGACTTTTCTGCCAACCGTTGTCAGTATCAGTAAATACATTTGATACAGTGTATCTACAGCTGTGAATAATTGTCCTTGAGCTTATCCAAACTTGACTCAGTTTTGAGGATATCAGTTTTCCAAACCTCCGCAGTAGTCAGTTTTATCCTACAAAACAAGAGATTTTTGGTACCCATATCTGTTTGAGTCCTTTTTGGTTAGTTTTTGGATTAATTCTTGAACCATGTAAAAATGATCTCCCTTCAACTGAACTAATCTCTTCTTTGAGGTCTTTGAACATCTTGAAGATTGAGTTCACTCCTCTCATATATTTTTCTTGACCTCATGACATTTGATTGACAAGTTCTCAATTCTAGTTTCTTCATATACCATTACCTGTTTTCCTTTGCCTGATTAACCATTGTCTTTTGTTGCTTCAAAAAGTATGATTTCTTCATCATTTTTAATATGATCTTGTGCAGCAAGGCTTATTGGTAAAATCTCAGAGTTCTCATTGCAACTGCTATCCACTATGTCTTCAATGAATGTCTCAATTAATATTTCTTGGGTATCAGCAACAAGAGCCTGCAATTTTGTCTTGTACTCATCAAATCTTAAAAACTTAACATCTAATTAAACTTCTAAAGTTATTTTGTGAATCCATGATGCAGCTTCGAAAAAATTTGAAAACAACTTGATCAAACAAATGATCTCTCCAGGTATGAAGGCCTGCTCTAATAACTGAAGGTCAGTTACTTCAAGTTGATGCCTTGAAGTAGTAACAACTTTGGATCACCTCCAAAAGGAAGAACAGCTCTGATTCCAATTGTTGGTATCAGAAATAACTGATTGCCAGTTACTTCAAGCTAATAATACTCAACCGGAGATCTCTTCAGAATAGAAGATTTGCTCCAATAACTATTGTTGGACCCATGAAAAGGCTGACACAAGTTTAAAGGGGGGTGAATAAACTTGTGACCAAAAACTTGATCCTTAAAAACTGAGTAATTGAAAACAGGCAAAGTTCACTAAACTTGTGTGGAGTTAAGCTAACTGAGTTTGAGTATAATTCAAACTGACTTATGCTTGAACTGAGTTAACCTGCAGCGGATATAATAAAGCCTTTTTATAAAAATTAGAGTTATCAGTTTGTAAAGTAAAATGCAATTAATGTTGTGCTGACTCGGCTTCTTATGATTGCTGAGTTTTTGATCTGATGAGATATAATCTAAGATGCAATAAATAAATGCGTAAAGTAAATAAATAAACAAGACATAGTTTATAGAGGTTCCAGATGGTGTAATCCTGTCAGTCATCTCTTCTCCTGTGATGATGGAGAAAATTCACTATGTTCTTGAGGTTTACAGTAACAAGACACAAAGTAAATTTAAACATTGATTGTCCTTCACTAACCTCTAGCTTCACAATCTTTAAGCCTTAGTCTTTCACATGTAGAATTGTTGTTAAGTCAAGCTTCCTCCAGTAGTCCTTGAAGGGTTGGATTGCCTCTTCACCAGCTCATCACAAACACAGTCTTCCTGACTGCACCTCAACTGTCCTTCACACCTTTGTGGTGTTTCACGGTCTAAAACCTTTGATAAAATCAAAGTTAAGACTTGAATCAATAATTATGATTCAACTTGTGATATGAGCTTCTTCTTCTGGATGTATATGATTTGCTCAACAAGTTCTGTATTTCTTCACGTGTAGATCTTGATATTTCTTTGGATGATTTTCAACACTTTGAAGATATCCGGATTTAGCAATATAGCATGTAGCAAGAGTTTTTTAGCTTTCCCCTTTAATCGAACATTTCCTTAGTGATTTTTATCTTAAACTCTGAGTTTTTCTTCTTGAAGTAGAAGTCGTCTATTTATAGTGGTTTTTTCAACGTTCATGTAGTTTGAATTTGAATTCTTGTATTCATTGGTGGTCCTGCTAATGTTTGTTGAATGTCAGTGTCCTTTCTGACATTTCTTCAACTAATCAAATTTCTTGCTTTATAACGTTCATATTATTCTTCAGTTTGAGTGTCTTCAGCTTGAAACTGAGCCTTTGGGGTTTTGTCAGTTTTTCGGCTGGTACAACTGAGTGTTTTAGTTTTAAGACTATTAACTGAGTTTTTATTCTTCTTCAAAACTTAGTACTCTTTCTTCATCTGATTCTTATTGACTTAATCAGAGTACACAATATGTTAAGATCAAGCGATTACTATTATACTAAAACCAATTGGTGCCAGTAAAGACGCAACTTTATTTCTTTCGGTATTCAAGAGTGTGGGCAATCTATATCCCAACACCCCCCCTCAAGTGTTGGAAATATGTCCAACACTTGCACAATATAATTGGGGTTCAAGACGCCCCCTCAAGTGTGGGAAATCTCCCCCATCACTTAATGTTCACACCATGGTTCGATCCTTTGACCTCTGGCTATGATACCATTTTAAGATCAAGAGCTTACCGTTGTACTAAAACCAATTGGTGCCAGTAAAGGCGCTACTTTATTTCTTATACATTAAGAGTGTGGGCAATATGTCCCAACACCCCCCTCAAGTGTTGGCAATCTGCACAACACAAGCACACATTTTTCAAGCGTGGGCAATCTGTCCCAACACCCCCCTCAAGTATGGGCAATCTCTCCCAACACTTGCACATTATTTTAAATAATGTTCCAACTAGGGTTCGATCATTTGACATCTGGCTCTGCTACCATGTTAAATTGTTAAGATTAATCACTTACCATTGTACTAAAAACAATTGGTGTTAATAAAGGTGCTACTATATTTCTTATCATTTAAGAGTGTGGGCAATCTGTCCCAACACCACCCCTCCCCCCTCAAGTGTTGACAATCTACCAACACTTGCACTTTTTTTTCAAGAGTGTGGGCAATCTGTCCCAACACCCCCCTCAAGTGTGGGCAATCTCTCTCAACACTTGCATAATATTTTTATTTTTATTTTTAAATAATGTTCCAACCAGGGTTCTATCCCGTGACCTCTGGCTCTGATACTATGTTAAGATTAAGCGCTTACCATTGTACTAAAACCAATTGGTGTTAATAAAGGTGCTACTATATTTCTTATCATTTAAGAGTGTGGGCAATCTGTCCCAACAATTTGGGATAGATTGCCCGATAAATTGCCCACACTCTTAAATGATAAGGAAATAAAGTAGCACATTTATTAACACCAATTGGTTTTAGTACAACGGTAAGTGCTTGATCCTAACATGGTGTCGGAGACAAAGGTCACGGGATCGAACCCTGTTGGAACATTATTTATAAAAAAAAAGTGCAAGTGTTGGGACAGATTGCCCACACTTGAGGTGGGTGTTGGGACAGATTGCCCGACAGATTGCCCACACTCTTAAATGATAAGGAAATAACGTAGAAACTTTATTAACACCAATTGGTTTTAGTACAACGGTAAGCGCTTGATTGCCCACACTCTTGAATGAAAAAGTGTGCAAGTGTTGGACAGATTGCCAACACTTGAGGGGGTGTTGGGACAGATTACCCACACTCTTAAATGCCTAAAGAAATATAGTTATGTCTTTACTACCACCAATTGGTCTTAGTAAAATGGTAAGCGCTTGATCTTTAACATATATGGGAGGCAGAGGTCATGGGATCAAACCCTGGTATGGGAGCCAGAGGTCATGGGATCAAACCCTGGTTGGAACATTATTTTAAAAAAAAATGTGCAAGTGTTGGGAAAGATTGCCTAGACTTGAATGGGGTGTTAGGACAGATTGCCCACACTCTTGAATGAAAAAATTGGGGTGTTGGGACAGATTGCCCACACTCTTGAATGAAAAAATTGTGCAAGTGTTGGACAGATTGCCAACACTTGAGGTGGGGTGTTGGGACAGATTACCCACACTCTTAAATGCCTTAAGAAATAGTTGCGCCTTTACTACCACCAATTGGTTTTAGTACAACAGTATACGCTTGATCTTTAACATGGTATCAGAGCAAGAGGTCACAGGATCGAACACTGGTTGGAGCATTATTTAAAAATAAAAAAATTGTGCAAGTGTTGGGACAGATTACCCACACTTGAGAGGGGTGTTGGGACAGATTGCCCACACTCTTAATGTATAAAGAAATAAAGTTTCACCTTTATTACCACCAATTGGTTGTAGTAGAATGGTAAGCACTTGATCCTGAAATGCTATCAAAGCCAGAGGTCATGAGATCGAACCCTGTATGAACAATATTTTCCCCCATTAATATTGTCAAGTGTTTGGCTGGCCTAGTTGGCTCAGGCTTGTTGTGTGCCTAGTTGACATAGCCTTTATATGAGCCCACACTTGAAGGGGCATGTTAAAGATAAGAAAATAAAGTAGCACATTTACTTCCAACAATTGGTTGTAGTACAATTGTAACCACTTGATCTTTAACACGATACAAGAGCCAGAGGTCACGGGATCGAACCCTGGTTGGAACATTATTTAAAAAGAAATTGTGCAATTGTTGGGACAGATTGCCCACACTCTTGAATGAAAATTGTGCAAGTGTTGGACAGATTGCCAACACTTGAGGGGGGGTGTTGGGACAGATTTCACACACTCTTAATGTACAAGAAATAAATTAGCGCCTTTACTGACACCAATTGAGGGGGGTAATGAGATCGAACCCTGGTTGGAACTTTATTTTAAAAAAAAATGTGCAAGTGTTGGGAGAGATTGCCTACACTTGAGGGGGTGCACTAATTGGTTTTAGTACAATGGTAAGTGCTTGATCTTAACATGGTATCGGAGCCAGAGGTCATGAGATCGAACCCTGGTTGAAACATTATTTTAAAAAAATGTACAAGTATTGAGACAGATTGCTCACACTTGAGGAGGGTGTTGGGACAGATTGCCCACACTCTTGAATGAAAATTGTGCAAGTGTTGGACAGATTGCCAACACTTGAGGGGGGTGTTGGGACAGATTGCCCACACTCTTAGTGTATAAGAAATAAAGTAGCGCCTTTACTGGCACCGATTGGTTTTAGTAGAATGGTAAGCACTTGATCTTTAACATGGTATCGGAGCCAGAGGTCACGAGATCGAACCTTGGTTGAAACATTATTTTAAAAAAATGTGCAAGTGTTGAGACAGATTGCTCACACTTGAGGAGGGTGTTGGGACAGATTTCCCACACTCTTGAATGAAAATTGTGTAAGTGTTGGACAGATTGCTAACACTTTAGGGGGGGTGTTGGGACAAATTGCACACACTCTTAATGTATAAGAAAGAAAGTAGCACCTTTACTGGCTCCAATTGGTTTTAGTAAAACGGTAAGCGCTTGATCTTAACACAATATCACATAAGTTATCAAAGATATCATTGTCTTTATGTATCTTAGGTTTTCATACAAGATCCATAAAGTCAGTTCATACCATCACAACAAACCTGAATTCTAACTTTACAGTCTCGGCTTAAGTCTTCATAAACTGAATATGAACCCTCAGCCCTTCATTCTTCAAAGTTGAACCCTCAGTCCCTCGGCCTTCTTAACTGAGTTTTTCCCCTCAGTCTTCAGAATCTAGATAAGCCAACTAAGTCTGTGTCCCTCAGCGTACTTACCTTCTTCAGTTTCTGTAGGTGTGCTCTGTTTCTTAAAGTCAGTTTCTCAATCTGAGTGTTCTTCTGTTTTAAACTCATCATGTCAGTTTCTCGTTTAGTCTCATCAGATCAGTTTCACGGTTTCTCAGTTCCGGACCTTCAATTATTACAGTGCTTGTCTGATTTTCCTATACAATTATCAGACTCTAATAAAACTTATGCATTTATATCTAGACATCTTTTTGTTTTGCTCTATAAAAGCTAGTTATGACACATCATCAATGGGGTTTAAAAACAATAACTAAAAAGGTGATGAATCATCATCAAAACATAAATTTTAATTCCAAAAATTTATCTCAACTTAGAGACTTCGATAAGTTCTCTATTCAAACACATGTCCTAACTTTCTTTTTAATCCCTTAAGCACTTGTAAATATTTCTTAATTTAGTCTTCATAAGACTTAAGAAAAATCACAAGAGCCACCTTTAAATATTCTTTCATAAAGAAAATCCATAGTTTATTAAATAATTTATTTAACATTTTGAATCATATTCAAAACATGAACTATTCAATTAACTTTCAACCAATGATTAAAGAATTAAGTTGATACTTAAATCTTTCAATTTTGAAAACAACATTTCCAAAATTCATTATGGTCATTCTCATTCAACACATCTAATGTTCGAATCTAATTGTCAACGTATGGTAGAATGACTCATTGGATATCGTCATATCGAATGTTTAATTAATTCGTTGAAAAACATTTAAAGCGATTTAATCACATCACGAGCTTCCGTTTTGACTAATAAATTAAAGTCTTAGAGCACTCCATCAAATATGTAGTCTCCTTGTCTATAACTACTATAACGTAGTTGATCGTGTCATTGCTTAATTTAAAAAGACTAAAATTACTTAACCATATTTGAGAACGTTTCTCAAGAGGTAACAGTCATTAATTTGGTTCTAATAATCAAGAATAATAAACATAAATAAAAGCTTGCTAAAAACTATAACATAAGATAAAGATAAAAAGAGTGTTGTTGTTTATACATGCAAAATCAAAAATGGTCTTTTGTTTTATGCCTCCCACTAGTCAACTACTCCCAATTGACTTTCAAGAATTTCCAAAATTCTTTAGTGGCCAAGATCCATCTAGTTACCCCGATCCCCGACGAGGGCCGATCAACCAGAATAATTCGAAGAGTAGGTAACCCTTTACCAATCACATCTCTATGTGACTCTTAGTGGATGACTAGTTAACTATTTGACACTACACATCTCTATGTGGTAGTCAACCCCTTGCCTCTAGAATAAGACGGTCCTGACGAGGGCCAATCACCGCAATATTATAGTCAAGTCATAACCAATATACGCGAGATCTCATACGATCATGTCTCAATAACGACGATATACCCGAGGTAGGTCAACTCCCGACGAGGGCCAATCAGATGGGTCCGAACAAGGGATTTTTTCCATCGCTATAATATTGGGAGGCAATATTTCGACTTGATTTTTTTTGCGGAAGTATTTATGTAAACTAATTCACTTAATTAATTTTTAATTACGGTCATATCAAATATATTTACCTCTATAGACATACATCATACACATTCATCTAGATCGTACCTAGGCATGCATCTATCGTATAGTATAAAATAAATACATGCACAAAATAAATAAATGCGTAAAGTAACTGGTATGATCATGGATTTTTCCTAAGTGCGGTTCCGAATACAAAATGACGAAACCGCGGGTCACAATCTAAGGGTAGCTGCAACCGTCAGTAGGATCTTTATGTCTTCTTTCTTCGGCCTCCATCTTCTGCTCCATTCTTGTTACATAATTTTATCTAATAAAAATAAATACACCCGCTGCACACGGGGGGGGGGGGGGGCATACGGGAATGGGATAAATGCAGAAAATAAACTAGGTCGCGTTCATAACGGCGTAGGACAAATATTGAAACCAACATAAAATTTAAATCATTCACATCTATGCTATTGGTCGAGTACATGATCAATCGGGGTCTATATAATCATATTATATCTACTATATCTAATCCATACAATAAAATCTTATCAAAAAGATAAAATCTAAATTTACCAACTTGCGTCTTAATTAATCGATTAACATGCAATCAATTACATAATTTCATCTAATCAATTAACTAATTAAAATTTAATTAATTAATGATTTGATTCGAAATAAAATTAACGATTAGTTTCAAAATGATTTCTATTTTAATTTTAATCGATTAGAACTTTTCCAAAATAAATCAAAATTAAAATTAAGTCTCTTTTGTTTCATTCCTTTTGATTCCTAATCAAAATGGACGCCTTTGGTTTCCAAAACCAAAAGGCACCAACCTGGGTCCTTTTCAAAATCAAATATTGTGAAAATGGTCTAGGCCTGGGCCCTTTCCAAAATCAAATATTTTGAAAAGAGCCTAGGCCTATTCCAAACAAAATTTGGAAAGACCTAGGTTATATAATTGTGGATCATAAACCAACCCAATTGTACTATAGTGCCATGTGGTATCCCAATGGCCCATACTATTTGAACTATTGGTTAGGCACATGACAGTAACTAAACAAAGAGATATCAATGTACCATTAAAATTCACAGAACAACAAAAACGCGAAATCGAGTCCACCATGAATAACTGGCCGACGCCGGCAACCCCTAGGGCGCCGACACCGCCGGCGGCAGCATGGCGGGGAGCCGCCGCTTCGGCCGATCCCCCTTTTACCCAAATGCCCCTCTTTTTTGTTTCTCGTTTCACGAAATTAAATCAAGCATCTATATAATTACTAAGCAAATTAACTAATGCTGATTGCTTAAGCTCGAAGACCGCTCTGCTACCACTGTCAGGAAGTCTATGCGGGAACGCAGCAGAATTTAAAATTATTTCCTTTTAACCAGGATCGACTTCTTTTAAGCAACAAATATATAAGTAGTAAACGAGAAAGTTACATTGAGTGATTTAAAAGATCGAGTTTTATCGTCTACGAATGAGTAGTGGAGCATGGAGCCGCCCAAGCGTTCAGCCTCTACTGCTAGTCCACACGAACAGTCCGCCGGACTCCCATCATGGATTGCCACCAGAAAAACTCGGTTGCTAGACCGACATTTTCTCTCTCTCAAACTATCTCTAAGAAGCTCTCTTATTTTTCACATGACCTATTAGTCTCTTGGAATTGTGTTGATGCAAAAGAGCTTGACACACACTACATATATATAGTGTGTCATGCGCCCCATGTAGTCCCAATCTGATTGGGAAAAACTTCCTAATGGATTGAGGAGAAAGAAAATATTTTATCTAGTAAAATAATGAAAATAGATATTCTAGATTTATCTCATTTAATTTAATATCTTATATTAAATAAATCCAAGATGTTGTCAATATCTAATTTGATTATCTTTATCATATTACCATAAATCATTTGGCACATTTGTGTAAATCTATACTGATTAATATCTAATATTAATATATAATAATGCTATTAATTAATTGCACAATCCAAGTGTATCTTATACACTTATAATCTGCGCATCATATAGCCTTTTATTGGCTTCCGGAATATTTTAATTAATTAATATAATACTATGATTAATTAATTTTCAAAATACATATATATCATATATACATATATATTTCGACACTTACATATGCATTGAATGTATATTTAATTAATCAACATAATTAATAACTTGTATTTAATTATTAATAATAAATAAATACCATCATATTAACTTATCACTATAACACTTTATAGTCGAGATAAAACTTTCCTTATTTTGTTATCACTATAACTGCATTTTAATCCGACTAGATGTTATTATGTGTGTGACCCGATAGGCTTCCAAATATGTTGGACGTAGGCAAAAAGTGCAATTACAAAAATGCCCTTCATACCTAACGATCATTGATAGCGTCTAGCAACACGTCCACGACGCCCAATTATCAGAAGAGTCAAATGCAATGACTACTACCTTTCATGTGAAACAGTTACCGTGTAAATAGAATCATATCGCTGTTACAATATCCATATGGGCGTACGTCGAGTGTCAAACATCAAGGACCGTATCTCATAATCTGGATATCCTACTCTCTCGAATTAACATGTTACTTCTGCTTTGCAAAGACTTTCAAGAATAAGACATTCCTTATGAGAAGGCCCTTTCGGATATTTAATCTTGTTCATAGGATACATGATTTTCGGATGAGCAACATGAATCCTATGCATGCTTCAGTATCACACCCAATCACTACCGCATGATCGCCCCATGGTTAGGGGAAACCTCAATAGTGTCAAAGTATGACAATCCACACCATGATGCCATGAAGACTCCAGTATCATGATAATTACACAACCGCCACATAGTGCGACACTTAATAAAGTAAGTGGGTCAGTCTAACGTACGCATTCTCTAATACTCGTCCACATACAGTCCAAGTGTCCATACACTTTGATAGACGAGATCTACCCCTACCTTCAATAAGATAGAAGACATCCAATATGTGCTAATCTAATCGTACTATCAATGCCCCGTTTGATAAGACATATGACTAGAGACACTTAAGTATCAAACTTTTTAAAGTGAGTCGAGATCTCATCATCCATAATCACTATTATGATTTCTTTTTCATAGTTTGACACTAGGGACGTTATCATATATACAGTATCATAATTGGTCCGCTAAACGAATAAATATATAATAACAGAAAACCATTTAATATATGTACAAACATGAAGAAATAGTAGGAATGATCCGACCCGGTCGGATCCGGTCCAACCCTATTGGGTTTACGACACTATTTCAATAGAAACATGCTATGTAGAAAGAGATTGAAGCTTTGCAGACCACTCACACTTGGGTGGTTGTTGATCTGTCACCTGTCAAGAAACCCATTGGCTGCAAATGGTTGTACAAAGTCAAGTATAATCATGATGGCTCTGTAGAGAGATGCAAGGGAAGATTAGTAGCAAAGGGTTATACTCAAACCTATAGCATAGATTATCAAGAGACTTTTTCACCAGTTGTGAAAATTACAACAGTCGGAACTCTGATGGCAGCAGCAGCAACCCACAATTGGTATCTCCACCAAATGGATGTAAATACAGCCTTTTTGCATTGAGATCTTCATGAAGAAGTTTACATGTAGCTTACTTTAAGTTTCAAGACTGACAAACCAAATCAAGTTTGCAGGTTAGCAAAATCTTTATATGGATCAAAAAAGCGAGTAGGCAGCAGAATTGTAAGCTGGCAGAATCTTTAAAGAAACAAAGGTTTATTCAAACCAAGATTGATCACAGTCTATTTACAAAAGGATCAGGAAAATCCTTCATTGCATTACTGGTTTATGTAGATGAAATTATGACAACCACTCATGGTATTCAGTTGATTCAACAGGTTAAAGACAACATGCACCAGCAGTTTACAATCAAAGACCTTGGAAAATTGTGATATAGGTATTAAGGCTGTTAGAACACCTAAATTCAATTATGTCTCTCAAAGGAAATACACCGTAAATCTTCTTTAGGAATATGAATTTTTTAAGGCCAAGCCTGCCAAAACACCTATGGAGTCCAAGGAAACCTAACTGTTGGATATACTATTCATAACACTAACAACATGAAGACTCAACTCTACTGATGACAGTATTGCATACGGATCATTGGTTGGAAAGCTGATATATTGAACCTTCACCAGACCTGACATGGCCTTTGCAGTTGAGTAGCTGAGCCAGTTCCTGCAAACACCTACTGAGAATCACATGAAAGCTTCTCACATACACTTGAGATATTTGAAAGCTAATTCAGGCCGAGGCATATTCTTCTCTACTAAGAACAACCTTGTCTTAAAGGGATTCACCGATAGTGATTGGGCTAGATGCCCTGAAACCAGAAAGTCTGTTTCAGGATATATGATGTTCTTGGGTGATGCTCATATCTCGTGGAAAACTAAAAAGCATACAAATATTGCAAGAAGTTCTTTAGAAGCCGAGTACAGTGCAATGGCTAATGTTGTGTGTTAAATTCAGTGGCTAGTATACATTTTACAAGATTTACAGCTCCATGTTCAGTTACATACTATATTGTTCTGTGACAATGTTGGTGCTATGCATATTGCTCACAATCTTGTATTTCATGAGAGGACCTAGCATATTGAAATAGATTATCGTGTGGTGATGACGTAGATCAAGTGATAATAAAATACTTGACCACCATAAACCAATACTAGCAAGAGGACTAGGTCCATCGTAGTATAGTTATAGCGAATCAAGGTCGATCCCACAGGGAACCAATTGTGGATCATTTATATACAAACAATTAATCATTCATGTCAAGGACATAGAGGCGGTCTACGACCAACAAAACACAAGAAAGATAAAGGACTCGACACGACACAACACATAAACAACGTAATTAACCTCCCCAATTATTATGCAATCGTTTGGATCTAGAGATTATATATAATTAACCAATACTCGACAACTATTAATCCGATTCGTATTTCTTTTATATTGGCTACGGGAGTCATCCCCTAAACTAGATCTAGCTCCGGGTAGGCCATCTAGATCACTATACAACATCACGTGACTTCGCTTTTTAGGCCTCCATCTCATATGACTCACACGCTTACAAAACTAGGGATGCCGATATTAACCGTATTCCTCACCTAGGCAACATTCTGTGATTAGGCGCATTTCCTAAGCGATCGATCGCCTCTCGCCCTATTAACAATTACCTGACGGTCTCATGTTAATCTACGATTTACGTATAACTAGGTGTGCACAATTCCCTAATACAGAACAGATCTAGATCTCGCTGAAAGTCCCGGAAGATCAATTCATAAGCCAACCTAGGAGCCCTATATTGGTATTTCCTAATAATACGCTAATTAAAACAGACGAGCAACGTAGCCGTAGCCATACCTACTAAGATAAGAAATTCTAGGTGGACAATCACACCATAAAGACGTGGCTAGATTGACGCGGCGAAAACCTAAGTCTTAGCGTTTCTACATACGTAACGGATAAAATAGAGACTCATAAAGAAATTATATAGATCTACTAAAAACACGGTTGTCGATCATACCAAAGTCATCTAAAGGTCACCGGATAACCGATCTGGGCGTGTGGACCCTTATAGACAAGAAATCCCCACTTCCTCATATCGTATCCTTAGATCTACATCGTTCGGAGAAGAACGAACAACCTCAAACAATAAACAATAATTGCGGGGACTTAATTACAAAGAACAAAGAACAAATAAATACAAGAACTTACATAACTGCAGAACTTGTAAAAAATTGCTCTAAGAAAAACTGAAGATTTAATTATGAATTGTGTGTATGTTGTGTAAAAGTTGTGTTTTTGCTAATGAAATAGCACAAGTATATATAGGGGTAAAAAAGAGCTAGGATAAGCATTAACCGATCTAAAATTGTTTTTCTAAATCCAAATGAAGTATGAAAACGCGTTAGGATAACTGCAGAACTTGTAAAAAATTGCTCTAAGAAAAACTGAAGATTTAATTATGAATTGTGTGTATGTTGTGTAAAAGTTGTGTTTTTGCTAATGAAATAGCACAAGTATATATAGGGGTAAAAAAGAGCTAGGATAAGCATTAACCGATCTAAAATTGTTTTTCTAAATCCAAATGAAGTATGAAAACGCGTTAGGATAATTCTAAGTCGATCCGGATGCTAAAGGCAATTTGTGCCCCCCCCCCCCCCCTCTATGCGTATCCCATAGTTGGCGCCACTCTTTGGATTGGTTCGCCTGCTCTTGTCATGCCTTACTCCTCTTTCATGCTAATCCGATCTTTATCTTGAATTTCCTTTGATTTATCTTGAGATTTAATTCTTCCATTTGTATTTATCCTCCAATATTATCTCAATCTATAAAATAAATATTTATCCCAAAATAAATCATATTTAAATAAAAACGGATAAATACCAAAATATAAATAAAAACAGATAAATACCAAATTATATAATAAAAATGGATAAATACCAAATTATATCTTATAAATCACATAACATTAAATAATAAGTATAAACATGTGATTTAATATAAAATATATATTATTAATCTCGATTTAAGGTCAACGTTGATGACTTTTACGGGTATAATTTGACCGTCATCAACTACCCCCCACTTAGACTTTGATCGTCCCGAACAAAGCATCAATAAGTCATTCCCCAAGACAATATTTTCCATGGTCAAATCATACTTACACAAGAAACTCGAGTCAACTCATACCACTTATGCTCATAAGGTACCCATTATTCACTACTCATTATGAATCGAAGTGATGTGTGCATATGCATTCAGTTTTATATATTCGTGGCAAGATTAGAGATTATGCTAACTTCGCAATCTCAACCTACCAACATCAGCATTCCTACTTCTTAAGCCTCGCATGGGTAAAGACATGGTGCAATAAGCAAGAGCGTCATCCATAAGGTTTTTGGACTTGAGACCGAGAAAATACTCAAGCCTCTTAAAAGTTGAATTTTTTTCACATTTTCATATTTTCAAGCATTAACACATCTCAAGAAAAAACTTGCTTTAAAAGTAAATTATGCATTGCAAGAATCCCCTTTCACGGATTGGTCAATAACATGAATATTACCACAAGCGAGGCTACATTGGTAATGTTACTACAAGCCCGATGTTTAATGCTTTGTCAAAACACGATTATTCTCAAGTTTATTACTCCGCTTTGATGGCCGTAAGATAGAATACATCGCCAGATAAATATCGACACTAAGTCTACATAACCAATCATCTACGCAATGTACACATAATTCTTCAGTTATTATAATTTGCGCGGTATTCGTCAATTCAAATTTGAGTAATCGAATAATAAATAACTACTTGCAACAATCGGCATGAATATCCTTAAATTTACATTCACATAAGTATAAAATGATCACGTACTAATGCAATTTGGTTCCTTTCCTATCAATTCTTGGCTAGGAACTCACAATTCTAAGGGTACGAGATAAATAATATGGCATTTATTCATTTTTTTCAATTTTTCACCGTTTTATTCAATTTTTAATTATAGTACATCATAGCTAAGTCTCCTACCCCCCCCCATTTTAAACATGTCATTGTCCCAATGACAAATAAAAATGAGAATTTAAGAAAAGACTTAGCTCTGGGAACGGCTCTCAAGTAAGAAACAGAATATCGGAGTAGTCCAAGCATGTCGAGGGACCTCTATGAATATAAGCAAACCGGAGATCGAACACGAAGTTCTATCGCTGCAAAATAAGTCTTCAACAAAGCTCGAAACTCGTTACAATACGTTAGATCATAAAAAATAATAATCGAAACAAAGGGACAGTAAAAGGAATACATGAAACCTCAAACATTTTTAAGTCCTTAAAACGATTACATTTGTGAAACATTGGAATTATTAAACCCGACTTGTTTTGAGTACAACATTATGATTTAGAAAACTGACAACAGACTCGATACAAAGGAAAATATACTAAATAGAAAGAAAAAATAAGCAAGCAACTAAAGATGGCAGTCTTCATCTATATCCTCCACCGCAAAAAAAAATATGAGTAAAACCGGGTGGAGAAGATAAAGATCAACAAGCATTACCCCATGTGTTAAAACACGAGGTTTACCGGATTGATAAGGTATTTAATCCAGCGTAAAAGAGACACTTGGTAAGGTATAACAGATTCAATGTGACCTATTGGTAAAAGATAGGATCAGAAACTCGGCGCAGACGCTTCACGTTTGGATTGGATATCAACAACTTAGGGAGATGTAGCTTCTCCTCGAAATTACTAATAACCCAATGTAGCACGTAGAAGTCATCACCGTCATCAACAAGGTCGGATTGGTGTGATATCAAAAACTCATCATCTATAAGTGCCGGAAGGGTCGGAAAAATTGTGAAACTGAAATCTTCCGGTAAAAAGAGAAGTTGTATTTTGTCAGAGCTACACTTACCCCAGCTAGGGTCATGAAAACCAAAATGATAAAAGATAATCATTAAAACTTAGCAATATCTCTAATTCCGCAACAAAAGGTTAACTGGTAAACAAAATGGAGGTTGAGAGTATGATGGGTTTAGAAAAAGATATATAAGGATGGTAAGAAAAGATAAAGGGTGGTAAGAAATTGTGCGTTGGTGGGCATTGGTTAAGGGATTGGGTTGGTAGTGTTTAAGGGATTGGGTTAGGGGGGAGAGTGAAATAGATGGAAAGAAAGAGAGGGGATGAAAGAATGGTTAGAAATGTGATCTTGTGAGGCAGATTGGTGAGAGAATAGAAAGGTTGAAGGGTGAAAAGTGTAAAGGAAAGGATAAGGGTAGTTGCAGAACGAATTTCACACAACTTTGGATTTTCACTCGGATCGCTATTCTAAAACGTTTTGGAAGTTGACCAAAAAGCGTTCTTGTTTGCACCAATCATTCTCTGTTACATTTTCAGTAATTCTCAAGCTCTCTTAATGCTTCCATCTTTAGGTTGATTGCTAAATTTCCTTTTCTTTAGCAATTTCTCGACTCTCCTAAGAAACTCTATTTCACGTGGCCTATATTGAGTAAAAAAGTTTTGCACATCCTTAGCCTAATGGCCATCGGAACACGGAAAAATAAAAAACTTCAACATATGTCACGTTACTCTTATTTGACTCAAAGAAAACAAAAAAACCTAAAATCCTAAAAAGAAATCCTAAGGGTTTTAAAGAAGTAGTTCTGAGTTTAAAGTCCTCAGATCGACTTTCCAAAAAGTAGCTTTGTCAGTTATCCTTCTTGGATCGCCAGATGTTGACCCCTTGAGCACTATATGAGGTGGGCTCGTCGCTTTTGCGGATTAATATCCCTCCATTGGTTGTGAGACCTAGGAAACGACATTTATCCATACCATTTATACAAAGCTCTTACCTCGGATCTCGTTTTAGGAACTAGTGAATTCTAAGAAGATTTAGTCCTAAGGACCCATTTTAATCACATCCTCTATAATACTGCTTCATTATGCTCTCTCAAAACTCAACGTCTTCTTTAGATTGCGAATTCTTAAAACTACACAAATTGTTGCTCCCATGGCCAGTAGAAGCAATATCATGCATAGGACAATGAGATTTTGACAGAACTACGAGGAACTCTTTATTCACTACTTCCTTCAACTACTACATGTTTCCTTACACACTCTAGATGAGATAGATTTGAGGCAGAACCTTCCACACTAAAAAAATTAATCTTACAAACCAACTCCGGGCTAAGATTCATACTCAGATTCATGTAAAGACTAACTTATGCTCAAAAAACCAAAAGATAGTAAAACATAAGCAAAAAAGGTAATACCTTGCCTTCAACATTGTACCACGAATAATTTGAACCTTTTAATATTTATTTTCTCGAAGCCATCTTGGTGCTTTAAAGGTGTTGCTTCCATTTCTTTTCCTATCGTAGATTCGTAGCTCCACATGTCGCTGGGTTATTTTCTCGGCCACGCGAAAAAAATCATCGACATGATTATTGCTTCCCTGGTTTCTGCAAATAGAAGAAAAACAAAAACAAAGCGGACCGTAGACTGATTTTAACATGGTTTCTCATCCTGCTATCAGACCTACGGATTAAACATACAGAGATAAACAGACACGCGAAGTCCCAGAAAACAGAACCAGGCTCATTTGCGGCGGCGAGAGGCGCCTCACTGAGCGAACCAAATAGATTCAGATTCTCAAATTTTTACACGCACTCAACCAACCAACCAGAGGGACTCAAAAACGTAAAAATAGACTCTAAAACAGAAAACTCGATATTAATAAAAAATTATTTATATATAAAATTGACCGTTGGTTCCCCGGCAATGGCGCCAAAAACTTGATGACGTAGATCAAGTGATAATAAAATACTTGACCACCATAAACCAATACTAGCAAGAGGACTAGGTCCATCGTAGTATAGTTATAGCGAATCAAGGTCGATCCCACAGGGAACCAATTGTGGATCATTTATATACAAACAATTAATCATTCATGTCAAGGACACAGAGGCGGTCTACAACCAACAAAAGACAAGAAAGATAAAGGACTCGACACGACACAACACATAAACAACGTAATTAACCTCCCCAATTATTATGCTATCGTTTGGATCTAGAGATTATATATAATTAAGCGATACTCGACAACTATTAATCCGATTCGTATTTCTTTTATATTGGCTACGGGAGTCATCCCCTAAACTAGATCTAGCTCCGGGTAGGCCATCTAGATCACTATGCTACATCACGTGACTTCACTTTTTAAGCCTCCATCTCATATGACTCACACGCTTACAAAACTAGGGATGCCGATATTAACCGTATTCCTCACCTAGGCAACATTCCTGTGATTAGGCGTACTTCCTAAGCGATCGCATCAGTCTCTGTCCTATTAACAATTACCTGCACGGTCTCATGTTAATCTACGATTTACGTATATCTAGGTGTGCACAATTCCCTAATACAGAACAGATCTAGATCTCACTGAAAGTCCCGGAAGATCACTTCATGAGCCGACCTAGGAGCCCTATATTGGTATTTCCTAACAATACGCTAATTAAAACAGACGAGCAACGTAGCCGTAGCCATACCTACTAAGATAAGAAATTCTAGGTGGACAATCACACCATAAAGACGTGGCTAGATTGACGTGGCGAAAACCTAAATCTTAGCGTTTCTACATACGTAACGGATAAAATAGAGACTCATAAAGAAATTATATAGATCTACTAAAAACACGGTTGTCGATCATACCAAAGTCATCTATAGGTCACCGGATAACCGATCTGGGCGTGTGGACCCTTATAAACAAGGAATCCCCACTGCCTCATATCGTATCCTTAGATCTACATCGTTCGGAGAAGAACGAACAACCTCAAACAATAAACAATAATTGGGGGGGACATAATTACAAAGAACAAAGAACAAATAAATACAAGAACTTACATAACTGCAGAACTTGTAAAAAACTGCTCTAAGAAAAACTGAAGATTTAATTATGAATTGTGTGTATGTTGTGTAAAAGTTGTGTTTTTGCTAATGAAATAGCACAAGTATATATAGGGGTAAAATAGAGTTAGGATAAGCATTAACCGATCTAAAATAGTTTTTCTAAATCCAAATGAAGTATGAAAACGCGTTAGGATAATTCCAAGTCGATCCGGATGCTAAAGGCAATTTGCACCCCCCCTCTATGCGTATCCCATAGTTGGCGCCACTCTTTGGATTGGTTCGCCGGCTCTTGTCATTCCTTACTCCTCTTTTCATGCTAATCCGATCTTTATCTTGAATTTCCTTTGATTTATCTTGAGATTTAATTCTTCCATTTGTATTTATCCTCCAATATTATCTCAATCTATAAAATAAACATTTTTCCCAAAATAAATCATATTAAATAAAAAAGGATAAATACCAAAATATAAATAAAAACAGATAAATTCCAAATTATATAATAAAAACGGATAAATACCAAATTATATCTTATAAATCACATAACAATAAATAATAAATATAAACACGTGATTTAATATAAAATATATATTATTAATCTCGATTTAAGTTCAACGTTGATGACTTTTACGGGTATAATTTGACCGTCATCATGTGGTTAGGGACAAAGTCAAATCTGGTCTCATTAAACTGCTACCTATCAATACCAAGGAGCAAGTTGTTGATATTCTCATCAAAGCTTTGGATGCACCAATTTTTCATACTTATTGGATAAGTTGGGCATTTCCAAGATCATTTTAACAAGTTCCACTAAATAAAGAAATGATTGATGATAAGAGGATGTGCAAGCTGATTCATGTATCTCTCACCTTGAGGGGGTGTTACAATTTATGAGTTAAGGAATGATTGATGCAAGAGGATGTGCAACTGGATTGGCTACAGTCTGTTGAGTATTAGACACACCATGCAGCTGAGTGTTAGTGATCAACGTGTAAGCCACTAATACTCACGAAATACTAGCAAGAAAACTAGGTCAATCGTAGCATAGTATAGGCGAGTCAAGGTCGATCCCACAGAGACGATGCAACACAGATAATAATTCTTAAACCTAACCAAGAAGACAAATAGCGGTTCTAGACCAACATAAGAACAAAAAGAAAAGTAATTGGTGTATCCCTCCTCTCCGATCTCCTAACTTGGTGTAATTAATCCTTGTATCTACTTTTCCTCGTAATTACCTATTCCAACCAGAACGGGTTCTAATTCAGTTTAAAGCTACGGGTGCAATCTCCTAATCTTATCTACTTCCACTGAAAGGACAGTAGACGTCTATGTGCAGTTAACCTCCTTCATTGGTTGTATTAACTCACATGCAATAAGTTTTAAAAAGTGCCGGTGCAAGACCGAGAACCTCCCTAAGCAGCTATCGTGGATTGACTAGCACGTTCCTAGGGATTGATCCAGACTATGTCCTAATTAACACTTCACTTTAATGTCCTTCATGTTAATTTATGATGTACAACTACCAGATTGACCAGATCTAAATAATCACTAGTGAAACCTGTTGATCAACGTTGCTGACGCTTAATCTTGAGATTAGGGTGAACTAAAAGGTGTCTCACGAGCAATATAGACCGTCGCCGTCACGGTAGTTCCTAATTCTGAAATTACATCGTGCTATTCTGGTTAACTAAGGTTAATTACGATCTGTTTAGACATGCAGATTAATTACAACACATTAATCTAACATAATCTACCATGATAAAAGTACAGAGGAACGTTCAAAGCTTAATACCTTCTTCGATGGCGGATCTAGCTTGATCAACTCAAGCTAGTTGATGGATTGAAAAAGATAACCAAGAGAAACACAAGCAAAAACCCAAAGAAACCTTTATTTCATTAATCGAATAATTGTATATTGTGTATATGCTATGTCTCTTACATAATGAATCTGATACAGGCTTTATGTAGCCTCCTAACCGACTTAGAAAACCTAAACCTAGCCGACATAGTACAATTTACGGCTCCTCTGATTTCGTGTTGTCCAAGGCTTCGCGGCTTCCGCGGCTTCGGGCTTATTTCCTCTCCTTTCTGGCCCAGCAAAGTTCATATAGAATTTCTTGTCTTCGGCCCAATGTCCTCTTTTTGCATCCGAACTCACTCCTCTTCAGGTCCATAATATGGTACTCCTGAAAATCACATAAAACAAGGTCGAACAGTACCAATGATGACGGTCAAAATATACCCGTAAAAGTCACCAACATTATCCTTAAATCGAGCCTAATAATATATATTTTATATTAAATCACATGGTTATATTTATTATTTAATGTTATGTGATTTATAAAATATAATTTGGTATTTATCTGTTTTTATTATTTAAATATGATTTATTTTGGGATAATTATTTATTTTGTAGATTGAGATAATTTTTGGAGGATAATTATAAATGGAAGAATTAAACTACAAGATAAATCCAAGGAAATACGGATGCATTGAAGATAAAGATCGGATAAGCACGAAAAAGAGGAGTAAGGCAAGACAAGCGTCGGCAAGCCAATCCAAAGGATTGGCGCCGACTTTGGGACGCATGAAGGGGGGCCAGATTGCCTTTATCCGAAGATCGGCCGGGAATTATCTGTTAGGTGTAGTGCCCGAAAGACAATTTGTGTAATTGTTTTTAATGGATGACAGAATTTATCTCACCTTATTATTATTATGCATTAATAATTTTTAAATTGCTATAGTTGAAGAGATGGATTGGGGTTGGCACCGTTTTCCCGTTAGATCTATTGTAAACTCATATAAACGATGAAAATTCGTTCATATGAGTATAGGAAATTATGTAATTTATTTATTATTGCAAGTTTAATTTCCTGTAAGTAGATCTGTTTAGTAGCTGTAACGTGTTTTCGTTTTTTCCGTTGTTTGAGCCGTTAAAACGAAGATCCCTCCGGTCAGAATTAAGAATAGAAGTTGATGAACAATCCCACAAATTTTGGCGTCGATCAGAGTCCGTTTGGGTATCCGTTCGTTGCTGCGAAGTGGCTGCTGTAACAGAAAAACGCAGGATTCACAGAAACCCTAACTGTGACTTCTTCGATTTTCTGGGAATAATTGGACCGTTCAAATTAAAATCCGACCGGTCAGATCGCATATCATGAAGTTTTGGACGTGATATAAAATTTTCAGGACGATCGGGATTCATCTTGATCCCCGATCGGCCTCGGGAAGTCAATGATGCGCTGCTGTAAGAGTCTGTTTCAGCAGCAAGTTGGGCGGCTCACTGAGGAAGATTGACATGTCAAAGCTCCGATCCGACCGTCCATCTTGAAGTACGAATAATGAAGATCAGATCTGGAAAGTTTCGTCCCGATCCGAGTTCGTTTGATATGCCGATCGTCGAAGATTCTAAACAGCTGCAGATTAGGGTTTTAATTTATTTTCGAATAGATTAATTATGGAAGTGCCAACCATCCATCTCGGTGTTTATTTTCCGCACTAGTATACATGTGTAGATTGTATGAGTAGAACCGAAAAATTGCCATGACATGCATCATATCATTAATTCCACTCCATATGCATACATGTAGAAAGTAATTCGAGGAATTAATTAGGCATGTATAAAACACACGATTAGTTTTAATTAATTGTTTGATATTAATTAGAAACTAATTAGGTAAAAACCGAGGAACACGGGTTTTTCAATCGTCGAGGTTGGGTGATGGATTCTCGGTGAATCCACTCTGCGAAAGCATAAGGAGTAAAATCCAAACCTCGTGGTTAAGGTGTTGGATTCTCGGTGAATTCCACCTTACCTGCAGCGAGATTACGTTTTTGTTCCGTAGTGTCTATGTGAAAGTTTGATGTTTAAGATTGGATAATCACGGGCAAACAGGTTGAAATTGGTTTAACCACGGTTGGGTGGTCAGCAAGAGCTACGGCTCGATCGACTTCACCTCCACGTGTGGTTTTTGCACGGGGTCTTGCAAGGTCGAGCCATCCGAAGAGCCACTACGGCTCAACGGAGCTCCCTAGTCTTGACCCGTCCGACGGTCACATATGTTCTAACGAATAGGTCGGGTGGGTTAGCCCACATAACCGACAACATTCGGACCTATGATTTATTGTTCCTTAATGTAACATCAAGTCCAAAAACGTGATCGAGAAACCCACCACTTTTTCAAAATATTGAGTGGGAGCGGGAGAGGCGATACCGACCGACCCTACAAACCTCATCGTTGACACAAGCAACGTGAGAGAATGGTGACGCCTCGTGCGGCTTTGATTTCGGCCCCTAAGGAAGGCCTTCACCGCTATCAAAATTCAAGGCTTGGTCTCCGAAATGATAGGATTTTGGGTACTCGCTGGTCACCGACCGACCTAAGGCGGCATACTCGGGTCTACCTAAAAACTGAGACAGAGTAGATCACACTCATAAAGGGTATTTTTGGTAGTACCTTGGCTGAAAAAGGAAAGGTGATTGACGATCACAAATGAGATGTTCGATTCTCAATCTGATCTTCAATATTAATCGAAACCTCTTTGACCTACCCTAAGGCGGCACTGAGGCATTAGATTAAATCCTTGGAACGGTAGGATAGACTATAAGTACTTAGTTTATGTTCCTAAAATTTATTAGTAGTGTATGATTTGGATTTATTCTGTCAATTTTATTTACAACTGTTATATATATCTCTCTAAGGTGCTAGACTGCTAGTGTAAAATTGACTAGTAATGACTTCGTTAAAAAGTGGTTAGTAACTAGAACGTTGTACCTATTAATCTCACATGCGATTAATTTTTCGGAAGAGATATTTCTCTTGAGCCTTCAAGACTTAAGTGACGTAAACAAGTATGTCACTGCTGTCACTCGTGTTGAACGAGAGACAACCATAGTTAGTTTGAAAGATGATTGGGACGACAAAATTCTTCTAGTGAATTTTAATTGTGTAGTGTCTACACGAGAAATTTTCTAATAGAAAAATTGGAGAATCATAAATTTAAGTGTCGCTAGTTAGACGGTATTTGGAACCGATAAACTAGTGGGAGCTTTTATCTTATGTTTTTCTAATTTATTAGAAAATTAGTCCCACTGGGTAACGCTTTCATTAGACATCCCACAGTTCACGAGTAGTGTCTACTCAAATGAACTGCTAGTTCAAGACTATTTCCTTTTAAGGAAAGTCAAGAATGGGAAAGAATGTCTACAAGTGTTAATCATCTAAACTAAGTTTGAGGCTAAACCGAAATATTAATTTAAAAAAAAAGTATAGGATAAGGAAAGTGATTTTGGATCACTAACCAATGAATCCTTAGCGACTTTCTTAACCGAGCAACTTGACTCGGTAGCTTAGTTCTTTGGAAGAACAAGGAAGCTGTGCATTAACGATTAATAGAGTAACAACGGGCAGTAATTTCAGCTAAAATAGTGGGAGTAATATAAGGAAATGAATTTCGGATTCTATCCTTGAATACCACAGGAAAATTTATTTTTCTGTTTTTCAGATTCATTGAAGCAAATGGATTCACTTTCAACTCGATATATTGTTGCCTCATAGAAGGTGAATATGACATTTGTAGTAAGAATCCGAGACTCGGACTTTTGTTTGATAAAGTCAGAACCACTAAGAAATGCTGAAAATGTATAAGTAACACGTCTTAAACTATTATAGGTAAAAGGTTTCCGTATTAAGATAAACAACCTTTCAATATCTATTAATTAGTGCATATATCCTAGAGAAAAGACCTCACGGCTGTCTAAGGGTGATTCCTATCTCCCAATCTAGGAATACTATCTCAAAGGAACAATGACTAAGTTTCCTTTCAATCGGAAAGGGTAATAGATTTGAAGGGGTAACATAGCTTGTTCATCATGACCTTCGGGGTCTAGTGAGAGACACAAGCTAGTGGGAGTTTTTGAGTGGGAATATTTTGTCTGATAACTACTCAAAACGCGATTTAGTTTATCAAAAGAATACGAGGAGGAGTCTCTGATTTCAGCAGAGAATAGAGTATTCCATGCTCAGAAATAGGCAATCGCATAGTCTTAGGACTGATGCTCGGCCTGACTCCTAGTGGAATGTTTCTCACTGAGGAAGAAACCATAGACTTGCCCTATATAGTTATTGATGTGCTACAATACACTGCTAAACTCGATTAAGATAATTCGTTGCAAAATAACGGTTAACATTATTATGTAAACCGAGAAGTCTACCTAGAAGATGCTAATGAATTTATGGATAAGGAGTGAACTTGGTTCACACCACTTCCGTAAATGTAGGCATTTAGCATTTAATTCTTGAAGGTAGGACTAGAGATTTTGCACATACGTTTCAGATTTTGACTGTTCGTGAAATGCCTTAATGAGACGAGTGAAGGTTGGTTGTAAGATTCTTGAGATCGAGAAAGTAGCGGTTGAATTTGTCACAACACTGTGATAGAATCTATAAGTAACAGCCTTAGACCTTGGAGTACGGTTACCCAAAGGAAGTTAATATCTGATTTAATCAGACCACGTCCAACATCGGTTGTTGGTGATTACACTGATAAATACTACTAGATCAGAATGTCAATCCAGCCAGAACGTAGTGGGATTATGGTTTAACCATTGACCCATTATGGTTGTGTGGACTTTATAGTCTGCTGAGGTGATTGATAACCTGTGGCTCTTTGCGGGCTGTATAGGATTCTGATCAGAGAGGTTGGTTCAAAAACCTTATCCCTGTGAATGGAGTTTTGGTACTCCAGCTCTGTTCAGCCACTTGTAGAACCACCTGAGTGCCTCAGGCCCAGTGGGAGCAATTGGATCTACACGGAAAAGAGTCGAATGAATAGGAAAGTTTAACTTTCAGCACAAAGCTGAGTGGTCTAGGGGTGATTCCCTAAAAAGTAGAGAGTTAACCAGACCTTGAACTCTCTCACCACTCAGTCTTGCTAGATTTCGTTAGAAAGCAGAAAATAGGGGTGATTCCCTGAGACTTTCTTGCCATAAAACGGAGTCTGGATTCATTCGGAACAGAAGGGTCTTGGTTAGAACAAATGGCAGGTTGACTGCCGGGACTTATGTCCTTTATGGATGTAAGAGAACCTCTCGGTCATTAAAAGTCGCATGTTTTAAAATATGTGGACTTGACCAGAATATTGATAAGTCTTTTGTAGACTGGGTATCAATATTGGTAAAATAGTAGTATTAGTGTTCATGAAAGGTAACACTGAAACAGTTGGAAACAACATGTGTGTGCTATCTGAAGTCGGAAACTGACAGGCCAAGATTCTATGGATGAGAGAACTGGACTATATTCTAAGAATCTGATTCGGTCAAATTCACGAGAATGAG
This sequence comes from Gentiana macrophylla, assembly GCA_026214975.1. Lineage (NCBI taxonomy): Eukaryota > Viridiplantae > Streptophyta > Magnoliopsida > Gentianales > Gentianaceae > Gentiana > Gentiana macrophylla. The sequence continues at coordinate 104,902,451 of CM047805.1, read as the reverse complement.
TCATTGGCTATCCCACCTATCTTATTGAATAAGACGATCATGCATATACGTATGCAACATTCATCGAGAGTAGTCCTACCCTACCTCTCAGGAATGGTTCTCCAAATCTTCGGATAAAGAGAAAATGGGATAGAGTCTCTCTGGGATAAGGGCAAGTCAGCTTAACACGAGTCAATTGCAATCGAATCTTGGATTTGAGCAATAAGTAGCGGTTTAGTACATCCTCAAGTATCTTTGAAGAACGAGGAATCATATGATTGTATATTCAGGTGCAAACTTGATTATGGTTGACTACACTGATTCTGACTTGTAGTCAGATTAAGGATGATCATTAAGTTGATCTCGGGCTCAGTGTTTACTCATAGTGCTTAGAATTTCCTTTTTGGTTTGGGAGTAATTCCAGGTCTGATAAGCCGATATCACTTCATTGTGAAAACAATGAAGAGATAGCTTATAGGATCTTCTCAGTCAGAAGAAGTCAAAAGCATGTTGAGAGAGAGTACCGCCTGATTGGAAGGACCGACGACGTTTCGATCCTAAAGATCGTCTCGAGTCGACAACCTAGCTAATCAGTGTACCAAGTCGAGTGCTTGGAGGGTACGACATTGATGGATATGTCTCATCCGCTTTTAGAGCAAGTGGGAGAGTGTTGTGAATAAGATGAGAAAGGGTGTGCTCTAAAAACAATCGTTGCTTGTCATTTCGTGCAAGTGGGAGATTGTTAGGTGTAGTGCCCGAAAGACAATTTGTGTAATTGTTTTTAATGGATGACAGAATTTATCTCACCTTATTACTTGCTTTGTGCTTGTAAGTAATACACTACTGCAAACCCTAAGTATATCTGTATGTAACCACTTAACTCAGTGTATGGATTACACGTGAGGATTGAGTTAGTGGAGATATGCTTAAATCTGTTAGTCCGTGGTGAACTTAATCGAGTTTAGGGTCTCTTGATTAAAACACCAATAATCGCGCCTAACACCTTAGGGTGTGATAGTCTTATCCGGATTTGTCTTAGAGAGAGAGGTACCTACGTGGGGCATTTATATATGATGGCATTCATATAGGATTTGGACCGATTTAATCTGAATTTCTCGATATAATTCCGTAATCGAGGAATCTTATTAAATCATTAGATGATCATATATGGATCAACCTTAATCTCGAGGTGATCACGAGTGGTGCCGCTTGTCCCGGGTAGTGTTTGATGTGTTAGTTACGGTTCACTTAAATAATGTGTTCCAAGCCACTTCTCATTGGCACTATCTCAGGATGAGTGAGTAGTTTCGATTTTCACACAGACATGGAATCCATTCCTTCCTCTGCAGAAGAAGAGAGCAGAGTCCCCTTATTTGTTAGCCTTAAGAAAGTGATCGATCCCGGAGTTCACATTTGACTAATTAGCTACTAGTCGGATATGTGTACTAATTGATCATCGAGGGGTTGATGGTAAATAAGGATAAGATATTTCGAGTTGGGTTCACGGAGACTTCCTTCTCGAGAATGGATGATCTATGGAGGTTAATCCGTATGTAGTGATTATATCAATGGACGCTTATTCACTCTACATGGGTTGAGTATAAGTATACATCTATAATCGGTAGAGTTCGATTTCGGGTTTATGGTGGCGTAATCCCGGAATTAATAATTAATGTACTTATTCATTCGATGAATAATTAATTATGGAGCTCTCTTGGTTATAGGTCCAGTGGTCCCCGATGTGGCTTCGTAATTCGGACTAATAATCTTGTTATTTGGGCCTCATTGATAATTAATTAATTGGTGGGCTAATTAATCGATATGCATGAATATTATTTAGTTTATTTAAATAATATAATACATGTAAAATACATTTTACGTGGGCACAGTGAGCTTAGTGTGGCGCCAATATGTCTTGGATTTTCCAAGAAATTAACTTTCTGGATAATGACATATTGTGTAATTAGTTATTTATTTGTTAAATAATTAATTGGATAAATAAAAGAAAATAATTTATTTATTATTTATCTCTTAACTATAAGGATAATTATATTTTCTTATTATAAGATTGTAATTATCTCTTATTTTTATTGGATAATAATAATTAGAATTATCTCTTTTATTTTGTTAAACCGATTGGGTATAGGTTTTCTCTCTGGATTTTCTTTTAAAAAAGAGAGTTCTCCCCGAGCCCTAGGTGAAGAGAGAGCCACGAAATTTATAGAGAAAAAGGCTAAGGAGTTCGATCCTTAGCTCCACCGGGTTAGAGAAAAACTTGGAGTTTTTCTTGGAAGCATATCAAGGAGGTTCTCATATCAAGAAGGGTGTCCACCAACCACCGTTTGGAGAACACATTGGAAGATCAAGGCTTCTCATCCTAATATCAAGGCGTCTCTTCCCGATATTGGTAACATGATCTTAACCCCTTGTAGTAGTTTAAGTCCTTTAATTATGTATTGTGTTGTATAAGTCGTGATCCATCCGCTGCGCGTAGATCTAACTCGTTTAGATCTAAGATCCTACATCCTTCATTATCCTAACGCGTTTTCAAACTTTTCTTGGATTTAGGAAAACTATTTCAGATTGGTTTAGGTTTATCCTATGCAAATTTTTACTCCTATATATTTGTACACACCTTACACACGCCACACACACAAAAACAAGTCATAATAAAAATCTTCAGTTTTGCTCAGAGTAGTTTTTACAAGTTCTTCAATTATGTAAGTTCTTGTATTTATTTTCTCTTAGTTTTTATAATTAATTCCCCCAATTATTATTTATCGTTTGAAATTGTTATTTCTTAGTTAAATGATGTAGATCTAGGATTACGACGTGAGGCGGTGGGGATTCCTCGTCTATAAGGATCCACACGCCCACGTCTATGTCTTGTGATCTATGTATGATTTTATTTTGATTTATAATCGTGTTTCTAGTAGATATATATAATTACTTTATGAGCTTCTATTTTATCCGATAAGTATAGAGAAACGCTAAGATTTAATTTTTCGCCGAGTCAGTCTAGCCACGTCTTTATGGTGTGATTGTCCATTTAGAATTTCTTATCTTAGTAGGTATGGCTACGGCTACGTTGCTCGTCTGTTTTAATTAAAACGTGTAGTGAGGAAATACCAATATAATACTCCTAGGTCGGCTCATGAATTGATCTTCCGGGACTTTCAGCGAGATCTAGATCTGTGTTATATTAGGGAATTGCACACACCTGATTATACGTAAATCGTAGATTAGCATGATACCTAAAAATTTAGTGTTAATGGGACGGAGACTGATGCGATCGCTTAGGAAGTACGCCTAACCACAGGAATGTTGCCTAGGTGAGGAATACGGTTAATATCGGCATCCCTGGTTTTGTAAGCATGCGAATCAAATGAGATGGAGGCCTAAAAGGCGAAGTCACGTGATGTAGCATAGTGATCTAGATGGCCTACCCGGAGCTAAATCTAGTTTAGGGGATGACTCCCGTAGCCACTATAAAAGAAATACGAATCGGGTTAATAGTTAGTGAGTTTAGTTTAATTATATATAATCTCTGGATCCAAACGATAATGTAATAATTGGGGAGGTTAATTATGTTGTATTTATTTGTGTTGTGTCGAGTCGTGTCAATTTATCTTTTCTTGTCCTTTGTTGGTCATAGACCGTTTTTATGTGCTTGACGTGCATAATTAATTATTTATAGAATGACCCACAATTTGGTTCCCTGTGGGATCGACCTTGATTCGCTATAGTTGTACTACGATGTACCTAGTCCTCTTGCTAGTATTGGTTTATGGTGGTCAAGTATTTTAATTTCACTTGATCTACGTCATCAGCCAAATATCAGGATAATATACAAAGATGCAGAATTAATGACCAGGGAACCAACACTAGGCAATTGACACACATTTCATGCAATAATCTGACTATCATTTATCAGTTGAGCATAATTCGGGGCAAATAAAGGCATGATTTATAGTACTAATTTCAACGTGATCGGTCGGCCAGACTCAAAGATGCGGTGAGTATCGTAGAAGTAGATGATTATTATTACGTAATGAACGGTTATTCTGTTGTAACTTACTTATTAACTGATTCATGTGGTGTATAACAATATAAATACCCCATGATCAGCAGCATTGTAACTTAACTATTTCATTATTCTTGAGTAATAATAATTCCGCATTTACTTAGTTGTGTTTTCTTAGTTTCACAACTTCAGCACTCTGAAACCTTGAACAATTCAGCAAATCAATCTTGACCAGACTAAATTATTACCACAACAAACATTCTGATATCTTCATCTTTTCATCATTTTGAATGTTGATCCTTTATATTTAGGATCATAAAAATATAATCACTAAGAAAAATATGTTCTATGAATACAAATCAATTTGAAAAGAAAGTATTTCTTGTTCAAATGGATCAAGAAACAAACTGAAAATAGATTACACAAAGGATCGAGTGTTTAGATATGTAAGCTTGAGATAAGATTTGTTTGAGCTTGTTTGAGCTTGAAGAGTGACAAAGTTTGGATATATTATACTTAAATAACTTCTTAACAGTCTGAGAGTATCTCCTTTTATTGTTGAACCATTTCGATTTGAGCTCAAGTAACCGCTTAAATTAAAAATAGAGTTGTTGGGCATATTTGTAATTGTCAGCTCATTTACGCCGTAATTGTAGCCCTAATCCATTCTAGTGAAGTTGATTAATGCCTATAAGATTCCCTAAGAATCCCTTAAGCAGTTCATCGGCTTTGGATCTTGGTTAAGGTCCTCAAATTCAAATGCAACAGCTAGTTTAGTAGGCAAAACATAATTCAACATTGTGGTTTGATTTTGGTCCATTCTTCTCTCATTACTTATGTATTTGAAGGGTTGGGGGATAACAATTCCTTGTCTTCATCCTTTCAGATGATAGAAGACTTGAGTGTGAAATGTGGCCGTTGGGAGCACTTCGACTTTGATTAATGTATGAACAAACTTGTACTTGAAATGTTACATATGAATATGTCTTGTGTATGTGTTATTGATGTATAGCTTGACCAAATTGTCCTTTTATGTCATGATAATTAGTGTTAAAGTTTTATAATGTTTATATCTGCAAATTAAAAATAAATGTATGCCAAAAAAATGCAAGTCTAAAACACTTCATTAATATTAGTATATGAGATCATTTATAAACCGAGTTCTCTTGCCCAAGAATAACAACTAATCAGTTTTTAGACACAAGAATTAATGTGCATAATAACACCTAATAAAATAAACACTATCTTAGCGAATTAAAATTTTTTCGCCTAAAAAAACATTAACATAAACCAAATTTCAATCAGCCTTGTAATTCCTCTAAACAAATCAGTCTTGTTGTTCTTTCGAATTGTTCGGCGCCGTCGTATAACCTCCTCTCCCCGCCCTCAATCACCACCTACTTGAGTCGCCTTATCGTCTCCATCAGTCGGCTTTAGAATTCCCGGTCTTTCATGGGAGCCGGTTTTTTTTTTTTTTTTTTTTTTTTTTTTTTTTTTTTGTCAAATGTTAGTTTTCTATTTCGTCATGATAATTCCACACTTTTTAATTGGGCCCATGTCATCTATGTTGATGTAATGTGCAAACGATATGATATTGATACATTAAAGAACTCCCTATGTGTTCAAAAAAAAAAGAATATAACTCCCTTTTGTCCTTTTTTTCTATAGAAAGAACTCTCTTTCATTTTTTTTAAAAATTAAACCGGTGTAATTAATCACTATAAATTATGGATACATGTACATATAGTACTAGTATAAGTGCAATTATCATTAAGAATTTAACATTTTTTTATTTATATAAAGCATACTCGTGATACACACACTGTAGTTGTCAAGATAGAATCGAGCATTGTGTATAATATAACAGAGAATCAATCAACACAAAGTCATTACCTAGGAATTGAAAGCTTATATGTCACATTTATAATAAAAAAAAACAAATCATTTCCCTAAACCTGGACCATGAACCATAAACCCAAAACCATGGAACTTGAACCATAAACCTTGAACCATAATATGTGAGTAATATGCTTGAATGTCACGGGTAATCAACCAACATAGTGTCACTAATTGTGAATTTTATAATTCTCTATGACATTCACTAAACCCTTAAATATCGCACATTATAATAAGTATTTTACAAGGCACGAGAGAATCATTTATTCAAACCGAACAAATCTCATATTCACTTATCATCGGTATATATACGGTGTTATTTCAGAGTTATTAGAGATGCAACGAATTGCATTTGTGAAATTCACTACATATTTAAAGACGTACAAATGATTGGTTTCCGCATGACGATCGCTTATCATTGAACTCTCACATTCACGGTTCATGATTTTTGGATCATGCTTCAATTTATTAGGCTTTCGGGGTTCATGGTTTATCATTTTGGGTTTACACACGGGATCGCGGGCTAGAAGGACAAAATAAGATACAAAATATGAAAAAAGGACAAGAAAAAAGATCTTTTGGTTGAGAAGGACAAAACGCACTGTTACTACGCATACGTGTGTGTTGCTACGTGTTGCTACAACCACGTGTAATACGCGTATTTTTTATCATTCTCAACCACAATCTTTTTTTCTTGTCCTTTTTTCCCATTTTAGATTAAAAGTGGTACTTCACAACCTTTTCCTATATACACAATACAAAATGAAGCATGAACCCTTAAGCCCAAAGTGGATTATATAGTATAGAGATTATATGTTGAAGTAATATAATTGTTTGTCGTATAAGTAACGTACTACATCCAGTCAAAAATATATGTTTCATCCTACACTTTTAGATTTATCCCACAATATAAGTCATTCTACATTACCAATGCAACATTTATTATTTTTCACTATCTTATCCCTAATTTATTATCAATTCAACTACTTTTTATTACTTAACAATTGATGATTAATGATAGTCAAGAGGCGATTTTAGATATTAAGCTTCAAATTTATGACATTCAACCATTTTCTTAATCTGTGTGTAAAAAACACTTAGAATAACTTATATTTTGAACCGGATGTAGTAAATAAAGTACTTCCTCCGTTTTTTTTATCTGTCACATTTCAAAATTTGACGTTTTTTTATTTATCTGTCATTTTATATTTCTAATACATCATTTATTATTTTTTTACTCCTTTACCAATAAAATATTTACATCTCCAATAAAAGAAACACAATTCCAATACCAAAAACTCATTTACCAACAAAACATTTACATTTTTAATATAAAAAAAATACATTTCAAATACACATATTAATTGGTTGAAAAACCTGATATTTTATTAAAATAGAAAACTGTACAAACTGTTCAAAGCATAAACTACATAAATTTACATCAGACTATGCCAAATATAAAGACAATCAATTAAATGCTAATCCAAGTCCCAAGTTCGCGACGAACAATGCGAACAGAAGCAGTGAAATTTTTCATTAGGGGCCGTGAGAGGTCTATTTGATGAAATTCATTATTACGCCAAGTCTGAGAGGCCAACACACTTATTTAAATTTCGATTGGTTAGAAAAATTACTATTATCTTGGCGTCACACATTTAAACCCATTTGTATCAAATACACATATTAATTACCTATGTGAGTAATTACTTTTTTTTTTTTTTTTTTTTTTTTTTTTGAGCGGTAGTTCCTACTCTTAAAGTTCATCACTTTTTTCATGCTAACTGAACGGCCATAAATGACATACGGTAATTGTCAAACACCACATTTATTGCTACTTCCAACAAACAACAACCCATCCTCTTCTATCTATCTGTAATCTATCTACCAAAGCCATTTTCAACAAAATAAAACACAGAGAAAATATATTTCACCCCCCTCTCCTTCTCTTCTTTCCTTTCTCCTTTCGAATCGAAGGTATCAATTATGAATCACGATGCTGTTTTTCGTTCATCACTTTGCTGGTTGGCAGCAATGGTTGTTTTAGTGGGAGTTTTCACCTTTTCTATAAAGAAAATGATGGCTACTTACTTTCTGGGAATGTTAGTAATCTGTGGGGTGCTTTTACCTGATTGGGAGTTCTTCGATCGAAGCGTTACACGGTGGTTCAGCCCTGTCACGGTGGAGGAATTCCCCTCTCGTGCTTCTTCTGCTCGAAGCGAAACTGCCCCAATGATGAGGTGAAAATCATATATCTTTAATTACAGCTCTGCTTTATAATTACTAACTCTGTCTCAAAACTTAAATTCGTTTAGAATTTTTCATTCGCATTAAGAAAATGATTAAATCTCATTAATTTTAGGGGGAATGAGGGAGAAGGACAGAAATATTTCATCAATTGAGTAGAAGGACGAGTTTTTGAAACTTTTGATAAAAGAATAACTATTTATTCACTGTCGAAATTCACTTGTGTTCGAAATTCACTGTTTAAATTCACTCATTAAATTCATTTGTCGAAATTCACTAATTTTCAAAATTCATTGTCGAGATTCATTTGATTTTAGGATTCATTTGTCAAAATTCACATCGAAATTCACCTGATTTTGGGATTACTAGGAAGATTCACTGATTTTAAGGATTCACTGTTTGTCTTCTCATTATAAAAATTATGCATTTGTCCTTCTCATATATAAAAATATGTAGTTGTCATATTCTTAAAAATATTTGATTGTGTGTCTTATCCCTAATTTTCCATTAATTTTAATTGAAATGCTCTTACGTTAAGAATATAAAGCATACTCTAATGATACGTGTACAACGGTTGTACCCGTAACGACTGACACAACAGTGATCTCTAGTGTTGATCATTATAACTCTATATTGATAATGATGTAAATCTATTATAATCAACGGTGTATAATCAACAGTGCAGATCACTGGTGTGTCACTCGTCATTGTGCCTGAACCTTAATTCAAAAATCATAATTAACACACGCAAAAAAAAAAAAAATAATAATAAAAATAAAAAAGTTCAATTTGTGAGATACCACGATAATAATACGGGTGTCATATTAATTTAGTAATAATCTTTAAATACCATCATTTGTTAATTAATTAGTACCTCTAGAGTTTTCCCTTGTCATCATGTTTTTTTAATTATATATAATTGTTTGAAATTCACATGTTAATGCAAGTTAATTTTTCTTGTAAATATGCAGGTATAGAATATACGGTATCAGATTAGTTCTCTACACTGCTGTGTATGGTTTTGTTCTTTACAAATGGTGGTCGATTGTATCGAATTGAAATGGCCTGCAGATTATTGGCCTATAATTAATCACTTACTTTACTTCAAATGCCAACATATATATATATATATATATATATATATATATATATATATATATATATATATATATATCGTGTCCGGAATGATAATGTACCGGAATCTGGATGAAGAGCAAAGAAGTTAAGTAGGAACAAGTGTTGAAGTGTTCTCTCAGGGTATGAAAGTAGTTAAAAGTCGGTTTGTTTGTTAGGGAGTCGTCTAAAGTGCGGTTTTGAGTCTTTATAAAAGATGTTTAGTCGATCCAATTAGAGAGATGAAGTGATTAATCACACAATTCTGATGTAATCAAGCTGAATTACAGCCTTTATCTTCTTCATTTGAAGTTCTTTCCCTCTGTTTTCATTCTGTTTTGTTGTACTTCATTTCTTCAAGTTTTGTGTAATGTCATCTGATCCTATTTCATTGGCTCATCAAATTGAAGGGACTTTAGAACAAGAAAAATGATAAATTGACATACAAAATATGCATTGTCATACAGAGGAAAAATTTATTTATAAATATGAAGCAGGTAACTAAAAGGCAATGATACATTTTAGCTTTATATTTTTTCAACATTTTCTTTGATAATAATAACATAAACTATGCTTTGAGTTCATAAAACGGTTTCTCATAAGGTATAAGGTGATACTTAGTTTAATATCATAATTTATTTAAATATTAAATGTAAAAAAAATAGTATTTTATATGATATTATTTATTATTTTACTTTTTTTAAGAAAGAATTGTTATTTACTAATATATTTAATCCACCGGTTGAAGAGAAAATATAATTTCAGGTCATTTTAACAGCATTTTATTTCGTATCGGTCGGATCAGACGCGATATTTTTTGAGTCCCCGTGGAATTTTTCCTCTCGCCGGTGGAATTTTCCACGCATGAAATTTCGCACGCTGGAGAAAATTCAACCGGATCGAGAGAAAATTCGCACTGGTGGGAAATTCCACGGGAGGAAAAAAAAATTTCATAGGAATTGAAAAAAAAATGCCCGACAGTGCACGCGGCGCGAAATGAAATAAAGGATATTCTGATGGCGCGAAATTATATTTTCTCTTGTCCTGATAACTATACGACAAAAGATATTGCAATCTTGCAAAAAAAGAAATCCTGAATTATTGAAGGCAAAATGTTTTAATCAAGGACCATGACAAAGGCTACACAAAGGGGGGGGTTCGTATAAAATTTAATGTCCCACAATAGTTAAAATAGCAGAATTCTCGCATCCATATAAGTGTGAGACATAAATGCTCATTAATTCAAGGTTTTTGCGCCAAGTAAGCGATGACTGACGATCAAGCGATTAACTAGATTCTTTTATTACTCGATTAGCGTTGTAGATACAGGTTTGGGGCGTTACAAATTGGGCTTATAAAAGCCAAAAGTAAACCAAAAGCTCAAGAGTGAGAGGAACACCCCCCACTTCCCTTAACAAAACTCCTCTATTTCTTCAATAATACAAGGCTACACAGCTAATATTTTTCATACAAGAGTCAGCTAGCTTCATCTGAACAAATAATAATAATAGCAGTAACAAAAATAAACGCCATTATTAAAAACATTAATACAACAGAGGACTCGAATGGTTCAACGCTTCTTTCGAGGTGTAGTCTCATATGGAGGAAGAGGCACACCAAAAACCCAGTCAAGAACATTCAAATACTTGGATCTAAACACATCCCTCTCCACAGCATAACAATGCATTATTATTGCAGTCGAGAGGCTGAAAATCGCCACGTCGCCTCTCTTAATCCTTTTTGATTGATGAGGCAGATATCCTACATCTCCCATGCATGTGAAGAAACTTTCAATTGCCCTTGCTAGGCAGTAAAGTGATAACTCCATCCTCCGGCTCTTTTTCTCTATTGCCAATGCCAGACCAGTTGGGAACTGTCCAGTAACACACACTGTCAGTCTTGCCTCAAATAAGCCACATAATATCTTAAAATACACAATCTCTATTCAAATTATGTGCAGTAGAGATTCGGATGTATTTTATCCTTAATATAGATTTTGTAAAATGGAGATTGGTGATGTTTGAGCCGGTAAAATAGAGAAACTGTTAAAAGACAACAATGCAAGTGTGCTCTAATATACATGACATGATCCCGGGTAGAGCAAACAGCATAAAAGAATTTTACAGCCAAAAATGGGCAAAAGTTTCCTAATTTCAAGGATATTAGAAGATACTAACCGTTCCTGCCACAACCATAGGGATCGTGCATCTTTTAAAAAGCCTAAAGAGGATGCATGTCCACAACCTAATAAGACAAAGCAACATTAATGTCGATGGATATAAGTGCAATGTTTTTCGCAAGATAAATATAGTAATAACGGCGGCAGGGAGACGTTATGATTTAAGCTGCATGAAGCATTTTATAGCAGAAGATTAAGGGATTACCAAGCAGATGAACAGTATGTTGAGAGGAATAAACTTGATCTAGCTGTGCCCAGGATTCCCTTAGCAACAATACTGTATGGCCTGCAATATTTAATCGAAGCATATTTTACCAAAATTGCAAACAAATCACCACACAAAAACGAAGAGCATAAAACAAGTGCAAACTGAATTTAACTACAGTCCATAAAAAATGACACAAACACTCGAAGAACTCGTATACATCAAGCAGCGGGTCAAGTGGATGCAACGCAACAGTGTAATAAAATGCAAGCAGCAAAGCTAGTTATTCAAAGGCTATTCGATCAATTCACATGCCTAATCATTTCAAGCAAGATATATAAAAATAAATTACCGGTAAATGAATCGTTTACTTTACAAGCTAAACTGAATTTTAATGAGAATAGACTGTTCAAAGAACTTGTAACATCACGTCGTAGCCCCACACGGTACTGTTTAGCACAATAACCAGAAGTTGACCTCTTCCCATGTAGAGATGCTTTGGAATCAAATCGACAAGATAGCAGCCCTTAAGAACAATTGTAGAAAGTAAATATACAACGTGAGAATATAGCTTATTTATGTTATTTTACATTATGCATAAGTTTTTGGTATCCATTAGATTACCAAAAAAACAGGAAGAAGGAAGTAGAATAATAAGATGAACAAAAACAAAGTGGATCATGCAGAAACATCAAAGGTACAAAACTACACAATACCTTTTCAACAAGTCTTGACGATGTACTATTAACGCAGGAACTAAATAAACTGGAAGATACACTGGCAATGCACGTTTATACGCTTGCATAAGGAATGATATGAAATGTGCACCACATGTCTGGTTCGCATGTATCATCTGCATGAAGTTTAAAATATGTTACTCTCAATATATTGTCGACATTGAAAAGACAGGTTGGCAGAGAAGGGAACCAACCATTACCATGCAGTTAGAGAGACCTCCATGAATGTTGTTTAAATTACCCAAGGAAATATGTATCTAAAAGTACTAGAAAAGCAATAAATCAAAATATTGTCCAATCTAGAGTCTGAGAAGCTATCCGAACACAAACACACACACACACACACACACACACACACACACACACACACACACACATATATATATATATATATATATATATATATATATATATATATATATATATCTGTGCTACCAAAGGACATCACCAATAAAGCCAGAAGGCGATGTGCAAATCAAGGGTTGCAACGCTATTATGCACAATCACAGAAAAAGTCTTCGCATTTTTGGTATACGCTATTTCTATGACCAAAAATACCTCATAGACTATACATTGATCTAAGAGACAATCACACCGTTGAAGCAGGCATTAAAGATTCAACAGTGTAATTCAACAGAGTACTTGAGCAATTCAATACCTACCTAACTCCTGCTTCTCCTTTAATGGGGATTTATATACCTTTTGTATCATAACTATTCGACAGACTAGCATTAGGGCTACTGGTGCATTTCAAGCCTATTTGAGTCATGCTTGTCCTTTGATGGCCTTTTTTTTGTAACCTTTCTCTCAGAACTACACAATAAGATACTAGATCTACTTTCAAATTTCTATACAAATTTTATTGAATGAATTATGCTCAGGGATATCTCAGGCTTAGTGGCATGTTTCCATGATGAGAGTACACGGAGAACCAGTTGTTGAGACATAAGCATTATGTGCATTCATAAGGCATTAAGGCGTCATTCAAAATAAAAGCAACGACCACCAAATTGCAAAACTAATGGGTAAACTAACAACAATACAACATGATGGATTCCTATCCTTTACACCAGGTGGAGAAGCAACTCCTTTATGCATTTAGGAATCAATGAATGCTACAAGCACTTTATATTCTTAGTAATTTAGCTTTCAATAAGAATATTTTAAACCATCAAGCTATGGAAGCTTGGGTAAAGAACAAGCACCGAAGTGCTAAGCGTTGCACAGATATGTTTGATAAATGGTATGAGAATGTGTAGGAACCTTCACACCTGCATGCAATCAATTATGAGGGGGGGTGTAGAGAAAGGAGACAGACAGACAGAGAGAGAGAAGAAGAAAAGAAAGAAATATATAAAGGGAAAATGGTTATACTATTTACATGTACTGTTGGAACACCCTTGAAAAAGCCAAAGATGCTGATTTCTTCAAAGAAGGTCATCATTTCACAAGATTTTAGTTTAGGGCCAAAATTGTTGCCAAAGAAAGGTCAAAAGTGTGGAATAGACCTGCTAATATGCCCAATGTACCTGCTGCAATATGATGAGAGGCTATTCCTCCCGGAATAAAAGGATCAAAACCTTCTACGCCCCATGCGGGACTTACAGGTTGTACTTTTCCAGTTAGTCCATAAGGATCGGACACCCATATTCCAGGACCGTACAAACCTGTTATATGAAATGCACCAAACCCAAAGCAAGCCACTCCTGAAAGAAATAAATGAATTCCAAAGATCTTGGGTAAATCCAAAGAAGGTTTTCCTGTACGTTCATCAAAAAAAATTTCGAGATCCCAATACACCCAATGCCAGATAGCTGCCAAAAAGCATAAACCAGAAAACATAATATGTGCCCCAGCTACACCTTCATAACTCCAAATACCCGGAAGGATAGTGGTTTAGGTGTCAAGGGAGACCGTCATCTTTTAGTGTATTTTCAGGCATTCTAGAATGTCTCCTCAAGAATATGGTATTATCGTCCAGGCTTTCGGTTTACAGTTTTACTCCTAAAATCGGGCTACTGTGTCATGGCCGTTTATTATAATATCCTATGAGTAGTTTACAGAAATAAAAATACAAAATAACAGTATGCAATAGTAATGATATTGAAATTATGCAATATAATTAATATTAAGATTTCAACAAGTAAACCAAGTTCATAACCAAATGAAATTATGTTGGCCTTAAACAACAAATTCATACCGAACATGGGACTTTCATCAGTGGATCCAATTTAATATCAACACCGTTGCATTTGTAATACTTCTCTATTGCTTCCAAATTTGAAAAAGGCAGGCCACTTGCAATTTCTCTCACCCCTTGCAAGATAGCAGCATCCTTAGCTCCATGTTTGTTAAGGAAAGATTTGTAAGATGGAGGCAGACTCTCTTGCTTCAATATGTAAGCAGACCTAAGACAGATCATGTATTATGCTTAAGACAATATTCTGAGGCAAGATAAATTATCAATAGAACATAACCTTCAATGGGATATGGCTGTATGGCAGATATCCAATAGCAATGAAAAAGCTACCTGGTGAAAAATAGTTGATTTGCTAAAGAGTATTGGAAATCAGAAAATTTCTTTTACAGTCATGGATTACACAACAAGAATCCTACTGAAAGAACTTTTTAAAGCCTCAATGTTTCTAGGCATTCGCTAAGTTTACTTCAAGTAATCAAGCTTCAATGCAGAAAGTTATCCTTAAACAAAACCACAGTAAGCAAATAGTGACTGGAACCCTCTTGGGGCCTTTTGTGAGGTCTTGAATATAGACAGCCATAAACAATGCATTTAATCTCCTGATACTTTAGTGAAAGGGGATTCATGAGGTGCTTAGTTCCATATCTCATGTCTTCTAGGAACAGCATGCATGAGTGCTTTAGTACAAGACTTAACATCTAGAACATACTTTATCAGAATCTCAATTGCCTATTAGTCTCTAAATCCAACTGACGTATCTGGTGATAGCATTCCCTAATTAAGCACATGATGGTGTGACAAATATTATACGATTATGAGGTACATGAGAAGTAATTACCACTATGATAGTGAGAACAAAATTGTGAAGTTGTTACTCAACTATACAAAGGATAAAGGAAAATCTTAGGAATGGATAGAAGTTTGTGTACAACTTTTAGGTCAAAAGTTCTGGTTTAGATTTGTATTTAGGCTAAAACATCTGCTTGCAGGAAAAAGGAAATATAGGTTGATGGTCCCAATTTTGGAGGCTTCCATAAGGGACACAGCATATTAATACGTTTCCAGCCAAACTGTGAAATTTTCCCGTTTAGTTTTCTGCATTAACTAGAGAAGATAAAAACAACAAAGGTTTATTAGCAGTTCCAAGTTTTCTTCAAGTGCTATCTGACTCAACAACCTCACAGGAAACTGGTCTTTCATTTTCCTGGAATGTTACACATTTTCAGACATAATACCAACACCTAGACCAAAAAAGCACAGTATATTTTTACCAAAAGCTCTTAATGACATAAAAGGAAAATATACTTACAAAATCTGCGAGGACGATAGGCACATCAGGAAAACATCACCATGAGCCCAGGTTAAAGGTTTACAAATACGTCCAAAACGTTTGCTTTTAATGCCACAACGTGCTGCCAGTACAGCCGCACGCATTAGAATGTATATCGCCATACTTGTGTGGTCCGTATTAAATCCAGTTAGGAGCATGGAAGGTCCTGCTATCGCCCCTGCTAACAAAGCTCTCCATTTGGCTGTCCTGAAGTATAACCAAGAGTTAAAAACGATAAACTTACTTAAATAAAACGCACAAAGAAATCTCCCACACCGCTTACAACATGGGAGGAAAAACAGTCGCGAAATGTAAAAACAAAATGAATCATAAAACGTTAAGAATATTCCTCTTTAACAGCATAAGGAAGCCATCAAGAAAGTCCATTTTACAAATTTACAAATGCACTAGCAGCAGAACGATATAATACTTTAAAGACATCACCACTAAGAAATACTTGCCTTCGGTGACCACCCAAAGAAGCAACAATTTCATCTACTGAGACAAATGTGCCCGCAAAACTCCCCAGAAATAAGCCGTATCTAAGTGTTTCTTTCAACGCAAAAATCACATCCTCGCTGCTGGAAACCATCTCCACTTTCCTAAGCAAAAATTACACTTCTGATCACCTCAAGAAATTCAATAACCAGGCATAATTAAAACTAACATTAAACCACTAACAGCTCATTCTTCCAGCTTGAACACATTGCATGCGCCACCATGCATGTATAATTCGGATCTTCATCCGTCAAATTACATTCAATTTATACAGAAAACGAGGTATGAATCTCAAATTGAAGTAAAAATGTCAACAAATTACTTGGTGGAGGGCAAGGATTGACGGCGACGGAATCGAGAGAGGACAGCAAAGAGAGCGAGGCCGCCTTTCAGGCCGGCGCCGATCGAGAAACCTTTAACAGAAGCAGTGAAGATTCTCCAAAGCTTATCGTAGTCTTGAACAGGATACGAATCGAAGCTCAATAAAGAGCATGATGAGGGAGATGGCTTGAGTCTTAGAACTGGGTTGCAAATTGAACAGCTCTCGTCAGGTGGAGTGCACTCACATCTTCCGTCGGCCGCGTCGTAGTTCATTGCATCTCCGTCGGCTGCGGCGGAGTTCTTGACATCTCCGTCGGCCGGCGGTTGTGTCATTGTTAAATGATTGGAGGCGATGAACCGGGTACGGTCGATTGGCACAAAAAATATCAAAAGCTCGGTGGAAATCCTATCCGAAAATGAAAAAAAAGGGCAACAGGGGGCTGGGGAAGGGGGGGGGTAAGGAAAGTTCAGTGGAAAAGCCAGTAAAACAGTTACGCGTATGATGGCAGTTACGTTACTTACGTATTCGAGCACTTGTATAAATACTTTTTTCTTCTTTGGGCCCTTTTAAGTATTTCCTTAAATACTTAATTAATTATAGTGTTATTTATTTATAAGGACGTGTTTGACTTAGCAGTGGCGGCAGGGACGCGTTTAAAAGATCATTAGTTATATAGTTTTTTCTTTGAAAAGGACATTTTAATTCATAAATCTGGTTCCAAGACACAGATATTAATCGGATAAAACATATTATTTCTTCCCAAAATACCTTCAAAGCCTAATCCCTAATTCATTCATTCGGCCCGCTTCTTCAAAGCCTGCGCTTCTTCAAAGCGTAATCCCCAAGTCCGACGAGTCCGGCGCAAAATGCCCTCTTTCCTCATCATCTCTTGTTTTTGAACGCTGATGAATTGCCGGAGATTGGTTATTTCTGTGGTTGTCCGAATTCATGGGTAGAGGATGAGGACGTCGGATGGGAGGAAGCTTTGACCATGGCGATGAGGTTGGAAAGGTAAAACACGTAGTAGAGCGGGCGGCGAAGTGTAGAGGCGGCGGGCACGTGGTAGGCGGGGCGGCGGTGTAGAGGCGGCAGCAGTGAGAAGGCGGCGGCTATGGTTGAGCGGTCAGAGGGTCGCTTCATCTTCTCTTACTGGTATGCCGCGCTGGGCTGGGAGCCATGTGCCGGCGAAGAGTTAACGATTGAAGAAGAAGGCGATTGAAGATTTGGGATTCATTACAAACGATTGAAGAAGAATACGATTGAAGATTTGGGATTGAAGGAGTTAACGATTGAAGATTTGGGATTTGGGATTTGGGATTCATTACCAAACGGTAAATGTTACTCTGTCTTCAGATCGATCAATGCTACTTGTATGATGTGGATGAATGTTACCGCTTGTTTAATCGATCGTGTGCAAAGGTTACTTGATGACTCATGAATTCATGAATGTTTTTGCATCCGGATGAATGTTACTTGGCGATTCATTAATGTTACTTGATGATTCATGAATGTTCTTGCATCCGGATGAATGTTCTTTGTGAATGTTACTTGATGATTCATGAATGTTCTTGCATCCTGGATGAGTTACTCGATGATTCATGAATGTTCTTGCATCCGGATGAATGTTCTTGTGAATGTTACTTGATGATTCCCGAATGTTGTTGCATTGGATGAATGTTATTGTGAATGGGTATTTTTGTCCAAAAGATTTGTTTTGTCCTTTATAATCTTTGGAAATGGAAAATGTCCTTCCGCACTCCATTTCTGTTAATTCTTGTCCTTATGGCCTCCTCCTCAGCTTAGTTATAAGGACACAATTCATTTATGTTCCCAATTTTGCCCTTGCGGTCACCGAAATTTCTTGTTCAAACTGATAAAGATGCAGAGGTGACCGGAATTGAGAACATACCGGCAAACCTCCCTGTTTCTAACAGCAAAAAAGGAATCAATTAGGCATTGTCTGTTCGATTTTCATGTTGCAGTTGAGGTAGGTATATGAAACGACTCGGGATGGATTGTTTCGGCAAAATTTAAAGGTTCTCAACAATTTGGATTTCTTTTATTAATTTCTTACACGAGAGATGAGGCGAATATCGCGTATCCTTTGCCATATATGAGGAATCAGGAAGGCTAGATGTTCTTTTATCTTCATCTTTGCTTAGAATTCAAGCAGTTTTTTTAATTTGATTACATAATTGAGGTCACTATTTTCTGACTTAGTCAAGGAGGAATCAGTTGAACCGTGTTGCGATTATATTACTTTTTTGTTGTTTCTGTTGTGAAATTGAATTTTCAGGGGTATTAGGTGAAGATATGGAATATATTTTCTCTCATCCCTGTACCAATTATTTGTGGTGACTATGCTATCAACAAAGCTACAGCTTCTCGTGATTTTGGGTTCATTAGATTCTTTCACATTCTACAGATTCTTCAACTAATTGAGGTGTATTTCTGAGCAGCTTTGATTTTTCTTTCCGCCCCCATGAATAATTGGTGTGATGAAAAGGTCGATGCTAATGCGATTTGAAAAGGGGCAAAAGCGAAAGAGGCTTTGGATATCATGGCCTCAATCAAGAACGAGTTCGCAAACCGATCCCGAGAGTCGACATCAACGGATCAGATCTCGATTCTTTTTTTTTTCTTTTTTTTGAGAAGTGATTTCATTTTATTGTTTGTTTGTTTTAAAAAACAGAGCTTTGGTTTCATTGTTGATTTCATTTTACAAACAGAGCTTTGATTTCATTTTTTTAAGAGCTGATTTCATTTTATTTTTTTTGTTTGCTATGCCACCGTGATTCCATTACTGCACTACATTTTTTTATGAACATTAGAAATGTAAGCGAGAAAATATGTTGCAGGCATTTAGACGGGTAAGTTGAGAAGGAAAGATTTGGAGATATAATAGTGCAACTTAATCCAATTCCAATTTATGGTTTTTTTTAAACATGTGCGAGAGAGGTAAAGTCTCTCCCGGGGAGCATCTTTGTAGGTCTTGCCTAAGTCTTCTTGCTCATTTTGCTATGCTCACTGGATGTAAAGCTGCTTTTGCACTTGTTTAGTTTGATTTTCCTTATGAACGCCCAATGCAACAAAATAAAAGGCTCACATTGACAATGCAGTGACATTGATGTCACTTCATATACATTTTGGTACACAAATTTGGTAGCTTTGTAAAATAAGTGTAGTGTGATTCATATTAGGGGTGTAATCGAGTCGAGTCGAGTCGATACTTTCTATGGCTTGACTCGACAAAAAAAATTTGGGCTCGATCGAGCCATAAAAAGACAAGATCTATTATTCCATAACATTTCCAGTCTATCGCCTTCTTGAGATGGACACTTGCTATAATTTAAGAACTAGGAAAAACTAGTTCATGTTCTTTAACTATCATCATGCATGATGCTAATAGACATTATCTCTCTGTTTTTGTTCAAGCATTGTGCAAGTGTCATATATGATTGCTAATAGAAGGCTTGCTAATAGCATTCATATATGATTGCTGATGTCACTGCATAAACCGATGTCACTGCATAAATTGTTGATGTCACGCATATGTGATTGCCGATGTCAGTGCATAAAATGTTGATGTCACTGCATAACGTGCCAATGTCACTGCATAAATTGTTGATGTCACTGCATAAAATGCCAATGTCACAGCATAAATTACCGATGTCACTGCATAAAATGTTGATGTCACTGCATATCTGATTGACGATGTCACTGCATATATTGTTGATGTCACGCATATATGATTGCCGATGTCACTGCATAAAATGTTGATATCACTGCATATATGATTGCCGATGTAACTGCATAAAAATATGAATTAAGGTGAAAGATTTATGTTGATCGTAGTTTTATATCAAAAGATATAACCATTTGAAGTCGATTTTATGAAGAAAATAAATCGATTTTATGAAATTAAGTCGGAAAAATATCAAATGTCATCACGGTGTTGTTTTATCAAATGTCATTTGCATCCCGGTGATCACTTTGATCTCGATGGTCTCGTGATCGCGCGTGTCTCTACATCGAGGTGGCCACTTCATCGCGCGGCTCTGCGATCGGGGTGGTGGCTGCATCGATCGGTGTCACTTCATCGCGATGTCTCTGCATATATGATTGCCGATGTCACTGCATAAATTGTTGTTGTCACGCATATATGATTGCCTATGTCACTGCATAAATTGTTGTTGTCACGCATATATGATTGCCGATGTCACTACATAAATGGTTAATTAATCGTGGTGGTGACTGCATCGCGGTGGTCAATCCATTGGGGTGGTCAATGCATCGGGTTGGGCAATGCATCGCGTAGGTCACTGCATCGCGGTGGCCAATGCATCGCGGTGTCTCTGCATCGCAGTTGTCATTGCATCACGGTGTCACTTCATCGCGTTGGTCAAAGCATTGCGGTGTCACTTCATCGCGGTGGTTAATGCATCACGGTGGACAATGAAAAAAAAGAAACAAAGAAAAAATAAATTTTCACCGTCCGCCGAGCGGAAAAAAAAAAAAAAAAACACAACAACAACAGGAAATTGATGTATCGCGGCCACATCGACGTGGCGATGATGAAAAAGAAAAATAAACTTTCACCGTGTAAATTTAAATATAAAAAAATTCATTCAAGGTCCAGGAAATTATAAAAAAAAATAATAATAATGCAAAAACACAACAGTAGCATGTGTTTTTAAATTAAATAAAAAAAAAAAGGTAACTAAACATTCAGGATGTATATGCTCCGTCCTTTCAGCCTTTTTATTTTTTTTATTTTTTTATATATATATTTTTTTCATTAAGGGTATTTGGGTCTATCTACCTATTTTTTGTCCTTATAACTAAGTGTTTGTTTTGGATGTCCTTTTTGCCTAATTAAGTTCAATATGCGTCCTTTTCAATAATTGTCCCTTAATTAAAACTCCTTTTAATTAATATTTTCTTTGATGTAACCGCAGTAACAAAAACCTAATTCCACTCTCTAGAAAACCTCTCCCCACTATTTAGAAACCTCTCCCTTTTTCAGCTTTTAGCTTACCGGCGCCGGCCGCCGAAAGGCGCCGGTGTCGGCCTTTTCCCGTCTTTTTTTTTTGTGTTTTTTGTCTCGACCCACTCCTATCTACCCCGTATCCGTCATTAGCATGATTAGATCTGATTTGCCATCTCCTTCCTTTTCCGTTCTGGTTAAAGGCGGTGTTACCAGAGGCTGTCTCTCTCGTTTTCATTGTTGAATCTTCATTCAGATCCTATGGTCGATATTTGTAGAGAGCATGTTTTCTGGCGATGGATTTGGCTGCCGGATCTGTTATTTTTTTGCCGGAAATATGTTTCCGGTCACTGGTTGGCTAACCAATTGATTGCATGCTGGTCCTTTTTGAATAGTCGGATGTGGTTTGGAGATGGTGTTTCTTTACCCGCTTGGTGGCTCGTGACGTTGAAGGGTGGTTCGGGCAAGCGGCATGACCGGTTAGTGGTGCTATCCATTTGCTACGTGGCTTTCATTATTCCGTTAAGGCTCCGGCCTCTTAATTGGCGGTTATGGTAGTCGTTTTCTTGACGGAGGCGTTAGTCATCTCTTACGGGCTTCTCTCTCCGCCCGGAGGCGGCGGCCGGTGGCGGTGGATTCCTGTGGCGCCCACCATGGTTTATGGCCTCAGTTTCTGCTGTTTTTTTGTTGTAAATAGTGTTTTAGACTGTCTTGTTATTTGTTCAGTTTGTACTAGTTTTTAGTTTTTGTTGTGAGGGGAAGCTCTCGGTCTCTATTGGCTTCTTCACCCCTTTTATCAAGCCTGTCTAATGGAAACTTTCGGTCTTGATAGCCTTGATCGGCGCTGTTAGTGCGGCATTAGGCCGCGTGGTAGTACGGCTTTGGCCGTGTTGTAATCTTTGTTTTTTCGATTATTATAAAGCTTTCGTCCTTTGGGAAGAAAAAAAAATTAATATTTTCTTTTAATTTTTTTTTAGAATAGTCTTCTTTTAATTAATTAATTAGTTTAAACATAAAATAGGAAATAAATAAATTCAATTTTCAGTTACGTTTTGCCCTTCTTAAAATTTCGGGGTGTTACAAACTTACGTAGAACATATTTACTCCACTTACTCATAGTTTTTACCAAGCACTCACTAATATAACCATTACTTATGTCCGTACGTAAGTCCTCTCCATAACCCCTTATCCTCGAATTACCATTGATCCACTACTAACCGATCTCCATTTGATTATATCAAAGGTGTGCACAATCAATCAGTTATAGGATCAACACTCGAGGAAACCGTCTATCAACTTCCTCTTACGAGGAATGAGTGGACTCTATCATTGTGACTTACATTCCCGGCTACCGATCCTTGAGTGATGCTAAAATTGTTGAGATTAAAGAAGACACTACTTGGTCAACCGTACCGCCAAATTAAATGTCACCATTGAAAAGCCAATAGTCTATAATAACATTAGGATTAAGATTCAATCCGCAAATGATCATCAAATGATTCAGTTAGTTACTCTCGTTACAAACTTAATACAAGATCAACTCTTGTTGAAGAGAAGGTCGGGACAAGTTCATCGTTGTTCAAATTTGGAAGTGCCACTTCATTGAACAAATACAACCGTTGTATTTCTGAGAGACAATTGCTAGGACCGTAAGCGCTATACCAGAGTAAATTGTATTAAAGACATAAATGAGAAGTAAAAGGAGAAAAATATAATAAATGCTTCATTGGTTATCTAAACGGATTTACATTATGGGACAAACCAAAAAGTTAAATGAACTTATATTTTGGGACGAATGTAGTATTATGTACACTCGTCATGATTTGAGTCTTTCATTTTGCACACGTTTTATTTTGTTTAGCCAATCCTGTAACTGCAACATCTGTTGAATTGAATAATAAAATTGTTGTCGTTTTATTATTTGTATTTTTTTCACTTTCTGTACCACGAGACTAGCAATAGTTTTTAGACATAGACTGGCACATATATTTATTTTTATATATAGCTACAAACATAAACAAAACTCTTACGAGCTTGCTCATGTTTTTTCATTTAATAAACAAACATAATAATGTGTTTGATTTTGGTTTGTTTAGGTAAACAAACAAAAACGAGATTATATAAGTCAAACTCAATTTATTAATGAACAACTCTGTTCATATATAGTACAAACTCTTATAGGGAAAAAATATCGAACAACTATAATGACATGAGTAACGATAGTTAAAAATGATAATGATACATTGGCTATATGTCACAATATATTTTATTACACACTTCATCATCGATGATCATGATTCGACCTAAATTAATCAACCAATATACATATTGATATTGATCAATATTAGAGTATAATGAAATATGTTTTCTAATATACAAACCATTTTCCTAAAAATATAGTACTCGTACTTGTTTTTGAGGAATTGTTAATGGCATCACACGATTTATTCGGACACCAAACCTCATATAAATTTTGACTTTACAGAGATCGAAATTTGTTTTCAACTCCTCCAGAATCGAATTTATACACAAAATTCGACTCTAAAAGAATTGAAAAGAATTTCTACCTCTGTAAAATTAAAATTTGCACAAGATGTGATGCGCGAAGAAAATTGGGCGTGGTGCCATGTCCTTGTTTTTGTTTTTATAGAAACTGAAAAATAGTCTGGCCGGGGACTTCTTTAGCTCGTTTCTTCGCGGGGAAATCCCCTGGATATGGCTTAATGTTAAAAGGTTGGGCGTCTTTGTAGTGCCACTGTGAGTCTGGAAAAGAAGTGTGGGAGTTTGAGTCCGTAAAAAGTGGCGCACTTCGGTAAAAAAGATAAAATAACGCAGGCACCTTCCCAGAAACAAGCAGGTCCCTGATTAACTTCTCCTCAACTCTTATGAAATCGGAGGTGAGGGACCTTTACGGTTAGAGTTTAACCGTGTTTTTTTCGTTTCTTCGCGCGGAAATCATTTTGGAGCGACTTACTTGGCACCTTTCCCATCTCTTCACATAGTGCACATGCAGAGAAGGGTGAATTTGAAGTTTTATTCAAAAATCTTTTCGACTACGATGACTTGAATCCTTATATATACTTAGATCTTTCATTTCACAAAACCGAAAAGTTGATATTTAGGTTTTAGTTCACTTGTTTTCGTGTTTTTTCATCTTCCGAGATTGAAGAATCTTCAAAATTCTCTGTTTCATTTGGTGAACTTCAGTATGAGTAATCTTCTAGGATTATCGAGTCTAAGGAGTGTCGGACTGCCGAAAACGATATCTGGATCGGGAGCTGCAAAATCGTTGTCGGTATCATCGCGTACGTCTTCGGAATCGTTTTCATCAGGAAGCTTCGCGAATTTGAAAATCACTGCAGGTATTTGTAGCTTAGAGATTTCCTTCAAATTTGATTGCATTTCGTATTATTTCAGTTGATTTTAAACTTCTCCTTTGCTAACCAGAGAAATTAGTCAAAGAGCAAGCTTCCGCAAAAACTGATCTCAGTTTGGCGGTAATTCGAATATCCACTTAATACCTCTCTGTCTGTGTGTTCGATCTGTTTTAATTAATTCAGCATGTGAGTGCTAAATGTGCCTGAATGTAAAATGATTTGATTACATAAGCAGAATGCAAAACTGAAGAAATTAACAGAGCAGATTCATGTATTAGAGGAGAAGTTACAAAATGCATTCAATGAAAATGCTAAGCTTAAGGTGAAGCAGAAAGAGGATGAGAAACTCTGGAAAGGACTGGAGTCTAAATTTTCTTCAACAAAGACATTATGTGATCAGCTTACGGAAATTTTGCAACAACTTGCTGGTCAGGTTCAGGATGGTATGTTTCCACTTAATTCTGAGGTCATCGTTAGACTATTAGAAAAATTGAGCTGTTATTTGATGATTCATTTCTTGCTTCAGCTGAGAAAGACAAAGATTATTTTGAGGATAAACTGTCTGTATCATCTGTTGCTCTTGATATCCTGAATGATCAGTTTAAGTCTCTCTCCTCAAGACTGGAATCATCAGAGGAGACGGTCAGAAATCGTATGTCCTCTTAATTGTTGAGTATTGATTAAGCTTACAACATCTTTTATGGGAGGAAATTTCCATGATTAATGCTAAAAACAATGCTTAAAAAAACATATCATATCTTCTTCTTTATGTTTTTCTGATTTTAGGTGACAAGGAGTTGAGGGAGCTTAGCATTGAGAAGGATAAAGCAGAGAGGACTTTCCAATTTGAGCAAAACAGAATGTCCAGTCTGATTGAGGAAAAAGGTAAACTTCTTTAGTTACTGCTGCAGGTCTCTCTTTATTCCTGAGGGTGCTCGTATCTTTTTCGACTTGATATTGGAAAGATATAACTCAACTAGAAATTATTTTGAGTTTTTGCTTGTTACCGTCAGACTAGCATTTCCTCAACTTATGTATCTTGTTCTCTAGATAATGAGCAAGTTGGTGGGAACCATTAATTTCACACCTGAATGAATGTTTGTGTTGATTTCTTGCATCAAAACTATCTCCAAGAACATGTTGGGATAGTTTTCATCTATTAGAAATGGAACTAGCCTTAAGTCCGTACTTAAATTGCAGATATTAGTTTGCCTTATATTTTTCTGGGCAGCCTTCTACTTATATTCGAAAAAATCAAGGTCAGCAGAAGGCTGATTTTTGGCTGTGGCTTGGAACTGCCTGAAAGTGTCTGTTCTTTCTCACCTTTGGATGGAAAACCATTTATGATCCTGTAGGCTTTTCCATTCTTCCACAATCTTTCACTTAACTGTAGAATATAGAGGAATATTTGGCATGGTCTCTTGCGTAACTGATGGCATATAAATTTAGCATTGCAAGTGAAATTTTGAAGGCATATGATCATATAAAAATCATGGTTTGCTGAATATTCTTCCCGTGGAATTCTGTTCTGCTGTATATGAAAATACTCAATTCTGCGTGAAATGGAGTTTGTCACTTGAAGTATACTCTACTCTACACTGCCAAACAAGCCTGCATATCTGTTCAATGCTGAAACTTTAATTGTAAGTACTTGTGATTACTTAAAAGCTTGCATGCTTAAGTATAGATGATTTTTTTTCTTTTCTTTTCTATCAGATGCCAAGATTAAAAATTATGAAGAAACTATTACAGCCAACAGTGAGGCCATTGAGATCTTGAACTTAAAGTTGGGCAATCTGCATCTTGATTTAGATGAAAAAGAGCAAAGTTTGCAGGCTTTGAAGGAATCAAAGGAAAACCTGGTAAAAGAAACCGAAAATCTTTTGTCCATCAACCAGGAGTTTGCTGACAAATTAGACAGAGCCCTTCAGGAGATAAAACGGCTCGAGGAATTCGTAACGTTTCTTTCTATGAAGATTGCGGAACTGGAAAGTCAAAGTCTGACGTTTTCAGAAAAAGTTGTTCAGCTCAATCATTTATTTGAATCTTGCTTGAATCTTGCTCAAGAGGAAAAGAACCTGGCTGCTCAGATAGCTCAAAAGAATTTTGTCAAACTGCAAGATCAGACAATGGGTGTTACAGCAGAGAAATATGCTTTGCAGTTGGTTAATGAAGAACTGCATGGTAAAATCATTGAACTTCAGAAAGAACAAGAATCTACCATGGTACAGCATGCAGAAGAATGCCGCATATCAGAACTGGCAATTAGGAGATTGGAGTCTGAAGTAACGACACTTACTTGCAAGAAAAATGAAATGGATGTGCAAATAAACAAGATGCAAGAGGAAATCAGAACTTTATCTGAAAAGTCCAACTCATCTGAGAAAAAGATGGTCTAACTTTTTGAGCTGGTTTTGTATAGTTTAATAGGATGATAGAAAGAGTTTAATTTGGTTAAACTTTCTTCTTTTCTGCAGCAAGATTTACTGTTGAGGATCTCAGAAGAAGAAACTGACCACAGGCTTCAACTGGAAAAGCTCCAGGCAGATGTATCTCAGAAACAGGATGAAACTGATTGCTTGAGGAAAGAGATAGAGAAGCATGAGGAACATATTGTCTCAATGGAGAAACAGATTGTTCTTCTAAACGATACGTTGGACGAGAAAGTCAGACTAGCTACAGAACTAAAGGACAGAGGGCAACAGTTGGAAGAGCAGAATAACAAGGTTGCTTTCTTATCTACTTGTCTGACTCTGTATTTGCTGTCATATTGAATCTTCAACTAAATGTATATTTCTAATTATAGATTCAGGCGTCCCTTACTGATGCCGAAACTAGGCTTAGTGAAGCCAAGAAGCAGTACGATCACATGTTAGAAAGTAAACAGTTGGAGTTGTCAAGACATTTGAAGGATATATCTCAAAGAAATGACCAGGTCCACTAGAAAGTTGTAGCTTTTGGTATCATTTACACTCAATTTTTTGTTTTATTGCTCCTGGTATCTGTAAGTTGATTATGGGGGTCTTGTGAGCAGGCTATTACTGATATTAGGAGGAAGTACGAGGTGGAGAAGCTGGACAGTGTTAACCTTGAGAAAGAAAAGGTTTGCTGGTAGCCTTTTCTTTTAGTTGTTATGCTAGCAGAGATGTTCCTGACCTCTTTCAGCCCTCAGGCTGAAAAAGTTGTTCATGATATGGAAATGAAATGTGAGCAAAAGCTTGAAGCATGCAAAGAAGAGTCCAAGCAGTATGTGCAACGGTTACAGGAACAAAAGGCGGCTCTGGTATGCACTCAAAGATGAATAATTCTATTTTTGCATGTCCGCGCTGTATATAAGAACTGACATAACCTCCATGGTGGTAGGATAAACTGTTTTTTTATTTCTTGATGCTGCTTTTGACAATATATAGCCGGTGCAATACAAGAGTTTAACAAAATTTTGTAGCCAAAGTATATTTATTTTATTTATTCAATATATATGCATTTATGAATTTTTTGTTTGTTTGTTTTATTTTGGTTCTTTTGTCATTATTTTGTTAGAAGACACAATAGCTTTGAACCTTTAATTTTATTTAGCTTGATTTGGAATTTCTTGTTTATAGCAACATGCAACCAAGACAGCAACTAATCTTAGATGTGGACTTTTCTTGATTTTCTTTGTTTTTAAGTTCCCTATATCTGTAGAACATGTTAACACGTGTATTATATTTAACTGAGCTCCTGTTGCTTGTAGATTAGTCGCATTCAACAAGAGCATGATAAGAAAGAAGTAGATCTTCTTTCCAGGCACACTGAAGAGCTTAAACGCGTTAGTCTTCAAGCTGAAAATGATCTGAATAAGGCATGTATTTTATTGGTTACTGTTTTATAATGTGTTCTTACATGTATTCTGACATGCATATACATTTATAGAATACTACTATGCTGAAAAACGAAACACGAAGAGCAGTTAAAGGCTCTCAGGTCTGAGCTTGAAGACGAGGTTCGGAGAATGCAAGAGGAGTTGGACATTCAGAAAACCAAGGTATGTTTAATTTTCTTGTAAGCTCAATTGATCAAACTTTTTCAACTGTGATGCTGATAATGTGTCAGGAGGAGAGGCAGAGGGCTTTACTGCAGTTGCAGTGGAAAGTAATGGGTGATAAGCCACAAGATGAACAAGAAGTGAACTCCAGAAAGGTCCTTTTTCGTTTTTCTTCTATCTCTCTTTTCTCTCCTTTTTCGGCAGAGGAAAAGTGTATATGACTCCTGTAAAATTTAACCCTCCACCTGTCCCCTCTTCCTTCTTTCTGTGTGCTTCTCATTGCCTTGGTCACTATATAATTTGGTCTTGTACTAGACATAAGCGCTTCACGGGTGATATAATATGGGATGGGATTAGTGGAAACATAAAACGAGGATTGTCCTGCTGATAGATCTGGGTAATCCTGAAGATTTTACTTATTCCACCTATGGGTACTTTAGATAATGAATCATTACATTTGCTTCTTTTCTGCTCTCTGCCTGCAATACTACATATTTATTAACTTGTAACATCCGTAAACTACATCGAAGACTACCATGTCTTGTGTTCTTAGTGATCTCTGTTACTAACTTTAGCATAGTGCATGAGAGGGATTGCAACATTAAAACTTGATGCTCCTGCAATGTTGTATGTTCCTTTACTATTCAATCAGAGTTTTGAAAAGGATCATTTTCTCCACAGAATTACTCGATTTCATCTTCCAAAAGGAGAACAGAGAATCACAAAAATGCACATCATGCTTTGGAGAAAGCAGAAATTTATGAGAAGGTAGGATTCTGAAGTTTTGTTTACTTACTGTTGCTGCTCGGAATAGTCCTAAATCTTAACTACTGCTATGTTGTTCTCAGAGTCCACCTTATCCTAGAGAAACACAGACACCTGTATCAGGTTTGCTGAAAAAAGTTGAGAAGGTGAAGACAGGGACTGGTGTTAATCTTCCAAAGCATAGCAAGAAGGTGAGCACATAGTACCAATTTGGTTAATTCAGATATCTGCATTCGATCCTCTGAAGGGTCATTTTTCTGAAAATTTAGATGGTTTCGTAGAGATTTTAAAAGTAGAAAGCAGCATAAGAGAAGTAAGGAAGATAGAATTCTGTGCTTTTATTTATCTCCCTCATGGTCCTTGGAATACATCTGTCACATGTCATTTCAATTCCCCCACCATGGATTTGTCTAGGTTTAGTGCTTATGCTATTTAAAAAATACACATACATGTTTTGGCAGGTTACTCATCACGAATATGAAGTGGAAACATCTAATGGTCGAACAATCACGAAAAGGAGGAAAACCAAAAGCACTGTGATGTTTGGGGTATGTGCAAGCGGTTTACAATTGCTGCGTGTGAGCAAGTACAGAAACACTGCATCATGCTTTGATATAACTCTTTCATCTATTACAGGACACAAACAAAGACAGAAAGAAAGGTACACCAAAAGCCATTGCTTCCAGGGATGTTGTCAAGGTAAGTAGAAGCGAAGAACGGATATATTTAGCATTATGATTTCCCAAAGCTTCTTTCATATGCATGCTTACTTTCTTGCTTAGTCATAATGTTGTCTTTTCTGATAATTTTGTGCTGTTGATTGATGATCTTTAATTTGATTTGTTTTGCCGAAATGTTGTATAGTGAAGGAAATACCTATAACAAAATAAAAAGACTGTTAACAAACAACTTAACATTTAGCATATGGAGTATTTGTTTTATTTATTTATTATTCTTTTTATGGAGTAGAAGTTTCAAGCTATGGATCTTAGATATAATACATAATTTGTTTTGTCTAGAAAAACTCTTCCCTTAAGCTAGAGAATCTGTGTTGTAAATGCATAATGCATCAGTTTTAAGTTCTAATGCTGGTATATATCGTCATTTGTAGGGAAATACGAAACAAAGTTATCCAAATCCTTCCAATATAGGCGATCTTTTCTCAGAAGGATCACTAAACCCGTATGCAGACGATCCATATGCATTTGACTGAAGGTATGTTCATTGATCATTGGCTTTATTATTTGTTATGTTAGAGGAAAAAGTGCTAATTCTTCAAATGATTTTCATTATTTTCTATTTGTATGTGTTTCAACATTGTTTTTTTTTTTTTGCGTGCTTCTTTTTCGTTGTCCAATCATTATGCTGGTGAAATGTAGTGATCAAGATGGATAAGTAGTAGGGACTATGTACTTCTACCCGAGGGCTGGTTCTAATGTGTATTTATATCATAAAACTTCCACAGTTTTAGAAAGGAACTTTATGGTAAAATCCAGATAGCACAAAAGATGAGTAATGAGCAGTCTCCCATTGTTGATTCTATCAGAAAAATAGACGTTCCTTTCAATCCCCTCTTGAGTCGCATTGTAACTTTGGAAAATGATATATGCACAACTCTAGAAACACATCTTTCACATAATTATCATCTACAAATGTTGGTCAACTAGTGGATTCCCCTGATCAACGGTTGTGTCTCTCTAGTTGTGCATGCATTAATTCTGATGTGACATTATGGATACCGATGCTGGATATGCAACACTTGTTGTAACTAAACAAGGACATGTAAGCTTTTGACTCTGAAATTTTGTGTAGAATATTGCCATTCCCTTTAGCTTATATATGATAACTTAAACTTAATATGCTTCTTACCTGAGGACCGCCCTCCCCTTGTGTCATATCAATTGATAGATATGAGTCTTATGACGGTTCTATTTAAATCTACATTCTGTTGAGTGCTACAGTTTTTGTTTTTTGTTTTTTTTTTTGAAGTTTGATTTCTCTCTCTTGTTAAAAATGTTATACGTATAAAATCCATTGCATTGTTATTCTTTAGGTGCAAAGTTCTGGGAACAATCGTGTTGGATTTGAGAAGTCTGTCATGTGCTCCTTACCCCACATCTTGAGCAAGCAGGCGTATGATATTATACGGAAATCATGCTTTTTCCTCTTGTTAACGACGTTCTTTTATGTTGAAACCGCAGCAGCTGTCTTTTCATCAGAACATTGTTTTGGAAAATGGATGAACCAAAACTTGCTATTGTAATTAGTTAGTTAATAAGCACCTCCTTCAACATTCTATCTTTGCAGCATTTTTTGTTCTTGGAAACCATCAACTTTGATGTGATTGTCTTGCTGTCATTCAGTACTGCTGTGTGTGTAACCCTCTTGTACACTTACCATTCGGTCCATTCCTAAATATTTATAAGCAAATAGGTACTTATATGAAAAATAGATGTACTGTCAAGTGCGATTTGCTTTTATATAGAGAAACGAAATGATGCGAGACCATATCAACCAATGAGTCCCGATATGGTTGATGGTCTACAAATGTATATCAACACAACATTGTCACACAATTTAGTGACAGGTTCGTTTTCAATAGAAAAAGAGCAACTCATATGACATCAATGTATGTATATGCCTCAAGGTGATTGGAAGGGCATCGATGACATGAAACCATTTGCCATGATGCTGTATCTCAAGTCCTCCAACACTGTTTTGAACCCGAAAGTGAGAAAGCCATGGCCTGTATGAGGCGGCAAGAAGCCGATGGTGGATTCCGGTTGAGGACATCGTGGGTAGTAATTTACAGCAAAGATTTGCAGGCCCTTGTCCAGCTTAATTGTCTTCTCCATGTAGTCTTCCTCAAGACCAAGGCTTTGCGAGACTCCGCCTAGCTAGCCATTTTTGGGCCACTTCTCGGATTCTTTCCAGAATGTTCAAATACAAGGTCCCTATCCCATTTTAAAATTTTCATTTAATCAGTTTCACAATGTATTGTAAACACTACCACCAGGGAAAGCACCTATACACAGGGGCGGACCTACCTTGATTAGGTTGGGGCAGTGTCCCACTGCGATCCGAAATATATATATATTACCTCCGTTTCAAGATATAAGTCATTCAAAGTGTTTCACACATTTTAAGAAAGTGGTTTTCACACACATTAAGAAAGTGGTTGAATGTCATAAATTTGATGGTTAATGTTTAAAATGCCTCTTGACTATCATTAATGCAATAGTTGTTAAGTACACCTTCGTTTTTTTAAATGTCGCATTTGAAGAAAAAATATCTGACCATGTTCATCCAAAAAATGACTAACCTTAAGCTAAAAAGTAACTAAGTTCCAAGGACGGAGCCAGGATTTCAACTTGGGGTGGGCTAATGGGCAATATCGAGTTCGTTGGGTGGGCTGGATTAAGAATATTTTATGGATCAAATTGGATTACATAGACATTTTAGTGTAACATTTTTTTGTCCGGGTGGGCTTAGCCCCCTGGAATTATACATTGCCTCCGTCCTTGCTAAGTTCATCCAAAAAATAACAGTTATTTTTTCTTCAAATGTGACGGTTAAAAAACAAAACGTAGGGAGTAATGAAAAGTGGTTGGATTGATAATAAATTTGGGGTAAGATAGAGAAAAGAGTAATAAATGTTGCATTGGTAATGTAGAATGACTTATATTGTGGAACAAAGCTAAAAGTGTAGGACGACTTATATTTTGAAACATATGTAGTATATATATAAAATTTTAAACATTGTAGTTTTGTTTATAAAAAATGTAAAAACAATACTAATATCTTGATCTTCGAATTTGTTTCGGTTTCTTCACTAATTTTTTTCGTAGTCCACCATTGATATACGATTGAAGGCATTTCAAATATTATGTTGTCCAATTCCTGACTTAGGATCCATTAAAATTTAAAGCAGTCTCTCCTTTAATGAAGTACTCCGTAAAACGATATTTTACTTTGCATAAAGCATATGTGATTTGACTTATCTGGTAATAATGTAATTACACAGTTATCAAACCCGCTCCGATCCGATGGTTCGATTGTCCAACCTGGTTACCCGATCATGGAACTGGGCAGGTTCAAGCATCAATCCGTTTGAGAAAGCGATCTGCTCAAACCCGGTAAATCCGGAGGTTCAACCGGTGACCCGGTGTGTTTTGGTTGAACCGATGAGTCAAGTAAATTTAATGAAAAAAATGTATGGAGTAGGTATTTAACCGGTATTTAGTAAGAAGAATATCCAAGGTTTCTCTGATATGATGCATTCCATTATTTAATCTTTATGTGCACTTATTATTTAAGCACATTTTATGGTGGTCACTCAATCTTGAATTCAATGGTTGAAAATTAATATGCATGATCACAATCATCCTTGTGATGACAAGTGTCCATTGAGTATTGATGTAGTGATGAACACCAGATTTGCGGTAACAGTGTTTATCTTGTGGATATAAGGCTCAGTATTTGTGATTTCTCCGAAGAGACCACGGTGGTGAGCAAGAACAATCTTACCGGGTAAATGTTAAGGGATGAACACGTGAATGAGTCGACAAATTGTGAGAGTAGCTCTGTGTATTCATTTCTAGATGTTTGCTATTACATTGTGATCCCATATATATAGGCTAAGACTATGTCGGTTTACTATTCATGACAAGACAATTAAGAATACATAATTAAAGATAAATATGCATGCAACACAAGTGGCCTAGCCAGCTGTCAGGATTAGCCAGCTGGAATGATAAATATGGCGAGCAGCGAACAACGGACTCGTATATGCCTTGTCTTGAAATCAGCTTGACTATATGGGTAGAAATCACACGGAGAGGAAGAGTCCGACTACGGCCGGGACGAGGATCTCGACTTACATTTGGCGGATAGGACCCGGCTTACGAATGGCGGGTAGGATCCGCGCCATGATCGCGGATAGAGGAAAGAGGCCCCATATCTTTGTTAATGGGTCATGATAGTAGGCCCAATCTAGATGAACAGGGCCCCATTCCGGTTCGGGTATATCAATGGCCCCCTACTCTGTGCCCGGCGTGTCCGCCGAGGCGGAGAGTAGAACTTGAAGAAGAAAACGTGAGCCGCACCCCTGTGTTGTCGCTCGTGACAGAGGTATGTCGATAATGATCTATCGGGCTTGAACTAGTGTTGGTGAAAACCACCAGTTACATGATGTGCATTGCAGCGGACAGGCTTGCTGCCGATAACGTTCTATCGGGCTTGAATCAGTGTTCGTATCGCGTAGCGAATTACCGATTATATGCTACGCATTGTAGCGGACAGGCTTAATCGCCGACAACGCTCTGTCGGACTTAGTGACCGATAACTCTCTATCGGGTATGGATTATCGAATAGGCACCTGCGGGCATTGATAGACGTTGGCCGCTTGAAGAAATAATTGTAGACCGTGATAATCTAAGGCCGTGTGTTTGGACAGGTTGATGGCCGCCAGCGGGGATTTGAACGGTTGGAGATGACAAACGGATGTATTGGTTCACGAAACGTCACGTCAGTTACGTACACTGACACGACGCTTGAACTAAACCGTCATTCGCTCTGATTGGCTGAGGAGAATCGGTAACCGTTCCAGTCATTATGACATTTGAATTTCGAAATTCCAAACGTCGTTCCCTCTCGATTTCCTACTATAAATAGAGGCCTCCACCCCCAGTCCTTCACTTTCCTTTTTTTGAGTATTTTTCCTGTGATAGCAATAGAGAGCTCCGGCGAGTGTAAGCAGGTTCCGGCAAGTGCATTTTCAGACAGGATCAACATCTCCATTTCTTCCCTCATTAATCAGGTATGAATTTGCTCATTCCCTTAGTCCTTTGATTCGATTGTGCTCTGATTTCATATGTTTTTCTTGCTTGAAGACCGAGATGTGTTGGGGAGATTTTACATCATTAAAACAAAAGAAAATTTATAAAACCTATACTACCATGCAAAACTACCTCCTAACCGGCCGAATACCGGGTAGTTGCTAGTAAAGTTGGATAAGTACGGTATCGATCCTCGGGGAATTGGGTCATCGAATCTAACTTATTAATTCTTCTTTATTAACCTAAACCTAAACTAAAACGGAAAAGTAAACTGGATAGAGGATTGTTAATCCAAAGCCAGGAAGGATAATTGCGATCAACATAAAATAAATCTAAACTACAACAATAAATCTATCTAACGAACATGATAAATGATCAAGCGATCAAACATGGAACGAACCATAATCCACCATCCCGCAACCCTTAATTTCTTCCCTAGATTATCTTATAGTGATTTAATTCAAGTTGTGGTTTCACCTATCAAACGTATGAATTCTACTTTCGTAGATGAATTCGCCTATCAATCTCTATCTTTCGATTTACGGAGATTAACGCATCATAAAATAAACCAAGGTGCAAGATTTTCTAGATCTAACAACCTAGACATTCAACCTATCAACTTTCGTTTGATATAGATAAAAACGTCTATTCTTTCCTATGGTGATCTCGCGTTTACACCGACTTTCGTCCTACGGTAAACATCAATAACAACATCTTTCGATATAAATTGCATTAACAAATAAACGCATGGAAAGAAAGCGAACTTTAATTAAAAAGACTTACAAAACATCCATAGAAAGAAAATAAAAGCTGCTTGCAAGCAGTCTCCCATGGCTGCTCCATGTTTCAAAGTTTCAAAAGATCATCATGGTCGAACAAAAGGAATGAAAGAAGCGAAAAATAAAACCTAATCTAACCCCGATCACCCGAGCACAAGGCTCGGGTGATCGCCCAAAATCGCTTTCGAGTGGCCGCCTTTGCTGTCAAAAAGTCGGCTGGCGCTGCTGTATTTATAGAATTTTCAGGTCGGTTGCTACAAGAAAACGCTGGGACGCCCGTTTGAAGATCCGGACGCCCGTCCGCTATTTTCAGCAACAGCATCTAAACTTGTAACGCTCATATCTCGGGCCTCGTAAGTCGGAATGGAGTGATTCAAACTCCTGTAGAATCCTCTCTTCAAGCCCTACAACTCTTCTCTTGAGGTCGAGAGTCAAATCAGTTTATATCATATCAAGAACTGCGTCGCAAGGTCGTCGCTACCCGGAATCCTGATTTTCCGACATTTATCTTGATTGATTTCTTTCCTTATATCTTTCAATCTTCCATAACTTTGATTGATCCTTTCCAAGCACGAATTTGGCTCTCTAAAATCCTCTCTTCCATCATCAATGAGTATCTACAACAATAGGAAAACATACCAAAGCGTAACGTATTTCCAAAATAACATAAAATCATCATTTAAGCACATAATTCGTTACGTTTTGCAATTAACCTCTTAAAAACATCATTTACTAAATATCTCAATATAAGGCTCGATTTCTATGAAAAACATCCATATATGGGGAATATTGATATAAAATATATCCTTATAAAATGTATAAAATCACCCTTAACAACTCCCCCACACTTAAACCTTGCTCGTCCCGAGCAAGACAAAACATAATCATCACTCGAGACAAATAAACATCTTAGCAAATATAAAACATATTCAAGTAGTTTAGAGGTTCACCCAAGTGAGTGTGTGCATAGCCATAATAAATTTCCACTAAATCCACACTTGAAATTGATTCAAGCAAAACTAGCCAACATCCCATTTAAATTAGAAATATAAAAACGATTATAACATGCACCTCACAAAACATACTTATTCCGAAAAGATAATAGGGAGCATTTAAAATATTTCCGACACACTTAGAGGATAGTCCCTACAACATATCTTTCAGTTTATACTGGGGATAGTTAGAAGATAACTAAGGTTCTCAACCATCTTTTCACATTACCATTCACTAAATTTTTCTTTAAGATTGACTTAATTCCACATATATATAGCATATATGCCCTCATTCCCAGCAATAGGATGTTTCGGGATAACACCCTAGCTGGACTACTATCATCAGGCAGTCGGGAGCTATTAACCTCATAGTGGTATAGGACATTTCGTGATAATGCCCTACCGCACTCAAATCATCGACAGCTACTTCCGACACTTAAATACATAATTCATATTATTCATCTTAGATTGGTATACAAACCTTAAATTATATCCCTCCTATCACATTCAAACCTTCAGATATTCACAGTATGTCATACTTTAACTCTAAA
The DNA here is from genome assembly GCA_026214975.1 of Gentiana macrophylla. Taxonomy (NCBI): domain Eukaryota; kingdom Viridiplantae; phylum Streptophyta; class Magnoliopsida; order Gentianales; family Gentianaceae; genus Gentiana; species Gentiana macrophylla. The sequence goes on along the minus strand of CM047805.1, from coordinate 104,864,412 downwards.
CACAAACTATTAAAATTTTCAAAATTCGTATGGAAGCAAAGAATCATGCGATAATCATCAAAAAATCTCTAATCAAATGGGCATAGCTTTAAATTATAGCTCATCATTTACTATGGCATGTGAAAAAGTAGTGTTGGGTGAAACAACTAAATTTACTAAATATGCAAAATAACGCAAAAATGATATAAGAACTCAAATGAAGACATGCCATGCTTACTTGGGACAAAACAAAACTTTTAAAATCTAGCACTTTTCATAGAAATATAAAAGTATGGCAAATGAATGTAGATATCACATAAGCTATTCCCTCCCCCACACTTAAATTACAACATGTCCTCATGTTGTGCAGAAATAAAAAGAAAGAAAGAACTTAGCTGATTGTCGTTCGAAAGTGGCAAGTCTGGAAGTGGTCTAGATCCAGATCCAGAAATGCGTGAAGAAATCAGTAGACTGTGGACCATCCACCGGAAAACTGACATCGTCTGAAACTCACAATTGCTATCGCAAAGATCCCGCACACTTGACAAACCGGGAAATATCTCGGGGACAGGGGGAATAGAACACACAGAGCACAAAATAGAATCGCATCAGATGGAAAAATCAAACAGGGAAGTACAAGAACATCTAAGCGTCTAAATATGGAAGTTTGATATAAGCACAAAAAGAAATAATAGCTCAGATGGAAAGATCAACACTTAAACTCAGGACATCTAAGAATAAAGCCACAGAAGCTTGTAAAATAATATAGACCACATGTGCAAATAGAAACATCAAACTCCAACTAATAATGATAGAGGATTATACATGGAAAAGAAGTCAGAAAGATTTTTCAGATTTAGCTCATCCAGAGATGGAACATATATATGGAATATTACAAAATAGTAGGCTAGGTGCACTATATGAAAATATATTACGATGCAATCTACATGATATGCAATAAAATAATGATGGCATATGGAGAACCAACAGTAACCATCATGGAAAAAAACGAGGTAGTATTACGGAAACCGACAGTTAACTACGCTCAAGAAAAATAAAAGAAAATAGAAAAACAATGCAACTAGATGACATGCAACTACATGATATGCATCTATATGATATGCAAAAATAAAAGAAAATAAAAGAAAGAAGACCAGCCCACTCAATTGCAACACGACAAGTATAAAATAAACGTCTACCAAATAATGACCGGGTTACGATAAACGACAAAGTCTTTGTCCATTACATGCGATGTGACGCGCGCTTTAAGACTCATCAAAGGTGATAGCATTATGGAAAACCAACAGTTAGCTATACTAAACAGATATAACTCATATGGCCTAAGACGTAGCATACGGAAACCGACAGTAGCTACCCATATGAGTTACATAAACAACAGGAAAGCACATAAGTCTCAAAGCTTAAAAGATTCATCACAGCGGTGTGTAGCATACGGAAACCGACATTAGCTACTAATTAATAAGACCAGTTATAGCGTACGAGAACCGACAGTGACTATAACTTGCATAGATGAATCATGCATATAAAAATTAATCAGTTATTTAACATGGATTCGTAGATGGAAAGATATGAATATGCAAGTTCAGAACATCTACGTAAAATGAAATAGCCACAGAAGCTCTAATGAAAAATCCACATCAAATAAAAGCATTAAAATTTAAATCAAGAAAAATTCGAGAACTGGATCAAGCGCGTCCATCGATCAGACGGGCGTTCACCTCAAAATGCAAAGACCTTTGGGCGGCGTTCATCCAAACAAACGCTCGTTTGACTTGAAAACCGACCGGACGGGCGTTCAGAAAGTATAGACGCTTATGCGGTCCTTCAAACCGTAAGCGAGTTGAAACTTTCTGGACGAACGAACGTCCATCCAACCAGGCGCTCGTTACCTGCATGTTAGAAGTGCGGGACGGGCGTTCACTTACGTGAACGCTCGTTCGATCATCGAATTTACCTGAAAAAAAGCAGGAAAAACACGAAACCCTAATTATCCTAAACAAAATCATCACAAAGCTGACCTTATCACATTAAAGCACAGAGGTCGATTAGATAACACAAACAAGTAATTCACGTGTCATAAATCGAGTAAAAAACTTTTGCACATTCTTAACCCAACGGTTATCGAAACACGGCAAAATAAAAAACCTCAATTTATTCAACGCTACTTTTATTGAAAAACAAAAACAAAAACACGTAACAAAATAGAAAAATTAATTCAATTAGATGCAACAAAACACCGATTCCCCGCAACGGCGCCACTTTTGTTGGGGAGATTTTGCATCATTAAAACAAAAGAAAATTTATAAAACCTATACTACCATGCAAAACTACCTCCTAACCGGCCGAATACCGGGTAGTTGCTAGTAAAGTTGGATAATGCACGGTATCGATCCTCGTGGAATTGGAACATCGAATCTAACTTATTAATTCTTCTTTATTAACCTAAACCTAAACTAAACGGAAAAGTAAATCGACAGAGGATTGTTAATCCAAAGCCAGGAAGGATAATTGCGATCAACATAAAATAAATCTAAACTACAACAATAAATCTATCTAACGAACATGATAATGATCAAGCGATCAAACATGGAGCGAACCATAATCCACCATCCAAAGCAACCCTTAATTTCTTCCCTAGATTATCTTATAGTGATTTAATTCAAGTTGTGGTTTCACCTATCAAACGTATGAATTCCTACTTTCAGTAGATGAATTCGCCTATCAATCTCTATCTTTCGATTTTACGGAGATTAACGATCATAAAATAAACCAAGGTGCAAGATTTTCTAGATCTAACAACCTAGACATTCAACCTATCAACTTTCGTTTGATATAGATCAAAACGTCTATTCTTTCCTATGGTGATCTCGCGTTTACACCGACTTTCGTCCCACGGTAAACATCAATAACAACATCTTTCGATATAAATTGCATTAACAAATAAACGCATGGAAAGAAGCGAACTTTAATTAAAAAGACTTACAAAACATCCATAGAAAGAAAATAAAAGCTGCTGCAAGCAGTCTCCCATGGCTGCTCCATGTTTCAAAGTTTCAAAAGATCATCATGGTCGAACAAAAGGAATGAAAGAAACGAAAAATAAAACCTAATCTAACCCGATCACCCGAGCACAAGGCTCGGGTGATCGCTCTAAAATCGCTGCCAGAGTGGCCGCCTTTCTTTGTCAAAAGTCGGCTGAAAATAATGTTATGTTTAGGGTTCAATTCGCTGCTGTATTTATAGAATTTTCAGGTCGGTTGTTACTCTGATAAAACGCTGGACGCCCGTTTGAAGATCCGGACGCCCGTCCTCTATTTTCAGCAACAGCATCCAAACTTGTAACGCTCATATCTCGGGCATCGTAAGTCGGAATGGAGTGATTCAAACTCCTGTAGAATCCTCTCTTCAATCCCTACAACTCTTCTCTTGAGGTCGAGAGTCAAATCAGTTTATATCATATCAAGAACTGCGTCGCAAGGTCGTCGCTACCCGGAATCCTGATTTTCCGACATTTATCTTGATTGATTTCTTTCCTTATATCTTTCAATCTTCCATAACTTTGATTGATCCTTTCCAAGCACGAATTTGGCTCTCTAAAATCCTCTCTTCCATCATCAATGAGTATCTACAACAATAGGAAAACATACCAAAGCGTAACGTATTTCCAAAATAACATAAAATCATCATTTAAGCACATAATTCGTTACGTTTTGCAATTAACCTCTTAAAAACATCATTTACTAAATATCTCAATATAAGGCTCGATTTCTATGAAAAACATCCATATATGGGGAATATTGATATAAAATATATCCTTATAAAACGTATAAAATCACCCTTAACAAGATGCCATGAATTCGCCCTTGTAGTTTTAAGCTTCTCTGATGAACATCATAAATTCATCCCTTACGTTTCTTTGTATTTTTGCCTATTTCTTCCAGAAACTCCTTCAGAAATGCGTTTGTATGCATATGCTTTGATCGTTTGCCACTGTAAATGCTTGAATGTTTGTTTTTGTTTGGGATTTTTTTGGGTTATATTGGGGGTTTTTATAGGTTATATTGGGGGTTTTATGGGTTATTTTTGCTAAGGAAAATGGAGGGGCGAGGTGTCGGGGTGTGATTGCTTTCACCTCGGCCTGATTTCTATACCCGGGTGATTAAACTGATCCACCTTGCCCTTTTTCTTTTCCAGAATGTCTTCAGAGCGTACCTTATCTCAATCGGTCGAAGAGGGTTGGGCCGCCGCGGGTTATGGCTCAGAGGAGGTTAGTATGGAAGAAGCTAGCTCCAGCGACGCTGATGAGGAGACGAGGGCGCCACAGGGGGTGAGGTCGAAGATGAGGACCAGACAGCGCTCAGCGACTTGCTTAGTCGAATGGAAAAAGTTGTAACCTCCGGAGCCGCTAAGCGTGGCTCTATGATCAAGGAAGCCGTGGAAACCGCACAAGTGTCAAGAAAGACCGGTGCGTCAAAGAGACCGTCTGCGATCAGGAAAACCAGGGGGAGAAGGATTTAGCCGTGTCTGATGAGCCTGAGAAAAAGAAGAGGCCGCCAAAAAAGAGATCGACTGCCGTCGAGATGGAGCTTGCGGAGCAGAAACGTGCCGATACTAACCTTATAGCTCGATGGTGTGAGTTCCGAGATCGGATTGATTACACGTCGATAGTGACAGCTTATGATATTTCGGATGATTATCGATTTGTCAGTATGGGCGCGACGAATGTATCCCGGACGTCTGGTCGGGATACCGAAGATTTTTTGTGGCTCCATTACGATCACCTAGTGGCAGGACTTAGGCCACCATTTGACCCATTCTTTATTACCTTCATGGAGGAACTGAAGGTCATGCCTTGCGATCTCGGTTTGGGGGTGGCTCGGGTAGTGATGGACTTTATTGTTATTAGTCGGCTTCGTGGTCGTGAACCGACGATGGCGGCGCTGCTATACTTTTATGGTTTCACAAGAAAAGGCGACGCCGGGCGAATTCAACCGCGCAGTAAATCTAGCAGTGGTAAACCTCACCTTCTGTTCGATCTCCCCGATAAGGTGACGCATTGGGACAAAAGGTGCATGAGGGTTGAATCGCGAGTGGGATGGCCCTTTCCCAAGCTTCCAGCGAACTCTTTAAAAACTGAACATTTGAAGGATATCCATACCCAGGAGGATGATGATGACTTTATTGCCGAGATTAAGGGGCTGCTCGGGTTTGTTCGGAAAGGTGTCAAACAACCTCGAGCCTTTAACTGGAGATTGCTTTTAGATGACAGTCAACCTTATCTCAGAATGGCCGGTCTACCCACAGCCGGCGTAGGAGATCCCCTGGTTGTGGTCGATCCATTGCCCACCGATCCTGATTGGTACGGAGAGTGCCATCATGGAAGATGCATGCCCTCCCAATGTAGAGTATGTTTAGGCAACCCCTCGCTCCGGGCCCCGAGTACGATTTTTACTTTGCATTCTTTTTGATACTTTTTGATTGCCTGTTTCCTTTGTCACTTCTCTTCATGTTATTTTTCAGGTCACTAATAAGTGTTGTTCTCCACATGTACCATGGATGCTCTCGATCAACGCAGCCAGTTGACCCGAAGGAAGACTACTGGTGAGGTGAAGAGAGCCGCTGAGCTGAAGGGGATTAAGACCCCGCTTCCTACGGTCAATATAAGGAAAGGGCGGCTGGAGCCTCTGGATATCAGGCTGAAAAATCAACTCATCCGCCCGCCAAACAACCTGCAGGTAAGGCTTTAAAGCAAACAACCTTGACCAAGCCGCCAGTGGGTGAAAAGAAGAGAAAACCTGTCGTCGAGGAAGTTGACCCTTCCATTGGTGGCAGCGGCGAGCAAGAGGCTCCTCCACCCAAGAAATCCAAAGTTGCTGGTGGCCCGGCTAAAGAAGGTGCTGATACAGCCAAGTCCACTGATAAAGGCAAATCTCCAGCCGACGAATCGTTCTCTGCGGGAGCAAAATCGCTGATACCCTTTGCCGGAGTGCCAGTTGGACCCACGTGAAATCCCGCGGTATGGTTGGACAAGGAGTTCATGCGCTAGGGTTCTCTCGATTTGTCCAAGCCCATGGTGATATCGAGGGGCATCGCTGATGTGGCCCCGCTGAGGCATTTGAGGTGGGGTCTCCCCAACCCTGTCTAACTGGAAATCGGCCGTGGGATCGCGGATAGGATCGTCCTGGCCGATCAAACTGACCCTCGCAAGACCTTCCTCCAAAACATAAAAGATCTGTGGGGTTTGTACGGCGCCACGGTGAGCATGGTAAACAACCTTCCTCACTTATTCTGTTTTTCTTCATTTATTTTATTTTTGAAGTCAAGTCTGACCTCGCTGACATTCCTCTTTTCAGGTGGGTACGGGTCTGGCACAGTTCATAAATGATTATAGGAACATTATATCTGTGAGTGCTGACGTCAACAAAGAGCTGGTCGCCACCAAGAAGACTCTCAAAGCCGCTAATGAGGTTGCGGTGGCTCGCGTGGGCGATTTGAGTGCGGCCGAGGTGAAAACGAAGTTGAGACTACAACTTGCCGAGGCTCAAAAGAAATCCGAGCATTTGGAGAAGCTTAACTCTGAACTTACGGAAAAAGATAGGTCGGCCGCTCGATCTATGAAGGAAATGCAGCAGAGAATAAAAGAGGCTCAAGCCCATTGGAAAGCCGAGCAAAAAGTGAGTGAGGGTTTGAGGAAACAACTGGCGGATCTGAGCTCAAGTGTCCAAGGGCAGATTGAGGCCGCAAGCAAAAAGCTCTTCTTTGAGAAAACTTTCTGATGGGATGTGACCAAGGGTTCTATCACATCGCCAGGTGCATTTGGGCTCACGGCGGCGACACTCCTGTCATTGATACCTTGCAAGATTGGATTCTCACCCATCCTTTTTCTGATCATCTAAGGGATTTCCACCCGCACATACCCTTCTCCGACGCCGAGCTACAACAATACATACCTAGGTATGCTTCGGATTAGGGGGTGCCCGCAGTGGTGGAAGCGAATCTAAGGGAGCTTGTGCGTCGAGCTACCCAGGCGAACACCGCAGCTGAGGAAGAGGGTGAGCAGGCTAGAGAAGAGGCCGAGCAGACAGGCGAAGAAACTATAGAACCTACCGAGTCTGAGACAAATGCTGACCAAATGCTGCACCATTCCCTCCGCGAGGAGAATGTTCATAATGAAGAGATGCGGCCTGAAGACTTTTAGATTTGTGCTCTCTATTCTGTAAAAACTATTTCGATTTCGTATGTATAACTCCCTTTATTTCCGCACTTTAATTTTGTAATAACATTTCTGCATGAAGTTTGCCTTCTGTTCACCTGATGTACGCTTATCTTTTGCTCGGATTTATTGCATAAATTGAGTCCGATCATAATAGCATCCGGCCCCCTTGTTTTAGATAAGATTCCAAGTTGATAGCGAACGAGCTTATCTTCGAGATATGCCCTTCTTGAATCTTATCTGAAATAACTGCTCGATGAAAAATATGAAACTTAGTGTCCGCCCTCTCCTGAATCTGATCACAAATATCTGCTCGCTAGGCAACTTGAATTTTATGGAGGGTGGCCCCCTATTTGAGATGAGATTCGGAGTCGAGCACGAAATGACCTTTGATGAATCTGTTTGGTCGTGGTTGTTTTAAATTTTTCCGAATATGGCCCCCATTTTTTACATAGGTTGAAGTGAGTTCGAGCTTTTGTTGATTTTTTTTTGTTGAAGAAACCGTCTTTTCTCATACATATGGCATAGCTGAAGCCTACAATAATACGCATTCTAAAAGAGAAATGTTAAATCGGGCTTTATTAATTTCGACTCATCCCGCTAGATGAGTGAAGATTACAAGCAAGTAAGTAAGCCTAACCACTCATGTCGTAAACGAGAGGATAGCCATAACCCTAACCGATTTTTTACATGTAGTACCTTTTAAGATTGTCCGCGTTCCACGGCCTATTGAGTTCGAAACCCTGCTGATTTCTGAGGACGTAAGTGCCTTTTTTGATCTCCCTGGCGACCTGATAGGGGCCTTCCCAGTTTGCTGTAAGCTTGCCCTTATCAGGCTCCATACCAGTGGCCTTTCTGTTTCGAAGAACAAAATCCCCGACCCTAAATGAATGATCACGGATTCGCTTGTCGTGTTGTTGTTTAGCGAGTTGCTTGTAATTTGCGAGCCGATAGTATGTCGCTAGCCTTTTCTCTTCCGCTAGATCTAGGTCGATCTGTCTATTTAATAAATTGTTCGTCGGGTCGTGTAAGGCGACCCTGATGCTGGGTAGGGCCATTTCGACAGGAGTCATGGCCTCTGATCTGTAAGTAAGAGCAAAAGGTGTTTCTCCTATGGGTGTTTTGATTGTGGTGCAGAGTGCCCAAAGTATAGCGGGTAGCTCGTCGACCCATCCTCCTGCTTTTACTTTGTCATCCATGCTCTTTTTGAGCATCTTGATTATTTGTTTGTTGCCGGCCTCGGCTTGGGCGCCGTTTCCTTGAGGATAAGCCACGGATGACTGCCAATATTTGACTTTGAATTCTTCACAAAGATTTGAGAAGTCCTTCCTGAATTGTGGGCCGTGGTCTGATACTACTGCCTGCGGGATACCAAAACGTGAAAAAATCTGATCGTGTAAGAAATAACCCGCAGCCTTCGCGCTTATCTTGACCATAGGCTTGGCTTCGATCTACTTTGTAAAATAATCCACAGCTACTATGATAACTTGGCACCCACCTCTTCCTGATGGAAAAGGTCCGATGAGATCGAGTCCCTGTTAGGTGTGATGCCCGAAAGACAATTTTGTAATTGTTTTATTTAATAAATGAAATGATGTTATTATTCATATTTATTATTCTCATATTCACCGATGTGACAATAGTATTTACACTACTGAGAAAAACCCTAAAGTATATCGTTTATGTAATCACTTAACTCGATGTGTATGGTATATACACGGGAGGATTGAGTTAGTGAAGATGTACTTAAAATACAATTAGCCCGTAGTGAAGTTAATCGAGAGTATCGGGTCTCTTCTTTAACGTGCTATTAATGCGCCCGAACACAATAGGTGTGATTGTCTTATCCGGACTTTCGGTTAGAGAACCTAATGGGGCATTTATATATGATAGATATATCATATAGAAATTTGGACCGATTTGATTAGAGTTCACGATATAATTCCGTAATCGAAGTCTTATCGAATCAATGGATGATCATATTTATGGATATATCTTAATCCCGAGGTGATCACGATCAAGCGCTTGAATCGGTATGAAGTTTGACTTGACGGTTAAGGATTACACCGAGTGCGTGGTGCGAATTACCCCATCTTGGCATTGTCTTTGGATTGAGTGAGTAGTACGTGTTATCACAGATACGGAATCCATTCCTTCCATTTATGGAAGTAGATGAAACGATTCCTTATTTGTTAATCCTAGAAAGCGATCGATAAATGCGAGTTCATATTACATCGATTAGCTACCAGTGAGTTGTATGAATTAATTGATCACTAGGGGTTAATAGTAAATAAGGATAAGAGGTTCTAAAAGGGTTAACGGTAACTTCCCGATTTAGAACGAGCGATCTATGGAGGATTAATCCATATGTAATGATTATATCAATGGGACGCTTATTATTATTCTCGTGAGGAGATAAATATAATCTTATAATCGGAGGAGTGCGATCACGGGATTATGGTGGCATATTCGTGATTGATTTATCGAATATAATTATTCTATAATTATTTATTTGATTTATCGGAGTCACTGATTATTAGTCCATGGTCCCCGACGTGCCTCACTAATATAGCATAGCTATTCTCGGACGTCGAATCCTAATAATATTAATTTAGTTCTTGTTGGACTTTATTAAAGCGATATGTGAATTAATTGTTTAGTGGACTATTAAATTAGTTGGGCTAAATAATTAAATATATGGAAAAGACATTTTTCATAATCTTGGCCCAAAAGTGTGTCATGGTGAAATTTGTGACTAGGTCACAAGGATTAAAATTTTCGCCCCCATGCATATTTTAGTCAACAAGAAATTAGTTTTCTTGTGATTAATAAGACATGTGCATAAAATATTTATTGGATAAATATTTATGGTAAATAATAAAGATAAATATTATTCTAGATTTGTTTCTAGGATATTATGGAATTATCTTTTATTAAAGGATTTATTTTGTTTGATAAATAAAAATCCTTGGAGGCTAGTTTTTTCTCCTATAAAAGAGAGTTCTCCCAAGCCTCAACACACACATAGAATTCGACTTCTCCTATAGTAGAGAGAAGAAAATAATTTCGGCCAAGGGAGATTAGAGGAGAAATCTTGGAGATTTTTCGGTAGCATATCGGAAGGGTTCGAGTCGAGAATTCCTTCCACGAATTGCTTGGATCACACGATCGGGAAGAGCGTGGTGCTCTTCACATCTTCACGTTCATCCTTTGCGGTTCTTCAACTTGAATTTAGAGATTCAAGAGGTATGATCTACATCCCCTTGTAGAATAGATCTAATTGTTTTATTACGCATATTATATAGATCTAGATCCATAAATCGCTTCCGTTGCGGACAATATTACTAATGATGGTATCGGATCGCCATGGTGATCTATATTTATACGTATAAAATATTAGATCTAGGAGTGGTAAAACATGTAGATTTTTGTCCCAATTTTTTTTTTTAAAAAAGGGGCGGCGCATGTATTTATTTTTTTATGTTATGAATGTCTTGGTTGAAGAGATGGATTGGGGTTGATACTGTTTACTCGTTAGATCTATTGTAGCTCCTTTGTTTAGCAACAATTGAGCATAGGAATTGTATTTTTTTATGTCTTTCTTTTGAAATTTATGTAAAAGTAGCATCTTTTATTGTTATTTTGATTATCCGGGCTGGAAAAGATGAAGATCTTGCTGAAAAATTGAAGATCAAGACGAAACCCAAGGTATGAACGAGGAGAAACGGATGAATTTTATTAAAATCTGCTACAGGACTTTCTGCGACGCTGAAAAGCGTCACTAAAAGTCCTGTTTAATAAAAATATGCGGCTAGGGTTTATTTTTGTTGCGGCTGCATGAAACCTTTTAATGTGACCTAATTTTTATTTTTTTATGATTTTTCAACTGCCGCATGAAGAAAAAAAAAAAAAAAATTTATTTTTGGAAAATAAATTAAAAGCAGCCGCATGTAACATAATAAAATTAAATATATGAATAATTAAAATAAATTGGATTTATTTAATTAAAAGACCTTTTCTCCTCTCGGTGTTCGTGGTTTGTGTTCGGTTCGAGTTCAAGATTCAAGATCAAGACTCGAAGACAAGAAGATTGTAATTTATTTTCCTAGGATAGATTAGTTACGGGGTACCAACAATCCATCTCGGTGTTTAAATTTCCATAATTTATTTTTATGTGTTCGATCATAAAATAGATATAAAATCGGAATTGCCATGACATGCATCATATCATAAATCCACTCCATGCATACATGTAGAATTTTAATTTTGGTAATTAAAATAGGCATGTATACAAACTCGTGTAATTAGTTGAAATTTAATTAATATGTGGTAATTAATTTAATTTAGTAACTAATTAAAGATCCGAGGACGGGTTATGAAATCGTTAGCCTTTCGGTGTGTGTTCTCGGTGAACCGCCTTAAAGCTCAAACGAGATCACGTTTTCAATTCGTAGTGTCTACGAGATTGAATGATGGTAAAAGAACAAAAAATCTTGGATAAAAACGGTTCGCTTATAGGTTGGGTGGTCAATTGAGCTTCGCTCGAGCGACTTAACCCTCCTAGTGTGATGTATATGCGGGGTCCGGCAAGACTAAGCCAAAACCGAGAGCGGAGGGTGATTCCTTCTAATCTCAATAGGGCTCTCTTGACCCGACTTTCGTCCATTATCACATATGTTCCAACGAATAGGGACGGGTAGGCTTGCCTACGTTACCGACACCATTCGAATCCTTGATTTGATGAGCTTTTATGATAACATCAAAAGGCGTGGTTAGTTAACCCACAACCACTTCCAAATTATTGAGTGGGAGCGCGGGAGGCGGCAACCAACCCCACGGCCTCTACTATAGATACAAGTAAGTGAGAGAAGGGTGACGCCGAGGCGCTTTGATTTCGTCCCCACAAGGATGGTGTTCGCCCTATCAACATTCATGGCTTGGTCTCGAAAGGATAGGTTTTACGGGTACTCGTCGGGTCACCGACCTATCCTAAGACGGCATACTCGGGCGTACCTAAGAGAACCGATATAGTAGGTCACACTCATCATGGGTATTATTGATAATATCTAGGCTAAAAAAGGAAGGTAGTCAATGAATAAAGGGATGTTCGATTCCGTGGGATGTTTGATTCTCACAAGTTATTCATTGATGAGATTGTCTCGATTTAACCGTCATCTCTTTGACCTACCCTAAGGCGGCATCGAGATGTGAGGTTAAAACCTTGGAATGGTAGAGTAGACTTATTTTAGTTTACAATTCCTAAAATTTAATATAGTAGTGTTAAACTTGAATTAATACATGTCATTTTATTTTCAACCAAAATGTCTACTCAAATTTACGCTTTCTTGTCATTCGAAAAATTAACGGAAACAACTTTAAGAAATGGAAGAGTAACTTAAGCGTGGTGCTCACGTATGAGAATGTGCAACATGTACTTACTACGAATGCCCTACTATTTGGCGATCCAAAAACACTGGTAAAGCCGAGATCGAGCAGCGTAATCATTTGGATCGAAGCGAGATAACCGGGCTCGTGGGATCATCTGGCGGCGATGTCGGAGGTTATTAGGACCAGTTGAAGAGTTTGAGTCCGCAGGAGAAATCATGCGGAAACTTACTACGATGTTTGGATCACTAGCAACCAAGCAAGACACGATGCCATCAGGTTGGCCGTCAACACGAAATTGAAGAAAGGTCAAGCGTTGAATGGTCATGTTCGAATATGATCGATTACTTCAATGGCGCCGGTATTCATGGATCAAAGTTCGATGAAGCAACTCAAGTATCAATGATTTTGGAATCGTTGACTCGAGTTTATCCCGTTCAAAACTCGATGTCGATGGGCAAATATGAATTGACCATGACACGAGATCTTGAATGAACCGACTATCTACGAGGCCTGCTATCGAAAGATAAGGTCCAAGTAGGGGATAAGAAAGCTGAAGCCAATATGGCGAAGCCAGGTCATCAAACATGCCTAAGGCGAAACCGAAGAAGAAGGGTAGTGTTGCACCCGTGCCCAAGCCAATGAAGAAAAAAGGTGCCAAGAAAGTTGGCGAGTCCAAGCCCAGGGCAAATGCTTTTCTTGTAAGGAGGTAGGACATTGGCGGCGCCATTGTCCCGAATACCTTCGTGATGTGAAAGATGGCAAAGTCAAGGTGTCATTTGGGAAAGATAAGAAAGGTAATTTGGAATTACTATTCTTGGAATCTTTTAATGTAGCTAAAGATGTGTCCACTTGGATACTTGATCTGGAGCTACTAACCATGTATGTTCTTCATTGCTGATTCTTAGTTAAATGCGAGGAGTGGAAGAGGGTTCTCAAGTGATGCGAGTAAACCTTTGGGCGCTCATTTCAAGCAAAGCGATTGGGAGCTGTGGACTTGCATTTTAATAATAGAATTTTACATTTAGACAATGTTTATTTTATTCCCAATTTCAGGAGAAATTTGATTTCTTATTCTCGCCTTAGTTGAACAATCATTTTCTGTTTCAAGTTTGAATGGTGAATTTGTTATTTCAAAGAATGGCTTTGAATTGTGTTCAACTATAAATGAAAATGGTTTATATTTTGTAAGACCACATAAAGCTCCCTACTTAATCTTGAAATGTTTAAAAGCGCTCATCAAAGATCTCGCAAAAAGGCGAGAAAGTTTCTCAAGTAAAAGAAGATAAAACATACTTGTGGCATCTAAGGCTTGGCCATATTTCCTTGGAAAGACTCAAAAGACTTGAAAAGGTTAATGCCTTAGGTGAGTCATCTGTTGACACACCGCTGCCTCTGCGAGTGTTGCACTGGAGGAAAAATGACTAAGCGTCCCTTCTCATCAAAGGGTAATAGAGCCACAGGAACTCTAGACTTAGTGCATTCGGACCTTTGTGGTCCGATGAGCGTACAAGCTAGGCGGATCGAGTACTTTGTGACTTTCATTGATGATTACTCGAGATTCGGTTATGTTTATCTGCTTTGCATAGAAAGTCCGAGGCTTTTGGAAAGTTCAAGGAGTTCCAAGCGAAGCCGAAAAGGCAACTAGGCAAGTCATTGAAATGCCTCCGCTCGGATCGTGGAGGTGAGTATTTAGATCATCGAGTTCATTGACTACTTGGGTGAAAAGGAATTTGTTTCCAACGTTCGGCGCCTAGGACACCTCAACAAAGAAAGCGGAGTTGTTGAGAGGAGAAGCAGGACATTGATTAACATGGTTAGATCAATGATGAGCTACGCCTCACTACCTATATCCTTTTGGGGTTATGCTTTAGAAGCGGGTCTACATTTTGAATGCGATGCCGTCAAAGTCATCGAAAAGACACCCATTGAGATGTAGTCGGACATCGCGAAAGCCTTCGCTCACTTCGCATATGGGGTTGTCACGCACATGTGCTGATGGACAAGACTACCAAGCTACAATCACGTACGAAAGTATGTTTGTTTGTAGGCTATGCAAAAGGTACACGTGGTGGTCTATTTTACGATCCGGAAGATAACAAAGTGCTAGTCTCGACTAACACTACGTTTTTGGAGGAAAGTTATATGAAAGACCACAGACCTCGAAGTACAATTGTACTAGAGGAATTACTCTCCGATGACATCAGGCCTATTGTGGCTGCTGATGTTCCTGTAAACAACACTAATAATACAACAGTCAATTCCAACATTCCTGTTCCACCCAGACGTACTGCGAGAGTGGTTCGGCCACCGGCTCGGTACGGCATGGATTTAGAGGCAAACGTAGTCGCCTCTGATGGGGTGGAAGATGATCCTCCGACCTATAAGAAGGCCTTACTGGATCACGATAAGGATAAATGGATTGACGCAATGAATCAAGAGATGGAGTCTATGTACTCTAACTCTCGGTCTGGAAACTTGTAGAACTTCCTCGGGGTGAAAGGCCCATTGGATGTAAATGGCTCTACAAGCGAAAGAGAGGAGTAGATGGGAAGGTTGAAACCTTCAAAGCACGGCTGGTAGCCAAAGGTTACACACAAGAGAGAGGTATAGACTACGAGGAAACCTTCTCACCTGTGGCCATGATGAAAACCATCCGCATCCTCCTTTCGATTCTTTGCATGTCCGGATTATGAAATCGGCAAATGGATGTTAAGACAGCGTTTCTAAACGGCTTTCTTGACGAGGAAATCTATATGCAAACAACGGAGAGGATTCATTGAAGAAGGTCGAGAGCACATGGTGTGCAAGTTGCTCGAGATCCATTTATGGGTTGAAGCAAGCATCTCGTTCCTGGTATCATAGATTCGATCACACGATCAAGTCTTATGATTTGAACAACACTTTCTTTGAATCTTGTGTGTACAAGAAGGTTATCAAAGATAGTGTTGTATTTCTAGTGTTGTACGCGTTGATGACATACTCTAATTGGCAGCGATAAGGGGATGATGTCCGACGTGAAAAGTTGGTTGACCACGCAATTCCAAATGAAAGATTTGGGAGAAGCAAGTTATGTTCTAGGATCCAAATTATAAGGGATCGTAAGAACAGGATGTTAGCTCTGTCCCAAGCAACTTATATAGATAAGGTCTTTGCACGCTCAAAGATATGGAGAACGCAAAGAAGGGTTTTCTACCAACCCGTCACGGCGTTTACCTATCTAAGTCTCGGGGCCTCAAACCCCCGAAGAGGTGAAAAGCTATGGGAAGAGTGCCATATGCCTCATTGTTGGTAGTCTTATGTATGCTATGAGGTGTACGAGACACGACATTTGTTACGGCGTTGGATTAGTCGGCCGTTTTGGTCAAATCCAGGGCAACCTTGACCGATAAAGAGAAAGAATCTCATCAAATATTTGAAGAGAACCGAAATTATATGCTCGTCTATTCGAGTGGGAGTTTGGAGCTAGCGGGGTACACGATTTCGATTTTGATCAGGCAGAGATGATTCTAAATCTACCTCGGTTCGGTGTTTACGCTTGGTGGCGGTGTGAAGAGAATGGAGAAGCCAAAAGCAATCAAAGACAAACCGATTCAACAATGGAAGAGCGAGTTCATAGCGGCCTCGGAGGCAAACTAAAAAGCGATTTGGTTAAGAAAGTTCATCGGATTAGGCGTTGTCCCGAATCGTTGAAGATCCTATTACTCTCTATTGTGATAACAATGGGGCCATTGCCAACTCTAGAGAGAACCTCAAAGCACATGAAGTCGAAGCATATAGAGAGAAAATTTGGGTGATCAACGATTTTGTCGATAGAGGGACATTTCCGTCAAGAAAATCGCCTCCGCCGATAATCTCTTTGATCCATTCACCAAGACGCATTTATCGATTAAAGCTTTTAGTCGACACTTGGAGACTATAGGTATTAGAGACATGTCTCATTTGCTTTAGAGCAAGTGGGAGTGATAGTTTCTTTGTATTTTAAATAATAGGGTGTGCTCTAAAACAATTAATCACATGCTTTCGTGCAAGTGGGAGATTGTTAGGTGTGATGCCGAAAGACAATTTTGTAATTGTTTTATTTAATAAATGAAATGATGTTATTATTCATATTTATTATTCTCATATTCACCGATGTGACAATAGTATTTACACTAGAAAACCCTAAAGTATATCGTTTATGTAATCACTTAACTCGGTGTATGGTATATACACGGGAGGATTGAGT
The DNA here is from genome assembly GCA_026214975.1 of Gentiana macrophylla. NCBI lineage: Eukaryota > Viridiplantae > Streptophyta > Magnoliopsida > Gentianales > Gentianaceae > Gentiana > Gentiana macrophylla. The sequence continues at coordinate 104,847,586 of CM047805.1, read as the reverse complement.
TAGTGAAGATGTACTTAAAATACAATTAGCCCGTAGTGAAGTTAATCGAGAGTATCGGGTCTCTTCTTTAACGTGCTATTAATGCGCCTGAACACAATAGGTGTGATTGTCTTATCGGACTTTCGGTTAAGAGAACCTAATGGGGCATTTATATATGATAGATATATCATATAGAAATTTGGACCGATTTGATTAGAGTTCACGATATAATTCCGTAATCGAGAAGTCTTATCGAATCAATGGATGATCATATTTATGGATATATCTTAATCTCGAGGTGATCACGATCCAACCGCTTGAATCGATATGAAGTTTGACTTGGCGGTTAAGGATTACACCGAGTCGTGGTCCGAATTACCCCATCTTGGCATTGTATTTGGATTGAGTGAGTAGTCCGTGTTATCACAGATACGGAATCCATTCCTTCCATTTATGGAAGTAGATGAAACGATTCCTTATTTGTTAATCCTAGAAAAGCGATCGATCGTGCGAGTTCATATTACATCGATTAGCTACCGGTGAGTTGTATGAATTAATTGATCACTAGGGGTTAATAGTAAATAAGGATAAGAGGTTCTAAAAGGGTTAACGGTAACTTCCCGATTTAGAACGAAGCGATCTATGGAGGATTAATCCATATGTAATGATTATATCAATGGACGCTTATTATTATTCTCGTGAGGAGATAAATATAATCTTATAATCGGAGGAGTGCGATCACGGGATTATGGTGGCATATTCTCGTGATTGATTTATCGAATATAATTATTCTATAATTATTTATTTGATTTATCGGAGTCGTGATTATTAGTCCATGGTCCCCGACGTGCCTCCTAATATAGCATAGCTATTCTCGGACGTCGAATCCTAATAATATTAATTTAGTTCTTGTTGGACTTTATTAAAACGATATGTGAATTAATTGTTTAGTGGACTATTAAATTAGTTGGGCTAAATAATTAAATATATGGAAAAGACATTTTTCATAATCTTGGCCCAAAAGTGTGTCATGGTCGAAATTTGTGACTAGGTCACAAGGATTAAAATTTTCGGCCCCCATGCATATTTTAGTCAACAAGAAATTAGTTTTCTTGTGATTAATAAGACATGTGCATAAAATATTTATTGGATAAATATTTATGGTAAATAATAAAGATAAATATTATTCTAGATTTGTTCTAGGATATTATGGAATTATCTTTTATTAAAGGATTTATTTTGTTTGATAAATAAAAATCCTTGGAGGCTAAGTTTTACTCTCCTATAAAAGAAGTTCTCCCAAGCCTCAACACACACATAGAATTCGACTTCTCCCTATAGTAGAGAGAAGAAAATAATTTCGGCCAAGGGAGATTAGAGGAGAAATCTTGGAGATTTTTCCGGTAGCATATCGGAAGGGTTCGAGTCGAGAATTCCTTCCACCGGGAATTGCTTGGATCACACGATCGGAAGACTGTGGTGCTCTTCACATCTTCACGTTCATCCTTTGCGGTTCTTCAACTTGAATTTAGAGATTCAAGAGGTATGATCTACATCCCCCTTGTAGAATAGATCTAATTGTTTTATTACGCATATTATATAGATCTAGATCCATAAATCGCTTCCGTTGCGGACAATATTACTAACAGTCCCCACATGTCGAAAGGCCAAGGTGCGACCACGATGCTTTGTTCGACAGATGGTATCCGGGGGACGTCTCCATGTTTTTGACACTCCGGACATTCTCTGACTAGATTTTCTGAGTCCTTGAGGATTGTTGGCCAGTAATATCCTGCGGTTATAACCTTCTGGGCCAAGGAGTGACTAGCGGGATGGCACCCACACACTCCTTGGTGAAGCTCGATAAGGATTATCTTGCTTTCTTCTTCTTGAACACATCGTAGTAGAGGTTTTGTTGTGGATTTCCTGTAGAGTATTCCGTTGTTTATAATGTACCGGGCCGCTCTTTTCTTTAGCGCGCGAGATTTATCCGCTCCGTCAGGTAAGACGCCTGACTCTATATAAGCCTGAACCTCGTCGATCCAGCATGTAGTCGGTGCTGGTGCATCGATTTCCATGATTTGTGTAGCCTCGATCGCGGGTACCGCTGAAGGATGCAGGTTCTTAGATCTAAACGAATTAGATCTATGCGCAGTGGATGGATCACGATTTATATATCAAAACACATAATTAAAGGACTTAAACTACTACAAGGGGTTTAAAATCATGTTACCAATAACGGGAAGAGTCGCTTGATCTTCCGATGTGTTCTCCAAGCGGCGGTTGGTGGACACCGATCCTGGATTTGAAACCTCCTTGATATGCTTTCAAGAAAAACTCTAAGTTTTTCTTCAACCAAAACCCAAGACAAGAAACAAATTTTTTCTCTCTTTATTCTAGTGTGGGGCGAAATTTTGCCTTTTTTATTTCCCTTGGAATAACTCTCCTTTTATAGGAGAGTAAATCCTTGGCCTCCAAGTTTCTAATTAATTAAATAAATAATTAAAAAGAAATCACAATAAAGGATAATTCCATTTATAAAAGATTGTGATTAATCAATCAATCAATTACAAATCAATTATCTTTTATTAATTAATTATTTAACAAGTAAATAATTAATCACACAAGAAAATCAATTCTTGCCCTTTTAATAGCTAGTGAGGCGCCACACACTAGGGTTTAGGCCCACGAAAATGTCTTTTTCGTGTATTATATTATTCAAACCCAACTAAATAATATTTTGCATATCAATTAATTAGCCCGACCAATTAATTATCACTTTGAGGCCCAAAAGCAGGAAAAACATCCAATTACAGGAGCCACATCGGGGACCATGGACCTATAACCGATAGCTCCAATAATTAATTATTCATCGAGCAGAATAAGTACATTAATTATTAATTCCGGGATTACGCCACCATAAACCGGAACTCGAACTCTACCGATTATAGATATATACTTATACTCAACCCATAGAGTGAATAAGCGTCCATTGATATAATCACTACATACGGATTAACCCTCCATAGATTGTCCATTTCGAGTGGGAAGTCTCCGTGAACCCGACTCGAGAATATCTTATCCTTATTTACCATTAACCCACGATGATCAATTAGTATGCATATCGACTAGTAGCTAATTAGTCAAATGCGAAACTCCCGGGATCGATCACTTTCTTAGGGCTAACAAATAGGGATCTGTCTCTCTACTTCCCACGAGGAAGGAATGGATTCCATGTCCGTGAAAATCAGAACTACTCACTCATCTGGAGATAGTGCCAATGAGAAGTGGCTTGGAACACATATTAAAGTGAACCGTAACTAACACATCAAACACTACCCGGGATAAGCAACACCCGTGATCACCTCGGGATTAAGGTTGATCCATATATGATCATCTAATGATTTAATAAGATTCCTCGATTACGGAATTATACCGAGAAATTCAGATTAAATCGGTCCGATCTATATGAATGCCATCATATATAAATGCCCCGCGTAGTACCCTCTACCGGCAGTCCGGATAAGACTATCACACCCTAAGGTGTTCAGGCGCATTATTGGTGTTTTAATCAAGAGACCCTAAACTCGATTAAGTTCACCACGGACTAACAGATTTAAGCATATCTCCACTAACTCAATCCTCACGTGTAATCCATACACTTGAGTTAAGTGGTTACATCTGAGATATACTTAGGGTTTGCAGTGAGTGTATTACTTTACAAGCACAAAGCAAGTAATAAGGTGAGATAAAATCTATCATCCATTACTAAAAACAATTACACAAATTGTCTTTCGGGCACTACACCTAACAATCTCCCACTTGCACGAAATGACAAGTAATGATTGTTTTTAGAGCACACCCTTTCTCATCTTATTCACAACACTCTCCCACTTGCTCTAAAAGCAGATGAGATATATTCCTCAATGCCGTACCCTCCAAGCACTAGACTTGGTACACTGATCAGTTTGGTTGTCGGCCCGAGGCGATCTTTAGGATCAAACGCGTTGCGGTCCATCTAATCAGCGGTACTCTCTCTCAATATGCTTTTGACTTATTGTGACCGAGAAGATCCTTCTAAGCTATCTCTTCTTTGTTTTCACAATGAAGTGATATCGGCTTATCGGACACGGAATTACTCCTGCACCAAAAAGGAAATTCTAAGCACTATGAGTAAACACCGAGCCGAGATCAACTTAATGATCATCCTTAATCGACTACAAGTCGAATCGATTGTAGTCAACCATATTCAAGTTTGCACTGAATATACAAGCATATGATTCCTCGTTCTCTTAAGATACTTGAGGGCGTACTAAACCGCTATTCAATGCTCGAATCCGAGATTCGACTACTATTGACTTGTGACAACTGACTTGCCGTTATCCAAGAGAGACTCTATCCCATTTTCTCTTTATCCGAAGATTTAGAGAATCATTCACGAGAGGTAGGTAGGACAACTCTCGATGAATCCGCAACCATGTATGCATAATCATCTTATTCAATAAGATCGTGGGATAGCCAATGACTCATTCTCGTGAATTTGACCGAATCGATTCATAGAACATAGTCCACTTCTCTCATCCAGAGAATCTTGGCGTGTCGATTTCCGACTTGAGATAGCACACCCATGTTGTTTCCAATTGTTTTAGTGTTATCATTTATGAACACTAATACTACTATTATATTACCAATATTGATATCCAGTCTACGAAAAACTTATCAATATTTTGGTCAACTCCACATATTTTAAAACATGTGACTTTTAAATGACCGAGAGGTTCTCTTAAATCCACGAAGGATATAAGCCATGGCGAGCTTCCTACCAATGGTTCTTTTCGAATAAATTAAGATATCGTTAGTCTCGCAAAAAAGGTATTAGGGAATCACCCCTATCTTACGCTTTGTAACGAATCCGTTATTCATTCTCGCTAAAACCCTACATTTCGAATGAATTTGATTCCGTTGTTCGCAAGAAAGTCTCGGGGAATCACCCCTATTTTCTCGCTTAACTTGAAATCTAGCAAGACCGAGTGGTGAGAGAGTTCAAGGTCTGGTTAACTCTCTAGTTGTCGGGAATCACCCCTATACCACTCAACTTTGTATTTGAAAGTTTAAACTTTCCTATTCATTCGAATCTTTTCCGTGTAGATCCAATTGCTCCAATCGGGCTGAGACACTCGTGTGGTTCTACAAGAGGTGAAACAGAACCTGAGTACCAAAACTCCATTCACAGGGTTAAGGTTTTCAAACCAACCTCTATAATCGTAATCCTATACGACCCACAAAGAGCCACGGGTTATCAATCACCCAAAGAGACTATAAAGTCCACAAAACCACAATGGGTCAACGGTTAAACCATACTCCCACCTGCGTTTTGGGTGGATTGACATTCGATCTAGTAGTATTTATCGGTGTAATCACCAACAACCGATGTTGGACGTGGTCTAATTAAATCGATAGTAACTACCTTTGGGTAACTATACTCCAAGGTTTAAGGTCATTACTTATAGATTCTATCGAAGGCTTGTGATGATTCAACCGTCACTTTTCGATCTCAGAATCTTATAACCAACCTTCACTTGACGATTAAGATATTTCACGAACAGTCACAATCGAACGTATGAGCAAAATCTCGAGTCTACCTTCAAGCATTAAATGCTAAATGCCTACATTTACGGAAGTGGTGTGAACCGAATTCACTCCTTATCCATAAATTTACTAGCATCTTCTAGGTAGACTTCTCGGTTTACATAATAATGTTAACCGTTATTTTGCAACCAATTATCTTAATCGAGTCTAGCGATTGTATTGTAGCACATCAATAACTATATAGGGCAAGTCTATGGTTTCTTTCTCATTGAGAAACATTCCACTAGGAGGAGGTGGTGAGCATCATCCCAAGACTATGCTATAGCCTATTTATGAGCATGGAATACTCTATTCTCTGCTAAAATCGAGACTCCTCCTCGTATTCTTTTGATAAACTAAATCGCGCGTTTGAGTAGTTATCGAGACAAAATGTCACCACTCAAAAACTCCCACTAGCTTGTGTCTCTCACTAGACCCGAAGGTCATGATGAACAAGCTATGTTACCCTTCAAATCTATTACCCTCTCACGATTGAAAGGAAACTTAGTCATTGTTCCTTTGAGATAGTGTTCCTAGACCAGGAGATAGGAATCACCCTTAGCCGATCTGCAGTCTTCTTATCTCAGGATATATGCACTAATTAATAGATATTGAAGGGTCGTTTATCTTAATACGGAAACCTTTTACCTTTAATAGTTTTAGATGTGTTATACTTATTCAACTTTTCTTAGTGGTTCGACTTTATCAAACAAAAGTCCGAGTCTTGGATTCAGTACTACAAATGTCATATTCACTTTCTATGAGGCAACAATATATCGAGTTGAAAGTGAATCCATTTGCTTCAACGAATCAGTAAGCAGAAAAATAATTTTTTTCGTGATATTCAAGGATAGAATCCGAAATTCATTTCCTTATATCACTCCCACTATTGTAGTGAAATTACGCCCGTTGTTACTCTATTAATCGTTAATGCACGACTTCCTTGTTCTCCCAAAGAACTAAACTACCGAGTCAAGTTACTCGGTTAAGAAAGTCGCTAAGGATTCATTGGTTAGTGATGCGAAATCACTTTCCTTATCCTATACTTTCTTTAATTAATGTTTCGGTTTAGCCTCAAAACTTTAGTTAAGATGATTAACACTTATAGACATTCTTTCCCATTCTCAACTTTCCTTAAAAGGAAATAGTCTTGAACTAGCAGTTCAATTGAGTAGACTACTACTCGTGAACTGTGGGATGTCTAATGAAAGTGTTACCCAGTGGGACTAATTTTCTAATAAATTAGAAAAACATAGGATAAAAGCTCTCACTAGTTTATCGGTTCCAAATACCGTCTAACTAGCGACACTTAAATTTATGATTCTCCAATTATTCTATTAGAAAATTTCTCGTGCAGACACTACACAATTAAAATTCACTAGAAGAATTTATCGTCCCAATCATCTTTCAAACTAACTACGGTTGTCTCTCGTTCAAGACGAGTGACAACAAATGACATACCTATTTACGTCACTTATGTTTTGAAGGCTCAAGAGAAATATCCTTCCAAAAATTAATGGCATGTTAGATTAATAAATACAACGTTCTAGTTACTTACCACTTTTTAACGAAGTCATTACTAGTCAATTTTACACTAGCGATCTAGCACATTGAGAGATGTATATAATGATTGTAAATAAAAATTGACAGTAAAATAAATCCAAATCATACACTACTAAAATTTTCAGAACATAAACTAAGTACTTATAGTCTATCCTACCGTTCCAAGGATTTAATCTAATGCCTCAAGTGTCGCCTTAGGGTAGGTCACAGAGGTTTCGATTAATATTGAAGATCGATTGAGAATCGAACATCTCATTTGTGATCGTCAATCACCTTTCCTTTTTCAGCCAAGGTACTACCAAAAATACCCTTTATAAGTGTGACCTCTCTGTCTCAGCATTTTTAGGTAGACCCGAGTGTGCCGCCTAGTAGGGTCGGTCGGTGACCGGCGAGTACCCAAAATCCTATCCTTTCGGAGACCAAGCCTTGAATTTTGATAGCGGTGAAGGCCTTCCTTAGGGAGGCCGGTCCCAGCCGCACGAGGCGGCGTCACCATTCTCTCACGTTGCTTGTGTCAACGGTAGAGGCCGTGGGGTCGGTTGTCGCCTCTCCCGCCCCACTCAATATTTTGAAAAAGTGGTGGGTTTATCGATCACGTTTTTGGACTTGATGTTACATTAAGGAACAATAAATCATAGGCCCGAATGTTGTCGGTTATGTGGGCTAGCCCACCCGACCTATTCGTTAGAACATATGTGGCCGCCGGACGGGTCAAGGCTAGGAGAGGTCCGTTGAGCCGTAGTGGCTCTTCGGATGGCTCAAGATTGCTGCACCCGTGCAAACGCCACACGTGGAGGTGAATTCGATTGAGCCGTAGCTATCGTTGACCACCCAACCGTGGTTAAACCACTTTCAACCTGTTTGCCCGTGATTATCCAATCCTTAAACATCAAACTTTCACGTAGACACTACGGAACAAAAACGTAATCTCGTCTTAGGTAAGGTGGAATTCACCGAGAATCCAACACCTTAACCACGAGGGTTTCGGATTTTACTCCTTATGCTTTCGCAGAGTGGGATTCACCGAGAATCCATCACCCAACCTCGACGATTGAAAACCCGTGTTCCTCGGTTTTTACCCTAATTAGTTTCTAATTAATATCAAACAATTAATTAAAACTAATCGTGTGTTTTATACATGCCTAACTAATTCCTCGAATTAATTTCTACATGTATGCATATGGAGTGGAATTCATGATATGATGCATGTCATGGCGATTTTCCGATTCTACTCATACAATCTACACATGTATACTAGTGCGGAAAATAAACACCGAGATGGACCGTTGGCACCCCCGTAACTAATCTATTCGAAAATAAATTAAAACCCTAATCTGCAGCTGTTGAGAATCTTCGACGATCGGCATATCAAACGAACTCGGATCGGGACGAAAATTTCCAGATCTGATCTTCATTCTTCGGACTTCAAGATGGACGGTCGGATCGGAGCTTTGACTTGTCAATCTTCCTCAGTGAGCCGCCCAACTTGCTGCTGAAACAGACTCTTACAGCAGCACATCATATACTTCCCGAGACCGATCGGGGATGAAGATGAATCCCGATCGTCCTGAAAATTTTATCACACGTCCAAAACTCCATGATTATCGATCTGACCGGTCGGATTTTAATTTGAACGGTCCAATTGTTCCCAGAAAATCGAAGAAGTCACAGTTAGGGTTTCTGTGAATCCTGCGTTTTTCTGTTACAGCAGCCACTTCGCAGCAACGAACGGAAACCCAAACGGACTCTGATCGACACCAAAATTTGTGGGATTGTTCACCAACTTCCAATATTGATTCTGACCGGAGGGATCTTCGTTTTAACGGCTCAAACAACAGAAAAAACGAAAACACTATACAGCTGCTAAACAGATCTATTTACAGGAAATTAAACTTGCAATAATAAATAAATTACACAATTTCCTATACTCATATGAACGAATTTTCATCGTTTATATGAGTTTACAATAGATCTAACGGGAAAACGGTGCCAACCCCAATCCATCTCTTCAACCATAGCAATTTAAAATTATTAATGCATAATAATAAGTAAAATATCACCTACATGCAATTCCACTCCTTTAAATCGTTTAATTACGATTATGACTATACAAATCGTGGAACCTGGCTCCGATACCACATGAAGGATGCAGGTTCTTAGATCTAAACGAATTAGATCTATGCGCAGCGGATGGATCACGATTTATATATCAAAACACATAATTAAAGGACTTAAACTACTACAAGGGGGTTTAAAATCATGTTACCAATAACGGGAAGAGTCGCCTTGATCTTCCGATGTGTTCTCCAAACGGCGGTTGGTGGACACCGATCCTTGGATTTGAAACCTCCTTGATATGCTTTCAAGAAAAACTCTAAGTTTTTCTTCAACCAAAACCCAAGACAAGTTAAAACAAATTTTCTCTCTTTATTCTAGTGTGGAAGTAAATTTTGCCTTTTTTATTTCCTTGGAATAACTCTCCTTTTATAGGAGAGTAAATCATCTACTTCCAAGTTTCTAATTAATTAAATAAATAATTAAAAGAAATCACAATAAAGGATAATTCCATTTATAAAAGATTGTGATTAATCAATCAATCAATTACAAATCAATTATCTTTTATTAATTAATTATTTAACAAGTAAATAATTAATCACACAAGAAAATCAATTCTTGCCCTTTTAATAGCTAGAGGCGCCACACACTAGGGTTTAGGCCACGTAAAATGTCTTTTCTGTGTATTATATTATTCAAATTTCAACTAAATAATATTTTGCATATCAATTAATTAGCTTAACCAATTAATTATCACTTGAGGCCCAAAAACAGAAAAACATCAATTACCAGGTGAGCTACATCGGGGACCATGGACCTATAACCGTGTAGCTCCAATAATTAATTATTCATCGAATGAATAAGTACATTAATTATTAATTCCGGGATTACGCCACCATAAACCCAAACCGAACTCTACCGATTATAGATATATACTTATACTCAACCCATAGAGTGAATAAGCGTCCATTGATATAATCACTACATACGGATTAACCTCCATAGATCGTCCATTACGAGTGGGAAGTCTCCGTGAACCCGACTCGTAATATCTTATCCTTATTTACCATTAACCCCCTGATGATCAATTAGTATGCATATCTGACTAGTAGCTAATTAGTCAAATGCGAAACTCCCGGGATCGATCACTTTCTTAGGGCTAACAAATAAGGGGACTGTCTCTCTACTTCCCACAGGAAGGAATGGATTCCATGTCTGTGAAAATCAGAACTACTCACTCATCTGGAGATAGTGCCAATGAGAAGTGGCTTGGAACACATATTAAAGTGAACCGTAACTAACACATCAAACACTACCCGGGATAAGCAAAGACTCGTGATCACCTCAGATTAAGGTTGATCCATATATGATCATCTAATGATTTAATAAGATTCCTCGACACGGAATTATACCGAGAAATTCAGATTAAATCGGTCGATTCTATATGAATGCCATCATATATAAATGCCCCACGTAGGTACCCTCTACCGACTGATCCGGATAAGACTATCACACCCTAAGGTGTTCAGGCGCATTATTGGTGTTTTAATCAAGAGACCCTAAACTCGATTAAGTTCACCACGGACTAACAGATTTAAGCATATCTCCACTAACTCAATCCTCACGTGTAATCCATACACTGAGTTAAGTGGTTACATACAGATATACTTAGGGTTTGCAGCAGTGTATTACTTTACAAGCACAAAGCAAGTAATAAGGTGAGATAAAATCTGTCATCCATTACTAAAAACAATTACACAAATTGTCTTTCGGGCACTACACCTAACAACCGCTAGGTACTCTATCATTATAGAGGGATCTACGAGCTCTTCTTTGAGAGATAGCTCAGAGAGATAGTCTGCCCGCTCGTTGTCCTCTCTCTAAATTCTGATGAACTCGCAATAGTTGGAGCCGGCTTTCAATCGTCAAACAATCTCACCATATTTCTCGAGAATACCACAATGCGTGTCATAGTCCCCTGAGATTTGGTTGACGATAAGTTGGGAGTCACAGTAGACTTCAACATTTTCCACGCTTAGTTCCTTTGCTAGTTTGAGCCCGGCTATAACTGCTTCATACTCGGCCTGATTATTTGTAGCCGAAAATTCAAACCTTAGAGCCTTTTCGATTTCCTCCATCGATCTGGGTTCCATCAGAATTACCCCGTCCCCGCAACCCTTTTGATTAGATGCTCCGTCAACATACAACTGCCAGTATTGATCGGGCTTACTCCTGACTGCAGCGGGCTCTAGTGGTACCGGCGAACTTTGTTGCGGCGAGCTGAAACTTGTCTCCACAATAAAATCCAGCAATGTTTGACCTTTGATTGCTTTTATAGGTTGATACTGTATATCAAATTCAGTGATTTCGATAGCCCATCTAAGGAGACGACCTGAAAGATCGGGTTTATGTAGTGTTCGGCGCATTGAACTATCTGTTAAGACAATTATCGTGTGTGAATTAAAGTAGCCCCTGAGTTTGCGGGCAGCAATGACAAGCGAGTAGGCTAATTTTTCAACATTAAAATAATGACTCTCCATCGGACTGAGAGCTTTGCTTACATAATAGACGAGATTTTGGAGTGTTCCGGCTTCCTTGACAAGAACGGCGGCAACAGCTCGGTCCGAAGCCACCAGGTACAAAAACAAAACATCTCCTTCTACAGGACTAACCAAAAGAGGTGGCTTCCCTAGATACTCCTTCAAAGCTTGAAATGCCTGCGAACACTCCGCGCTCCATGAAATTTTTTTGTCACCTTTGATTATTTTGAAGAAGGGGAGACATTTCTCCGCTGATTTTGATATGAAGCGACCAAGCGCAATGATGCGGCCAATGAGCCTCTGGACCTCTTTGATGGTCGTGGGTTCCTGCATGTCGAGCAAAGCTTGTATTTTTTTCTGGATTAGCCTCGATGCCACGACGACTAACCATAAACCCGAGAAACTTGCCTGCCTGGACACCAAATGTACATTTGGCCGGATTGAGCTTCATTGAGTGTTTTCGGACATTGTTAAAAGTCTCCTGAAGGTCAGCAGCGTGACCATCCCCAACGGATTTAACAACATTATCGTCAATGTAGGCCTCCATATTTTTGCCTATTTGCGAACTAAACACCCTGTTGACCATTCGTTGATAAGTTGAACCCGCATTCTTTAGCCCGAAGGGCATTATTTCATAATAGTACAGACCTCCAGCAGCTCTTAAAGCCGTTTTCTCCTTGTCGGATACAGCCATCCACACTTGATGATACCCCGAATATGCGTCCAAAAAACTGAGAACTTCAAAACCAGAGATGGAGTCCACTAACCGATCGATTCGCAGAAGCTGATAAGGGTCTTTCGGGCAAGCTTTGTTGATGTCCGGAAATCGACGCACATTCTCCACTTGCCATTGTACGTCTATACCATAACAACATTTGCTAGCCAAGTAGGATAAGCGATCTCTTTAATGATCCCTGCTTGCAGGAGTTTCTCGACCTCTACTTTCACCGCCGCTTCCTTTTCGGTCGAAAACTGGCGTGCTCGTTGCTGTATCGGCTTGTAAGTAGAGTCGACGTTGAGATGATGAAGGGCGACGTCTGCCTCGACCCCTCGTATGTCCGTCACTATCCAGGCAAATGCACCCAGATTCTCTTTGAGTAATTTTATCAATTTTCCCTCTCGAAGGAACTCAGCCGAGCTCCTATCTTGACTCTCTGATTGGGATATTCGTCGTTAATGACTACCTAGACCAACTCATCTTCTGCCGTAAAGTCGAGCTCATCCCTGACTTGCAAAGTTTCACATTCAACTTTGGCGGGTACAGTCTCTCCCATTACCCTGATCATGTTGATATTTTCCATGTTTTCAGGATGCTCGATTCGTGCTTTTTTGTTTCCGGTTCTCATTTCCTGTATGTATGTGAGGACACTTACAGGTTCGCTGATCGAAGTTCCGATCCTGTCCCCCACATAAAATTTTGCCCGCTGATGTGGGATGGAAGTTACCATATGAAATTATTTCAAAGCCGGCGTCCCAATTATCATGTTATAATTGGATTGAAGATCAACCACGAGGAAGACAACCTTTTCTGTCCGAAAGGGTGCATAATCTCCCTTCTGTACATCCAAATCGATGGCCCTCTTGACTTGTATTTTATTATTAGTGAAACCCTCGATGGTGCCATTATGCGGCCTTAAATTAGAGTCTCCGAACCCCAATTCATTGAAGCAGTTGTAATATAAGATGTCACGGCATGCTCTTGTGTTGATCATTACCCTGTTGACGCAAGCCCGATTGACGACTACCGAAACATATAAACACATATCTTCCGTATTGACCGAAGTCACCAGCTCGCTTCGAGTAAAAGCGAGAGGTTGCTCGTTCCCTCGCAGGACTACAGGCTTTTCCACATGCTTGTTAATGGAGCCGATGCGGCTCTTGATCTAATTTTTACTGGGAGGAGGTTCGGTTATCATTGTGATGTTCCTGTCGAACTGGCGAGCCTGCTGATTCCTCCTGTCCGGCCCACCGGCATCCAGCTTGTAGTGATCATGGTGTCCACGAGTGAGTAATTTTTCTATTGCTCATTTGAACTGAATACACTCATCAGTAGTATGGCCCTTATCTCTGTGATAGCCGTAATATTTGGACGCATCGCGGCGTGTATCCGGAACCATAGGGTAAGGCTCGGGTAGTTCATCTCTCACTTCGTTCAGCATCTGAGTATAGGATATTATGAGCGGCGTGAAGTGTTCTTCCTTAAATATTTCGGGCTTTTTGACATCCCGATCAGTATTCCTACGGCTATCTCTAGGCGGACTGCGCTCAGCCCTCTGTTTGCCTTTATTGGACGAAGACGTTCTTCGCCGTTGCCCTTGATGGCGGCGTACTTTTCTGGTTGAACTTAACATTTTTTTGTAAGTTCGCCGGTGGAGTTAAAGTAAAATAAGACTTCAAGTAACCAGGATTCAGCCCTGTTTGACGTTGTCCGCCAAGCCCCTGGTTAGCTCATACACTTTATAAAACCGCTCAAAATAGCTGCGAGTACCCTCATTTTTGCCCTGTCGAACTTCATGCAAATCGATATGTGTTTTCTTTGGCCCTCTTACTGACCGGAACTCTGATATAAATTTGTTGATCAGATCATCCCAATATAAAATCGAACCCGTAGGTAGACCGCAGATCCAGGACGCTGTCCGATCTTGCATCGACCCGACAAAAGCTATGCACCAGGCTTTATCGCTAGACGTGCTCAAGCTGATTCTACTTTGAAATGGGATAGCCAATCCAGAGGGTCTGTGGCTCCATGGTAATTAATGAAATTTGGGTAGTGAGTTCCCCCTCTTGGTGACGCTTTCAAAATGCTGGGATGAAGTACACTCGTTCCCCATGTCGGAACAACCTTAACACCCGCCGTACCTTTTTGCAACTCCTCTATCTGTTTTTTCATTATGCCCATATCCCTCTGATTCTGAGGGATAGGTGGAAGCGCAACGTAACCTCCTTCAACTTGTGAGTCCCCCTGTCCTTCCGTGCGAGTGCGGACCTGACGAGGATTCTTAGGTCGCCCTAGGGCTGCACCGCGATCGTCGACCATGGGCCCCAGTCGACCTAGAGCTGATTTCCTATCCCTTCTTGGATGCGAAGTTGCATGGCTGCTTCCCTCCATTTCCGATCGTTGAGGTTGGACTGTTTTTAGGGGAATGAGAGTGAGCTGCACCTCTACTGGTGTGGGTTGAACTTGCGGATAGGTTGAGGTGGTAGCCCCTCAGCAATTAGCAACGTATTTCCTACTCGCATCTCCTCTACATATTCTATGTATGCCTGTAGAGCTATCTTATATGAGTCTTGCTGTGGGGACGCTCCCCCTGCTGAAATAGCCTCTTGTTCATTATTTGGTAAGATGTTTCCTGCGACGCCTTTCCCACGGCTCTTTCTGACCGCCGCCTCATGTATTTCCCGGACTCTAGTCCTTTCTCTTATGTAGGCTCGCATATCGGGCGTGATGTCTTGCCCGGCATCTGCCCATGCAGATAGTACTTTTTTGCTCGGCTCCCCGCGCTGCGTGTTTGCATGCTGCGAGTTACCCTGGTTACCCCCTTACTTGGAGTAACGGGGTTAAAGTGTTTTGAACCCGCCATTTCTGACTAGGATTTTTGGAGGTATTTTAGTAAGATATTTTGGTGAGATATTTTGGCTAGTGGCTAGATATTTTTTCCCACTCAAAATATCAAAATGCAGGGGGTGTTTACTGAGGGTTATTTTCCAAGTGGTATTGTCAAGTACTCAGATTCCTTATTACTTGAAGATCTGAAACTGTGAAAAAGGCATACAAACCAACCTGGGTATTTAAAGATGGACTTATGTATGAGTTTGCAATGAATTTGATGATCTCTGCTCTGCGTGTGTTGCTGAGATGAGTAAAGCAATGAATTCTGGGCTGGATTATCCCAGGAGATCAACTTTGATGACCGGTGGATAAAAGGTGGTGGTGTCCTCGTCTGAGACACCGTGAAATCGTCTTTGCAGTGGATCAAGTGATCTCCAAAAGCTGAATGATGATGAATTTCCCGGTAACGGAGCCAACTGATGTAGCGATGAACACCAGATTTGCGGTAACAGTGTTTATCTTGTGGATATAAGGCTCAGTATTTGTGATTTCTCCGAAGAGAGCACGGTGGTGAGCAAGAACAATACTGCCGGGTAAATGTTAAGGGATGAACACGTGAATGATCAGTCGACAAATTGACAGAGTAGCTCACTATGTATTCATTTCTAGATGTTTGCTATTACATTGTGATCCCATATTTATAGGCTAAGACTATGTCGGTTTATTGTTCATGACAAGACAATTAAGAATACATAATTAAAGATAAATATGCATGAAACACAAGTGGCCTAGCCAGCTGTCAGGATTAGCCAGCTGGAACGATAAATATGGCGAGCAGCGAATAGCGGACTCGTATATGCCTTGTCTTGAAATCATCTTGACTATATGGGTAGAAATCACACGGAGAGGAGGAGTCCGGCTTACGGCCAGTGGACAGGATCCGACTTACAGTTGGCGGATAGGACCCGGCTTACGAATGGCGGGTAGGATCCGGCTTATGATCGCGGATAGAGGGGAAAGAGGCCCCATATCTTTGTTAATGGGCCATGATAGTAGGCCCAATCTAGATGAACAGGGCCCCATTCCGGTTCGGGTATATCAAGTATTATTTATCATAGATTTACGTCAAAATCATATTTTTTTAAACTTAAAATAACTCACAATTTTTTACAACGTTTTATTTAATGTTTTGCTAAACAATTCAAGTCATATTTTTTCTGATATTAACAATAAATGCATCACCATACAAATAAAAAATACATACATGTATCAAAAAAGTAATTAAGAGTTGAGGATATATTTAATCTTTTTATTTTTTAACTTATTATTTTATTCTAATCATATAAATTATAATTTTAGTCTGTGAAATGGTAACTTATAAGTTGAAATATATAGTTTCATTTTATTTTTTACTTGACTATTAATTATCAAAAGTTATATTTTCATTATATAACATACCGCTACATATAAATTTGCCGATTGAATCAGTGACCAAACAGTTGAACCAATGACCTGGTAATCCAATGCTGTTGACGTGTTAACGATCGGACCGGGTCTGATAACTAATTTGCTCTACGTCCAATATCGCTTCCTTTAGCTGATGTTATTTTTCCATGTTATTAAGGAATTCCATTGGTAGAAAATGATTAAAAGTAGTAATTATCGATCATAACAATAGAACATAAACTTACTATGGATGGTAAGATCAAACAAAATTTGTGATACACATATGGTAAGATGAAGAAATGCATGAGTAAAGCAACTACATCCAAAATCACAGATAGCCAAGTGAAAGCTCTCATAGCCAGTATCTAGGCATGCAACATACCGAAGACTTTGGTAAGTATCTTGGAGTTCCTTTCTACACTATAGACTGACCAAAGGTAATTTTACTCACATTCTTGATAAGACGAGAAATAAGCTCTCAAACTGGAAAAATGAAGACTTTGTCTAGAGCTAGTGAAGGAGTCTTGATTACTAATGCGCCTTGCAACCCAAACATACTATACCATGCAGACTATGAAAGTTCCAACTGGAGTCCTTCATGAAATGGAAAGAATCTGTAGGCATTTTTCTGGGGAGAAGAAAATGGTACAAGGAAAATTCATTATATGTCCTGGCATATAATTTGTCAACCTAAGGATAATGGAGGGTTGTGGTTCAAGAAATTACATCATATGTATGTGGCACTCTTGGGTAAACTTGTTTGGTAAATCTTAGTTGATGACCACTCCATGTGGATCAAAGTTTTAATCATGAAGTATGGTAGCCTTTTTGAAACACCAAAGGCCGCTAGCTCTTCCATTTGGAAGAATATCTGCTATGCGGCCAGATCCCTTATAGATGGTTTTGATGCTACTGATGACAGTGTTATCTGGAAATGTGGTAAGACCACAAGTTCTCTATTGTAGAAGCCTATAAATTCTTAAACAATGAATAAGCTGCTGGGATGACACAAACTTGAGGATTAGTCTAGAAACTCCAAGGCCCAACAGACTCAATTTCCTACCCTGGGAAGCAAACCATGATGCACTACCTACTTTGGATCTCCTTTGTAATAGGCATGTGAGCCCTTCCCCAGTTTGTGCTCAATACCATCAGAATTATGAGACAAACATCCATGCTTTGAGAGATTATTGGCTTTCACAACACCTCTGGAAAGCCTTGCTACCATGCACACTATCAGTGATTGGGTATCTTACAATATGCAGAAGCAATGAGGTACCAGAGATTGACCCTATATTTTCATGAAACTGTGTACATCTTATGGTACTGGAGGAATCAAGTCCATCATGGACATGTAAATAAGAGACCCATATTCATGTTTTAGTTTAAAAGATTATCAATAGAGTCCATAACCTTAGGCTAGCCTTGGTGGATTGATGTATAGACGAGACCCTCTTTACTTTGCTGCTTGTAATTATTTCTGGATGTTACCACTTGTTTAATAAAACAGATTTTGTTTTTTCTAAAAAAAAGTGTACATGCCATGAAGAAGCCCTAATCTTGGCAACCTTTACCGAGTTCTTCTATGACCTTTTCCGGTCATCACGGCTATAAGAAAAAATGAGTCCATAATTAATAACTGGAACATAAGTATCTTCCGAGTCAATGGTAGAATCAATTGTGATTTTGCATTCAACAAAGTAAGAAGGGACGAAACAGATGATTTTAGTTGATTTAACGAATTCCTTGACGAATGGCATGTCAGATTGTGAAGAAGCTCATATGCGTAAGTATGTATCGATATATATTTTGTGAATCATACACACATGGTAGAATTAGTCATTCTCTAGTATCTCCACTATTGTTTATATTTTTGTACATTGTCAATTCATTCAAGATTGAATACAATTAGCATTTCCCACTATGCTATCAGAGCTTGTTTGCCTTTCTTGATTTTCTCTATAATGTTCCTCATCTCACGCCTCTCTCCTAATTTTCCAGTCTTTTTCCTTCCTCTTCCTCTTATCGTCCTCCACCCTAGCTATGGCCAACAACTCAATTGTTCTTGCCAGCATTTGTTCTTGTCCTGAACAAGATGATAGTAGCGTCATACCAAATGTGTCATCAAAAAAGGCCTTTCAAGCACTAGTCACCATACAAAATTACTTGCTACAACACGAGCAAAATATTCCAGAAGTTGTGCATGCATTACAAAAAATTAAGGATGTGATGCATTTTAGTGGAAGGGAAAACAAACAACTTTAGATGCATTTTTTTTTGAGAAGAAACGACTTCTTATATGAACATTATATATATATATATATATATATATATATATATATATATATATATATATATATATATATATATATATATATATATATATTATGGAATTTAGTGAATATTCATTTATGTTTTATATGGGGACTTTAAGGACTCAATTTTTTTTCAGATGTTCTAAAAATCGCATCTAGGCGCCGCCTTAGCGCCGCTGAAGCGCTAAGCGCACCTCAGCGTCCCGACTTGGCTCTGGCGACATGTTCTAGTAATTTGGGTCTTCTGGCGCTACAGGCGCCGCTAAGCGACGGCGCCACCTAAGCGACACGGGCGCTCTCAAATCGATTAGGTTGCGTTTTTTTTTTTTTCTTAGATATTTGGCATATTACATATATAACTTTTGACATAATTAAAAATACACTTAACCTAAAAAAACTCAAGCAAAGCATGCCTCCTTTCTAGTCGTTCTTTCTCCTCTCATTCTCTCTGTTTCTTCCTCTCACTCCTACTCAAAGCATGATATTGTTGGAGTTGGAGACTTGGGAATAATGATGATGAGATTGAGGATTGAACTTGAGAGTTGAGACTTGAGAGTATTGACTATTGAGTGTTGAGTTGAGTGTTGAGCATGACATTGATTTCGTACTTTGGGTTTTGGATACTACGTTTCATTGATCTTTTGACACAATTTACAAGTTTTTACTTGATTTTTATGTTTTATGATCATAGGATGTAAAATTTAAATAAGATAAGTATTAATTTTTCAAATTAAAAAAAAAAAAACGCTGGCGCGCTGGCGCCGCGCTGGCGCCGCCTAGGCGCCCTGGGCGCTAGGCGCCCCTGGAGCGCACCGTCATCGCCTAGCGAGTTTTAGAACACTGATTTTTTTTATTCGTTAATGCATTTAGCGAGGTTATTCATTTAGCCCCTTTGCCCAAGTCGGGACCGGAGAAAATTATTCATTTGATGAGGTTATTCATTTATCGAGGTTATATTGTAATACACGAGCATTACACATCTTACCTAAAACAATCCAGTAAATTCTTATTACTTAGTTATATACACCGTTACTGTTGTGTAATATATATGCCCCAGTTGATTATATATGGTTGATTAATTTTCATCATTATATATATATATATATATATATATATATATATATATATATATATATATAGGGAACACTTGAAATTATCGCACAAACAGCTAATCTATAGAATGTGTAATCTTGCGTAGATCGACATATTAAATTGATAAATTCATTTGGATGCCTTTTTGGTTTCGCCAAACACTAAATATACTTGAAAACAACATTAAGAATGATTATTTCCAAACCAAGTTTTAAAATACACATGGCATTTTGCAGTTGAAAGTGTTTACCAATGGTAATCAAATTATTGAACCTTTTCCAATAAAATGATTGCAGGTGTTTTGGGTCGACAAATAATTCGCGCAAAAAAATATGCTACTACGTACATTTGTCCCAAAATAATATTCACAATTGATGCTCCCTCTTTTAACGTGTCGTAGAGAGAAAAACCACACAAATTAATAACATATTATTTCCGTTTCAAAATACAAGTCATCCTCTTTTTTTTTTTTTTGTCCACAATATAAAATCATTCTCTATCTTACCCCTAATTTATTATCAATCCAACAACTTTTCATTACTTAACAACTATTGCATTAATGATAGTCAAGGGGTATTTTAGACATTAATCCTTAATCTGTGTGAAAACACGTAGGATGACTTATATTTTGGACCAGTGGTAAATATAGTATAAAATAACTAAGTTGTCATTTGATTTTTTGAATATATGTGTGGGTAATAGTGAGTCAATTTGACTTTTGGTAAATGTATTTTTTATTGGAGATTTAAGTACTTTGTTGGTAAAGGAGAAAAAAAATTAATAAATGATGAATTGAAAATGTAAAATGACAGATAAATAAAAATAGAGTAAATTCTGAAATCTGATATATAAAAAAAGCGGAAGAAAAGAAAGTGACGATTTTTCAAAATTTTAGATAAAAAGAAAGTCTAGCTGTCAGTTTTGGTGACTTGATCTCTAAACTAATGAATAAACTGGTGCAACTAATCTGAGAAACTGAGACTGAGAATGATGGTCAGTACAATTAAGTATATTCAGATCTATGAAAGTCAGTTTGGTGAAGTGCAACTGAGTTTCTTCAAGTCGCGATCGATTTTGGTCTTACGAGTTTTCTTGAGAATATTGAGTTCTACATCTGAGCAGTTGGTTACAAGTCTGGAAAAGTCAGTTTTGAGCTGAATTTCATCTGGTGGATAACATCTGGAGTATTTATGACAATTCCGACAAAGATCTTTGGCGGTTAGGGTTAGGGATTTATGCCTATAAATACCAATGTTGTAATCAATGCAATGTGTGTCTTTCAAGAGTGTGTTTTTCACATTGTGAGAAATACCTTGTAACTTTGTGCATAATAAAATATCTCCTTTTCTGTCCGTGGAGTAGTCGGCACAACGCTAGAAACCATGTTAAATCACTGTGTTCTCTTTGTTTCTGTGTTTTATTAATTCCTCCATTTTTATGTTTGCATTGCTACTGTTTAAATATTTCTTAAACATCAAGTTTCTCATCTGTGTTTTCAACAAACTAGTATCGAAGTGTGAGGTTCAAGATTCAGAGAAGTTGCAGGTTGAACAGAGTTGATCTTCACCATGACCGGTGACCGGCGCTAGGATTTTGTGATCAAAGGTTTGTTTTTTAATTAGAAGGATGTCAGCAATGAACGTAAATATTGATAAATTTACAGGGAGAAACAGTTTCAGTTTGTGGCAAATCAAGATGCGTGCCTTGTTAAAACAACAAGGATTGTGGACTTCTTTATTTGATAAAGGGGATGTCGGTTCTGTAGATTATGCCAGTCTGGAGGAGAAAGCATATTCAACCATCATGTTGTGCTTGTCTGATGATGTTATCACAAAAGTTGCTGAGGAAGACACTGCTGCCAAGTTATTGTTGAAGCTTTAAAGCATGTAAATGACTAAGTCATTGACCAACAAGTTGCTACTGAAGCAGAGGCTATTCAGCTTGAGGATGCATGAGGAGGATAAGCTAAGATCATCTTGATTAGTTGAACACAATATTACTTGATCTCAGGAATATTGATGTTAATATTGAGGATAAAGATGCTGCTTTGATTTTGCTGGTTTTATTACCAGCTTCCTTTGAGAACTTTATGCGATCCTTCATAGTTGGGAAGGATCTGATTGCTTTAGAGGATGTAAGGTCACTTTACATGCCAAGGAGTTGAGACATAAAGCGGTGAGGTAGACAATCAGTGCAGGACTAGTAGTCGATGAGCATCAGTGGAAAAGAGCATGGTCGATCTAAGAAGAAAAATTCCAAGCGAGACAAGGTCTAGAGGCCCTAAATCCATAGATGTTTGCAATTATTGTAAGGAGGAGGGGACATTCAAATCCAATTGTTCAAAGAGAAAGAAACAAGAGGAGAACAGTTCGCGCGCAGTGGCTTGAGCATGATTCAGACGAGGACATGGTCCTAGTGGCAGGAGAGTCAGCACATCAAACTGATGTGTGGTTTCTGGAATTTGGGGCATCCTTTCATATTTGCCCTCACAGAGAGTGGTTCTCAAGTTATCAGTAGATAGATGGTGGTCAGGTATCTATGGCAAACAACAAGGTCTGCAAGTTAGTTGGGATTGACTCGATTCGATTGAGGACATAGGATGAAAGATTCATCAGAAGCTGAGTGAAGTTAAACATGTTCCACAAATGACCAAAAACTTGGTATCTCTCGGTTCTTTGGACAAGCGAGGATTCGATTTTAAGGGGAAAGTGGTGTGCGTGAGTGTCTATAAAAATTTAGTTTCGGTTATGAAGGAGTCAAAAAAGGACTCTATATATATTACAAGTGGTCGGTTGTTCTTTGGTTTATTTTTGCTATGGCATCGGTGAGATTCATCGATCCTGACTTACAAAGCGTGGCACATGAGCTCTGGTCACATGGGTGAAAAGTGAGGCAGGTTCTTTCTCAGAAAGATCTTCTTGGGAGTGTAAGGTCAAGCATCTAGACTTTTGTGAGCATTGTGTCTTTGGGAAGCTTTATAGGAGCAAGTTCTCAAAAGGGGTACACAACATAAAGTCATCACTTGATTACATTTTCTGATTGTTGGGGGCCATCAAAGGTGGAGTCATTGGGTGGTTACATATATTTTTTGTCATTCATAGATGACTTTTCAAGGATGACTTGGGTGGTGGTGATGAAACACAAAATTGAGGCATTCAAGAGCTTAATGCAATGGAAGGCTCTAGTTGAAAATCAGTTGGGGAAGAAGATCAAGTGGCTTCATACAGATAATGATCTGGAACTCTACTGGATTGAGTTTGATACATTTTGCAAAACTAAGGGTATTGCCTGACATCATACAGTCAGGAATACTCCTCAGCAAAATGGTGTAGCTGAAAGAATGAATCAAACTCTTCTGGAGAGAGAAAGATGCATGCTCTCTCATGCTGGTTTGTCAAGAAGATTTTTAGGCATAGGCTGTAAGCACAGCTTGCTACTTAATCAACAAGAGTCCTCACATAGGGATCGATCTCAAAACACAGTTGAGATGTAGTCAGGCAAGCCTGCTGACTACTCAGTTCTAAGGGTATTTGGAAGCACAGTTTACTATCATGTTATTGAAAGGAAACTTGAACCAAGGGCAAAGAAATGAGTGATTGTGGGGTATGGTGATGGAGTAAAGGGGTACAGAATTTGGTCATCAGCAGAAAAAAGAGTTATTCTCAGCGGAGATACATTTTTCGATTAAAATTCTATGCTCAGTTCATCTGTGGGGAGGATAACTGAAACTGAAACCAGTTCTAAAACTGAGAAAACTGACAATAAGGTGGAGTTTCAGGTGGATTCAGTTGGAATGCAACAATCAACTGATCCAAGTCAGTTTTCATCTGATCTGGTTACTAAACTAGAGCTGAGTCCAAGCCAGTCAACTGAGGAAATGTCAGTTCAGCATCAAACTGAGAACATGGGTCACAGAGTATAGTTGTCAACAGAGCTATAAGATCCAATGTTGGGGTACCTCTCAAGAGGTATGGGTTTGATGATATGGTTGGATACGCACTTCAAGTTGTAGAAGAAGTGGATGGTTTGGAACCTTCTACTTACAGGGAAGCAGTGACATGTTCTGAAGCATCTCAATGGCGTGCTACCATGGGCGATGAAATGGAGTCATTACTGAAGAATCAGACTTGGGATCTAGTTAAACATCCAGCTGATAGGAGAGTTGTTACTTGCATATGGATCTTCAAGAAGAAGGAAGGAATAACTGAGGCAGAAGGAGTTAAGTATAAGGCACGTTTGGTTGCAAGAGGGTCCAGTCAGAAAGAAGGGGTAGACTTTGATGAGTTATTCTCACCAGTGGTCAGACATAATTCAATCAGAGTGTCACTAGAAATGGTGGCACAACAGGACTTAGAACTTGAGCAGTTAGATGTGAAGGCAACTTTTCTACATGGTGAGGTAGATAAAGTGATATACATGACTCAGCCAGAGGGTTTCCAAGTTCCTGGTAAGGAAGATTTTGTGTGTAATTTGAAGAAGTCCTTGTATAGACTGAAGCAAGCTCCTAGGCAATGGTATAAAAGGTTTGATAGTTACATGATCCAGTTGGGTTACAACATAAGTCCTTATGATTGCTGTGTTTACAACAGTCGGTTGGAAGATGAATTATACATCTATCTTGTGTTATATGTGGTGTTAGGTGTGATGCCCGAAAGACAATTTTGTAATTGTTTTATTTAATAAATGAAATGATATTATTATTCATATTTATTATTCTCATATTCACCGATGTGACAATAGTATTTACACTACAGAAAACCCAAAAGTATATCGTTTATGTAATCACTTAACTCAGTGTATGGGATATACACGGGAGGATTGAGTTAGTGAAGATGTACTTAAAATACAATTAGCCCGTAGTGAAGTTAATCGAGAGTATCGGGTCTCTCCTTTAACGTGCTATTAATGCGCCCAGAACACAATAGGTGTGATTGTCTTATCCGGACTTTCGGTTAAGAGAACCTAATGGGGCATTTATATATGATAGATATATCATATAGAAATTTGGACCGATTTGATTAGAATTCACGATATAATTCCGTAATCGAGAAGTCTTATCGAATCAATCGATGATCATATTTATGGATATATCTTAATCTCGAGGTGATCACGATCAACCGCTTGAATCGCATTATGAGGTTTGACTTGACGGTTAAGGATTACACTAAGTCGTGATCCGAATTACCCCATCTTGGCATTTATCTTGGATTGAGTGAGTAGTCCGTGTTGTCACAGATACGGAATCCATTCCTTCCATTTATGGAAGTAGATAGACAATTCCCTTATTTGTTAATCCTAGAAAGCGATTGATTATGCGAGTTCATATTATTACGATTAGCTACCCGGTGAGTTGTATGAATTAATTGATCACTAGGGGTTAATGGTAAATAAGGATAAGAGGTTCTAAAAAGGGTTAACGGTAACTTCCCGATTTAGAATGAGCGATCATGGAGGATTAATCCATATGTAATGATTACATCAATGGGCGCTTATTATAATTCTCGTGAGGAGATAAATATAATCTTATAATCGGAGGAGTGCGATCACGGGATTATGGTGGCATATTCTCGTGATTGATTTATCGAATATAATTATTTTGTTAAGTAAGATAATTATTTATGTGATTTATCGGAGTCACTGATTATTAGTCCATGGTCCCGACGTGCCTCCAATATAGCATAGCTATTCTCGGACGTCGAATCCTAATAATATTAATTTAGTTCTTTTTAGAATTTAATTAAAACGATATGTGAATTAATTGTTTAGTGAACTATTAATTTAGTTGGACTAAATAATTAAATATGTGAAAAATGCATTTATCATAATCTTGGCAAATTAGTGTGTTATGGCCGAAAATTAACATTGTCTAGGTCAATGACAATTTTCGGCCAAGAGCATTGTTTTAGGAAACAAGAAATTGTTTTAAGACATGTGCACAAATATTTATTGGATAAATATTTATAATAAGAAATAAAGATAAATATTATTCTAGATTTGTTCTAGAATATTATGGGATTATCTTTTATTTATTGGATTTATTTATTTGCAAAATAAAATCCTTGGAGGACAAGGATTACTCTCCTATATAAAGAGAGTTCTCCCAAGCCTTACACACACACACATAATTTCGACTTCACTTCTTAGAGATGAGAAGAATAAAATTCGGCCAAGGGGGAAAAGGAGGAAAATCTTGGAGGTTTTCCGGGTAGCATATCGGAAGGATTCGAGACGAGGATTTCCTTCCACCGGGAGTTGCTTGGATCACACGTACGGAAGATCGTGGTGCTCTTCACACAATCTTTTAATCTTTCTATTGCGGTTATTCTACTTGGATTTTGAGATCCAAGATGTATGTTCTACAACCCCCTTGTAGAGTAGATCTAGTTATTTTATTACGTGTAATTTATAGATCTAGATCCTTAAATCGCTTCCGTTGCGGATGATATTACTAACATGTGGATGACATCTTCGATGCATTTGTAAGAAAGAAGTCGATGTTCGAGTTTGAAAGGCCTTCTCCGTCTTTGAGTTTGAAATGAATGATTTAGAGTGCTGGACAAGAAATTTTTGGGATGGAGATCGGAGAAATAGAAATCGAGAAGATTCTATTTTTATCACAGAGGGCTATATACAAAAGATTTTGACAAAGTTTGGCATGTCAGCTGCTAAGCCAATAGATACTCCTATGGCATCAAATGTTCATTTGTCAGCTTTTGCATCACAGTCAGCAGAGGAGAAGGAATACATGTCAAGAGTTCCCTATGCTAGTGCAGTTGGCAGTCTGATGTATGCCATGGTATGCACAAGGCCTGATCTAGCTCAGGCAGTCAGTGTTTTCAGTAGGTTTATGGCTCAACTTGGAAAGAAACACTGGAAAGCTGTGAAAAGGATATTCAGGTACCTTAGATGTACATCTGATGTTGGCCTCATTTATGGAGGTGATACTCAAGAACTGATCACAGGATACCGTGATGCTGATTATGCAGGTGATATGGACAGAAGAAGATCTATGACTGGTTATGTTTTCACATTGGGAATTCGGTTGTCAATTTGGAAAGCAACTCTTTGAAGCGATGATTGGTTGAAGGAACTAGTCAGTGATTTGGGGCTACATCAGGATCAAGCTGAGATTTATCGTGACTGTTTGAGTGCAATATGTCTAGCTAAGAATCATGTTCATCATGAGAGAACCAAGCATATTGATGTGAGGTATCATTTTCTGAGAAATGAGAAGAGGGTTGTAGTGAAAAAGATCAGCACCAAGGATAATCTCGGCGATATGTTCACTACTAAACCATTCAATGAGCAAGTTTTAGTTGTATCCGGACTTCTTTGAATATTCAAAGCTTGTAAATCGAAATGGATACTTAGGCGAGGACGGATCGATCGAGTGGATTCGTGGAGAAATGCAGTCTTGTACATCCTGGCATTGACGAATGCATCTGGTACAAGTACGTCTGATTATGAAATCTGATTGACTGTGAATGAAAGTTCAAGTCGAGGTGGAGATTTTCAGTTTTGGTGACTTGATCTCTAAACTGATTGTTAGGATGTATGGATAATGTGACAAGTGGCTTAATCTTGCGTGTCCACTTGTAAGTTGTTTGGATGATGTAGATTTAATCTGCTAGTTTTGGAAATGATCTAAGTTGTTAGTTTGTTAGATTCTATCCTAAGAGTATTTCTATTTATGTACTCAGAATGTACTAAGAATTATCAAGTCGAATATTACAAAAATATTCTACCCGTCGGTTTTATCTTAGTATCGGAGCCATGGTTACCACCGCCATGAGCTCGGCCAACGTATCGCCACCTTTGTCCGCTGAATCCACAACTCCATTATCTTCTAGCACCATGCAGAGAACCAACACAACTCGAGTCTCTTTGGTAGCTCGACTTCACCGTTTATTCAAGTTTCACGATCGATCTCTACACCATATCCGTTTGCATCATCTTTTTCGACATCGTTTCCGGCCGTTTTTCCGACAACACTAGCTTCTAGCATGATGTTTCCTTCCTTTGGGCTATCTGGTATGTCCTTTCCACCACTGATGTCCATACCAGATCTTTCAACCTCCATGATCAGATCTCTATCTTCCCCTGGCCCACCACTTCTACCACCGTTCACCGGAAACCTGAACCAATCTTGCACAGTCAAGCTCACTCATGAAAACTACTTGTTGTGGCGTTATACAATTCTACCTATTGTGAGAGGTTACAAACTTGAAGGTTTTTGTTGGGAACAAGGCCAAAACCACCAGATGTTGTGCTTTTAGATGGAATGTCAAGACTAAACACCTTGGCAGTGGATAAGTGGCAATCTACAGACTCTCTTCTCATAGGGTGATTGTTAAGCTCAATGACAGGGCAGGCCCTTCTGGAGGTAATAGTGTGTTCAACATCTCAT
Organism: Gentiana macrophylla; assembly: GCA_026214975.1. Classification (NCBI taxonomy): domain Eukaryota; kingdom Viridiplantae; phylum Streptophyta; class Magnoliopsida; order Gentianales; family Gentianaceae; genus Gentiana; species Gentiana macrophylla. Next base: position 104,819,011 of record CM047805.1, on the reverse strand, counting down.
GAGGTTTGGTCCACCTTAGAAACTTTGTTCAATAGCCTGTCTGAAGCTAGAATGTTAGAATTTCAGAGTGCCCTAACCAAAACTGAGAAAGGAAACCGATCTATGGCTGATTATCTTGCATTAATGAAGTCCTATTTAGACAAATTAGCTACTGCAGGTTATCCTATTTCTAAAACTGAGTTGATCTTGGCTGTTTTGGGAGGTTTGGACAAGGACTATGAAGCTACCATAGTGAATCTTACTGCCCGAGTTGGTACTATGAACTGGCAAGAAGTCCAGTCTCAGTTGTTGACACATGAACGATTGCTGGCCAGGTTTCATCCTGGTACTAGTCTTGATGCTCCTCACTCTGCAAATCTGTCCCAACTAAACCCTAGAGGCTCCATGATAAGTTCCTAAAAAGTCGAATAATTCTAGATGTTTTGGACTCAATTTGGTGTCGTGTGTTGCTATTTTGCGATGTTTTTATCCTTTTTGGGCTAGATTACTGTGGATGATTGAATTATTGCAGGATGAATCGAGATTAGAAGAAAATGCCCAAAAAACGGAGCTAAAGTGGAAGAATTCAAAAACCAGTCTCTGTCATACCCAGGGTGTGACAGTTTCCAGAAATCTGATCCTGGCCAACGAAATGTTCTGATTGGTGGAAACTTTCACCAACGTATTTTCCTTCAAATTGGCGTGTTTTTCAATGCAAAAGAGGAGCGCACACACTAGAAGAGTCCAAGATTGATAGATAATTGATTTTGAAAGATTTTCTTGATTAAATTAACTATGGAAACTTATATTTATGATGTAATTATCCATTTTATACTCCCCTAAGTCGTGAAAATCATATACACGCCATATTCAGATTTCCTAGGCGTGAAAACCATTCCCATCACCATCTACTTTTTTCTCTCAACTTTTCAAGAACAAGATTATTGCTTAGGGCTCAAGAACGAAGAACGATCGTGAATTTCTTGGTTTTATGATATTTGTGAGACTATTCTCTTCTCTCTCTTAATTTTCTGCCTTTTATTTTATTTTTACGTTTCACAATGCCTAAATCCATGATTTTTGTGATCTCTTCAATTATGCGTGAGTAGATTTAATTTTCTAGGATTAGGAGAGCCCGGTAAATGAATATATGAGTTAAATATTCGATCTTTCCTATTATTATGATCGATATGCTTTTGTATTGATTTTGGTGTGCTATTTCGTATGAATTTATGAATTGATGGATCGAAAGATGAATTTTCGTAGATTTATATGAAGAATTTATTATCAATTAGGTGATGGACTGAAAAGTGAAATTTAATTGATAGGTTAGAACCCTAATTTCAATCAATAAAATTCATGAGAGCGAAAGTTAATTGAAATATCTTGTGACAATATGAATAATGATGTTTTAATGGGTCTAAATTGATTTAATGAGTGAGAAATCGGATTTAATATTAATTTAGGCACGATTAATAGTAGTTCGAAAGTATATTGTTAATCACTTTTGATTATTCGTCAACATAAGTAAATATTCATAGTAAATGGAAAGTTCGATGTAAAAATCATATATTTGCTACCGTGGTAATCCGACATCCTAGAAGTTCTTCCAACTTGATTTCTAGTAATTTCTTGGACTTGTGTTGAGTTTAAATAGGACCTAGGTTTTTAGTTATTTTATTACTCAAAACCCCTAAATTTGATCGATTTAGCTAACATAAATTGATAACTATTCGGTGATTGTCCCAAGTCCCTGTGGATCGACATCCTAAGTACTACTCGATAAGCCGTGCGCTTGTGGTAGCATTTAGTGATTAAAATGAAAATCACACAACACTCCAATTTCAGTTCTGATGTGAGGCCTCAATATACCACTTCAGGTAGGGCAGAGGTGGAAGAGGTAGAGGAGGTAGATGAGGCAATAAAGGTGGTAGAAATGGCAACTCAAACAACATGAGTGTTTGCCAATTATGCAAACAAAAATGGTCACACTTGTTCTTGAAATCTTGTAATGAGTTTGATCCCAATTTCACAGGGAATCCTGCCCCCAACTCAACATCAAGACCTCCTAGAAATGCTGGTCCAAGACAGATATCAGCCTTGGTGGCTTCTCCTCAATCAGTGAATGATTCCTCTTGGTACATGGATAGTGGTGCTACAAACCACATCACAGGAGATCTGAATAACCTCCATTTGAGTGCTGGCTATAATGGTAATGATTCCCTTGTGGTTTGGAATGGTGAGCAACTCTAAATTTCCCATATTGGTCAATCTATTTATCCTCATACCTCTCTTAGAATGCATCTTTGTCTTTCATGTTCATAATATTACTAAGAATTTGCTCGGTGTGTCTAAACTTTCTACCGATAATAACATAATCATTGAGTTTGGTAATGCTTTTGCTTTGTGAAGGACAAGACATCGAGGGAAGGTATCTGCTAATAGGAGTTCTGGAGGATGGTCAGAACAAGATGGTCACTCCAATTGAGGAAATCAAGAGCTCTCCTCAATCCAACTTGTCTGGTTATCTTGTTGAGTCTAGGTCTAATCAGGAGTCTAGTAGAATCCAGTGTCCTGATGTGAATAAAACCCTAATGTTTGGCATAGAAGATTGGAGCATCCTCTTCTAAGGTTTTGAGTCAAATTCGAAAAGTTGTAATGTTTGTTATCAATGAAAATTTGGCTTTTCGTGAAGCATGCCAATTTGGAAAATCTCATATTTTACATTTTGCTCTTTCCACTTCTCATGCTGCACATATGTTTGATTTAATACACTCTGATGTCTGGGGCCCCTCCCCCATCAAATCCACCACAGGGCACTCATACTACATCCACTTTATTGATGATCATACCAGATTCACACGGATCTTTCCTTTAAAAGTCAGATCTGATGTGTTCTCTGTTATCAAACAGTTCCTTGTGTATGTTTATAATTAGTTTGGTGTTCATGTTAAATGCATTCAATCAGACTGGGGGGGATATAGAAACATTGAGACACATCTTAAAGAAAATGGCATTATCTTCAGGCATCCCTGCCCTCATGCACATGAACAACATGGTAGGGCAGAAAGAAAACATAGGCATATTATTGAACTTTGTTTGACCCTTATTGCACAGACATCTATGCCTCTCAGTTACTGGTGGTATAGCAAGCAGCTGTTCATATCATTAACTCTCTCCCTACACCTGTTCTGAACAACAAATCACCATATGAATGTTTGTACCACACTCCTAGTTATCACATGTTTAAGGTCTTTGGTTGTGCCTGTTATCCACATCTCAGACCCTTTCAAAACATTAAGTTTCAGTATCACACCTCCAAGTGTATCAACTTAGGTGTTAGTCCCAGTCATAAGGGTTGGTTATGTCTAGATCAAAGTGGAAGATTTTATGTTACTAAGGATGTGGTATTTGATGAATTAAGCTTTCCCTTCCCAGAAAAGTTTGCACAAAGCCCTCATAGGTCTGTAGTGGTTGATCCCTCTACTCTGAATGATGCTAGGGTGTCTAGTGTGTTTTTATGGTAGGATCCTCAGTTGGAGTCACCACCTCAACAAAATGGTACCCCATCTTCAACAAGCAGTCCTTCTCATGATGAAAACATGTTTGAATATTAGTCTCCATTTCATACTCCTAACAGATTTGATGCTATTAGTCCACACCAACCACACACAGACACTCCCAATCACAGTTCCATTGGTGCCACAGTTGATTCATATTTCCATAATAGTCCAAGTCCAACCACTCCACCCCTACACACTACTACTTCACCTATACAGGCCATGTCTGATACTGATCAAAACACATCTAATCACACTACCACTGAAACACCTGTTTCTTTATCTAGTTCTCCAACACCACCTCCCAACCCAAAAGTAACCAATATCCATCCTATGCAACAAGAGCCAAGAAAGGAATCTTCAAACCTAAAGCCTATTATATGGTTGCTCACCATTCTGAAGCTGCAAGTGTCTCAGAAGCAATGGCTAGTGCTCAGTGGAAAGCTGCCATGGATGATGAATATGCTGCTCTGCAAAGGAATCACACTTGGATTCTTGTTCCACCCATAAAAGATCAGAATATAGTAGGCAACATGTGGATCTACAAGATAAAACTTAAGCCTGATGGTAGTGTGCTCACACACAAAGCTAGATTGGTGGCCAAGGGGTTTAGCCAAACCTATGGGGTGGACTTCTTTGAAACATTCTCTTCAGTAGCTAAAGCTCCTACTATTAGAGTGGTTCTAGCAGTGGCATATAACTGGCCAATTCACCAAATTGACATAAACAATGCCTTCTTGAATAGACCTCTAGATACACCAGTGTATATGTCTCAACCTGAGGGCTATGTAGATCCTGACATACCTCATCATGTGTGCAAGCTGCAAAAGGCATTATATGGTCTAAAGCTGGCCCCAAGAGCCTGGTTTGAAGCCCTCAAAACTCAACTTTTGGAATGGGAATTCACACGGTCTATGTGTGATAATTCTTTTTTTATACTTAAAGCAGGCAATCACATCCTAATGGTTCTTCTCTATGTGGATGATATATTGGTCACAGGGAATTCAACAGCCTTGATTCAGAAGTTTATAAACATGTTGGATAGCAGGTTTTCTCTCAAGGACTTAGGTCCCGTGTCTCATTTTCTGGGTATGCAGGTTACCAGGGATTCTACTGGGCTGTTCTTAACACAAACTCAATATGCTACACAACTGTTACACAAATTGGGATGTGATAATCTCAGTGCTTGCCCTACTCCTATGGTCACTGGTCTTAAACTGGATGAATTCCCTGGTGAACAATGCCATACACGACTAACAATGCCAAAACAATGCCATACACGACTAACATACCGCGCTGTTGAAAATGCCCCTACCTTTTTCACTTCCCGCTATTCCAAAATTTCCCCGGGCTACAATGAAAAACAACAAGCGCGATTCGGAGAAAATCCAAATCCCTCTTTCTCTAAAACAAAAGAAACAAAAACCCTTGCTGAGAAAAAAGATAACTCCCCTGTATTTCTCATCCCTGATTGAGGACGCAAGTATGTTCTGCATCTCTCCGCTCAGCCATAGCCTACTACACAAGAATTTCTAGGTAAACTTATTGAATTGTATTTCTTGTTTTGATAAATTGAATGTTTTTTTTTAATCCTTTTAGATAACACATCGTCGCTTTTTTCAGCAATTAGCAATGAATTAATTATTCACAATGGAAATTATTTGAGATGGCATTGGGAAAGTTCCGACATTATTGATTCAATGAACTTTGACGATCTTCAACTAGAGACGAGATCGGATAGAATCCAACTGGTAAAGTGTTAATTTTACCATTTGCGTCTTCAAATCCAGATGGGCTTGGAATAAAGCCTAAATCTTGGTTGTTTATTTCAAGGGTCGCTGTAAAGGAATAGTTTTGTTTCTTCAAGTCTTATTTTAGAATCACTTTGCTGCCAATTCAACTAAGCTATTTGAATTTTTTTTGCTTGAGGATGATGGTTATGGAAAATCTATTTATGCTTTGATCTGTGAGCTGAGTTTTAATTTGGGTTTTGAGGGTAGCCTGATTTCTATTCATTGAATTGTATCATCATTTGGGCATGTGTTTCTTTTGTTGGAACAGGCAATTGGCATGGAGGACATTGAGTGGTTTGCTACATTTTGAATCCTTCTAGAGTAAAAGACTTTGCAAAGTTAGTAATCTCACATGTTAACTCTTTTTCTCATGTTCTTTTGTTGATGGTAAACATGACATTCAATGAGTATTTTGAGAGGCCTAAATTTTTGGGGTCAGGTGGCTTTAGTTCCATTTTTATCATCTTCGAATGTGCTATTACTTGCTATCTCATCAGGATTAATGCATTCTAAGTGAAATCTACTCCATCTTGTAATTGATGTTTCTTCATGTGGTCACAATTGCTATTTATCTTCACACCTTGCAGATTCGTTCTTTATTAAACAAAATATTCAAGGAGTGTGTGTATGTAATTGCATAGAGGTGCACTACCCTCCAGCCCAACCCGTAATTGTTTTAAATTTTTGCCCATTAACTGTGACATGCCAATACCACCCCAGTTGAAGCAAGTTGATGTTGTTCTTCATAAAGCAACAGATGAGATTGTCCTTGTCAAAATGAGTTCTTTAGGAATCGATAACGAGGTTGTCTTTACTGTGGGCATGCTAATGTTGCAAAGGTACTCTATCTGTATCTATGTGTTACAGTTTAATTTCTTTTGGGTTACTGAGACTACTTAGTACCTTGTATCTGAAACATTAGAACTTTATGTTGGATATTTTTGTGTTCATAAATGTCGAGTTTAGTGCTATGATATGTCAAGTTCATAAATGTCTAGTTCATAAATGTTCATAAATGTCTAGTTCAGAAATATTAAAACAATGCTATGATCTTTTTACTAATGTTTATTCTTTTTACTATGTTATTCCAAGCCAGACATAAAAAATAGAACAGGATAGTAACCAAAAACCCGAAAATAATATGTTTGTGTTATACATTTGAATGTTGTTGGAGTTATGTTGTCATGCCTTAACATGGTTTATTTGCATAATTAGGATGCTAATGACATTATTAATCTATGCTAAAGTAGTGATTAAGTTTTTTTCCTTGAAAAAATAGAGCTTCCGTGGTTCAGACGGCTCCCACATGACATAGTGGACAATACTGGAGTTGGTGATTCTTTTGTTGGAGTACTCATATGTAAAATTGTTGATGATAAGCTTATTATAGAGGTATGCATGTAATGTAGTACACTCTATCTTTACTAATACTTGAATCATTACATCACTTCTTAGATAGTGATGCTGCTGTTATAATGTCTTTTCTTCTTGAATTTATGGTCCATTGATCACTAAATTTATGTCTCTTTTTTTTTATTACAGATTTTAGGTTTTAATAAAATTGAATTTGCAGATGTTCTAAATAGTTTCACGTACATCATGTGGAAAAATATATATGCCAGGTAAATGGACCAAACTTAGAACGTATATTTAGTCCAGTAAAGTGAATGATTATAGATGAAATCTTGTATAGTTTTTTTTTATAAACACGATATGGCTCTTTTGTTCAACTTCTCCCAATCACCATCTTCTCAATATCACCACAATTTGCATTACCTATGAATTTCTCTGCTCTCTTTGATGTCATGTGATTGAAGGCATGTTGAAAGATGGTTCGATGCTTGGAGCCGCTTCACTTAAGCATGGTATTGCTAGAGAAGGTCAACAAGATTTCTACTCTAGCTTTTATATATGGACATATTTGGTATAACTATTTTATCATTGGGTGATGTTTTCTTTGTAGCTTTTATGTGTAATGACAACATCAATCAAGATAACTATTCCTAGATATTAATAGAATCAAGTTTTTCTCTACCGGTGCGCTTTTCTTATTAGCATATGCGAAATGTGACTTCTTATTCTATTGTTCCATGTCCTTGATTTAAGGATGCTTATTGAGAAATATAGTCTTTTCAACTCATTTTTCGGTAACATTGGGCTCTGAGATCTTGTTATCAATCCATTGTAAATGGAACAACAGAGTAGCAATAATGTTGAATGGTGATTTGTTGGAGCCTTATTTGCTTTGTAAGATTCATAGGATCTTTTTTATCTTAAAAAAAAACAAACATATTGTTGCCTCTGTTTGGTTTGGTTGATTACCGTATATCTATATGTACATAATGTTTTTAGTTGTCGTCTTTGTAATATCTAATGCATTATTTGCTTTGTTGCAGTGAAACCATTAATAGTGAAAGTGAAAGATTTTAGGAAGGACTAACAACTAACAAGACATCCTTATGTACTTTATTGATGTATGTTCGAATATCTTGCTTAAATAACATTTTGTATTTTTATTTGCGTCGATCGAATTACACGGTTATTGGGTTATGCATTAGGTATATGATTTTGATTCTGGAAAACATTAGATTATGTAAATGGTTTTGGTTTTTATACGGTGATTAGTTATTGTATTATGAAATTTTTTTAAATAAAAATAGCCTATCGCGCCGCTAACGCATGTCGTTAATATACCTATCATCTTTTGTGGCTTGCGGTGCATGTTGCGAAAATACTTATTGTAGCATACGATGTGTGTCGCTATTGAAACTATCGGCTGGCCGTGTAAGTTGCGAAAATACTTGTTGTAGCATGCAATGCGTGCGCTAATAGAACTATCGGCGGCATGGAACTCACGCCGCGAATTACCTTGAACTTTTAGCGGCTTTGAACTTTGCAGCTTGCAATGCGTGCCGCCAATAGCTCTTTTGCATGTCGCGAAAAGCCCATTTTGGTGTAGTCAATGACCTGGTAATCCAATGCTTTTGACGTGTCAACGACCGGACCGGGTCTGATAACTAATTTGCTCTACGTCCAATATCGCTTCCTTTAGCTGATGTTATTTTTCCATGTTATTAAGGAATTCCATTGGTAGAAAATGATTAAAAGTAGTAATTATCGATCATAACAATAGAACATAAACTTACTGTGGATGGTAAGATCAAACAAAATTTGTGATATACATATGGTAAGATGAAGAAATGCATGAGTAAAGCAACTACGTCCAAAATCACAGATAGCCAAGTGAAAGCTCTCATAGCCAGTATCTAGGCATGCAACATACCGAAGACTTTGGTAAGTATCTTGGAGTTCCTTTCTACACTATAGACTGACCAAAGGTAATTTTACTCACATTCTTGATAAGACGAGAAATAAGCTCTCAAACTGGAAAAATGAAGACTTTGTCTAGAGCTAGCAGAAGGGTGCTGATTTACAGCTGCCTTGCAACCCAAACATACTATACCATGCAGACTATGAAAGTTCCAACTGGAGTCCTTCATGAAATGGAAAGAATCTGTAGGCATTTTTCTGGGGAGAAGAAAATGGTACAAGGAAAATTCATTATATGTCCTGGCATATAATTTGTCAACCTAAGGATAATGGAGGGTTGTGGTTCAAGAAATTACATCATATGTATGTGGCACTCTTGGGTAAACTTGTTTGGTAACTCTTAGTTGATGACCACTCCATGTGGATCAAAGTTTTAATCATGAAGTATGGAAGCCTTTTTGAAACACCAAAGGCCGCTAGCTCTTCCATCTGGAAGAATATCTGCTATGCGGCCAGATCCCTTAGAGATGGTTTTGATGCTACTGATGAGAGTGTTATCTGGAAATATGGTAAGACCACAAGTTCTCTATTGTAGAAGCCTATAAATTCTTAAACAATGAATAAGCTGCTGGGATGACACAAACTTGAGGACTACTTTGGATCTCCTTTGTAATAGGCATGTGAGCCCTTCCCCAGTTTGTGCTCAATACCATCAGAATTATGAGACAAACATCCATGCTTTGAGAGATTATTGGCTTTCACAACACCTCTGGAAAGCCTTGCTACCATGCACTTACTAGAGACCCTTCTTTTCTGCACATACTATCAGTGATTGGGTATCTTACAATATGCAGAAGCAATGAGGTACCAGAGATTGACCCTATATTTTCATGAAACTGTGTACATCATATGGTACTGGAGGAATCAAGTCCATCATGGACATGTAAATAAGAGACCCATATTCATGTTTTAGTTTAAAAGATTATCCATAGAGTCCATAATCTTAGGCTAGCCTTGGTGGATTGATGTATAGACGAGACCCTCTTTACTTTGCTGCTTGTAATTATTTCTGGATGTTACCACTTGTTTAATAAAACAGATTTTGTTTTTTCTAAAAAAAAGTGTACATGCCATGAAGAAGCCCTAATCTTGGCAACCTTTACCGAGTTCTTCTATGACCTTTTCCGGTCATCACGGCTATAAGAAAAAATGAGACCATAATTAATAACTGGAACATAAGTATCTTCCGAGTCAATGGTAGAATCAATTGTGATTTTGCATTCAACAAAGTAAGAAGGGACGAAACAGATGATTTTAGTTGATTTAACGAATTCCTTGACGAATGGCATGTCAGATTGTGAAGAAGCTCATATGCGTAAGTATGTATCGATATATATTTTGTGAATCATACACACATGGTAGAATTAGTCATTCTCTAGTATCTCCACTATTGTTTATATTTTTGTACATTGTCAATTCATTCAAGATTGAATACAATTAGCATTTCCCACTATGCTATCAGAGCTTGTTTGCCTTTCTTGATTTTCTCTATAATGTTCCTCATCTCACGCATCTCTCCTAATTTTCCAGTCTTTTTCCTTCCTCTTCCTCTTATCGTCCTCCACCCTAGCTATGGCCAACAACTCAATTGTTCTTGCCAGCAATTGTTCTTGTCCTGAACCAGATGATAGTAGCGTCATACCAAATGTGTCATCAAAAAAGGCCTTTCAAGCACTAGTCACCATACAAAATTACTTGCTACAACACGAGCAAAATATTCCAGAAGTTGTGCATGCATTACAAAAAATTAAGGATGTGATGCATTTTAGTGGAAGGGAAAACAAACAACTTTAGATGCATTTTTTTTTGAGAAGAAACGACTTCTTATATGAACATTATATATATATATATATATATATATATATATATATATATATATATATTATGGAATTTAGTGAATATTCATTTATGTTTTTATGGGGACTTTAAGGACTCAATTTTTTTATTCGTTAATGCATTTAAGCGAGGTTATTCATTTAGCCCCTTGCTTCAAGTCTTAACCGGAGAAAATTATTCATTTATTTATGAGGTTATTCATTTATCGAGAGTTATATTGTAATACACGAGCATTACACATCTTACCTAAAACAATCCAGTAAATTCTTATTACTTAGTTATATACACCGTTACTGTTGTGTAATATATATGCCCCAGTTGATTATATATGGTTGATTAATTTTCATCATTATATATATATATATATATATATATATATATATAGGGAACACTTGAAATTATCGCACAAACAGCTAATCTATAGAATGTGTAATCTTGCGTAGATCGACATATTAAATTGATAAATTCATTTGGATGCCTTTTTGGTTTCGCCAAACACTAAATATACTTGAAAACAACACTAAGAATGATTATTTCCAAACCAAGTTTTAAAATACACATGGCATTTCCAGTTGAAAGTGTTTACCAATGGTAATCAAATTATTGAACCTTTTCCAATAAAATGATTGCAGGTGTTTTGGGTCGACAAATAATTCGCGCAAAAAAATATGCTACTACGTACATTTGTCCCAAAATAATATTCACAATTGATGCTCCCTCTTTCAACGTGTCGTAGAGAGAAAAACCACACAAATTAATAACATATTATTTCCGTTTCAAAATACAAGTCATCCTACAATTTTTTTTTTGTCCCACAATATAAAATCATTCTCTATCTTACCCCTAATTTATTATCAATCCAACAACTTTTCATTACTTAACAACTATTGCATTAATGATAGTCAAGGGGTATTTTAGACATTAATCCTTAATCTGTGTGAAAACACGTAGGATGACTTATATTTTGGACCAGTGGTAAATATAGTATAAAATAACTAAGTTGTCATTTGATTTTTTGAATATATGTGTGGGTAATAGTGAGTCAATTTGACTTTTGGTAAATGTATTTTTTATTGGAGATTTAAGTACTTTGTTGGTAAAGGAGAAAAAAATAATAAATGATGAATTGAAAATGTAAAATGACGAGATAAATAAAAATAGAGTAAATTTCAAATCGATATATAAAAAGCGGAAGAAAAGAAAGTGACGATTTTTCAAAATTTTAGATAAAAAGAAAGTCTAGTTATCAGTTTTGGTGACTTGATCTCTAAACTAATGAATAAACTGGTGCAACTAATCGAGGCGAGGCGAGAATGATGGTCAGTACAATTAAGTATATTCAGATCTATGAAAGTCAGTTTGGTGAAGTGCAACTGAGTTTCTTTCAAGTCGTGATCGAGCTTTTGGTCTTACGAGTTTTCTTGAGAATAATTGAGTTCTACATCCGAGCGCTTGGTTACAAGTCTGGAAAAGTCGGTTTGAGTGAATTTCATCTCAGTGGATAACAACTGGAGTATTTATGACAATTCGACAAAGATCTTTGGCGGTTAGGGTTAGGGATTTATGCCTATAAATACCAATGTTGTAATCAATGCAATGTGTGTCTTTCAAGAGTGTGTTTTTCACATTGTGAGAAATACCTTGTAACTTTGTGCATAATAAAATATCTCCTTTTCTGTCCGTGGAGTAGTCGGCACAACGCTAGAAACCATGTTAAATCACTGTGTTCTCTTTATTTCTGTGTTTTATTAATTCCTCCATTTTTATGTTTGCATTGCTACTGTTTAAATATTTCTTAAACATCAAGTTTCTCCTCTGTGTTTTCAACAAACTAGTATCGAAGTGTGAGGTTCAAGATTCAGAGAAGTTGCAGGTTGAACAGAGTTGATCTTCACCAAGACCGGTGACCGGCGCTAGGATTTTGTGATCAAAGGTTTGTTTTTTAATTAGAAGGATGTCAGCAATGAACGTAAATATTGATAAATTTACAGGGAGAAACAGTTTCAGTTTGTGGCAAATCAAGATGCGTGCCTTGTTAAAACAACAAGGATTGTGGACTTCTTTATTTGATAAAGGGGATGTCGGTTCTGTAGATTATGCCAGTCTGGAGGAGAAAGCATATTCAACCATCATGTTGTGCTTGTCTGATGATGTTATCACAAAAGTTCTTTGAGAAGACATCACGCCAAGTTATTGTTGAAGCTTTAAAGCATGTAAATGACTAAGTCATTGACCAACAAGTTGCTACTGAAGCAGAGGCTATTCAGCTTGAGGATGCATGAGGAGGATAAGCTAAGATCATCTTGATTAGTTGAACACAATATTACTTGATCTCAGGAATATTGATGTTAATATTGAGGATAAAGATGCTGCTTTGATTTTGCTGGTTTTATTACCAGCTTCCTTTGAGAACTTTATGCAGTCCTTCATAGTTGGGAAGGATACAGTTGCTTTAGAGGATGTAAGGTCAGCTTTACATGCCAAGGAGTTGAGACATAAGGCAGCTGAGGTAGACAATCAGGCTGCAGGACTAGTAGTCAGTAGCATCAGTGGAAAAGAGCATGGTCAGTCTAAGAAGAAAAATTCCAAGAAGACAAGGTCTAGAGGCCCTAAATCCATAGATGTTTGCAATTATTGTAAGGAGCAGGGACATTCGAAATCCAATTGTTCAAAGAGAAAGAAACAGCAGGAGAAACGCTTCAGCACAATTGGCATGAGCATGATTGACGCGAGGACATGGTCCTAGTGGCAGGAGAGTCAGCACATCAAACTGATGTGTGGTTTCTGGAATTTGGGGCATCCTTTCATATTTGCCCTCACAGAGAGTGGTTCTCAAGTTATCAGTAGATAGATGGTGGTCAGGTATCTATGGCAAACAACAAGGTCTGCAAGTTAGTTGGGATTGACTCAGTTCAGTTGAGGACATAGGATGAAAGATTCTGTAAACTGAGTGAAGTTAAACATGTTCCACAAATGACCAAAAACTTGGTATCTCTCAGTTCTTTGGACAACTGAGGATTCAGTTTTAAGGGGGAAAGTGGTGTGCAGAGTGTCTATAAAAATTTAGTTTCGGTTATTAAGGGAGTCAAAAAAAGGACTCTATATATATTACAAGGGTCAGTTGTTGCTGGTTTAGCTGCTATGGCATCAGCTGAGATTCATCAGTCACATCTTACAAAACTGTGGCACATGAGACCTGGTCACATGGGTGAAAAGTGAAGCAGGTTCTTTCTCAGAAATATCTTCTTGGGAGTGTAAGGTCAAGCATCTGGACTTTTGTGAGCATTGTGTGTTTGGGAAGCTTTATAGGAGCAAGTTCTCAAAAGGGGTACACAACACAAAGTCATCACTTGATTACATTTTCTGATTGTTGGGGGCCATCAAAGGTGGAGTCATTGGGTGGTTACATATGTTTTTTGTCATTCATAGATGAATTTTCAAGGATGACTTGGGTGGTGGTGATGAAACACAAAATTGAGGCATTCAAGAGCTTAATGCAATGGAAGGCTCTAGTTGAAAATCAGTTGGGGAAGAAGATCAAGTGGCTTCATCTGAGATAATGATCCGGAACTCTCTTTGGATTGAGTTTGATACATTTTGCAAAACTAAGGGTATTGCTCGACATCATCTGATCAGAATACTCCTCGACAAAATGGTGTATTGAAAGAATGAATCAAACTCTTACGGAGAGAGAAGATGCATGCTCTCTCATCTTTGGTTTGTCAAGAAGATTTTTAGGCATAGAGTGTAAGCACGACTTGCTACTTAATCAACAAGAGTCCTCACACAGGATCGATCTCAAAACACCGATTGAGATGTAGTCGAGCAAGCCTCGCCGACTACTCGATTCTAAGGGTATTTGGAAGCACTGATTTACTATCATGTTATTGAAAGGAAACTTGAACCAAGGGCAAAGAAATGAGTGATTGTGGGGTATGGTGATGGAGTAAAGGGGTACAGAATTTGGTCAATGCCAGAAAAAAGAGTTATTCTCAGCGGAGATACATTTTTCGATTAAAATTCTATGCTCGGGATTCATCTCGTGGGGAGGATAATCAGAATCGAAACAGTTCTAAAAGCGAAAAGCGACAAGAAAGTGGAGCTTCAGGTGGAGTCAGTTGGAATGCAACAATCAACTGATCCAAGTCAGTTTTCATCTGATCTGGTTACTAAACTAGAAAGTGAGTCCAAGCTTGACCAAGCGAGGAAATGTCGATTCGACATCAAACCGAGAACATGGGTCAACAGAGTATAGCTGACAACAGAGCTATAAGATCCAATGTTGGGGTACCTCCCAAGAGGTATGGGTTTGATGATATGGTTGGATACGCACTTCAAGTTGCAGAAGAAGTGGATGGTTTGGAACCTTCTACTTACAGGGAAGCAGTGACATGTTCTGAAGCATCTCAATGGCGTGCTACCATGGGCGATGAAATGGAGTCATTCTTGAAGAATCGGACTTGGGATCTAGTTAAACATCCGGTGATAGGAGAGTTGTTACTTGCATATGGATCTTCAAGAAGAAGGAAGGAATAAGCGAGGAGGCGAAGGAGTTAAGTATAAGGCACGTTTGGTTGCAAGAGGTCCATCCCGGAAAGAAGGGTAGACTTTGATGAGTTATTCTCACCGGTGGTCGACATAATTCAATCAGTGTCACTTTGAAATGGTGGCACAATGAGGACTTAGAACTTGAGCGATTAGATGTGAAGGCAACTTTTCTACATGGTGAGGTAGATAAAGTGATATACATGACTCAGCCAGAGGGTTTCCAAGTTCCTGGTAAGGAAGATTTTGTGTGTAATTTGAAGAAGTCCTTGTATAGACTGAAGCAAGCTCCTAGGCAATGGTATAAAAGGTTTGATAGTTACATGATCCAGTTGGGTTACAACATAAGTCCTTATGATTGCTGTGTTTACAACAGTCGGTTGGAAGATGAATTATACATCTATCTTGTGTTATATGTGGTGTTAGGTGTGATGCCCGAAAGACAATTTTGTAATTGTTTTATTTAATAAATGAAATGATATTATTATTCATATTTATTATTCTCATATTCACCGATGTGACAATAGTATTTACACTACAGAAAACCCTAAAGTATATCGTTTATGTAATCACTTAACTCAGTGTATGGGATATACACGGGAGGATTGAGTTAGTGAAGATGTACTTAAAATACAATTAGCCCGCTAGTGAAGTTAATCGAGAGTATCGGGTCTCTCCTTTAACGTGCTATTAATGCGCCTGAACACAATAGGTGTGATTGTCTTATCGGACTTTCGGTTAAGAGAACCTAATGGGGCATTTATATATGATAGATATATCATATGAAATTTGGACCGATTTGATTAGAATTCACGATATAATTCCGTAATCGAGAAGTCTTATCGAATCAATCGATGATCATATTTATGGATATATCTTAATCCTGAGGTGATCACAGTCAACTGCTTGAATCAGTATGAGGTTTGACTTGACGGTTAAGGATTACACTAAGTCTGTGATCTGAATTACCCCATCTTGGCATTGTACTGGATTGAGTGAGTAGTCTGTGTTGTCACAGATACGGAATCCATTCCTTCCATTTATGGAAGTAGATAGACAATTCCCTTATTTGTTAATCCTAGAAACTGATTGATTGTACGAGTTCATATTACACTGATTAGCTACCAGTGAGTTGTATGAATTAATTGATCACTAGGGGGTTAATGGTAAATAAGGATAAGAGGTTCTAAAAAGGGTTAACGGTAACTTCCCGATTTAGAATGAACAGTCTGTGGAGGATTAATCCATATGTAATGATTACATCAATGGACGCTTATTATAATTCTCGTGAGGAGATAAATATAATCTTATAATCGGAGGAGTGCAGTCACGGGATTATGGTGGCATATTCCTGTGATTGATTTATCGAATATAATTATTTTGTTCGTAAGATAATTATTTATGTGATTTATCGGAGCCGCTGATTATTAGTCCATGGTCCCCGACGTGCCTCCAATATAGCATAGCTATTCTCGGACGTCGAATCCTAATAATATTAATTTAGTTCTTATTAGAATTTAATTAAAACGATATGTGAATTAATTGTTTAGTGAACTATTAAACTAGTTGGACTAAATAATTAAATATGTGAAAAATGCATTTATCATAATCTTGGCAAATTAGTGTGTTATGGCCGAAAATTAACATTGTCTAGGTCAATGGCAATTTTCGGCCAAGAGCATTGTTTTAGGAAACAAGAAATTGTTTTAAGACATGTGCACAAATATTTATTGGATAAATATTTATAATAAGAAATAAAGATAAATATTATTCTAGATTTGTTCTAGAATATTATGGGATTATCTTTTATTTATTGGATTTATTTATTTGCAAAATAAAATCCTTGGAGGACAAGGATTACTCTCCTATATAAAGAGAGTTCTCCCAAGCCTTACACACACACACATAATTTCGACTTCACTTCTTAGAGATGAGAAGAATAAAATTCGGCCAAGGGGGAAAAGGAGGAAAATCTTGGAGGTTTTCCGGGTAGCATATCGGAAGGATTCGAGACGAGGATTTCCTTCCACCGGGAGTTGCTTGGATCACACGTACGGAAGATCATGGTGCTCTTCACACAATCTTTTAATCTTTCTATTGCGGTTTTTCTACTTGGATTTTGAGATCCAAGAGGTATGTTCTACAACCCCCTTGTAGAGTAGATCTAGTTATTTTATTACGTGTAATTTATAGATCTAGATCCTTAAATCGCTTCCGTTGCGGATGATATTACTAACATGTGGATGACATGCTGATAGCTGTAAGAAAGAAGTCTGATGTTCAGAGTTTGAAAGGCCTTCTCCGTGCTGAGTTTGAAATGAATGATTTAGGTGCAGACAAGAAAATTTTTGGGATGGAGATCTGGAGAAATAGAAATCAGAAGAAACTATTTTTATCACAGCAGGCTATATACAAAAGATTTTGACAAAGTTTGGCATGTCAGCTGCTAAGCCAATAGATACTCCTATGGCATCAAATGTTCATTTGTCAGCTTTTGCATCACAGTCAGCAGAGGAGAAGGAATACATGTCAAGAGTTCCCTATGCTAGTGCAGTTGGCAGTCTGATGTATGCCATGGTATGCACAAGGCCTGATCTGGCTCAGGCAGTCAGTGTTTTCAGTAGGTTTATGGCTCAACTTGGAAAGAAACACTGGAAAGCTGTGAAAAGGATATTCAGGTACCTTAGATGTACATCTGATGTTGGCCTCATTTATGGAGGTGATACTCAAGAATTGATCACAGGATACCGTGATGCTGATTATGCAGGTGATATGGACAGAAGAAGATCTATGACTGGTTATGTTTTCACATTGGGGAATTCAGTTGTCAGCTGGAAAGCAACTCTTCAGGAAGCAGTGATTGGTTGAAGGAACTAGTCAGTGATTTGGGGCTACATCAGGATCAAGCTGAGATTTATCGTGACAGTTTGAGTGCAATATGTCTAGCTAAGAATCAGGTTCATCATGAGAGAACCAAGCATATTGATGTGAGGTATCATTTTCTGAGAAATGAGAAGAGGGTTGTAGTGAAAAAGATCAGCACCAAGGATAATCCTGCTGATATGTTCACTAAACCAGTTCAGCAGAGCAAGTTTTAGTTGTGTCTGGACTTGCTGAATATTCAAAGCTTGTAAACTGAAATCTGGATACTTAGCTGAGGACAGATCAGACTGAGTGGATTCTGTGGAGAAGTCTGGTACTGTACATCCTGGCATTGACGAATGCATCTGGTACAAGTACGTCTGATTATGAAATCTGATTGACTGTGAATGAGAGTTCAAGTCGAGGTGGAGATTTTCAGTTTTGGTGACTTGATCTCTAAACTGATTGTTAGGATGAATGGATAATGTGACAAGTGGCTTAATCTTGTGTGTCCACTTGTAAGTTGTTTGGATGATGTAGATTTAATCTGCTAGTTTTGGAAATGATCTAAGTTGTTAGTTTGTTAGATTCTATCCTAAGAGTATTTCTATTTATGTACTCAGAATGTACTAAGAATTATCAAGTCGAATATTACAAAAATATTCTACCCGTCGGTTTTATCTTAGTATCGGAGCCATGGTTACCACCGCCATGAGCTCAGCCACTGTACCGGCCACTGTCCCGCCTGAATCCACAACTCCATTATCTTCTAGCACCATGCAGAGAACCAACACAACTCTGAGTGCTGCTGGTAGCTCAGCTTCACCGTTTATTCAAGTTTCACAGTCGATCTCTACACCATATCCGTTTGCATCATCTTTTTCGACATCGTTTCCGGCCGTTTTTCCGACAACTCTAGCTTCTAGCATGATGTTTCCTTCCTTTGGGCTATCTGGTATGTCCTTTCCACCACTGATGTCCATACCAGATCTTTCAACCTCCATGATCAGATCTCTATCTTCCCCTGGCCCACCACTTCTACCACCGTTCACCGGAAACCTGAACCAATCTTGCACAGTCAAGCTCACTCGTGAAAACTACTTGTTGTGGCGTTATACAATTCTACCTATTGTGAGAGGTTACAAACTTGAAGGTTTTTTGTTGGGAACAAGGCCAAAACCACCAGATGTTGTGCTTTTAGATGGAATGTCAAGACAGAACACCTTGGCAGTGGATAAGTGGCAATCTACAGACTCTCTTCTCATAGGGTGATTGTTAAGCTCAATGACAGGGCAGGCCCTTCTGGAGGTAATAGTGTGTTTAACATCTCACGAGGTTTGGTCCACCTTAGAAACTTTGTTCAATAGCCTGTCTGAAGCTAGAATGTTAGAATTTCAGAGTGCCCTAACCAAAACTGAGAAAGGAAACTGATCTATGGCTGATTATCTTGCATTAATGAATTCCTATTTAGACAAATTAGCTGCTGCAGGTTATCCTATTTCTAAAACTGAGTTGATCTTGGCTGTTTTGGGAGGTTTGGACAAGGACTATGAAGCTGCCATAGTGAATCTTACTGCCCGAGTTGGTACTATGAACTGGCAAGAAGTCCAGTCTCAGTTGTTGACACATGAACGATTGCTGGCCAGGTTTCATCCTGGTACTAGTCTTGATGCTCCTCACTCTGCAAATCTGTCCCAACTAAACTCTAGAGGCTCCATGATAAGTTCCTAAAAAGTCGAATAATTCTAGATGTTTTGGACTCAATTTGGTGTCGTGTGTTGCTATTTTGCGATGTTTTTATCCTTTTTGGGCTAGATTACTGCGGATGATTGAATTATTGCAGGATGAATCGAGATTAGAAGAAAATGCCCAAAAAACGGAGCTAAAGTGGAAGAATTCAAAAACCAGTCTCTGTCATACCCAGGGTGTGACAGTTTCCAGAAATCTGATCCTGGCCAACGAAATGTTCTGATTGGTGGAAACTTTCACCACGTATTTTCCTTCAAATTGGCGTGTTTTTCAATGCAAAAGAGGAGCGCACACACTAGAATAGTCCAAGATTGATAGATAATTGATTTTGAAAGATTTTCTTGATTAAATTAACTATGGAAACTTATATTTATGATGTAATTATCCATTTTATACTCCCCTAAGTCGTGAAAATCATATACACGCCATATTCAGATTTCCTAGGCGTGAAAACCATTCCCATCACCATCTACTTTTATCTCTCAACTTTTCAAGAACAAGATTATTGCTTAGGGCTCAAGAACGAAGAACGATCGTGAATTTCTTGGTTTTATGATATTTGTGAGACTATTCTCTTCTCTCTCTCTTAATTTTCTGCCTTTTATTTTATTTTTACGTTTCACAATGCCTAAATCCATGATTTTTGTCATCTCTTCAATTATGCGTGAGTAGATTTAATTTTCTAGGATTAGGAGAGCCCGGTAAATGAATATATGAGTTAAATATTTGATCTTTCCTATTATTATGATCGATATGCTTTTGTATTGATTTTGGTGTGCTATTTCGTATGAATTTATGAATTGATGGATCGAAAGATGAATTTTCGTAGATTTATATGAAGAATTTATTATCAATTAGGTGATGGTGAAAAGTGAAATTTAATTGATAGGTTAGAACCCTAATTTCAATCAATAAAATTCATGAGAGCGAAAGTTAATTGAAATATCTTGTGACAATATGAATAATGATGTTTTAATGGGTCTAAATTGATTTAATGAGTGAGAAATCGGATTTAATATTAATTTAGGCACGATTAATAGTAGTTCGAAAGAATATTGTTAATCACTTTTGATTATTCGTCAACATAAGTAAATATTCATAGTAAATGGAAAGTTCGATGTAAAAATCATATATTTGCTACCGTGGTAATCCGACATCCTAGAAGTTCTTCCAACTTGATTTCTAGTAATTTCTTGGACTTGTGTTGAGTTTAAATAGGACCTAGGTTTTTAGTTATTTTATTACTCAAAACCCCTAAATTTGATCAGTTTAGCTAACATAAATTGATAACTATTCGGTGATTGTCCCAAGTCCCTGTGGATCGACATCCTAAGTACTACTCGATAAGCCGTGCGCTTGTGGTAGCATTTAGTGATTAAAATGAAAATCACACAACACTCCAATTTCAGTTCTGATGTGAGGCCTCAATATACCACTTCAGGTAGGGCAGAGGTGGAAGAGGTAGAGGAGGTAGATGAGGCAATAAAGGTGGTAGAAATGGCAACTCAAACAACATGAGTGTTTGCCAATTATGCAGCAAAAATGGTCACACTGTTCTTGAATACTGGCACAGGTTTGATCCCAATTTCACAGGGAATCCTGCCCCCAACTCAACATCAAGACCTCCTAGAAATGCTGGTCCAAGACAGATATCAGCCTTGGTGGCTTCTCCTCAATCAGTGAATGATTCCTCTTGGTACATGGATAGTGGTGCTACAAACCACATCACAGGAGATCTGAATAACCTCCATTTGAGTGCTGGCTATAATGGTAATGATTCCCTTGTGGTTTGGAATGGTGAGCAACTCTAAATTTCCCATATTGGTCAATCTATTTATCCTCATACCTCTCTTAGAATGCATACTGTCTTTCATGTTCATAATATTACTAAGAATTTGCTTAGTGTGTCTAAACTTTCTACTGATAATAACATAATCATTGAGTTTGGTAATGCTTTTTGCTTTGTGAAGGACAAGACATCAGGGAAGGTACTGCTAATAGGAGTTCTGGAGGATGGTCAGAACAAGATAGTCACTCCAATTGAGGAAATCAAGAGCTCTCCTCAATCCAACTTGTCTGGTTATCTTGTTGAGTCTAGGTCTAATCAGGAGTCTAGTAGAATCCAGTGTCCTGATGTGAATAAAACCCTAATGTTTGGCATAGAAGATTGGGGCATCCCTCTTCTAAGGTTTTGAGTCAAATTCTGAAAAGTTGTAATGCTGTTATCAATGAAAATTTGGCTTTCTGTGAAGCATGCCAATTTGGCAAATCTCATATTTTACATTTTGCTCTTTCCACTTCTCATGCTGCACATATGTTTGATTTAATACACTCTGATGTCTGGGGCCCCTCCCCCATCAAATCCACCACAGGGCACTCATACTACATCCACTTTATTGATGATCATACCAGATTCACACGGATCTTTCCTTTAAAAGTCAGATCTGATGTGTTCTCTGTTATCAAACAGTTCCTTGTGTATGTTTATAATTAGTTTGGTGTTCATGTTAAATGCATTCAATCAGACTGGGGGGGATATAGAAACATTGAGACACATCTTAAAGAAAATGGCATTATCTTCAGGCATCCCTGCCCTCATGCACATGAACAACATGGTAGGGCAGAAAGAAAACATAGGCATATTATTGAACTTTGTTTGACCCTTATTGCACAGACATCTATGCCTCTCAGTTACTGGTGGTATAGCTTTCAAGCAGCTGTTCATATCATTAACTCTCTCCCTACACTTGTTCTGAACAACAAATCACCATATGAATGTTTGTACCACACTCCTAGTTATCACATGTTTAAGGTCTTTGGTTGTGCCTGTTATCCACATCTCAGACCCTTTCAAAACATTAAGTTTCAGTATCACACCTCTAAGTGTATCAACTTAGGTGTTAGTCCCAGTCATAAGGGTTGGTTATGTCTAGATCAAAGTGGAAGATTTTATGTTACTAAGGATGTGGTATTTGATGAATTAAGCTTTCCCTTCACAGAAAAGTTTGCACAAAGCCCTCATAGGTCTGTAGTGGTTGATCCCTCTACTCTGAATGATGCTAGGGTGTCTAGTGTGTTTTTATGGTAGGATCCTCAGTTGGAGTCACCACCTCAACAAAATGGTACCCCATCTTCAACAAGAAGTCCTTCTCATGATGAAAACATGTTTGAATATTAGTCTCCATTTCATACTCCTAACAGATTTGATGCTATTAGTCCACACCAACCACACACAGACACTCCCAATCACAGTTCCATTGGTGCCACAGTTGATTCATATTTCCATAATAGTCCAAGTCCAACCACTCCACCCCTACACACTACTACTTCACCTATCCAGGCCATGTCCGATCATCGATCAAAACACATCTAATCACACTACTTTGAAACACTGCTTTATCTAGTTCTCAACACCACCTCCCAACCCAAAAGTAACCAATATCCATCCTATGCAACAAGAGCCAAGAAAGGAATCTTCAAACCTAAAGCCTATTATATGGTTGCTCACCATTCTGAACCTGCAAGTGTCTCAGAAGCAATGGCTAGTGCTCAGTGGAAAGCTGCCATGGATGATGAATATGCTGCTCTGCAAAGGAATCACACTTGGATTCTTGTTCCACCCATAAAAGATCAGAATATAGTAGGCAACATGTGGATCTACAAGATAAAACTTAAGCCTGATGGTAGTGTGCTCACACACAAAGCTAGATTGGTGGCCAAGGGGTTTAGCCAAACCTATGGGGTGGACTTCACTGAAACATTCTCTTCAGTAGCTAAAGCTCCTACTATTAGAGTGGTTCTAGCAGTGGCATATAACTGGCCAATTCACCAAATTGACATAAACAATGCCTTCTTGAATAGACCTCTAGATACACCAGTGTATATGTCTCAACCTGAGGGCTATGTAGATCCTGACATACCTCATCATGTGTGCAAGCTGCAAAAGGCATTATATGGTCTAAAGCTGGCCCCAAGAGCCTGGTTTGAAGCCCTCAAAACTCAACTTTTGGAATGGGAATTCACACAGTCTATGTGTGATAATTCTTTGTTTATACTTAAAGCAGGCAATCACATCCTAATGGTTCTTCTCTATGTGGATGATATACTGGTCACAGGGAATTCAACAGCCTTGATTCAGAAGTTTATAAACATGTTGGATAGCAGGTTTTCTCTCAAGGACTTAGGTCCCGTGTCTCATTTTCTGGGTATGCAGGTTACCAGGGATTCTACTGGGCTGTTCTTAACACAAACTCAATATGCTACACAGCTGTTACACAAATTGGGATGTGATAATCTCAGTGCTTGCCCTACTCCTATGGTCACTGGTCTTAAACTGGATGAATTCCCTGGTGAACCCTTTCAGAATGTAACTCTCTACAAAAGCATTATTGGGGGTTGCAGTATTTGACCTGTACTAGACCGGATATCACTTTTGCTGTTAATTACTTGAGCCAGTTTATGCAAGCTCCTAGAGTTGAACACTGGAAAGCCTTGAAGAGACTGCTAAGGTACAGTGAACCATGGTTTGCATTTTAAACCATCCAGTAATCTATGTCTTACTGGTTTCTCTGATGCTGATTGGGGGGGTTCATCTGTGGATAGGAAATCTATTGGTGGCTACTGTGTTTTCCTGGGTGAGTCCTTGGTGTCCTGGAGCTCAAAAAAGCAAGGAGTTGTGTCCAGATCCAGTACAGAGTCAGAATATAGGGCCCTATCAAACTTGACAGCAAAACTGAAGTGGTTGGTGTACTTGCTTGGTGAGATGCAGATCAGACTTTCAGCAGTTCCTACTGCATGGTGTGATAACACTAGTGCTTCTTACTTAGCACAAAATCCGGTGTACCATGCTAGGACAAAACATATTGAGATTGATGTGCACTTTGTTAGGAATGAGGTCTTGGCCAAGAAGCTCAATGTCTGCTACATTCCCTCAGTTGATCAAGTGGCTGACTGTATGACTAAACCCTTGACGCATTCTCAGTTTCAACAATTCAAAAACAAACTCAATGTGATCTCTACACCCTTGAGTTTGAGGGGGGGATGTTAGGATGTATGGATAATGTGACAAGTGGCATAATCTTGTGTGTCCACTTGTAAGTTGTTTGGATGGTGTAGATTTAATTTACTAGTTTTGGAAATGATCTAAGTTGTTAGTTTGTTAGATTCTATCCTAAGAGTAGTTCTATTATGTACTCAGAATGATCAAGTTGAATATTACAAAAATCTTCTACCTGTCGGTTTTATCTCTGATGAATAAACTGGTGGAACTAATCTGAGAAGCTGAGACTGAGAATGATGGTCAGTTCAGTTAAGTATATTCAGTTCTGTGAAAGTCAGTTTTGTGAAGTGCAACTGAGTTTCTTCTGAAGTCAGCAATCAGTTTTGGTTTGCTGAGTTTTGCTGAGTATAGCTGAGTTCAACATCTGAGCAGTTGGTTACAAGTCTGGGAAAGTCAGTTTTGAGCTGAGTTTCATCTGGTGGATAACAGCCGGAGCTGGGTCCACATCTGGGGTATTAATGACAATTCCGACCAAGATCTTTGGCGGTTAAGGTTTGGGATTGTGTGCCTATAAATACCAATGTTGTAATCAATGCAATGTGTGTCTTTCAAGAGTGTGTTTTTCACTTTGTGAGAAATACCTTGTAACTTTGTGCATAATAAAATTTCTTCTTTTCTGTCCGTGTAGTAGTCGGCACAACGTCGGAAATCGCGTTAAATCACGGTGTTCTCTTTGTTTTATGTGTTTTATCAATTTCCGCCATTTTATGTTTGCATTGCTTTTGTTTTATTTTTTTTAAACCGCAAGTTTTTCAATTGTGTTTTCAACACTAGCGTACCCATTAAATACCATTAACG
Organism: Gentiana macrophylla; assembly: GCA_026214975.1. NCBI lineage: Eukaryota > Viridiplantae > Streptophyta > Magnoliopsida > Gentianales > Gentianaceae > Gentiana > Gentiana macrophylla. The sequence goes on along the minus strand of CM047805.1, from coordinate 104,793,500 downwards.
CAAGTAAAGTACACTTTATAAAGTTTTGGATGATTAATGAATGAAGTATTATATGGAAAAAACGAAAATAAATATTTTTTGCTAGTATGAAATAACTAATATTAAGTGACGAATTAATTTATGATGTAAAATTTGTGCTGTAGTAGAGTATTGTTGGTCCCAAAGATAACCTTTTCTCCCATCCAAAAATGGCACAAACAGCTAAATTATAGAATAGTATGAAATATTGTCAACATCGACATAATAAATTATTAAATTTGGAGGGCTTCTCGCCCATCTGTAAACTGAATGTAAATCTACCTGAAAACAACGTGAAGAATGATAAATTTCAATAGAGTACTAAAATAAATGCGCATGAGATTTCCTGTTGAAAAATGCTACAACCATAACAAAAATTACAGAACCAATAACATAAAATTATCTACACAATTGATAATTGTGTATGATAATATCGATTAATATATGTGGAAACAACGCCGGATTAGCAACGACACTAATTAAAAGTGTATCTTGTTTTACCGGATATTAAATAATTGATATAAGTTACACAAAATAGATTTGTTCTCATTATCAATGGGCTGGGCTGGCATCTGCAAGGTTTGATATGATTCCCCAAGACAGCTCCATTTGGCAAATACACAAATAGTGACATGATTTTGGTTTTATGTTAATTATACTTGATTTGTTTTGAGATCTGCATGCAAAGTAAGTAAGATGACAACAAGAGAGAGAGCTATCCAAACATAGGTAACTCCATCAACCAGGCAAGTCCGGCCATTTATATATACATGTATCATCCCTCCATTAACTTCAAAAATTAATTATTAGTTGTGTTTCTTAAAAATCATACATTGATATAATGGGTGTTGGAGGAGGAGTTATCACATCAGTGGATGAATCTGCAGCAAGGGATTTCGACACGAGCAGCAAGATAACTCTGCCCGTGATTATCACCTGCATCGTTGCTGCATCGAGTGGCCTGATTTTCGGGTATGATGTGGGAATTTCAGGAGGGGTAACGACGATGGTGCCGTTTCTCGAAAAGTTCTTCCCAGAGGTGCTAGTAAATGCTGCAAAAGCTAAACAAAGCATCTATTGCATGTACAATAGCCAAACCCTAACATCATTCACCTCTTCTCTATACCTTTCTGCCCTTGTAGCATCCCTCATAGCTAGTCGCTATACGGCTGTATGGGGCCGTAAAACGCTATGGTGCTCGGAGGTTGTGCTTTCTTTGTTGGCTCAATACTCAATGGTGCCGCAGCAAATCTCGGTATGCTCTTCGTAGGTCGGATCCTGCTAGGAGTCGGTGTCGGATTTGCAAACCACGCTTCTCCTCTCTACCTATCCGAAATGGCACCGCCTAAATGGCGCGGTGGATTCAATTCCATTTTTCAGTTTTTCATTGCCATCGGTATCATTGTAGCAGGCTGTATAAATTATGGCTCATCGAAACACACTTGGGGGTGGCGCCTCTCCCTCGGCTTAGCCGCGGTACCCTCAGCCATCATGACTATAGGTGCACTTTTTATTTCGGACACACCTAGTAGCCTTGTGGAGAGAGGCCAGTTAGAGAATGCCAGGACAGCACTTACTAAAGTCCGTGGGGACGACGCGGACATCGATGGTGAGCTTCAATACCTTGTCAAGTACAGCGAGATTGCAAAATCTATTAGACAAGAGCCCTTCAGGACAATTTTCGAGAGAAGATTAAGGCCTCATCTTGTCATGGTCACCGCCATTCCATTGTTTATGCAACTCACTGGTCTTACCATTATTGCATTCTATGGTCCCGTGATCTTTCGATCGGTGGGTTTCGGTAATGACTCGGCTTTGATGGGCAATATCATTCTTGGGTTGGTGAATATGGTTTCCAATCTTGTCTCAACTGTTACGGTTGATCGGTTTGGACGAAGATTTTGGCTCATTCAAGGTGGAGTACAAATGTTCTTAGCTCAGGTATATACCATCTTGTTTTATAAATTTTTTAATATCGGAAAAATTAATCATACATAATCTCCGTTACATCACTAATGTTGGAACTAAAATGAATGATTTCGATACCGAGCAAAAAAAATTTATGATCATATATTTTACCATTGTATTTAAGAGTTGATCATATATTTTACCCTTTGATTTATGCAGCTTATGGTTGGAGTCCTCTTAGCTGCGACGGAGGGAACCGTTGGAACAAAGCATATATCGAAGAGTGCCGGTGCTTTAGTAGTAACTTTTATGAGCGTCTATGCTGCCGGCTTTGGTTGGTCATGGGGACCTCTTGCGTGGCTCATACCGAGTGAAATACTTCCTATGAAAATCCGAACAACCGGACAAAGCATATTCGTTTCTACAGGAATGGCCACGACGCGTTTATTTTGTCTCAAACATTCTTGAGTATGCTTTGCAATTTCAGCTATGGAACTTTTCTTTTTTATGCCGGTTGGCTAGCAGTGATGACGGTCTTCATCGTATTCCTCCTACCGGAGACCAAAGGGATACCGTTGGATTCAATGGATCAAGTTTGGAAACAACATTGGTATTGGAAGAGATTTACCGATCATGATAGTCTTGGAGGAGATTCAATGAGGAAAGATTCGTTTAGAAAGTTAAAAATAACACCGGGTGATAACGTGTCCATTGATACCAAATGAATGATGCCATGTTGAAGCTCGCCAAATCCCCAACCCTATCAAGTTATGAATAGTATGCATGTTAATAAAATACTACCATCAGCCACCTGAGTAAGAGTCGTTCTCGCAGTACGATTTACATTTGAATTTGAATTAGTCGGACTAGTCAGTTCCAGATACCTGAGGCTTTAAGAAAATATATATATATATATACTACAATCAGCATATATATCGATCATCTTTAAGTTTCTATTTCATCAACTTTTTCATTAACTTGTAACATATTGTGTATATTATAATTTCACAATGTATAAATTGTCTTTTATATTATTATAGTATTAATGAAACTGTTGTAATGGATTAATTGCAAAAAAACAAACAAGAATAACACACAAAATAACATGAAAATAAGAACAACAAAAACAAATAAAACACAGTGACTCAAAGATGATGCACTTGTGAAAGTTTGTATCTCTTTTAGTTGATTGGGAATGTTTGGGCATTGTTGTTCGAATCTTGTGTTTGTTAGCTCTCATTAATTGAGTAATATTGCTTGTTTGTGTTAGAGTCATAAACTAGCACTTGCACACACACATACTTAGAGGATATCGACTGAAGAATCTTTGTGTGGGAAAATGGATAGGGAGATTGATAGGTAAAACTGACCTTAAGTGGAATTCAGTTTCTTACACGGGGTTTATAGTTCATCATTTCCATTTGATGAAGGTGTTCCATGTAGGTAGCCAATGATAACGCTTTATCATTTGGGTAGAAAAGGACCCCCCTAATCTGGTGCCGTTTATACAATTGAATCGTCTAAAACCCTATCCGAACGAAGTGCTCGTTCGATTTGGAGTTCAATCCCGAGTTGGGTCTCCAAATTGTCCTCATGAACTTCTTCGGACAAGGGTGGCTATCGTATTAATGGATGGGACGAGCATTAAGCACCGGAAACCTCGTAACTTCATCATGTTGAATCATTAGTTTTAAAGCTTCTTTAGACCAAGGAGGAGACATTGAGTAATTGCATGCACTCGTAAGAGGGGTAATAACTAGATTAGAGGTTTGCACCGTTTACATAACACATGATCACTAAAGGATGTTTGGTAAGTAGTTTCGTTCCCACGATGCTAGTAGAGATATGACTTGAACATTGCATTGTCTTGGTTAGGCCCTTTTACCATTTAATCACCCCTAACATATTTTAGTCTTCAACTTGATTAAGTATTATAGCTTGATCTTAACACCTTACATTATTGTATTTTGTTGACTTTGACCAAAATAATATAGTCTATCGGTACTTGACCTCACATCTACGTGGATACAACCTTGTCTCACCCTTACTAGACTACAATAGTCCCAATATACTTGCCAGAGATTTTGGACACCTAGAAAGGTTCGATCATGTTTTTGGCACCGTTGTCGGGGATGTGTAACGATTGATACTTACATTGACTTAAAATTTTTGGGATTAAGTCATTCTTTCCTTAACTTTTCTTTTTAATTCATTTTTGGTGTTTACCAATCCTTGGTAAGTTATCAAGTGTGTTTAATTGTGTTTTTGTTGTTTCTATTTTGTAGTGAATGAATCGATCTCAACGCGGCACGGAACCCGACACTCCTTATATTTCGGTTATCAACACCTTTATAAGGGACAAAAACTTGGAAAGGAAGGTGGTCAAGCACGTCAAAGTTTGGATCTTGGTGAAACTTATTTACTAGGAAATCATCCAATCAAGAAGGTGCAATGGACGAAGCACAAGAGAATGCACAAGGAGGATAACCACAAGATAATTCCCAACACCATGAACAAAATCCGATTCCACCAAATGTACAACCCAACCCTCAAGAAGCACAACCACAAGATGCTCAACCACCACCTCAACCTCGACAAAACAAAAACCAAAACCGAAATCAAAACTGAAACCAAAACAACCATAATCAATATAACCCTCCAGCAAATCCTTAAGGCCATGTTAGACCAATTTGTGACCAAACTGTGAGAAGAAGAGACAAAATCAATAATCCTCTTCGTCTTCCCAACATTGATGCGAACAACTTCGAGATTAAATCTCATCCCTTTGGTTTTGTAGAAACAAGAGCTCAATTCCAATGGAAGCCATATGAAGATCCCAACAAACACCTCTACAACTTTGAGGAGATTTTTAATACGGCCAAGAACAATGGAGTTCATAAAGAAATGGCATGTCTTGCATTTTTCCTGTTTTTATTAATTGGAGAAGCCAAGGAATGGTTGATGTCACTTCTTTTTTATGCCGGTTGGCTAGCAGTGATGACGGTCTTCATCGTATTCCTCCTACCGGAGACCAAAGGGATACCGTTGGATTCAATGGATCAAGTTTGGAAACAACATTGGTATTGGAAGAGATTTACCGATCATGATAGTCTTGGAGGAGGTTCAATGAGGAAAGATTCGTTTAGAAAGTTAAAAATAACACCGGGTGATAACATGTCCATTGATACCAAATGAATGATGCCATGTTGAAGCTCGCCAAATCCCCAACCCTATCAAGTTATGAATATTATGCATGTTAATAAAATACTACCATCAGCCACCTGAGTAAGAGTTAGGTTCTGCAGGCACGATTCTGGCGTGAATTCCAAATTAGTCGGACTAGTAAGTTCCAGATACCTGATGCTTAAGAAAGAAAAAAAAATATATATATATATATATATATATATATATATATATATATATATATATATATACTACAATCAACATAGATATCGATCATCTTTAAGTTTCTATTTCATCAACTTTTCATTAACTTGTAACATATGGTGTATATTATAATTTCACAATGTATAAATTGTCTTTTATATTATTATAGTATTAATGAAACTGTTGTAATGGATTAATTGCAAAAAAACAAACAAGAATAACAGACCAAATAACATGAAAATAAGAACAACAAAAACAAATAAAACACATTGACTCAACATGGTTTCCGGCGTTGTGACGACTACTCCACGGATTAAAAAAGAGATATTTTATTTTGTACAAAAATTTACAAATATACTCTCTTACAGCTTTGTCTATGTTACAATAAATGCAGATATTTATAGCCTCATTAATTAAACCCTAGCCGCCATATTAATGTCTCATGTGTATTTCTCATAAATATCCTCAGCTATGATTCTTCAGGGCTCAATTGAAAACCAACAGATGTAACCAAACTCAAATGCAAAGCAATCACATGCATGTTCAACAGACTCAGCTGATATCACATGTTCAACAGACTCAGCTGATATCACATGCAACCTCCAAATCGCTAGCGTCACGCATTGTCTCTAACGGTAAATTCCAATCCGGTGCAATAAGTACCGGACTACCGGTGCACTAATAATCTTCTTCTTCAATGTCACAAAAGGTTGCATACCCTTCTCATCAAACACAAATGGTACCTCCTTCTCAAGAAAATGACTAAGAGGCTTGAAAATACGTGAGAATTCCAAAATAAACAGTCGATAGAAACCGGCATGCCCAAGAAAACCTCTCAATGTCTTCAAACTAACCAGAGGAGGTAGCTTCTCAATCACTTCAATCTTTGCTCGATCAACTTCAATACCTGCTTCGGATATCTTAGGTCCCAAACAATACTTTTCATTACCATCAAGTGACACTTCTCCCAAATAAGGACCAAATTAGTAACTTCGTAACGTTGTAAAACACGATCCAAATGGGAAAGGCACTCAACAAAAGAATCCCCAAAAATACTAATTTTGTCAATGAAAACCTTGAGAAATTTCTCCACCATGTCGGAAAATATCGCAAGCATGCATATTCGGAAGGTGGCCGGTGCATTACATAACCCAAACGGTATCCTCTTATAAGCAAACGTCCCATACGGACAAGTGAATGTTGTCTTCTACCGATATCCGGCTTCTACAAAGATTTGCAAATAGAACGAATACTGATCGCGTGTAAGTCACTTATACTAGCAAGAGGAATATGCCCATTGTAGATAGAAAACGAGCAAGGGTCGATCCCACGGAGACAATGCAACTTCTCATAGATAAACGTATGAAACCCTAACTAAGAACACATAGAGGCGGTCTACGACCAACGTAAGAACGGAAAGAAAACGGTATCCCTCCCCTCCTAAACTATCTCCTAGCTTGGTGTAAATTAATCTTCTTGTTTACCTCACTTGTAATACCTCTAATCAATCAGAACATATGTTTTAATTCATTATTAGCTAAGGGTGCAGTCTCCTAACCTTGTTTACTTCTATTTTCAGGCAGCCATCGACGATGATTAGCATGTTCCCAAAAAGATCGATCCAGACTACTTCCTAACTAACACTTCACTAATAGTCCTTCATTTTAATTTATGAATATGCAAAGAAAATTGGCCAGATCTAACTAAACGTGAATTAAACCTGTCGATCAAAGTAGCTGACGTCGAATCTCCAGAATTAGGGTGACCTAAGGCTGCCTCGATGCGTCGATATAGACCGTCGATGCATCGAGAGTGGCGGTTCCTACTTATGGATTACATATTTATTGTTCTGAATAATTATGGTGAATTACATATTCGTTAAACATTCACATCAATTACAACACACAGAAACAAAAGAATCTACCACATTGAAGACATAAAGGAACGTTCAAAGCTTCATACCTTTAATAGTGGAGGAATAACTTGATCAACTCAAACTAGTTGATGGCTTGGATAGAAGGAAACCAAAAGAAACTCATAATCAAACCAAGAACTTTTAATTCATATAAACTTGAATATTATTGAGAGTATATGTTACAGGAGGCTGCTACAGGTCTTATATAGATCTTGTACCCGACTTATACACAGAAAAAAAACCCTAGCCAACTTAGGTAAACATTGTAAGGTCGGTTAACTTTTTTCCCAAGGTCTCGACTCATCCGGCCTGATCCTCGACTCATTGGGCCCGTCTTTGCCTAGTTTTTTCAGCAGATCTCTTACTGGACTTCTTTCAATCGGCCCACTTACTTCTCTAGACCATATTCACATCCTCATTGCTCCATGAACAAGGCACTACCTAAAAATGGCATAAAACAAGACGAGACAGTACCGATTACTAAGGATAAACACGTAAATGCAGAATTATTACCAAAGTAACACACACACGACAATCGACATGCATTTCGTACAATAATAAAACTATCTCTCGTCATTTGAGCAAAAATCAGGGATAAATAATGTATAAAATATAGTACCAAATAGAGTGTTATCAACTACCCCCACTTAACTTTTGATCGTCTCAAGCAAAAAAGAGGAAAGAAAAAGAACTCTCGGAACAATATACATGTTAATTAAAAACAAACTTGTGCCACAAAGTCAAAACAAGAAGCATATCAACCGTCATCCATAAGTAACACATTAAACACTATTGTATTCATGACTGGTGTGTGTGTGTGAATAACTCTCAAATATCAGTAACGTAGACATAATCACATTATACCGACTTATAGTCTAGTTATCCAATCACAAGAATGCTCGCCCATTTTCGTCCTTTTATTGAGAGTTGTTCATTTTTTTTATTGTAGGTCAAGTCAACTGGGCATGGCGCATCGAGAACCGCGTACTACTTCAAGTCTCGTGTTTATCTAATTAATTATACGTGGGCCGGGTAGATTGTTGATAAAAAAAAACTTGCAAAGGTGGGTTTCTTGCAATAAATGATGAGAGTCAACTTTGCTATAATTTCGTGTGCATTTTACCCTATTTGTAGCTTATTCGATGTGATTTTTGGGGTAGTTAAGTGTTTTTATAGCACATTTCACCACTAGTTGAATCACGAGATGATAGGGCGTTTACGTCGAAAATATCGATATTTTTGGTGAATTGTGTGCGCTTTTTTGGCATTTGTCACGCTTGGGTATGTGGTTTATTTTTATTACATGTATGGCATGATAGAGGGCGTGACGAGGATCACAACGGTACGAAAATCGTCTAAAACGGAGTTCGTATGAGAAAATGGCGCAAGATTCAAGTTCGGGTGTTCGAAGAAAAATAAATAAATTTAATAAAATCATGTGTCAAAAACAGAATGTATCACATCCAGGGTGTGACTGTGGCTGTTTTTGGGACTCTTTGCGTAAGAAAAGGAAAAAATAATTAAAAAAGAAGGGAAAAAAAATAGCATTAGCAAATTTTGGAAGCGGGGCCCACGTCTCTACCATTAGCAAATTTTGGACAAAAGTCGAAATCTGCAAACATATTGGTCCAGTTCCTTCATTACGTGATTTTCCGGTGAAATTTGCAAAAGCATTCAGTCGGCTATTGTTTATTAAAAAAGTTCACTTGCGCCAAATTTGTGTGCATATTTTTAGAATAATTTTATATTTTCTCTGCAACAGTTTTTCCCTTCTATTAGATTATATCTATTTGATTTTCCTGCAAAAATTCCTAAAAACATCATCACTTTATTTATTTTATTTTGCGGTTTCAACACAACGGATTGACAAACCAAGTGGCGGATTGCTTCAACCTTTTTGTGGTAATTTTCTTTAGCTTTTTATCATGCCGTTTACCAATTTATTTATGATTTCTTGTTTTGTTCTTTAAATCATGAGTAGCTAATTTTATAATAGCTAAATTATGTGATAGAACTACGAAATTGATGCCTAAACGATGATCTAGGGATGAGTCGGTCTTAAAAGTTAAATCTTTTGAATGTTTGTGTTCTAAAACTTGAACTTAATGCCTTTAGTGGAGTCATGAACCATTAATTGATTTTACACACAACCTTTATAAATGCATTTTGCGAGGGAGTGTGCAAACTAGAGTTTTAGGAATGCCATGCACGAACTAGTCGAGTTTTTCGCAGCCTGTTCCTTGGTAAGGTTTTTCTAGCTAAGCCGTGAACTCGGTGGATGCGGAGCGTCTCATTGTTTTAATCATATTAGGTCAATTAAATCTCATAGAGGGGACTGTTGAACCGAATATAGGGTAACTAGGTTGTGGTATTAGCGCCTAAGGACCAGTTTAGGAGATTGCACCCACAACACATTCATTAGAAACCATTGGCTGGTCGGTCGGTTTAAGCTCGTCCCTAGTGATTCGGTAAAAGTGTTAAGAGTAGTGTTCTTGACCATAGTTTAGCTATTCTTGTATTCATATATTTTATAGTCATCATTTTTATTTTCTTGGCTATAGTTAATTACTTCCACCAATATTTGTGAGCCTGAACTAGATACAAAAGTGATTGTGGTACTTGACCAATTCCTCGTGGGATACGACCTTGCTCGCAGTTGTAGTACAACCGACCCTGTACTCTGCCGGTTAAAGTTGGTTGACTATAATTTGGCCATCAAGTTTTATGGCTCCGTTGCCGGGGAATCGGTCAATATCAGTAAGTCATTCAAGTATTTAGGATTAGGTCATTTTTATTTTACTGTTTTCTTGTTGTTTTGGTGATTGCAGTGTATAACCCGGAGTTCTAAGGAACCTCTACTTCCTTTGATCTCAGAAATTGAAGCATTTGCAAGGCATCAGAACAGCGTGAGGAAGAAGAAGTCTTTTTAGAAAGCATCGACAACATTTACTGAGTTGGAATCCGAATCAGAAGAATCAGAAATGACTTCGGGAAGCAGAGATTTAACGAATTTACATGATTGAGATGGGACTGAAGATGGGTTGTGGTTAGACCAAATGCTTACTCCCGAAGAGCGGGAAATACTAAACTTAAATAGAGAACCCCTTCAAAATCCGAGGGCACTTAATCTGGGACCAAATGGGGTCCAAAATCAGGGAGGTCAGCAGAATCAAGTCCGACAACAACAACAAGCCCCTCAGAATCAGAACAACAACCAGGTGAATGTATTTGGTCAAATGCCTTTTGACCAGAATCAAATGATGCAAATGATGATGCAAATGATGTTGTAAAATCAACAACATAATGTGAATCCACCACCAGCCGGCCCTATTCAGGCACAAAACTTTTATGCACAACCACCAGTGCAAAATCAAGTTAATCATGGAAGGATTTTGAGAGACTATGCGGCACCGACTATTGGTGAAGGACACACCCCTATCCGTTTGCCTCCTATTCCAGCAAACAACCTGGAAATTAAACAGCATGTGTGGTATCTCCTGAACGACAATGCACAGTTTCGGGGTAAGTCAACTGAAGACCCGAGTCAATTCTTGAACCACTTTATGCAAGTTTGTCGGACCGTGAAGATGAATGGAGTTTCTGAGGACGCGGTTAGGATGCTCTTATTCCCATTTGCATTGAAGGAGGCCGTGAGAGCTTGGTATAGGTCACTACCCCACGATTCCTTACACACTTGGGATCAAGTGACTGCAAGGTTTTTATTGAAATATTGTCCCCTCTCCAGAACATTGGATATGAAGGCGGATATTGCAAACTTTGAACATTTGGACATTGAGAGCATGCATGAAGCACGGGATAGATTTCTGACTATGTTGAGAAAGTGCCCGCATCACGGATTAGGCGTGGAACCGGTACATCTCTTTTATGGTGGTTTACGTGAGTCGATCAATCAAATTTGAATGCGGCGTGTGGAGGAGATGTGATGAGTGTGCAACCCGACATCGCATTGGCTACGATAGAGAGGGTTGCGAAGTAATGCATGACAGTGGAAAGCAGGAGAAGAGCTTTTAGAAAGCCAATTGGCTCGGTCAACCAAGTCGGGCAAATGAAGAAATTATGAGGATGCAATTTGAAATGGTGGAGCTAAAAAGCAAATGAGTGACATGTTGGCATGGCGGAAGGAATTCAAAGGGTGTACCACTTGCGGTGGTGAACAATGGTTCACAAATTGCCCCATTAAGCAGGTTGGTCAGTTAACAACGACTCAAATGTTGTATGATCGATCTCTTGAGAACCCTTTTGGCATAAACTCCATGGATATGAACCCATTGTGCTCAAATCCGTGGTCTACCAAACTCTGAGATCCGGGTTTGACATCAAATTGGCAACCCATGGAAGTGAACTTTAGCCAATCGAAATAAGCGGCGAATTATCAGAATTGGCGGGACAATCCCAATCTCGCATGGGGTAGAAATCAAGGGGCCGGGCAAACGACTCAACCGCAATTTGCGCAGCCTCAACTGAGTCAATATGCCATGCCCCCACAATCAGCACCACCACCTCCGGAACCCGTGCAACCAAAAAGCTCCACGGACCTTCTGTTGGAGCAAATGAACAGAACTGAAGGAAAATAACAGGGAGATAAAGGAGAATAATAGGGAGTTGAACAAGGAGTCGTGAAAGAGATGAAAAATTCCCATGTAAACTTGCAAAAAAGTGTGGTAAGGAATTTAGAGGCGCCAAATGGGGCAAGTGAATCTAGGCAAGTAAATGCCATTTTTACTAGAAGTGGAAAAGCTATGGGTAGCGATGTTGAGGTTCCCGAAGCTCAGAAGAAGGAAACAATGGAGAAGAATAAAAAGAAAGATGAAGATTGGGTGGTGATCGATGAGGAGCAAGAAGAGGAGGAGATAGAGGAAGAGTTGGAGAAGCCTAGTGCGGCACCGGAGAAGCAAGCAGACACGACACGGGAAGGTATGAACGACTCATGTATGAATTCTTTGACAAAACCTTTTGATTATCTAAGTTACCTTACCCCCCTCGTGGACCTACTAAGCCTACTATTTCGAAAAAGCAAAACAAGTGATATTTTAAGAAAAGTTGAGATAAATATCCCACTTGTCGATGCACTTGTTAATATGCCATCTTATGTTAAATTTTTAAAAGGGATTTTGTCTAACAAGTCTAAGATGGAGAAAGTTGTTTGTTTAAATGAGGAGTGTTCTGCCATTTTTCAAAATAAGCTACCACCTAAGTTAAAAGATCCGGGTAGCTTTTCCATCCCTTGCACTATAGGGCGCATGTTATTCCCCAAAGTGTTATATGATTTAGGTGCAAGTGTGAGCTTGATGCCTAGGAGGATTTTTGAGAGCTTGGGGGTAAGAGAGCTTAAACGGACCAGTATGACCTTGCAGATGGCGGATAGGTCGATTAGGCGCCCTATGGGAGTTGTGGAAGATGTACTAGTTCAGGTGGGTAAACTAGTTTTCCCTGTTGATTTTGTAGTGTTGGACATGGAGGAGGATAGTCAAACCCCGATTCTATTAGGTACACCTTTTTTGGCTACGGGTAGGACTTTACTAGATGTTCAAAAAGGTGAGATTACAATGAGAGCGGGTGATGAGACTGTTACCTTTAATGTCTACAAAACCATTAAGCATCCGGGAAATGATTGGGGCACGTGTGAGGAAGTACAAAGGCTGGAAGTTTTTCAAGAAACACCTATGAGTTTTGAGTTACCCAAGGAGGGTGTGGGTAGTGAGAGAGTCCCTAGGATGGAGGTAGAGTCGAATGTAAAATTTGGGGGATACGAGTCTTGCAAAAGACTATAAACTCGGCACCCTATCTTGTTTTTTAAATTCAATAAGTCGAGCTAACTACAATAAAAACAAGAACTTATGGGAGGCAACCCACATTTTTTTTCTTTAGGTTTTTAGGTTTGTTTTATTAGGAGTGTGATGAAAATTTGGCCTCGCATTTCGAATTACATTTCATGCTTTGTGATAATTCATATTTTATTTGTTCTATACATCTTCATACTTGTACTTACATACACTTAAAGTTTCGGCCTTTTGTCGTAGTGGATTCTTGGTTTCTATGTTGTGATTGTACAGGTACTCTGGGAGATGCATTGAAGGTTGTCACTTTGCATGGTTGCGCCCAGTTTCCGGTTCAGCTAAGTCTTTCTTTCTTTACTTTATCAATCACACACCGAGGACGGTGTTACGTTTTAAGTGGGGGGTGGTAGACTTAGCTTCACTTTACTACCATGTGCTTTAATTTTATGCATCGAATGAGCTATATGCTTAGTGTTTGGTCCATTAGAGTAAAAACTGAGCTATTTTTAAATTTTTCATGGTTTTGATGTTGCGAATCCTATGTAATTCATTGAGTTCTTTGGTTAAAATTGAATGCATGCGAGTTAAACTTTTATCTTGTTGTGGAAATTGAATTCTTATGCATGTAATAACTTTGCTTTCATTAATTGTGGTTGGTTAGTGAATGATTATAGATCTTGTAGACATTAATATGTTACCAGAACTATACCATTAACTTGAGAGCGTAAAAGAGAGGTCAATCTTGATGGATTAAGGGATGACGGTCCTGGCATTTCTTTGATTCAACCAGAGCCAAATAGCCGACCATGTACATAATTTCCACAGAAACCCCTCTAAGCCTTTGTAGGGTGGTTAGACCCCCACCTGAACTTAGCCATTCATTGATTAGCCAATAATTACCAACCCTTAGCCTTAATTTGTGGTCTACATTTCTTTGACACCCTACGAGTGAGTTTTAATCTTATTTTGAGCACACTTGCTAGCATAAGTGTGGGGTGGTGAAGATGTGTATCCAAGTATGGTGTTGGTGGATCCTTTGCTTTACGAATGAGAAGGGGTAGTGAAGTGTTGGTGTTTGACTTACCCAAAAAAAAAAATGAATAAAGTTGAGTCAAGAAATGTGGAGAAAAGTTTTCGAGTTAATATTTCCAATATAATGAATGGCGATGGGATGAAGTAAATTGGAGTAGATGTTCTTGAATTCTATGTTAGCTTGTTATTGGTAACAATTATTTTTGCAAGTTATTGTGGAGTTTTATTTTGGTGGCCACCGTTTTTGAGTCCTACTCCTGTTTATGATACAGTATCGAAAGGAGGTGAGATATGAAGTATATGCAAGATGTTTTGATTAGGCTCACTCATATTTCTCTTTTGATATTCCTTTATCCTTTCGAATAGCCCCGTCCCTAGCCTAACGTTACAACCGTGCAAGTCCTGCCTGACCTTAGTTCGCCTTGATTGACCTCGATTAGTGGAGATGATTATGAAGTATAAGCCTATGGTGTAACGCCATTAGTCATGCATCTATAATCTGAGCCGGTTAACCGTAATTAATGATTGAGAAGTTATTCGCACACACACATTCTGTTTCCATGATGAGATTTTTTTTGGCTCGTGTTTATTCGCTTGTTGACTAGTTTTTACTCATTGAATATATTGGTTTCCCGTATGATCGCAACGTTGATCTCATGATTTATTTTTTTGAATCGCTTGATTTGCTCGAGGGCGAGCAAACGCTAAGTGGGGGGTAGTTGATGAGAGTCAACTTTGCTATAATTTCGTGTGCATTTTACCCTATATTTGTAGCTTATTCGATGTGATTTTTGGGGTAGTTAAGTGTTTTTATAGCACATTTCACCACTAGTTGAATCACGAGGCGATAGAAGCGTTACGTCGAAAATTTCGATATTTTTGGTGAATTGTGTGCGTTTTTTGGCATTTGTCAAGCTTGGGTATATGGTTTATTTTTATTACAGGTATGGCGTGATAGAGGACGTGACGAGGATCACAACGGTACGAAAATCGTCTAAAACGGAGTTCGTATGAGAAAATGGCGCAAGATTCAAGTTCGGGTGTTCGAAGAAAAATAAATAATTTTAATAAAATCATGTGTCAAAAACAGAATGTATCACACCCAGGGTGTGACGGTGGCAGTTTTTGGGACTCTTTGCGTAAGAAAAGGAAAAAATAATTAAAAATGAATGAAAAAAAAAATAGCCTTAGAAAATTTTGGAAGCGGGGCCCACGTCTCTACCATTAGCAAATTTTGGACAAAAGTCGAAGTCGGCAAACATATTGACCCAGTTCCTTCATTACGTGATTTTCCGGTGAAATTTGCAAAAGCATTCAGTCGGCTATTGTTTATTAAAAAAAAGCTCAGGTGCGCCAAATTTCAACTGACTTCTGTAATAATTTTATATTTTCTCTGCAACAGTTTTTCCCTTCTATTAGATTAGATCTATTTGATTTTCCTGCAAAAATTCCAAAAAACATCATCAGTTTATTTATTTTATTTTGCGATTTCAACACAACGGATTGACAAACCAAGTGGCGGATTGCTTCAACCTTTTTGTGGTAATTTTATTTAGCTTTTATCATGTCGTTTACCAATTTATTTATGGTTTCTTGTTTTGTTCTTTCAATCATGAGTAGCTAATTTTATAATAGCTAAATTATGTGATAGAACTACGAAATTGATGCCTAAACGAAGATCTAGGGATGAGTAGGTCTTAAAAGTTAAATCTTTTGAATGTCTGTGTTCTAAAACTTGAACTTAATGCCTTTAGTGGAGTCATGAACCATTAATTGATTTTACACACAACCTTTATAAATGCATTTTGCGAGGGAGTGTGCGAACTAGAGTTTTAGGAATGCCATGCACGAACTAGTCGAGTTTTTCGCAGCCTGTTCCTTGGTAAGGTTTTTCTAGCTAAGCCGTGAACTCGGTGGATGCGGAGCGTCTCATTGTTTTAATCATATTAGGTCAATTAAATCTCATAGAGGGGACTGTTGAACCGAAAATAGGGTAACTAGGTTGTGGTATTAGCGCCTAAGGACCACTTTAGGAGATTGCACCCACAACACATTCATTAGAAACCATTGGTCGGTCGGTCGGTTTAAGCTCGTCCCTAGTGATTCGGTAAAAGTGTTAAGAGTAGTGTTCTTGACCATAGTTTAGCTATTCTTGTTTTCATATATTTTATAGTCATCATTTTTATTTTCTTGGCTATAGTTAATTACTTCCACCAATATTTGTGAGCCTGAACTAGATACAAAAGTGATTGTGGTACTTGACCAATTCCTCGTGGGATACGACCTTGCTTGCCGTTGTAGTACAACCGACCCGGTACTCTGCCGGTTAAAGTTGGTTGACTATAATTTGGCCATCAATAAACTTTGTTTAAATCTAACACTGAACTTGCTACCCTCTTGCCGAAGAATTTCTTCTTTTTCGGGCAGGTCTCTCAATAATCTATATATCCTCAAGGTCGGCTCATTTTGATAAACTACCAAATCCATAAATCCTTAGCCTTTTGTAGAATCCACAACTTGAGCTAAATGAACCAAAGGTAATACAATATTGGACAAGGTCAACTCAAGTCAACATAATGCGTCATCGATACTGCATACTAAAGAAGTGAGTTATATGTGCTTAAAAAGGCCGATTTACAATGAGAATATGGGGTTAATATGTAACTACTTCAACAGTCGACACACTCTTGTCTATTGAGTTGTGAAACCAAGATGTAATTAATTAACTCCAAAAGTTCAAAGACTTCAAATCTTTGCAAATCTTGTTCAAGAAGAAACAAAAGAAAGTGGTGAAAAATTTATCAAAAGAGCCTAGATAATTGAATAAGTGATGAAATGCAACACCGAAAGCTAAGTGGTGTCTCTACCCCGCACTTAACCTAAACAATTTCCCTAATGTTTATAAAGAGTGAAATGAAGAAAGGAACTTAGCTCAGGTTTAGCGTGGAGCTCAGAAAGCGAATCGGAAAGCTTCAATCGTGGGCAAAATAAATCAATCTGTAGAATCTGCAATAAGTCTTATACGAAAAGCAATCCGGAAAAGTCGAGGTAAAAGAAACCGATATAATCATAAAGTAAATCAGTAAGATAGCAACAAAATTAACTCCAAACAATTTAAGCTCACAAATAATCATTATTAAAAGATAATCTTTACGGAAGTTTGACCAAAGTTGGAAGGAAAAAACACTAGAAAGAAAAACAACATAATTGAGGAATAATAAAGAAAACATAAACTAGTCTAAAATATCATCATACGTGTAGTAGTAGTAGTTTTCTTCATCTTCGTCATGTCTCTCAAAACTAGAAGGTGGAGATGATCTTGAAGGTCCAGTGCAGAAGACGCAGACTCTATGAACTGGTCGGAGTTCTAGGTGGAGGAGCAACAGGTGGCATGCCGAGATGAGCAATGATACCGTCAATCTTCGCGTGGAGTGGAGAAAACTCCCTCGCAAAGCCCTCATTGATCTTCTACTGAGATCTAGTTCCACCGTGGACTCGTGTGCGCTCCCGCCTATCTACTCGACGAGGTCAGGACGGTCCAGTATAACCAGACATCTACTTGGTGCTCAGAATAGGCTTGGGCTCCTCCCAAGCATCACCATCCACAGTAGCAAACACATAAATCATGTGACCGTAGGCATGGGCGGAGCGAGGATTATTGTTTAGGTGGGCGGAATTCTAAAAATTAATTGTCGCGGAAAAAGTGTTTAATTTTTTTTTCCGTAGATACATATAAGAAATTTGTTGTGGGTTTATACATATAAGAAAGTTGTTGTGAGTTTATATTATAAAAAGACATTGACTATATTATTTTTCATATTAATAATTGACTGTAAAAAAAATCTGAAGTTTAATAGAGTAAATAAGTTTACAAATTTTTGGATTGTCATATCAATTATCTCTTTTTAGTTTTATATATCAACTATCTTTTTAAAATTTTAAGAAAACTTGAGAAAAAAAGTGTTGAAACTTTGAGTAAAAAAATAAAGAATTTGGAGTTTAATATAATAAACTTTTAGTAAAATAATAAATAAAAATTCTTCAAAAAATAATGGAGGAGAGGGATTCAAACTCAACCCCTTCCGCTAATGGTATATCGACCTTTGGACCCTTTGCATCAGCACACATAATTTGTACTTTTTAAGGAACATACAATATATATTACATCAATTGCAACATATTACCGAATATGAAGGCTATTTTAGTAATTTTTCGGAAAATTTAAGGGGGGCACGAGCCCCCCTTGCCCCTCTATAAGTCTGCCCCTGCCCGTAGGGCATCAGCTCTCGTGTACTAGGGTCGGCAATAGACCGAATGCGGCGGTGCATCAACAAGCCAACATTCACCTCCAACTCCTGTTCAATGTAATACATCAACTCAGTCTGCTTCTTAGTGACCGAAGCAACATAATCGTCCAGCAGCAGATGTGCATATACATACCGATGCCGCAGCTTCCGGTCCCAAGTCAGGTCATCCTCGATAAAGATGGTCGGAAACTCCTGCAAATTGCGCTGCCAGACGACCTCAAAGTACTCAACTATCATCTACAATCTCTCCTCATTGGGCACAGCTGTGGCCCTAGTGTAGTCATCATCAGTCACATGTGCGATTTGAGTCCAGAAGTAGTCATTGATCCTCTCAGCTGAGAAGTCAACTTTCACACCTCTAACCATCGCAAACGTCGCATGTGGATTGCCAAAACGCATAAAACTTTCTTACCATTGTGGCGTTAAACTTGGCCGGGACCTCGACCACTCTCAACCAACTGTGGTGCGTCAATTAAAAGACCTCGGCCACGTTCAACCAACCAGAATACGTGTGTTCCAGTGCATGCAGAATGACTCATAAATCTACAATGATGTGAATTGCTCCACCCCGTCAATGAGTGGATTAACATCTCCCATCATGTCCTACCGACCACTTGGTCTCCTATTGGTACGGTTGCATTTTGGACCCATCTGAATTGGAGGTTAAGACAGCTAACCTGTTTCTGAAACATGACTGGAGCCCAATACGTTGAGAGGGGTTCTCGCTGAATCGAGTGCAAATTCCTAGTATTTGGAAACAAAGAGTGGATTATGCTAAACTATAGGAAGTCTCGGCCGCTTGAAGTCGGTCTTCGCCGGATTGAAAGACTGAAACTGGAATTTCTCTGGAAAAATTGCTACAAACGATGAAAATGAAGAACATGGATGAACAAGAGCAATGGAAGCAGCAGGAACAACCGAGAATTTGGTTCAGGTTTAGGTTTGGAATTGGAATTTTCGTGGTGTGGTGGGCTGCCGGAAATTTAAGAGGAGGAAGAAGAAGAAGGAGAAGTGGTGTTTTGGTGATGGAAATGAAGGTGAAGGTGTGGTTTTTAAATAGGTGAAAAGAGTAGAAGGTGGAGTGGTTTAGTGGGAGAGTGGGAGGAGTTATGGTGGAAAGGATTGAGGGCGATTGTGAGGGGATTGAGGCGAGGGAGTAATGGTGGAGTGTGGAAATATGTAAGAAAGTAGGGACATGGGAAAGGGGACTGCTGTTGTAGTCTGCCAGCTGACTCGATGATGTGCGTGTGCCTCACGTGCCATCGAGGCTTCCGAAATTTCTTCATAACCTTGGAATTAGGGTTCTGGGGTCCTCGACGTGTCGAGCGTAATATCTCCAAGTTGAGGTAACCCTTTTTCCAGAATACTCAAGAACTTCAATCTAGGTTACCATTCACTGGACCATTCTATATTCATACTCAAGAATGATTCCATTAAAGCCTAACTTCAGCCCTTCTTTTGTTTTTCTCCGACTCAAACCTAACCTATTTCACCTAAGCGTCCATCAACTAAAATAAAACCTTCCCACCATCCATTGGATTGTATCTTTTGGATGCGAAAGGATGAAAAAAGCTCGATTTACACAAGGGTTACTTTTATTGACTCGATCTAACCTAAGGGATAAGAAGTAGTTCTGAGTTTATAGTCCTCAGTTAGACTTAACTTCTGACTCTCTGTCAGTCAGAGTTTTGGACTTGCATCCGCCAGACTCACACTCGAGAAGCCTTCCCCGAGGTACACCTGCCTCCTCTCTTTATTCTTCTTTGTTGTCTAGGAGTGCGCCCTTTCAGACCTCCCCAACAGTTCTTTGAGCTCTTCTCTTAGCACGTTTGGCTCTTTTGGACCGAACACTAGGCTTTCCTCTTATGTTTCACTTCTTTTCTTTAACGCTTGAAGACTCCACTTTTTCATCCCTAACACTCAATCTTGCACTATGCGGGGTTGTCTCTTCCACCTCCATGGGAATAAGACAACTAGCCTCTCTTGGCGCTTCGTAGTGGGTCTTATCTTCTTGCTCTCAAAGAAAAACAGTCGGAAATTCATGATCTCTGGCACCTGGTACAACAACCTTCTTTTGTATGCCCTCAACGTCCAGCCCCTCAGCATCCTGGGTATACATATTAGACGAAATAAATACATTGCAGTCTCCTGGTCGATTCTTCAATGGCTTCAAAATCTTGAAAGGATACAACTTCGTTATTGGATCTCAAGGTTATGGTTCCGTTATCCATGTCTATCAGTGCTCGACTGGTGGCCAAGAATGAACGTCCAAGGAGCATAGCGGCACTAGGGTCCTTGGGGACATCCAAGACTAAGAAGTCAACTAGGTAGTCGAAACCACCAATTGTGTCTGTATAGTCTCTTAGCCAGCCAGCGATCATGCCGACTTGGAGATCCACGCACCGCATAGTAATATGATGGTTCATGTCGAATAAGAAACCTGCCTTGAGGCAATAGGAAAAATGGATGATGTTGGTGCTAGCTCCGGAATCACACAGGGCCAACCCTAAGGATCTAGCATTGATGGATATTGCTAGCCTAAAACTACCAGGGTCACTCAACTTCTCGATCCCTACGGAGTCTAAGTCCTCCTCAGGCTCCGAGGTTTCGTGAGCTGGATCATATTCTAGATCTGAATTAGATGAAATATCAATTACCGGAATAGGAGACTTACCTTGCCTCCACCGCTCATATTCATTCAGGATAGCTTCTCTGCCTTTTTAAGAGCATCTTCATCCTTTATCTTTATCCTTTTATTTTTCTTTTCATTCTCGTGCAAACTCCTATACTTCAGGTCCGGATACATCGAAATTGGCTTTACGTTCAATGCAAATCGCCCTCAAGGTTGCATGGTGCTTATCTGTTTCTACTGTTGAGAACCTTCCTGTATGAGAATCAAAAGTGTTTTTGCAAAACCCGACATGAAAACAAAAGAAAAACAAAAACAAGGTTAGCAAAACTTTACGCCTCGGTTGGGTTTTATCCTAACTTTTTTGCGGACCTACTAACTAAAAACTAAGAGGGATAAACATAGATACGCAGAGAAAAGGCCTGAACACAATTTCCAGGCTCTGGATGCATCAAGATGCTGTCTCATGGAATCGAGGGATATATTCTATTTTCTGAACATACAACAACACAGATTCTTGCTAAAACGGCTCAAGACTCAAGAGAATAAATAAAAACAAATAACAACAACGTTCTTAATTAAGATTTGGTAAATTCATCATAAGAAATTGGCCATTGTCCCAGACAATGGATCTAGAAAACCTTGATCGCGTGTAAGTCGCTTATAATAGCAAGAGGATTAGTCTTATTGTAGATAGCAAACGAGAAATGGTCGATCCGACATGGACAATGCAACTTCTCGTAGATGAACGTACTATACCCTAACTAAGAACACATAGAGGCAGTCTACGACCAACATAAGAACAGAAAGAAAACGGTATTACTCCTCTCCTAACGTATCTCCTAGCTTGGTGTAATTAATCGTCATGTTTACTTCATTTGTAATTCCTCTAATCAATCGAACATGTGCTTGAATTCATTATTAGCTACTGGTGTAGTCTCACAACCTTGTTTACTTCGGATGCAAGGACGAGAGCGTCTATGTGTTATTAACCTACCTCAGGCTGTATTAACTCACACGTATTAAGTTTTAGGAATTGCCGGCTCAAGACCGAGGACCTCTTCAGGCAGCTATCGGATGGCCAAATTATAGTAAACCAACTTTTGCCGGCGGAGTACAGGGTCGGTTGTACTACAACGGTGAGCAAGGTCCTATCCCACGAGGAATCTGTCAAGTACCACAATCACATTCGTATCTAGTCCAGGCTCAAAAATATTGGTGGGAGTAATTAACTATAGCTAATAAAAAAATAACGTTGGAATATATGAATGAGAGAATAGCCAATAGCTCTAGGCGCTAATACCACAACATAGTTACCTTATATTCGATTCAACAGTACCCTCTATGGGATTTAATTGACCTAATATGAACAAATATTTTGAGATGCTCCGCATCACCGAGTTCACTGCTTAGCTAGAAAAACCTTACCATGGAACAGGCTGTGAAAAACTCGACTAGTTCGTCCGTGGAAATTCTAAAACTCTAGTTCGCACACTCCCTCACAAAATACATGTATAAAGTTTGTGTGTTGCATCAATTAATGGTTTGCGACTCCACTAATAGCATTAGGTTCAAATTTAGGACACGAACATTCAAAAGGTTCAACTTTTTAGCCCTACTCATCCCTAGATCATCGTTCATGCATTAATTTCATAGTTCCATTACATAATTTAGCTATCAAAAATTTAGTTACTCTTAATAATATCAAGAACGAAAGAAATCATAAATAAACTGATAAAAACATGATAATAAAAGATGAATAAAAATTACCAATGAAACCGTAGCAATCCAGCACTCGAATCGTCACTTTGTTGTGTTGAAATATTAAAATAAAACAGAAATAAAGTGTTGATGTTCTTGTAGAAATTGAAAGAGAAAAGTAATAGATCTAAACGTATGAAAAAAAAACTGCTGTTAAGAGGAGGAATAATATTATGATGTAAAAACTGTGTTATTTTTCGACGGCTTTTTATATAAATCCCAACCCGACGTATTAATTTCCCATAAATTTACGCACACACGGCGTGCATCCCTATATTGGCGGGACTATTCTGCATTGCTCGCATTAATTGCCCCACCTCATCAAATGCACCCTCTTCTATCAAATGACACGCATGTTGTTTGCTTTTTACTCTTTTCTTTACTAAGAGTGAAAAAAAAGTCTTCTTCACATCCTAGGTGTGATAATTGCTTTTTTTTGACTTCTTCTTCTTTTTTTAGAAACTTCTGAACTTGAATCTCGCGTCATTTCCTCATCCGAACTGCGTTTTGGATGATTTTCATACCGTTGGGATCCTCGTCACGCCCTCTATCACGCCGTGCCTATAACAACCAAAAACAGAAAACCAAGCGTGACACATGCCAATAAAACACACATGATTCAACCAAAAATATGGAGGTTTTGGACATAAACGTCCTATCGTCTCAAGATTCAACCTGTGGTGAAATGTGCCTTTAAAAACCGCTTAACTACCCCAAAATCACATCTAATGGGCCATAAATAAGGGTAAAATGCACACGAAATTATAGCAATGTTGACTCTCATCAACTATCCCCCACTTAGAGTTTTGTTGTCCTCGAACGTATCAAGCGATTCTAAAATAAATCATGAGATCAACGTTGTGATCATATAGGAAATCAAAATATCCAATGAGTACAAACTAGTCAACAAGCAATAAACATGGGTCAAAGCATATCATAGCATGGAAACAAAATATGTGTGTGTGTGCATAGCTTCTCAATCATTCATCACGGTCAACCAGCTCAGATTATAAATGCATGACTAATGGCGTTACACCATAGGCTTATACTTCATAAGCATCTCCACAATCGAGGTCAAATCAAGGCTAACTAAGGTCAGGCAGGACTTGCACGATCGTAACGTTAGGACCGGGACGGGGTTAATTGAAGGATAAAAGGAATATCAAAAGAGAAAGTACGAGTGAGCTTAACCAAAGAATCTAACCATAGGTTCCGAAGCTCTTCTCTTTCAATCAACAAAAGACTCCACTCCTCATAAGGATGCTTCCCTGAGAAGTCGACAAAATCAAACAAGTTTTGACCTATAATTTGCTTCGCCTTTTCATTTTTTCACATCTTTCCACAAGTAGGACACATACGCCACATCTAGGTCTAGTTTGCACCATAGTTGCCAACAAGACACAACAACATTTCCTTCTTCGTACTAGAATAGAAAAAACAAATCCCTCACCAATATTACTTTGGAAGAAGCAATATATAAACCTGTTGGTCCCTTGGAAAGGCTAACACAAGTTTAGAGGGGGGGTGAATAAACTTGTCCCTAAAACTGGATTTAAAGCAAATTAAGGTTCGATTATAAACTTGTGTGGAGTTAAGGTCGACAAAGTCGAGATTAAGTCAAAGCGACTTAAGTGGAAATCGAGTCAACCGGCGCGGATATGATTTTAGCCTTTTTCTTGATCTTGTTATTCTATTATGAAAATCGAGTGTTGTGAATGAATTACAGTGAATGTCGGTTGGATTGTGAGGAGTATAACAATCAAGTATCACAATGCTGTAAGTAAATGCTGAATAAATAAATAAATGCGTAAAGTAAATAAGGCGGATATTATAGAGGTTCCAGGTGGTGTAATCTTGTACGTCCTCTCTTCCCCTTTGGTTCGGAGGAAAATTCCACTAGAACTTCTTGAGGTGAACTGTTACAAAAAGTCCTAAACAATAGTCCTTGGCTAATCCCTAGCTTCACTATCTAAACAGTTGTAGAACATGTAGAATTGCTACTCTTCAAATGCTTGAACCACTAGTCCTTAGAGGGTAGGATTGCCTCTTCACCAGCTACCACCACAAACACAGTCTACCCGACTGCTTGTCACAACTGTCCTTGGCGAAACCTTCCCGGTTTGCTTCACAGTCTAAAACCTTTGATGTAGAATCAAGGTTGGGATGAGAATTAATAAGTTGATTCTTGTTTGTTTTTCTTCAAAGTGTTGGATTCTTGATAAATTATTTGTAGCTTGAACACTTGAAGAAATACTAGATATGATCTTGTTATAGTTCAGAGATGATAGCAATTTGAATAGAATAGACTGATGCACAAAATTGCTTGTTGATTCTTGTATATGCTCTGTTCTATATATTTTGTTGTTGGTGCAAAGTCTACTGTTTATAGTGTGAAGTCCAACGTTCATCTGGCTTCAATTTGAATTGTATCAACGTCTATCTTGCAACGGCTATAATTTCTGACCGTTCTGCTGTGTCAGTAACTCATCCAATGAAATTGTTTTCTTTACAACGTTCGATTGTACTTTTCGGTTTGTTGGATGGCTGAATTATAAAACGAGTTTCTTATCGTTTTGTATGAAGTTTTCTTTTGTCGAGTTTCTAATCGACTTGAAGCATTAACTGAGATTTTACTCTTCTTCAAATATCAGTACTCCTGTTTTCATATGATTATAATTGACTTAATCAGAGTACACCATGATTCATCATCATCTCAGAATTCATTGTCCTTATGATTCTTAGGTCTTCATACAAGATCCATAAAGTCAGTTCAGGACACCACAATCATGCATGAAGTCCAACTTTACAGTCTCGACTTGTAATCTTCATAACTGAGTTTGAACCCTCAGTTCTTCATTCTTCAATAATTGAGTTTGAACCCTCAGTTCTTCGATCTTTTAGATAAGTCAACTGAGTCTGTAACTCTCAGCGAACTTACCTTCTTCAGTTTCATGTAGGTGTATTCTGAGTCAGTTTGCTTGTCTCGATGATTTCCAGTTTTCTAAATGATTTCCAGTTTTCAGTTTTATGACACACTAACAATTACAGTGCTTGTCTGATGTAACCTATACAAATATCAGACTCTAGTAAAACTTATACATTCAGTTCTAGACATCTTTTAGATTTCCACTATAACAGCTGGCTTCAGCACTTCATCAATGGAGTTAAGATAATATTTTAACAAATAAGATGAATTATCATCAAAACATAAATTTTATTTCCAACAATTTCCCCCTTTTTGATGATGTCAAAACTCTCCCTAAAAGAAAAGCTTAAAGATCAAAACAATGTAAAACAATGTAAAACTGGAAAACTGGTTTTCATTAGAATGAGCAAAAACTGGATAAGTACATTTTGTTCAAATAAGCGTGATTAAAGACTAAGCTTCTTCTTAGCTTTTTGCATGATCGAAGTCATATCTTTTGCTTTGTCATACAAGCAAAAATCTTCTTCAAGCTTGGAGTCTTCCTTTGAAAAGGTCTTGTTGTAGTCAACTTGACTACTTTCTTTCCATCTTTACCATTGAATTAGCTTGGGTAAGCTTGAGTCTTTCAAGTAGTAATTTTCAAATTCTACTAGATCGGCTTTCATTTGTTTAGTCTTGTCTTTAATCTTGATTTATCATCAATCCTCGATTCTTCTTATGTTGTGCAATTTTTTGCTTTGAGTAAATATCAGACGAAAGTAGTTCAAGGATTCCTCAAATGTTCTGTCCTTGTACTTGGCTTTAATAGGATTGTAATCTTTGATAAAGCGTGTCCACGGATCCTTTGTAAGAGTAACTCTTCGTCTCCGAGTTGATTGTATTTTTCAATAAGTTGATCATCGATTAACTCTTTCTTCAAAAATTTAGGATCCGATCTGTATCTTTGTAATTCTTCTTCAAGTCGCTTCATTTCTCCAAGTAATTTCAGCTTTTCTTCTTCAGCTTCCCCCTTTTTGGCATCGTATAATTGATCTACCAGGGCATGGGTTGCTTTTTGATCTTCTGAAATCTGTCGCTGAGAAGCAAGTACTTCCTTAAGCTGAGTTTCTAGCCCGTAGATATGCTGATTTATATGCCAATGAGCCTGAGCATGAGTTTCTCTATCTACTGCGGTTGAATCTTCGAGTTGTTGTTTGAGTAACACAATCTCTGAAGCAGAACATGAACTTGATTTGTGAATCATCTTTAGTCTTGCATGAACGGAAACATCAGTTCTAGTTCTATAATCAAGATATCCAGAGATGTTTGATAAAAGGCCATTCTGTGTATCTCTCTGACTGAGTACAATTTTCAAGTTTTCATGAACTCTCGCCAATTCATCCTTAGATAGAAAATCGGAGGGATCATATGTAGCTTCTATTTGATCCTTATCTCGAGTATTATCAAGCAATAACCATCGGTTGTGCGATTTCATTAGTCGCTGTCGATTGTCGGTTGTACGATTTCCAAGCGGCAATCCTTCTTGCCGTGGGTCTGATTTGCGATGCTATAGGTTGAGATTGAGTATTTGTTGCAAAAGCGTAGTATCATCGCCTTCTTTTCTTTACTTATCATGGTCATCATCATCCTTTTCTTTGAACTGTCTTTAGATGATGTGCACGATTCTCTTCTTTTGCTAGTTCGGTAAATCTTTTGAAAGCAGCTTGTCAAGAAATTGCGAAATATGAAACAAAGAGTAAAGATCTCTAACTTCCAATTTCTCTAAGAGTAATTTTTATTCGGATCAGAACCGACATCTCGAGAATCTTTCGGTTGAAGTTTCATTTTCATCACTTAATGATTTTGTCACCAAGATCGGTCTTGATTCTTGAACCGATTGTTGTTGTATATCGAGAAGTATGGTGGTGAGTGACATTCTCTTGAGTAACTTCATTTGTCAATTGATGTTGTTGTTCCCCTCGGTTGGTGCTTTCTCACTTGAGATTTCAGGTACAAACATCTTACAACCGATCTTCCTTCGTGGATTGACACCGCTTAGTCCCTTTGTGTTCGACTTCTCCTTTGAGACACGGTTGTCTGACTTGCTTCAGGTTGGGAAGTTGTTTCTGCGATTTCCTTTAATGTTGCAGTTTGCCTGGATTGCTTCCCTTCCTTAATTCTTTCTAAATAAAATTGAATGATTCCACTAAGAGTCTTCTTGATGAATCTGCAATCGCCACTTGTCCTTGACTTGAGCTCTTTTCACACTTTCTAATTCAGCTAAGTGTTGCTTCTTGAACTGATTGACTATATAACTTGCCCAATTAAATTCTATATTATCCCAAATTATGTTCATCAGCAAAATATTTTCTTCCGAAAGTATATTAATTCCTTTGGATTTTCCAATGACGTGTTTGCTGAGCCATCTGCTGAGATTTCCAAATTCCGGCTTGATTTTGTCGACATGAATACCGAGTTCGATTGGTTCGTGAGACGAAGTAATCATTGCGAGAAAAGATTCTTTCTTCAATGGTAGAGTGGCTAACTCTGTTGAAGTTCTTTCTTTGTATTTGCGAAGCCAAATAGTGACCTCATGACTCTTTCATTGAGAACAATGCGATCTCCATGAACTGTAGTTATCAAGGAGTCTCTGACTAATCGCATATTTTGCCAAAATTGCAAAATGCCTTCCACATCTCGTTTTTCTTTGAAACTAACTTCGAGGATGTTGTTCAATCCTAGTTGTTTTTCGATTTTATCTCGCATACATGGTGGCTAACAAGGTGTTTTGACACATACCTTCATACATTTCAAGTGTTAGTTCATCCAAACTCTGTGATCAATCATTTGTCTTTGAATCATCCGAAGTGGCCATATTTGAGTGTGAACACAAAAATTTGATTTTTGAAAGAGAGGGTTGCAAAGAGTCTATTCTCGCTTTCGAAAATAATTTGAATTTTGATAGTGAATAGTGTGAGCGAAGGTTGAATAAATAGGTAGGATATTCTGGCGGTTGAGTGGTACAACTTTTCAAATTCCATGATGGATTTGATAACCGATACGTGTACTGTTCTGACAATCGTGGGGTGTACACACGAAATTCTGACAAAAATAAGCGTGGTAATTTAATGTGATATAACATTTGTTGATTCTATCTTATCAACCTTTGACTAAATTTGATTGAATGATGGCGATCTCGAGGTCGATTCTAGAGATAATTCGATTCCATCAAATTATTCGATTTTGTCAAATTCTTGATTTGTCGGTTTGAGATTGTTGATGTCAATGACTAATCACATTAAGTGAGCGCACCCAACATAACAAAGATTAATCCCCTCAACGAATCTCTAGCTTAACTGACTTAACTGACTTTAATTATTCCCAACTCAGTTCTTAATTTGGCAAATCTTTCTTTGTCAATGGCTTTGTAAAGATATCTGCCAACTGATCTTCAGTAGGTACATAAAGAACTGTTATATCCTTCTTCTCTGCATGATCTCTTATGAAGTGGTGACGGACATCAATATGCTTTGTCCTTGAGTGTAAAACTGGATTATCAGTAATTGCAATTGCACTTGTGTTATCACACATTATGGGAATTGTTCCTTCTTCTATCCCATAGTCTCTTAATTGCTGTCTGATCCATAAAACTTGAGCACAACAACTTCCAGCTGCTATATATTCAGCTTCAGCTGTTGAAGTTGAGATTGAGTTTTGCTTCTTGCTAAACCATGACACAAGTCTATTTCCCAATAACTGACATGTGCCTGATGTGCTTTTTCTGTCCACTTTGCATCCAAAGATAGTCTCGAATGAATAAGAAATCAGCTTGAATTCTCCTTCTTTTGAATACCAAATTCCAACTCCATCTGTGTCTTTCAGATATTTCAAAGTTCTTTTCACAACTGTGAGATGACTTTCCTTTGGTCTTGACTGAAATCTTGCACATACACCGACAGTAAAAGATATGTTTGGCCTACTTGCTGTAAGATAGAGTAAGCTTCCAATCATCCTTCTGTAGAGTGTTTGATCAACATCTTTACCTTCTTTGTCTTCATCTAATCTGATGTTGGTCCCCATTGGTGTTGGAATTCCAGTAGATTTCTCCATACCAAACTTTTTGATAAGTTCTCTTGTATATTTGGTTTGGTGAATGAAAATTCCATCAGCTAATTGTTTAACTTGCAATCCTAGGAAATAATTTAATTCTCCCATCATACTCATCTGAAATTTGCTTTTCATTAAAATTGAATATTTCTCACATAACTGTTCATTTTCTGATCCAAAAATGATATCATCAACATAAATTTGAACAAGTAGAGTATCTTCTCCATTCTTCATCCTGAATAAGGTTTTGTCGATTGTTCCTTTGATAAATCCATTATCCACTAAAAACGAGATAGAGTTTCGTACCAAGCTCTTGGTGCTTGTTTTGATCCATAAAGAGCTTTCCTTAGTCTGAAAACTTTATCTGCTTGATCTTTGATTTCAAATCCGGGTGGTTGTTGAACATATACTTCTTCTTCAAGAATTCCATTTAGAAACGCACTTTTAACATCCATCTGATAAACTTTGAATTTCTTGTGAGTTGCATAAGCAAGAAATAGTCTGATTGCTTATAGTCTTGCAACTGGTGCATAAGTTTCATCAAAGTCTATGCCTTCTGCTTGAGAGTATCCTTTGGCTACAAGTCTGGCTTTGTTTCTGATAATGTTCCCATCTTCATCAAGTTTATTTCTGAAAACCCATTTGGTTCCAATGATATTGACATGAACTGGTTTATCTACCAATTCCCATACTTGATTTCTCTCGAATTCATTGAGTTCTTCTTGCATAGCTAATATCCAATCTGGATCTTTCAAGGCTTCTTCAATTTCTTTAGGTTCTGATTGAGATAGAAAGCATGCAATCATTGCATCTAGTTGATGTCTTGTTCGAACTCCAGCTTGAGTATCACCAATAACTTGTTCTTCAGGGTGATCTCTCATCCATTGATGTGTGTGAGTTTGTATCAACTGATTTACATTTTGTTCAACTGATTCTTCAAAAATTGGTTCTTGAACTTGTTCAACTGAATCTGAATGAAGTTGTTCAAGTTGTTGAGCAATTGGAAAGGCGAGGCGATCTTGATCTCTGAACATTCAAATTTGTAGTCTTCCAACGTCAATCAAATCAGTTCTCGTGTGATTGGTAAGCGAGATCGAGAAGCCGGTTGCAGTCGGTCTTGATTGTTTCACCAGGAAGTTAGGTTCATCAAATACTACATGTATTGATTCTTCATGCTTGAGTGTCCTTTTATTTAGTACTCTAGAATCTTTCTTTGACACTTGAATATCCTAGGAAAATTCCTTCATCGACTTTGGGTTGAAAACGTGAAGTTGATCTTTTCCATTATTGTGTATGAAACATTTGCTTCAAAAGACATGAAAGTATGAAACATTTGGTTTTCTTCCATTCCAAATTTCATAAGGAGTCTTCTCATGTCTCTTGTTCATGAGAGCTACATTCGAGTGTAACAAGTCGTGTTATCGCTTACGCCCAATATCTTTCAGGTAGTTTAGCTTCACAGATCACAGTCCTCCCAGCTTCTTTGAGTGTTGTTGCATTTCTTCTTTCAGCTACACCATTTTGTTGTGGTGTTCTGTATGACAAGTTGGTGTAAAACACCATTTTCTTCACAATATTCAATAATCACACTATTGAGGAATTCAGTTCCTTTATCAGATCTTATTTTCACAACTGAAACTCCTTTCTGATTCTGAAGTCTCTTGAGAAGTTCTGTGAGCTTTTGCTTGGTTTCACTTTTCTTGGTTAGAAAGATTACCCAAGTATATCTTGAAAAATCATCTACTACCACCAATGTATATTTCTTTCCACTGATACTAATTTGTGTAATAGGTCCAAATAAATCCATGTGTAGCGATTCTAGATGTCTGGTTGTTGAATGTTGAGACTTGGTCTTGAAACTTGCTTTTGTTTGTTTTCCTTGTTGACATGCATCACATAAGCTGTCCTTCTTATATGATATCTCTGGTAGTCCAATGACTAGCTACTTCTTAACAAGTGTGTTGATGTCATCAAAATTGAGATGACTCAGTTTCTTGTGCCATAGCCAACTGTTTCTGATTTGGTATGCACGAGCAAACAAGTTTCAGCAACGGCAGTTGTCCAATCTACCACATACATGTTTTCCTTTCTTCTTCCGGCTAGGACAACTTGATAAGCTGATTCGCTGATGACAACACAAAATTCTTTATCAAAAGTAACTTTGTATCCCATATCACAAAATTGACTTGTACTGAGTAGATTGTAGTGTAGTCCTTCTACATAAGATACATTCTTGATTGTAAGTCCATTTCTGATTAAGGTGCCAAAACCTCTGGTGTAACCAGGTTTATATTTACTTCCAAAATTTACTTTTGGTCCATCCTTTGCAATAAAATTATTGAGACAGTCTTTGCTCTTTGTCATGTGTGCAGAGCAACCCTTTGTCAAAGTACCATATATCTGCAATGAAAATTAGAAGTTTTTAGGTACCCAACTCAGTTTGGGTCCATGGGGGTCAGTTCTCAGTACAACTCTGGGAATATATCCTTTTGGGATACTTCGGATATTGTTGCACTTGTTTTCATATATGTAATCAACACTCCCATAGTATCTATGTTCGGACTGTGTCTTATTTATATGATTTCTCAGATCTTCTGACTGAAATTTGTTTCCATGTTGATTTCTGTTATTAAAGATAGAGTGATAACCATCATTCCTTCTGTACTAAGGTCTGGATTGACCTTTGTACTTTGAATTATCTTCGAGAATCGAGATTAGTCCTCTCATTGAGTTTTGGGTGAAACTTGTGATAAGTTTTCGGTCTGGAATGATTGTCATTATTAGTTTTATTAACAAATTCAGTACAATTCCAATCATCATCAGTGGGATATAGTCTTCATTTCCCCCTAAATGTGTGAATCTTTGACTGATTGACATTCTTGGATTTATTTTGATTGTAATTTTTACGGTTTTACGACTTCATTGGTTTTTGTGGATCTCGGCGGTTGATTTGCCGTTTCGGTTTCCATTGGATACTGGTGATCTACCATTTGATTTACCTTTGTTGGTAGATGCGGTTGTCTTCTTAGAAAAACTGATTTATCCTATGTGATACTGGCATTACTGGTTAAACAATTTTCTCAGTTTGTGGAGGTTGCTCAGCTACAAACGTAATACCAGTTTTGGTACTAGGCCCAACAGCTTTGCTAGTTCCAATCTTTGAAGATTGCTGTGTATCAAATCCTAAACCTGTTTTGTCTCCATATGGTTTTCCTGATTTGAATCCAGTAATTGAACTTGATTGAGTAAACGATTCGATTGTTGTCAGCCGATGCGAAGAGGGTGATCTTGAATCTTTTCTTTATCAGTTTTAGTCAGTTTCAACATTTTTAGTTCAGACTTCAATCTTTCAACTTCAAGAATTAGACTTTCTTTCTCATCTTTGATTGAATCATAACCAGCTTGTATGGTTACTAGCTGATTCATCAACTCGTCAAGAGTTTCTTCTAATTCTAGATTTTTTGGATTGGAGTCAGCAGTCGAAGAACATGCATATATCATGGAAATCTGAGCTGAAGAGTATTTAGAGTTTGATTCACATACCTCATTTGGATCTTCCATGTGTTCCATTAAAGCTGTGTCATCTGATAATCTTTCAGTACCAGCTTCATAATCTGATTCATCTCCAGCAAGGAGTGCTCTTCTACCAACTCTTCTTGGTGGAGTTTTCTTGATCAGTTCTGGACATTCAGCTTTATAATGTCCTGGTTTCTTGCAATTGAAAAAGAGGTATTCATCGTCTTTTCTTTTCTCAGGAGTCCTTTTGATGAATTATTGAGTGACTGGGTGTCCACTTTTCATTCTTCGAATTCTGTTCATCATTAGAGCCATTTGTTCTTCCATTTCATCCAATTCATGAAGATTGTTAGATGAGTTTTCTTGAATCTCATTTTATGCTGCTGCAAGTGCTGTGGTCTTTGGTTCTTCCAGAGCTTTGATTATTGCAATTGTGGTTGTGAAATCTTCACTTTGAATTCATAAGCTTTCAGATCTCAAAAGATCTTGAATGAATCTTCTACATCAAGTCTCTGGATTCTTCCATAGCGGTGACCTTCATCTTCCAAAGACATTGGTAATGCCTTCAAGATTCTTGTGTTGATGACTTTCTTTGAGTATTCAATCTTGAGTAGATCTAGTTCATCCAAGATAGCATGAATCTTGTCTCCATTTGGTCAATAGTTTCTCCAGATTTCATCTTGAAATTCTCAAACTTTTGTTTTGCAACGGAAATTTTATTTTCTTTGATTGAATCTGTTCCTTCACAAACTAACTGAAGTTTGTCCCATATTTCTTTGGCAGTTGTACATTCTTTCACCTTCAAGTACATGTTGCTGTCAAGAGTTCTGAGGATAAAGTCCATGGCAACATTGTTGAGATTGTTTCGCTTGCGATCATCACTAGTCCATTCGGATTTGGGTTTTGCAACTCGAACTTGCTCTCCACCAACAGTTTGCATATGAGTAATTTGAATTGGTCCATCACCCAACTAGTTAAAGTCGAGTTGGCGTTGAGACGATCATGGGTCTTAATGATTAGTCAGGTTGTCGGCTCGAGACGATCCGTAGAATCGAAACGTTACCGGTCCATCTAATCATGTGGTACTTTCCCAATATGCTCTTGAACTCAAGTGATTTCGGAAATCCTTATAAGCTACCCCTTCATCGTTTGCACAATGATGTGGTATCGGCTCTCCAAATCTGGAATCACTCCCAGAACTGAAAAGGAAATCCTGAGGCTATATCGCCTCTCTAGCTACTACAAAAAGCCGCTAATCACCCAACTAGTTAAAGTCGAGTTGGCGTTCTTTGGATTCCTCCAGGCAATAGCTTCAACACAAGAGTAAACATCGAGACCGAGATCGACTTAACGATCATCCTTAATCGACACAAAGTCGAACCAGTGTATTCTCACATATCCAAGTTCACATTTGAATATGCCCACATATTATTTCTCGTTCTCTCAAGATACTAAAGGACATACTAAACTTGCCCGTTAACGCCGAATCTAAGATTCGGTCAAAATTGATGTTCAATAACCTGACCATCTCTTACTAGAAAGAGAATCTATCCCATTTCTCTTGATCCGAAGATTAAGAGAGTCATTCCTGAGGCATAGGGTAGAACTTCCTCGTTGAATGTTGCATACACAGACGCATCATCTTAACCAATAAGATGGATGGGAAACCAGTGACTGATTCTAATGAATTCGACCGAATCAAACTCTTTAGAATGTTGTCCAAAACTCTATTGTAGAGAATTGTGGCTTTGTCAGATTCTAACTTCAGATAACACACCCATGTTGTTACCAACCAAAGTGCGTGTGTCATCCTTCACAAACACTAATATATATTTATATATATTCACTACTTTACTAATATTGATATCCGGTCTACAAAAGACTTATCAATATCTTTGGTCAAATCCACATGTTTTTAGAAGCAGGTGGCTTCTAATGACCAAGAGGTTTTCTTCTTATCCACAAAGGACATAAGCCTTGTGGTCATCCTGTCATGGGTTCTTAAGCGAAGACCCTTCTGTTCCGAATGAATCCAGATTCCGTTTGTTCGGCATGAAAAGTCTCAGGGAATCACCCCTATTTTCTGCTTTTGAACGAAATCATGCAATACCGAACTCATTCTACTCTTTTCCGTGTAGATCCAATTACTCTCCTCTGGGCTCGAGAGACACTCAGGTGGTTCTGCAAGAGTATGAACAGCTCTGGAGTACCAAACTCCATTCACAGGGTTATGGCTTATAAACCAACCTCTATTATCAGAATCCTATACAGCTCACAAAAGAGCCATAGGTCATTAATCGATCCTGTAGACCATAAAGTCCGCAGAACCCATAATGGGTAATGGATAAACCATACTCCCACTATTTTCTTGGTGGATCAAATTCGATTTAGTTCAGTAGTATTTAGTGTCATCACCAACAACCAATGTTGGATGTGGTTTGATCTAATCAGTAAGTAACTACCTTGAGTAACCGTACTCCAAGGTTCAAGGTTTGTTGTTCATAGACTCTATCAGAAAGGATGCAACAAAGATAACTCGCCCTTCTTGATGTCAAGAATCGATAACGAACCTTTTTCTCAATGCTACAAGATATATAACGATTGGTCAGCGACCGAACGCGTGTACGCGAAATTCAGTCAAACCATCAAGCATCATGTGCTAAATGCTTATATTGACGGAATTTGGGTGAACCGAATCCACTCATTATCCGTTAATTCCAAAGCACATTCTAGGTAGACTTCTCGGTTCTATACTTCAATGTAAACCGTTATTTCATTTCCAATATCTTTATTGAGTTAAGCAGTGTATTGTGGCACATCTACAACTATGTAAAGGCAATTCAATGGTTTCTTCCTTAGTGAAAGCATTTCACTATAAAGGCAGAGCCGAGCATCAGTCCCACAGGACTATGTGATGGCCCATTTCTGAGTATAGAATACTCCATCTCCGACAAAATCAGAGACACCTTTGGATATTTTGGATAAACTTACCGGAGTGTTTGAATAGTTGTCAGACAAGAAGTCACTACTCGGAAGCTCCTACTAGCTTGTATCTTTCATCAAACCCCGAAGGTCGTCATGAACAAGCTATGTTACTTCTTTATAACCATTATCCTTTCCCGATTGAAAGGAAAATTAGTCATTGAACCTTTAAGACAATCTAACCAGACTGGGAGAAAGGAATCACCTGAGCCAGTCTTCAGGTCTTGTCTTTTAGGGACTATGCACTAACTATGGAATATGAAGAAGCGTTTATCTAAATATAGAAACCAATTTCTTTTAACAGTTCTTAAGATGTGTTTTATATACATATTTCAGCATTTCTAAGTGGTTTTGACTTTATCAAACAAAAGTCCGAGTCTTGGATTCGTACTACAAATGGTATATTCACTTTCTATACGACAAACAAATTATCGGATAGAAGGTAAATCCATTCGTTCCAACGAATCTTAAACAGAAAATAAATTTTCCGCGATATCCAAGGATTGAATCCGAGATTCATTTCCTTATATCACTCCCACTATTAGAGCTAAAATTAACTGCCCGTTGTTTACTCCTTTAATCGTTAAATGCACTGCTGCCTTGTTCTTCCAAAGAACTTAGCTCAAGAAAATCGCCAAGGATTCATAGGTTGGTGATCCGAAATCACTGTCCTTATCCTATGATTTTCAGTTAATTAATTTTCGGTTTAGCCTTAAAATCAACTCAGTTTTAGATGACTAACACTTTTAAACATACTTTCCCATTCTTGACTTTCCGTAAATGAAAATAGTTTTGAACTAGCAGTTCGTGTGAGTAGACACTACTCCTGAACCGTGGGATGTTTATTTCGAGTGTTACTTGTTAGGACTTTTCGGATTTTCTAATATACCAGAAAAATAACAAATCATAACATTAAAGCTCCCACTAGTTTATCGGTTCCAAATACCGTCTAACCAGCAATACTTTATTTTATGATTTTCCAATTTTTCAATTTGAAAATCTCTCGTGTAAACACTTACACAGTTCTAATGTTTCCAGAAAAACAACAAATCATAGAACTCCCACTAGTTCATCGATTCCAAATATCGTCCAACTAGCAACACTTCATGACTTTCCGGTTTTTCAATTAGAACAGTTGCGTGTGCAATCACTACACACTGAAAATTCACTAGAAGAATTTCAAAGTCCGAAATCACCTTTGATCAAACTAAGTTTGTCTCTCGTTTGACACGAATGACACTAATGACATACCTATATGTCACTCTGGTTTCTTTTTTTTTTTTTTTAAAGGCTTAAGAGAAAATATCTCTTTCGAAAAATAAATGCATTATTGATTAACTAGTTCAACGTCCTAGTTACTTTCCACTTTTTAATGAAGTCAATACTAGTCAATATTAAGCAATTTAGAAAGGGATATAATGCTGTAAATAAAATGACATAAATTAATTCAAGTTTAACACTACTATATAAATTTTAGGAATTGTAAACTAAAAGATAAGTCTACTCTACCATTCCAAGGTTTTAACCTCGCATCTCAGTGCCGCCTTAGGGTAGGTCAAAGAGATGACGGTTAAAGCGAGACAATCTCATCAATGATTAACTTGTGAGAATCGAACATCCCTTTATTCATTGACTACCTTCCTTTTTAAGCCTAGGTATTACCAAAAATACCCATGATGAGTGTGACCTACTATATCGGATCTCTTAGGTACGCCCCGAGTGTGCCGTCTT
Source organism: Gentiana macrophylla (assembly GCA_026214975.1). Taxonomy (NCBI): domain Eukaryota; kingdom Viridiplantae; phylum Streptophyta; class Magnoliopsida; order Gentianales; family Gentianaceae; genus Gentiana; species Gentiana macrophylla. Next base: position 104,755,504 of record CM047805.1, on the reverse strand, counting down.
AGGATAGGTCAGTGACCCGACGAGTACCCAGAAATCCTATCCTTTCGGAGACCAAGCCATGAATGTTGATAGGGGTGAACACCATCCTTAGGGGGACGAAATCAAAGCGCCTCGAGGCGTCACCCTTCTCTCACTTACTTGTATCTATAGTAGAGGCCGTGGGGTTGGTCGCCGCCCCGCTCCCACTCAATATTTTGGAAGTGGTTGTGGGTTAACTAACCACGTCTTTTGATGTTATCATAAAAGCTCATCAAATCAAGGATTCGAATGGTGTCGGTAACGTAGGCAAGCCTACCCGTCCTATTCGTTGGAACATATGTGATGATCGGACGAAATCGGGTCAAGACAAATTTCTATTGAGATTAGAAGGAATCACCCCTCCGCTCTCGGTTTGGCTTAGTCTTGCCGGACCCCGTGCATACATCACACTAGGAGGGTTAAGTCGTTCGAGCGAAGCTCAATTGACCACCCAACCTATAAGCGAACCGCTTTTATCCAAGATTTATTGTTCTTTTACCATCATTCAATCTCGTGAGACACTACGAATTGAAAACGTGATCTCGTTTGACTTTAAGGCGGTTCACCGAGAACACACACACAAAGGCTAACGATTTCATAACCCGTCCTCGGATCTTTAATTAGTTACTAAATTAATTAATTACCACGTATTAATTAAATTTCAACTAATTACACGAGTTTGTATACATGCCTATTTTAATTACCAAAATTAAAATTCTACATGTATGCATGGAGTGGATTTATGATATGATGCATGTCATGGCAATTCCGATTTTATATCTATTTTATGATCAAACACATAAAAATAAATTGCGGAAAATTTAAACACCGAGATGGATCGTTGGCACCCCGTATCTAATCTATTAGAAAATAAAACCAAAACCCTAACTAGGGTTTACTACTTTCTAACTAAATCTGCAGCTGTTCGAACTTTTCGACGATCGGCATACCAAACGAACTCGGATCGGGACGAAACTTTCCAGATCATATCTTCACTCCTTGAACTTCAATATGGACGGTTGGATCGGTGCTTTGACTTATCAATTTTCTCCAGTAAACCGCCAAACTTGCTGCTGAATCTGACTTTGACTGCACTGCATCAAGGACTTCCTGAGGCAGATCGGGAATCGAGATGAATCCCGATCGACCTGAAATTTTTATGGTACGTCCAAAACTCCAAGTTGATCAATCTGAACGGTCGGATTTTCGTTTCAATGGTCCAAACACTCCCAGAAAATCGAGGAAGACACATGTAGTGTTTCTGTGAATTCTGCGTTTTTCTGTTACAGCAGCCTCTTCGAAGCATCAAACGGATATTGAAACGGACTCTGATCGACGCCAAAATTTGTGGAGTTGATCATAATATTCTAATCTTGATTCTGACCGGAGAGATCTTCGTTTCAACGGTTCGATCAACGGGAAAATAAAAAAATACTAAACAGCTACTAACAAGATCTATTTGCTGGAAATTAAACTTGCAATAAAGATAAATTACATAATTTCCTATACTCATATGAACGAATTTTCATCGTTTATACGAGTTTACAATAGATCTAACGGGTAAACAGTACCAACCCCAATCCATCTCTTCAACCACAACAATCGCAACAACATAAAAATTAAACAAACATATGCATCGCCCATAAAAATTGGACAAAAAACTACATGTTTTCCACTCCTAGATCTAATATTTTATACGTATAAATATAGATCACCATGGCGACTGATACCACTGTTAGTAATATCATCCGCAGCGGAAACGATTTAAGGATCTAGATCTATACAATATACGTAATAAAACAACTAGATCTATTCTACAAGGTGGTTGTAGATCATACCTCTTGGATCTCTAAATCCAAGTTGAAGAACCGCAATGGAAAGAACATGAGATGGTGTGAAGAGCACCACGATCTTCCAGACGCGTGATCCGAGCAACTCCGGTGGAAGGAAATCCTCGTCTCGAATCCTTACGATATGCTACCCGGAAAAAACTCCAAGCTTTTTCCTCCTTGTTTATGGCCGAAAATCCCTCTCTAATTCATTAGGGAATTTGAATTTTGTGTGTATATTAAGTTTTGATAACTCTCTTTATATAAGAAATCAAACTTAAGTTGCAAGGATTTTTATTTATCAAACAAAATAAATCTTTTTAATAAAAGATAATTCCATAATATTCTAGAACAAATCTAGAATAATATTTATCTTTATTATTTACCATAAATATTTATCCAATAAATATTTTATGCACATGTCTTATTAATACACAAGAAACTAATTCTTGTTACCAAAAATATGCATGTGGCGTGAATTGCATCTTTAATTGACCTAGTCAATTAATTTTTGTCATACACACTAATTTGCCAATTATTATGGAAAATATATTTTCCACTTATTTTAATTATTTAGTTCCAACTAATTAAATAGTCACTAAACAATTAATTCACATATCGATTAATTAAATTCTAATAAGAATTAAATTAATATCATTATTAGATTCGACGTCCGAGAATAGCTATGCTTATATTGGAAGCACGTCGGGGACCATGGACTAATAATCAATGACTCCGATAAATCAAATAAATAATTATCTTACGAACGAATAATTATATTCGATAAATCAATCACGGAATATGCCACCATAATCCCGTGATCGCACTCCTCCGATTATAAGATTATATTTATCTCCTCACGAAAGTAATAAGCGTCCATTGATATAATCATTACATATGGATTAATCCTCCATGATCGCTCATTCTAAATCGGGAAGTTACCGTTAACCCTTTTCGTAACCTCTTATCCTTATTTACCATTAACCCCTAGTGATCAATTAATTCATACAACTCACTGGTAGCTAATCGTTGTAATATGAACTCGCGCGATCGATCGTTTCTAGGATTAACAAATAAGTGGAGGCGTCTATCTACTTCCATAAATGGAAGGAATGGATTTCAGATCTGTGATAACACGGACTACTCACTCAATCCAAGACAATGCCAAGATGGGGTAATTCGGACCACGGACTCGGTGTAATCCTTAACCGTCAAGTCAAACCTCATACCGATTCAAGCGGTTGATCGTGATCACCTCAGGATTAAGATATATCCATAAATATGATCATCCATTGATTTGATAAGACTTTCGATTACGGAATTATATCGTGAACTCTAATCAAATCGGTCCAAATTTCTATATGATATATCTATCATATATAAATGCCCCATTAGGTTCTCTTAACCGAAAGTCCGGATAAGACAATCACACCTATTGTGTTCAGGCGCATTAATAGCACGTTAAAGGAGAGACCCGATACTCGATTAACTTTACTACGGGCTAATTTTATTTTAAGTACATCTTCACTAACTCAATCCTCCCGTGTATATACCATACACCGAGTTAAGTGATTACATAAACGATATACTTAGGGTTTTACGTAGTGTAAATACTATTGTCACATCGGTGAATATGAGAATAATAAATATGAATAATAACATCATTTCATTTATTAAATAAAACAATTACAAAATTGTCTTTCGGGCATTACACCTAACAGTAAGTAAATGCTGAATAAATAAATAAATGCATAAAGTAAATAAGGCGGATATTATAGAGGTTCAGGTGGTGTAATCATGTACGTCCCCTCTCTCCCTGTGGTGCGGAGGAAAATTCCACTAGAACTTCTTGAGGTGAATTGTTACAAAAAGTCCTAAACAATAGTCCTTGGCTAATCCCTAGCTTCACTATCTAAACAGTTGTAGAACAGGTAGAATTGTTGCTCTTCAAATGCTTGAACCATTGGTCCTTAGAGGGTAGGATTGCCTCTTCACCACTACCTACACACAAACACAGTCTACCCATCGCTTGTCACAATCTGTCCTTGGCGAAACCTTCCGGTTTGTTTCACAGTCTAAAAATTTTGATGTAGAATCAAGTTTGGGCTGAGAATCAATAACTTGATTCTTGTTTGTGGTTCTTCAAAGTGTTGGATTCTTGATAAATTCTTTGTAGCTTGAACATTTGAAGAAATACTAGATATGATCTTGTTATAGTTCGAGATGATAGCAATTTGAATAGAATAGATCGATGCACAAAAGCGCTTGTTGATTCTTGTATATGCTCGTTTCTATATATTTTGTTGTTGGTGCAAAGTCTTATATTTATAGTGTGAAGTCCAACGTTCATCCGGCTTCAATTTGAATTGTATCAACGCTCATCTTGCAACGGCTATAATTTTCGACCGTTCATTGTGTCGAGAACTCATCCAATGAAATTGTTTTCTTTACAACGTTCGACTGTACTTTCAGTTTGTTGGATGGCTGACTTATAAAACTGAGTTTCCTTATCATTTTTGTACTGAGTTTTCTTTGGTCAGTTTCCTAACTGACTTGAAGCATTAACTAAGATTTTACTCTTCTTCAAATATCAGTACTCCTGTTTTCATCTTATTATAATTGACTTAATCAGAGTACACCATGATTCATCAACATCTAAGAATTCATTGTCCTTATGATTCTTTGGTCTTCATACAAGATCCATAAAGTCAGTTCAGGTCACCACAATCTTGCCTGAAGTCCAACTTTCTGATCTCGACTTGTAATCTTCATAAGCGAGTTTGAACCTCGGTTCATCATTCTTCAATAATCGAGTTTGAACCCTCGGTTCTTGATCTTTTAGATAAGTCAACGAGTCTCAGTAACTCTCGTGAACTTACCTTCTTGATTTCATGTAGGTGTATTACGAGTCGGTTTGCTTGTCTCGATGATTTCCAGTTTTCTAAATGTTTCCAGTTTTTCGGTTTACGACACACTAACAATTCACAGTGCTTGTCTGATGTAACCTATACAAATATCAGACTCTAGTAAAACTTATACATTCAGTTCTAGACATCTTTTAGCTTTCCACTATAACGGTGGCTTCAAAGACTTCATCAATGGGGTTAAGATAATATTTTAACAAATAAGATGAATTATCATCAAAACATAAATTTTATTTCCAACAAAACCTTCACCAACATTCTTTGACTCAACCTTATCGTCTCATCCGCTTCTCCACAGACACCACATATACCATCCCCTACTCGCCGAATAAATAAATTATTTGCTGTAGGAAGTGCATTTTGTAGAATTTTCCACACAAAGAACTTCACTCTTGGCCTAACCTTAACCTTCCATAAGAGCTTCTAGGTACGGTCCGAACCCGATGAGCATGATCCTGACAAACTGCCATATTCAACACTTTATTCCATTTTTGTTTGATTTTTGTTTGACTTTTTTTTGACAAACCAAACGCCAACATACATCACTACCCCTTCTCATTCGTAGTACAAAAGATCCACCAACAACATAATTTGATACACATCTTCACCACCCCACACTTGTGCTAGCTAGTGTGCCCAAAATAAAATTAAAACTCACTCGTAGGGTGCCAAAGAAACATAGACCACAAATAAAGGCCAAGTGTCGGTAGTTATAGGCTAATCAACGAATGGCTAAAGTTCGGATGGGGGTCTAACCACCCTACAAAGGCTTAAACGGGTTTATGTGGTAATTATGTACATGGTTAGCTATTTGGCTTTGGTCGGGTCAAGGAAATGTCAGGACCATCATCCCTTAATCTACCAAAATTGACCTTTCTATTTCACTTCAAAGTTATTAGTATAAGTTCTAGGTAACAGATTAATGTCTATGTCAACTATAATCATTCACTAACAAACCGCAACTCATGAAAGAAAATCTATTACGTGCATAAAAATTCCATTTTCACAACAAGATAAAGGTTTGACTCGCATGCATTCAACTCTTGACTAATAATTAACCAAGGAATACAACGATTCACATATCATGCACAACATCAAAATCGTGGAAAATTTTAAAAATAGTTCAATTTTCCTCAAATGGACCAAATACCAAGCATATAACGTATTCGATGAATAAAACAAAAGCATATAGTAGTCAAATCAAGCTAAGTCTATCACCCCCCACTTAAAACGGAACACGGTCCCTAGATCATCATTCAAGAATTAATTGTGTAGTTCCATCGCATAATTTAGCTATCAGAAATTTAGCTACTCATAATAAAATCAAGAACGCAAGAAATCATAAATAAACTGATAAAAACATGATTAAAAAAGATGAATAAAAATTACCTATGAAACTGTAAAAATCCATCACTCAAATCGTCACTTTGTTGGGTTGAAATCACAAAATAAAAAAGGACTAAAAGGTTGATGTTCTTGCAGAAATTGAAAGAGAAAAATAATAGATCTAAACCTAAGAAAAAATAGAAACTGCTGTCAAGAGTAGAAATGATAGTATGATGTAAAAACTGTGTGTTAAACTTCGACCTAGGTGGTTTTTCATATATCCCAACCCGACGTATTAATTTCCCGTAAATTTACGCACACAGGGCGTGCACCCCTCTATTTGCTGGACTATTCTGCACGCATTGCTCGCATTAATTGCTCCACCTCATTAAATGCACCCTCTTCTATCAAATGACACGCCTACTATTTTCTTTTTACTCTTTTTTATTTTTATTTTTTAAAATGAGTGAAAATCAACAATGTTCGCAACCTAGGTGTGATACTTGCTGTTTTTTTCGACTTTTTTTCGAACGCTTGAAATTTAATCTCGCGTGATTTCCTCATACGAACTCCATTTTGGACGATTTTCATACCGTTGTGATCCTCTTCACGCCCTCTATCACTCTGTGCCTATAAAAACCAAAAAATCCATGTGTGACACATGCCAATAAAATGCTCATGATTCACCAAAAAATATGGAGATTTTGGACGTAAACGTCCTATCGTCTCGTGATTCCACCCATGGTGAAATGTGCCTATAAAAACCACTTAACTACCCTAAAATCACATCAAATAACCATAAACATGGGTAAAATGTACACAAAATTACAGCAAAGTTGACTCTCATCGCTATCGACGATGACTAGCACGTTCCCAAAGATTGATCCAGACTATGTCCTAACTTACACTTCACTAATAGTCCTTCATGTTAATTTACGAATACACAAAGCAGATTGGCCAAATCTAATTAAACATGTCGATTAACGTAGTTGACGCTGAATCTTCAGAATTAAGGTTGCCTCGATGCGCCGATATAGACCGTCGATGCATCGTAAACGGCGGTTCCTACATGTGGATTACATATTTATTGTTATTCCTAATTATGGTGAATTACAGATTCGTTAAACATTCACATCAATTACAACACGCGGAAACAAACTAATTTACCATATTGAGGACATAAAGGAACGTTCAAGGCTTCATACCTTCGATAATGGAGGACTATCTTTATCAAATCAAGCTAGTTGATTGCTTGGGGAGAAGGAAACCAAAAGAAACTCACAATCAAACCAAGAACTTTTAATTCATATAAACTTGAATATTATTGAGAGTATATGTTACAAGGGGCTGCTACAGGTCTTATATAGATCATGTAGCCGACTTAAACACATAAAAAAAACCCTAGCCGACTTAGGTAAACATCGTAAGGTCGGTTAACTTGTTCCCCAAGGTCTCGACTCGTCGGGCCTGACCCTTGACTCATCGGGTCTCGCTTTGCCTGTTTTCTTCAGCATAACTCTTCCTGGACTTCTTTCAATCAGCCCACTGACTTTCTAGCCCAGAATCACATCCCTATTGCTCCATGAAAAAGGCACTACCTGAAACAAGATGAAATAGTACCGATTCCAAAGGATAAACACGTAAATGCAGAATTATGACCAAATGAACACGCACTAGGCAATCGACATGCATTTTATACAATAATCAAACAATCTATCATCAATTGAGCATGAATCTTAGGCAATGAATGTATAAAATATAGTACTAAATATAGTGTTATCAAATACCCATCTAGGAAGCAATAGAATTTGTGCCCTCACAACCGCTCAAGCATTTGCACAATGTACGGAAGTGGAGAATGATCTTTCTTTGATCTTTCGTTCAATTTGCGGAAGTCAGTACACATGCGATAACCGGTAACCAATCTAGTCAGGATCAACTCAGGGTCATTGTTCTCATTCAATGTAAGTCCACCCTTTATCGGAACAATTTAGGTGGGACTTACCCATTCTCTATCAAAAATTGGAAAATAATTCCTATCTCAAAAAGCTTGATAACCTCTTTCTTAACAACTTCTTTCATGTTCGGATTGAGACCTCTTTGAGGTTGAGAACATGGTTTGTCATTTTCCTTCAAAATAATCTTATGAACACAAATCTCTGGACTTATTCCAGGAATGTCCACCATGGTCCAACCAAAAGGTCTCTTATGATTTCATAGTACTCGAAAGAGTTTCTTTTCCTGCAAAATGGTTAGTGGTGAAGAAACAATAACAGGAAGGAGATTATCATTTACAAGAAAATCATACTTCAAACGAGAGGGTATGGGTTTTAGGTCCAAATTTCTATGTGGCTTTTACACCGAAGGTTTGATTACTGTCCATCAAGCTTCAACTCAAGAAACTTATGCCCGGGTTGCTTGATAAATTTCCCACCGGTACTCACATGAAAAAGAACATCTAGCATCTCTTCCTTGATTTCCTCATCTTTCTTAGGGCAAGACATGGCTTAAGTTCGTCTTCATAAACATACATGATAGAATATTCTATGCCAAAGTGACACAAAGTCTCCACAAAAAAACAATTCTCTAATGCATATTATGGATGTTTCATGGCTTTGAAAATATTAAAGACAACTTCTTCTTCATTGACTCTCAAGATAAGCTCACATTTTTTAAGGTCGATCAACATTCTTCCCGTTGCAAGAATTGGTCGACCAATAATAAGAGGGGTAGTATAACCTTCCTCCATGTCCATACAACAAAGTCGACGGGGAAATTGAACATATCGACCTTCACTAATACATCCTCGATGACTTCCTTTGGGCGTTTAATGGACTGGTCCACAAGTTGGAGAGTCATCTCCGTATTCATAAGAATTCATATGCCAAATTTCACAAAATCATCATAGGACATAAAGTTAATACTCGCGCCTAAGTCACAAAGAACTTTCTTAAACAAAAATCCCCTAATCTCACATAGGATCGTAAACTCCGGGGGTCTTTAAGTTTAAGAGGCAACTTATGTTGTAACATGGCATATCACTCCTCACAGAGACAAATAGTCTCGTATTCCTCCAACCATTTCTTGTTGGAGAGAATGTGATGTGATCCATGGTGGGTGTCAAAAGGAAGAAAAACAAGAAATCCATGGTGATGCAGAAGAGGCGAAATTATTTATGTTATTGGCCTGAATAAACTCTTAAGTATTTATTTGAGTCATTAGTCTTTTATTATTCCACATTGGTTATATAGTCTTTTCGATTTGTTATTATTTTTATTTATTGTTATTTTGTCCCACATTGCTAAAATGGCAATTGGACTTGGAGTCTATAGCCTATATAAGGGACCTAGGCGGTTCTTTTACAAACAATTCAATTTTGAGTGAAAATCTGATTAAGTCTTTTGACTTTTTTAATTACTTGTGAGTGAGGATCTCTTCGTTGTAGAGTTCCACCTCTTAAAGAACTTATCAGCGCCTTGAGCAAGCGTTGTGGCGTTCTTGCCAACGTTTCTTAGATTGGATTATCTAAGATCGTTGTTTCGGGCTCTCCATTGATTTCCTTTAGAATGTCCTAGGGCAAATCATGTTCCGGAATCGTATCATTTGGTATCAGAGACTTCGCTTGACTAAAGGTAATCAAATATCCCATTTATTTTCTTTCTTTCTTTTCGCATTATTATTCAAAAAAGAAAAAATTTATTTGTTATTTTTTTCCTGTAATATCGTCCCCACCCCAGCCATAAATATTTAAATCTTCATCCATCCTATCCGGAAAACTTGAAGATTCTTCAAACCTTCAAACTTCATCCCGAGCCATAATTATTTTCCAGATCCCGTTTTTTTATATCAGTTCGTTCCCTAACCAAAACAACTCTAAAAATTCTGAAATATTTACCACAACTCCAAAATAACTCGATCTACAATTGTTGTCTTTACACCCAATCAAGATTCAACGTAAATCCTGCCTAAAACCTCATATTAATCCAAACAATCTGTCCAGAAAAACTGCAGCAGTAAATCGTCGTTCGAATTCGTTTTCAGTAGGTTAAACGACTCGAAATTATCTGAAAATTGGTGATCTTATAGGAAGTTTGCAGATCTACAACTTTTTTCTTTTGCGTTTTTCCAAATTCGATATAGTTTGGTCGCAATTTGCACCTTAAGTCACCTCTATCAACCTGGAAATTTTTGACAGATTGCACCAGTTTCCAAAGAACGATTGTTTGAGCAACGTTTATAAGTCCAAAAAATCTGAAATTTTGACATCCTTTCGAAAACTCTCTTCTCTACAACTTTTGTCTTTTTCTTTTTCCCAGATTCGTTGTAGTTTGGTCATTATATACGCAGGTTTCACACCCAAGGTGTTAAAAATTTTCACCCCTGTGAAACTTTGTTGTCAACCAATTTCCTTGCTATTTCATTGTTCCTCCTTTCTTGATTTTATCTTGCACATATTGTCTCTTCGCACATTTTTCCACACACTTCCATACCTTTTTACCCAATCCCCAAACCTACATTTTAGTTGTCTAGTCTAGATCGTTGGTTTCGATTGTTATACTTTGCTCGCTTTTCTGATTTGTTTGAAAAAGGGGATACTTTACAACTTAGAGAGAGGGTGAATGCAAACACGAGAGTTGTGAGGTCGAATCTTGCATAATGTCAGATAGAGATAGTACTGTGCAAGGTGCTGTTGAAAGAGATTTTTTTCGTACACGTTGTTTAATTGGTGAGAGGCGATGTGCTATGATTATTGAGCCGGACTGTTGTGCTAACTTAGTTAGTACGTATGTGATTAGTAAGTTATCGATCCCCACTATTCCTCATCCCCACCCGTTGCAGAGGATTAGTGATAAGGGCACGAGACGAGTTACCCAACAGGCATTGATTGCGTTCAAGTTTAGTATATATGAAGACAAGGTGTTATGTGATGTAGCTCCGATGCCCGAGAGCCACATTCTACTTGGGAAACCATTGAAAACTTCTAGAAAGGTGGCATATAATGACCCCATGGACAGATACATAGTATGACATCAAGGGAAAAGATTAAACTTTTTCCGTTATCCCCCGAAGAGGCTCACAAAGATAAGGTTTGGGTCGCTAAAACCTTTGAGGAGCATGTAATGAAAAACAAAGCTCGTTTGAAACTTGAAACCGAAAAAGAATTGGTGGAACAGAAAAATGAAGAGATTGTTAACATTCGAGAGGAGGAGTTGAAAAACGATGACGATAAGTGTGTAGTGGAGATGAATACTACGAATGAGCCAACATTAGTGGAGATTGTGGAGAAGAAAGTGGAAGAGGAAAATGAAGCTCCTATTTTAATAAATTCTGGTTCGAGTTTGTCCTTGTTGTCTTTGCAGGTACACGGCGATAATCCAATTGAGGAGAGCTCGTTGCCAACGGTGGTCCTTGATCGTGATCCCATTAGTGGCAAACCGGAGCATACTTATTCCGATCCATTTCTGAGCTTATTGACACTTATTCGACCGGGACTTGCTATCTTTATTATTTTGTTCCGTCACAGGAAGCTATCCACAGGTTTATTAAATCAATGTCCCACTATTCTGATGATGCATTTTTGAAGCGTGACTACGCAACAAAGCATGCCACTGATGAGAATTTATTTATTCGACTCACATTTAATCATGGTATTCATTCGGTGATCTTTTGTGTTTGTTCAAGTTTTGATGGTGATGGTGCTCGATTTTATGATGTCTTATTGATTCGAGGACGAATCCATTCCAACCAGGAGGAAATGATGTGATCCATTGTGGGTGTCAAAAGGAAGAAAAAACAGAAATCCATGGTGATTCAGAATAAGCGAAATTATTTATGTTATTGGCCTGAATAAATCTTAAGTATTTATTTGAGTCATTAGTCTTTTATTATTCCACATTGGTTATATAGTCTTTTCGATTTGTTATTATTTTTATTTATTGTAATTTTGTCCCACATTGCTAAAATGACAATTGGACTTAGAGTCTGTAGTCTATATAAGACACCTAGGTGGTTCTTTTACAAACAGTTCAATTTTGAGTGAAAATCTGATTAAGTCTTTTGACTTGTTTAATAACTTGCGAGTGAGGATCTCTTCGTTGTAGAGTTCCACCCCTTAAAGAACTTATCAGTGCCTTGAGCAAGCATTGTGGCGTTTTGCCAACGTTTCTTAGATTGGATTATCTAAGATCGTTGTTTCGAGCTCTCCATTGATTTCCTTTAGAAGGTTCTAGGGCAAATCCCGTTCCGGAATCGTATCAGAATGTCCTTGAGAAACTTACCATAGGTAGGCATGTTGGTGAGTGCTTCAATTATAGGAATGTTAACTTTCAAGTGTCGAAAAGAATCAAGAAAACAAGCATACTTATTATCAACCTTCATCTTTTTAATTTTTTCCTTATGGGTATAGGGAAATGACTCAAGGTCAACAATTTTAGGAGTAGAAGTGATACCTCCATTAACCTTGGCTTGTGATGAAGTGTTTGATGGATTCTTCAAAATCAGCATAGTTGGTGGGCGCAATTCTTCATTGGCGGTCGCCAACTCTTCATTCTTTACTACATCAACTTTCTGCTTACCATTGAAGGATACCATTCTGCTAGGAGTAGTAGCACCGATCGAGACACTCGATCTTAGCACAGCGGAAGCTTATGCGATTCACGATATGAGACATCACTAATTAATCATATGAGAAGGTTAGTAGAATTACCCACACCGGAGAGAGATGATAAAATCGACCAAGGAAGAAGCCGTAGTCTTCCGGATTGTATCTCCTAGCGACGACTGGTGGACGTCGATCCTCGCCGTAGAACCTCCTCGAATATGCACAAGAAAAACCCTAGTTTTTCTTCTCTTAATAACTAGAATGAGAAACTAATTTTTCTCTTCTTTTAATGTATTAGTGGCGCCAATAATCAAGTGTGTATTGTATTGGGAGGAACTCTCTTTATATAGGAAAATAACTAGTCAAGAGAGTTATGTTTTTCACACCACAAAAACCTATTCCCATAAGGAAAAGATATTTTTGCTACTAAATAAGAGATAATTCCCAAAAAATCAATCTCTTATTTTTCCGTCAATTATCCAAAAAATAGATAATTAATTAATTACACAAATGACATAATCTAGGAAAATTTCTCCTAATTATCTCAAAATAGGAGCCACTTTTTAAACCATTTTTAATAGAAAATGTATTTTCTATTTTACATATTATTTAATAAATAAATAATATTTCATATTCATTAAATAGACCAACTATTTAATTTATTCTCGAGGTTCCATAAATCGAGAAAACACTCGCGTGTTAGGAGCCAACCTGGGGACCATTGACCTATAATCAGTAGCTACAATAAATTAAATAAAATATTCATCGAACAGAATATTTCTACTTAATTCATTCATTCCGGAATTACGCCACCATAAATCCGAAACTGAACTCTATCGATTATAGATATAACTTATTCTCAAAACATCGGGTCGAGTCGATAAGTGTCCATTGATATAATCATTTCATATAAACTAACCCTCCATAGACTATCCGTACTGAAGTAGGATTATTTCCGTAAACCTTCTTCACTACATCTTATCCTTATTTACCATTAACCCACTAGTGATCAATTAGTTCATAACCAATACGAACTCCCGGGATCGATCAGTTTCTAGGATCAACAAATAAGGGGATTGTCTTTCTACTTCCCGCAGGAAGGAATGGTTTCCATATCTGTGAGACACACACTTCTCACTCATTCCAGAATAGTGCCAACGTGAAAGTAATTCAGACCGCGCCTCTTAGCGATCCTTAACGAACACATCAAACCCTATCCTGAAACAAGTAGGAGTATGCAATGACATCAGGATTAAGGTTAATCCATATATGATCATCTTTTGATTTAATAAGATTTCTCAATCACGGAATTATATGAGAAAGGCAAATTAAATCGGTCCAGTCCTATATGACTCTCATCATATATAAATGCCCCACTTAGACAACCAATGTCGACGGTCCGGATAAGACGGTCACACCATAAAGAGTTCTGGGCGCATTATTGGTGGTTTAATCAATAGACCCCATACTTTGATTAACTTCACCACAGATCAATGATTCAAGTGTATCACCATAAACTTAATCCTCGCATGTGACACACACTAAGTTATATGGCTACATATGATACGACTTAGGGTTTTCAGTAGTGTATTACTTACAAGCACGAAGCAAGTAATAAGATGAGAATAAATCTGCCATTTATTAATTCTAAAAACAATTACATAAATTGTCTTTTGAGCGCTACTTCCAACACATTCCTCATTCGGCGGGCGCCAAACCCACTATCTCAATTCCAGAAACCTTCAGTTTAGTATTGGTGGACGCCATGTTTTTGAAGCGTGACTACGCAACAAAGCATGCCACTGATGAGAATTTATTTATTCGACTCACATTTAATCCTAGTATTCATTCGGTGATGTTTCGTGTTTGTTCAAGTTTTGATGGTGATGGTGCTCGATTTTATGACGTCTTATTGATTCGAGGACAAATCCATTCCAACCGGTAGAGAATGATGTGATCCATTGTGGGTGTCAAAAGGAAGAAAAAACAGAAATCCATGGTGATGCAGAAGAGGCGAAATTATTTATGTTATTGGCCTGAATAAACTCTTAAGTATTTATTTGAGTCATTAGTCTTTATTATTCCACAATGGTTATATAGTCTTTTCGATTTGTTATTATTTTTATTTAGTGCTATTTGTACGACATTGCTAAATTGGCAATTGGACTTGGAGTCTGTAGCCTATATAAGGCACCTAAGTGGTTCTTTTACAAACAGTTCAATTTTGAGTGAAAATCTAATTAAGTCTTTTGACTTGTTTAATCACTTGTGTGTGAGGATCTCTTCGTTGTAGAGTTCCACCCCTTAAAGAACTTATCAGCTCCTTGAGCAAGCGTTGTGGTGTTCTTGCCAACATTTCTTAGATTGGATTATCTAAGATCGTTGTTTCGAGCTCTCCATTCATTTCCTTTAGAAGGTCCTAGGGCAAAACCCATTCTGGAATCGTATCAGAATGTCCTTGAGAAACTTACCATAGGTAGGCATGTTGGTGAGTGCTTCAATTATAGGAATGTTAACTTTCAAGTGTCGAAAAGAATGAAGAAAACATGCATACTTATTATCAACTTTCATCCTTTTAATTTTTTCCTTATGGGTATAGGGAAATGACTCAAGGTCAACAATTTTAGGAGTAGAAGTTATACCTCCCTTAACCTTGGCTTGTGATGAAGTGTTTGATGGATTCTTCAAAATCAGCACAGTTGGCGGGCGCAATTCTTCATTGGCGGTCGCCAACTCTTCATTCTCTACTACAGAAACTTTCTGCTTACCATTGAAGGACACCATTCCTCATTCGGTGGACGCCAAACCCACTATCTCAATTCCAGAACCCTTCAGTTTAGTATTGGTGGACGCCATGTTTTTGGCAGACGCAAGAGTGGGCTTGGCGGGCTCCAAACTTGTCTATTTTGGGGCTGAAACTCTCTTTTTTCTTCATTGGCAGACACCATCTTCCCCTTTGTGGATGCCAACTCATCATCTTCTCTAACAAGGTCCTTAAATCACTAATTCTTGGATTTTCAAAATTCTCAGGACCTAATTTACCCATTATTCCTGTTCTCCATCTCGGTATTGTTGGTCCCTTGAAGAGGCTTTGGTTAAATTTAGAGGGGGGTGAATAAACTTAACACTTAAAACTTTTGGAGTTAACAAACTCAAAGAACTTCAAGAATCTGGCGATAGCTCGATAGTCTGCCGACACTCGTGAGTCTCACTTTTGTTGATTTCACCGAATTTGTTGCAGCGGAATATATTCAAATTAAGACTTATTACTTGTTGTTAAAATATGATACCAAGTATTAGATACTCAGTAGTGTAAGCGTGTGATTCAGTTGCTTGTTTCAGTAGGTTGATGTGCTAAATATACTAAATGCAGAATGTAAATGCAGAAAGTAAGTAGGCAATTTTTATAGTGGTTCCAGGTGGTGTAATCCTGTCGACCACTCTTCTCATGTGATGTTGGAGGTAAATCACTAGAGATATTTGAGGTTCTGATTACAAAAATCCCTAAGTTGTTTGTCTTTCACCAATAACTATGGCTTCACAAACTGAACACTTGGAGCAGTAGGATTCTTTGCTCCAAAGTCTTCCTTTGGTCCTTGAAGGGTAGGATTGCCTCTTCACGGCTCCACCACAAACAACGATTCTTGACACCCAAAGATGTTTCACTTTGTCTTGTGAGTTTCTTGTAAAAGAAAGTTTGAATCAAGTAAGTGATTCAGCTTTCAGCAGCTTGATCAGGATGAAATGATCAGCAGCTAGATGTTTTCAAGTGTGTAAACTTGATATAGCTTGATAACAGATTACACTTGAAAAAGTTTACTGGATCAGTAGCTTTAAGTTCGGTAGTGTCAGCAGGGTGACTTCTTGATAAGAATCTGAAGCTCAAGATTAATTGTTGTTTTTCTCTCAAAAATCATCACTTGTTCTTGTATCAGGGGTCTTCTATTTATAGGTGAGAATCCTTGTGACTTATGTTTGAAATTCAAAACATAGCCGTTTCAGATTTGTCCCATCTTGACTTGCTTTCGTCCCTCAGTACATAGTAATCGATTAATCGTCGGTTTACTTTTTGTGGTTTGATCGTTTCACCCTTTGACTTGTATCCATTGGATAAACCTCTATTTCTTTCCAACGTCCCTTTAATCTTAGTCATTGATTTGTTGACAAAACCAAGAGTTGTTATCTGTCATTTTCCTTGTAATCTTCCAATGTAATCTTTGATGAAATCGAGATATATGTTCAGCAGGTTCCTTGAGTGTAAGTCTGCCGAAATGCATATCAGTCAGCTGATCCAAAATTTCTATGTTTATAAAACACTGCAGCTGACTTCTCTTATATCTAACTTTTTATCATGAAGTTAGATTACACCATTTTGATCATAACAAAGTTCCAATCACCACTTTACTTATGGAACTTAGACCTTGTACACAAGGTATATGTAATAAGTTTAGGTCATCACAGACTTCCCTAAATTCTGATTCCATATCATTGACTTTAAATACTAAGTTTGATCCCTTAGCCTTCAATATCTGAGTTTGAGCCCTCACCCTTCAGTCTTCAGCAGGTTCCTAAACTAGTCTTCTGACTCTGGTACCCTACTGATCTAGACAGGTCTGCTGATGTAAGTCAGCTGTCCTTTTACAGTGCTTGTTTGATCAAACCTATACAAAGATCTAACACTAATAAGCCTATACATTTGATCTAGAGATCTTTTTGCCTTTGCTCTATAACAGCTAGTCTGGCACTCATCGATAAAACTCAAAATAAGTCCAACAATTTCCCCCTTTTTGGTGATGATGCCAATACCCTCCTTACAGCAAAGCAAAAAGAGTAGAAACAAAAACAGAACAAATTCAGTCAATTCTCATTATAATCAGTTTGTTCAAAAGTTATTACAATCTAGATTCAGCAAAAATAAAAAGCATGTGTAAGTATGCTGATCTAGTTCCTCCTTTCCCTTTCTTGTCTTTCTTTATCTTACTGCTCATGATATTCCCTTATATCTCTAACCATTTCTCTCATCCATTGATTTTCAATAAGGGAAAAATCAATATGGGGGTTCACTTCCTTCCACCATTTCCATGCCCAGGTAGAGTAAGGTTAGTTTGGTGTACTCTAAACCCTAAACGCATGTATAACTGCTTGAACTCATCCAATGAATCTCTTGCTGAAGTAGTGGGTAGACTTCTTCCACTTCTTCCACCTTTTCCACCTCTACCACCTCTGTGAGAAGATCTTAGAGCTTTGACCCTGGCTTCCTAGAATTTCAGTCCCACGAAGGAATTTAGCCCTTCATGAAAGCCCTTGTCATGGTAAGGTCTCCTCTTATTGTAATATAGCTTTTTGTATTCTTTGAAGAGGTCATCAGTCAGTGGAAGTCTGCCAGGTGCAGGTTATCTGAATGCATTGGTGTCAGCCTCCCATTTCTTTTATGCAAAAATTCTTGCAGCCTCTTTTGCTACAGCTGTCTGGCTCTCTTCCCCCTTATTGACATCATCAACAAAACGGGACAGCAGACCATAAACACTCTCCTGTGTGATCACCATGTTGTTTGATTGACCTCCATGATTTTCGTTCTAGTGTCAATCAGTAGTGATCCTTCCTTCAATTATGCGCTCGGTAGATTGATCCTTTCGGTAATCTTAGGATCCAATCCAGCAGGGTGAAGTGTTCCAGCAGGTTCAGCCACAGCAGGCTTGGGTGCCTCAGCAAGCTTGTCAAGTTTTTGGTGAATGGAGGCAAATTGTTCTTTCAAGGACTTCTCCTTCAGTGTATTGCCTTGTTTAATTCCTTTCACATCTTGGGCAAGGTAAGCAAGAGCATATTGAGTGGAAGTAATATTGGAAGCAACTGTTTCAGTAGTCCTCCTTCTATTTTCCACTAGATTCATCAAATCTTCAAATCTTTGCTCTTGTCTGTCAAGTTGAGTTCTTAACCTTGTAATGTCACTTCTGACTACCCTCAACTCATCCAACACTTGTGCTGGTACCCCACCAGCCATTCCACCAGCCATACGTCCAGAAGCTTCATTAGTAGGCTCTTCAACATTGTATTGTACCCTCTGTCTGCTGACAACCATGGCCCAGCTCATATCCCTTCCAGCAGGGTTAGGACCTTCCTCAATTATATCTTAAAAAATTTCCTCCAAGATTGGATCTTGGGCAGGTTCCTCAAAAATTGGTATAAATGCTTGTTGAGGTTCAGTAGCAATAGGTTCTTCCTCAGGCATTTGAAACTCCTCATCACTGAAGTCATAGTCCAGCAGCTGTTCATCCTCATCAATAACAGCGGTCTGCTGACTATCCTTCCCTTCAGTGACTTTAACTCTAGTAGGCTCTACTTCAGTGGCTTGTTCTTCAACAATAGCAAGGGTTTCCTCCAAACCCATTGTGAGTTCCAACCTTTGTCCAGGTGCTGTTTGATCCTCAGTAACCTGTACCACCAGTTCCAACCTTTGTTCAGTCTTTGTTTGATCCTCGTGCTTTGAACCTCCTCAAAAAGTAATGGTGATTCTTCAAAACCCATCACCATGTCCAATCTCTGTCCAATCACTGTTTGTTCCTCAGTGAGTATGACTCTTTCTTCCACAAAAATAAAAGGAAAAATAGCCATGTTTTCCTCTAGTGATCCTCTGGCATCAGCATTCTTCTGTAAAGTATTAGCAGATTTAGATATAGTGCCCTGAGTATCAATCCACTCTTGATATTGAACTGAATCTTCAGAACTGATATCAAGCTCACTATGTTCAAAAACCCTTTCCTCATCAAGATTTTCAGTCTGCTGATCATCAAAATTCATATCAGACTCCACAGCCTTGAATGTATCAGATGTGCCAACCAACCAATTACCTCCAAAGTTTATGCCATCATTGATCAGAGCTTCTAAATAATCTATAGTGAGATCCTCCAGATCTTCATCCATTTGACCGATCACTGGCCTCGGCAGACTTGCCAAAGATCGATGGTATCTGTTTCTACTCTTGGTTCATTTAACTGTGCAGTTCCACTGGCTTCTCCTTGATGTGGGGGATGATCATCATCAGAGTCAGATGATGATAAATCATCACTGTCTGGTCCATCCCTAGGATCCTTAAACATGATACATTCTTCTTTCTTTTGTTCATCAATGAGTTCTATCAATCTCATTTCCAGCAAAGAAGTATCAACCAAGTCAAGTAAGTTATCCATTCCTAACTTTTCAAAGGCCCATTCCTCAAAGTATGTCATAGGCTCAGCAGCTGAATTGTCTCTTGTGAAACCCAAACTTCAATTGAAAGTAATCAACAACCAGCTGGAGTTTAGGATCAACATACCCTTCCTTCTTTTTCTTTTCTTTCCTTTCAAAGGGCATAGATGGCTTTCTAGGAGCTGTTTGTTCACTTTGTTGACCTCCAAAGGTCTCAACAAGAAGATTCAATGTTTCCTCAATAGATGCATTTAGGTCAGTAGGTTTCTCAGGTTGTACATTTGTACCTACAACTTCCATCTGTTCCACACTTGGTTCCCCCTGACTTACATGCTCATCAGCAGGGTCAGCAATAGATTGATCTTCCCCCCTGAACTATTGCAGAAATGGCAGGGTCTTGTACCATTGTATCAATTTCCATAGTAGGTGCAGACAGTAGTCTGCTGTGGCTCTTCAGTAAGTCACTCAACAACAACTTCTGCAGCTTCAATAGGTTCAACAACCTCTTTTTCTACTTCCCTTTGAGCCTCTAGAATCCTCAACTGTTTCTCTTTTCCATGTGTCATTTTCTTTGCTATTTCCTTCATTCTCTTAGAAGGTTGTTCAGCTTCAACCTTAGTAGCCTTCCTCTTTCTACTATCTTCCTTCTGTTGCTCTTTCAAGATTTCAGCAGCAGACTTCTTCCTTGTAACTTCAGCAGGGTCAGTAACTTCAATTTCAACTGGACCCTCAGCAGACTCAGCAGTCTCTGCTGTTTTCTTCCTTGTTTTCCTAGGCGTTAGCAACTCAGTGATTTTTTTGTTGTCAGTAGCCTTCCTCTTCTCAGCAACTTTCTTAGGTGCAGCAGATTAATAACTTGCTCAACCTGCTCACCACCAGCATCATCATCCCCATCATTGTCACTCTCAGTTGCTTCATCATCTACATCTTCATCATCATCTAGTCCAGGAATATGATAACTAATCTCCTTCTTATATCTGGACTTGTTTAGTTTTTCAGGTGCAACATCAGGTATTTGAAAATGATTCAGCAAGGTCTGAATCAGTAGACCTAGGGGCTTGGTTTTGGACTTCCTTATACAATCTTTATCTTTAGTAAACACCTTCTTCATATAATGTATAAAGAATCCAGCCCAGTTAAACTTCATCTTGCGTCCAGAAAGTGTATCTAGACTCCCACTAAATCCCAAAATGGTCTTGGCAATTAACTTGCCCATGATGTGATTCTGGTTGGAATCAGATCCGATGTTTTGCCCAGGAAGTAACTAAGGGGAACAATGACGAGATAATGATCGTAAATCTAGTAATCCAACTAAATCGTAGGCAGAGAATGCCCTAAAATCGCTCACAATGCTGGAAAATCCTCAAAGGGTTGAATCCTCTACTACAAAGAGAACTCTCACACGCATGTGATTTTTTGTGATTCCCTACAACGAAGAGAACACTCACTCGCAAGTGATAAATCAAAGTCAAGAAGACTTTAATAAAAGCTAAGAAGCCAAATTTATATCATCATAATTGTGTCTCAAATGAAAAGCTAGTGTTTGCCTTATATAGGCTTACAACCGAAAAGAAAAAGCAACATCTAAGCAATGTGGGAGAAATTCCCACTTAAAAATGCGCCTATCTCCTATTGGCCAGAAACGAAATGTTCCTATTGGCTAATAAAAGAATAAATAAATAAAGTGCTAAAAATCCAATATAAAATAAAACCAACTCCTAATTAATTAAATAATATTCATAAATAGCACGAATGATGGTATCCTCCGAGCATGAACCGGATCACATCAGCTCAGTAGATTATATTCATATCCAATATGCCTCACATTAATGCCTAGAGATGATGGTATAGTCTTATTTATCTTTATTGCATCAACAAACTTCATTCTTGGCATGTTCATCATTTCTGGATTGGTAGGAGCACCATTTCCAGGTCCAAAATGAAATACTTCTCTCAGCAAATCTGAAGTGATTTCAATCTCTCTGCCATTAACCGTTGTAGTGAAGGCCTCTCTACCTTCATGTATGACTATGTTCTTCCAGAATTCCAAAACGTTGAGATATGAAATTCTCTCCAATCTTCTATTGATAACAATTTCTAAGCCAGCAACTCTTCTGATTCTTCTTCCAATGTTGATGGCTAACTCAGTTGTATGACAGTCAGTAACATATCCTCTCACACTTTGACTAGTTCCAATATGAACATCAGCTTTATCCGCCATTAGAAATGAGAAATATGAAGAAGAAACGTTTTCAAATCTGTGTTCACACAAAGTATTTGCAGATAAATATCAATCTAAGAGTTGTGAGTAGGAACTCTGTGTATATGTCTGTATATAGAGAGATGTAGTTGAAACTGTCAGATAATGCACTGTACACGTACTGTAGCATTAACCACGATTAAATTTTGAATCAATGAGATCTTGCCACGCATCCCATAAATGATCCATAAAGAGTTGTAACTGTCCGATCATGTAACTGCGGTTGTAAATATAAGATAAATATCCCAGTCTTTTGCTTTTTGACTTTGTGGAAGTTTGACTGTGTAACGTATGTCTCAACAGCTTTTGCCATCAGAAGACTTGGGTCGGTGACTCTGGCGACATAGATGCCTCAAGAAACTACGAGTGTTACTCTCACGATCTCCAATTCTTCTTGTTTTGTCCAACTGATAATACAAGATGAAGTTTAATACCAATGACTGATCTGTCAAGTGAGCTCACCCAACAGGACAAAGACCAATCCCCTTGGAAACATCATTTGCTCAATTGTCCAATCATAAATAAGTACATGGAATTGTTGATACCAATGACTAATCTGCTAAGTGAGCTCGCCCAGCATAGCAAAGACTAATCCCCTTGGTGAATTCCAGTACACTGTTGATCAAAGATGTATCAGTCAACTTTTATAATTCCAAGTTCAGTCCTTAACTTAGCAAATCTTTCACTATCCAAAGGTTTTGTGAAAATGTCGACAAGTTGATCTTGAGAGGGATGTAAAGAACCACCACATCTTTCTTTTCAACATGATCTCTTATAAAATGATGTCTCACATCAATATGCTTGGTTCTTGAGTGCAAAAGCAGATTTTCTCGTGATTGCAATTGCACTTGTGTTGTCACACATTATAGGAATTTCTCTTTCTTCAATTCCATAATCCCTTAATTGTTGTCTTAACCACAATATTTGTGCACAGCAACATCCAGCAGCAATGTCTTCAGCCTCAACAGTGGAGGTTGATATAGAATTCTGTTTCTTACTGAACCAGGAAACCAATCTATTTCCCATCAACTGACAGGTTCCTGTGGTGTTTTTTCTATCAATCATGCATCTAGCATAATCATAATCTGAGTACGATATGACCTTGAAGCTTCCATCTTTTGAATACCATATACCTACTTCCAAAGTCTCTTTTAGATATTTGAGAATCCTTTTGACTGCAGCTAGATGACTTTCTTTTGGTTTAGATTGAAATCTTGCACAAACACCTATATATATCAAAGGATATATCAGTCTCTTGTGAGAAGGTACATCGATCGCCTATCATCCTTACGTATATAAAGTCTGATCAACATCTTTGCCTTCTTTATCTTCATCCAATCTCATGCTTGTACTCATAGGAGTTGATACTTTGGTGCTGTTTTCCATACCAAATTTCTTCAGTAGCTCTTTGGTATACTTGGTTTGATGAATGAAGATTCCATCTTTCATCTGTTTGACTTCCAATCCCAAAAAGTAGTTCATTTCTCCCATCATACTCATTTGGAATTTACTTTTCATAATTAGCAAATTTCCCACATAGCAATTCATTTTCAGAACCAAAAATTATGTCATCAACATAAATCTGTACCAACAAGGTGCTGTCTCCTTCATTGATTCTAAAAAGAGTCTTGTCAATGGTTCCTTTTGTAAAACCATTGTCCACCAAGAATTGAGATAGGGTCTCATACCATGCTCTTGGTGCTTGTTTCAAACCATAAAGTGCTTTATTGAGTCTGTACACTTTATCTTCTTTATCTTTAACTTCAAAACTAGGAGGTTGCTGAACATAGACCTTCTCTTCCAGAATGCCATTCAAAATTGCACTTTTGACATCCATCTGATAGACTTTGAAGTTTTTATAAGCAGCATATGCCAAGAATAATCTTATAGCTTCCAATCTTGCAACAGGGGGATATGTCTCATCAAAATCTATTCCTTCTGCTTGAGAATAGCCTTTTGCTACTAGTCTGGCCTTATTCCTTACAATGGTACCAGATTCATCCAATTTGTTTCTGTATACCCATTTAGTTCCAATGATATTTGCATGATTAGGCCTTTCCACTATTGCCCAAACTTGATTTCTTTCAAATTCATTCAATTCTACTTGCATAGCAATTATCCAATCTGGATCTGATATTGCTTCTTCAACTACTTTAGGTTCTATTTGAGATAGAAAACAGGTGAACATTGCTTCTAATTGTCTTCTAGTCCTTATGTTGCCAATAACTTGCTCAGCAGGGTGATCCCTTAACCATGGTGGATTTTAGTTAGAATGATTCTCAAGAACATCATCTTCAGTAGGGTCTGTTGTTGCTTCACCAAGGGGTTCAGTAGATCCTTGAACTGCCTCAGTTGTTGCATCAGTAGTGTTACCAGCAGGGTGTTCAGCAGGGGCAGTGTCAGAAACCTTTAATTCATATATCCTTTCCAAAACATCAACACATTCTGGATCAGTGACTTGTTGATTCTCAGCAGGTTCTGAAGCTTCATCTTCCATTCTAGTGAACTTAGGTTCATCAAATACAACATGTATTGTTTCTTCATGTTTTGATGTCCTTTTATTCGATTACCACTGAATGCCTTCTTCGATGAAGAATATCCTAAGAAAATTCCTTCATCTGATTTAGGTTGGAATGTCTTCAATTGCTCCTTATGATTTAAAATAAAACATTTGCTTCCAAATGGATGAACATAGGATATATTAGGTTTCCTTCTATTCCAAATCTCATAAGGTGTCTTCAGCAGCTTCTTGTTCAATGAAGTCCTATTTTGTGTATAGCATGATGTATTGACTGCTTCAGCCCAATATCTTTCAGGTAATAGTGCTTCACAAATCATAGTTCTTCCTGCTTCTTTTAAAGTTCCGTTTCTTCTCTCAACAACCCCATTTTGCTGAGGTGTACCAGTAGCAGCCAGTTGATGTAGCACACCATTCTACTCACAGTATTCTCGTATAACTTTATTGAGAAATTCAGTACCCTTGTCTGATCTGATCTTCACTACTGTCAAACTTTTCTTATTTTGCAATCTCTTCAAAAGTTCAGGCATCTTTTGAAGTGTTTCACTTTTCTTGTTCATGAATACTACCCAAGTGTATCTTGAATAATCATCCACAACTACCAGAGTGTACTTCTTTCCTGTTACACTTATTGGTGTTACTGGTCCAAATAGATCCATGTGCATTAGCTCCAGAACTCTTTTTGTTGACTGCTTAGTCTTTGACTTGAAGCTTGATTTTGTCTGTTTACCTTGCTGACAAGCATCACATATAGCATCCGTTTTGAATGTGATCTCAGGTAAACCAATCACCATTTTCTTCTTCACCAACTGATTGATATCATCAAAGTTTAGATGATATAACTTCTTATGCCATAACCAATTGAGTTTTGATTTGGTATGCACAATCAGGCATGTTCTGGAACAGCAGTAGACCAATCCACAACATACATGTTTTGTTGTCTTCTTCCAGCCAACACGACTTGATCACCTCTTTCACTAATGAAAATACAGGTGTTCTTGTCAAAAGTGACCTTGTAACCCATATCACAAAACTGTCCAGTGCTCAGTAGGTTGTAGTCAAGTCCTTCCACAAATGCAACATTCCTGATGGTTAGTCCATTTCTCACAAGTGTGCCATATCCTTTTGTGTATCCTGGTGTGTTCTTATTGCCAAAATTTACTCTTGGACCATCCTTTGCCACATAATTTGACAAACAATGCTTATTCTTTGTCATATGTCTGGAACATCCACTGTCAAAGTACCAGACACCATACAAAACAAAGTTAATGTATTTTAGGTACCCAAAACTGTTTGGGTCCATGATGGTCAGTGGTAAGCATGACCCTTGGAAAGTTTCCATAAGGTCTTTTTTGAAAAGTGTTATACTTTTGTTCATACATGTATTCTACACATCCATAAGGTCTAACATTTGGTTGTGTAGGATTCACCTATGCTTTCTGGCCTTTTGGTATGTAATGCTGTTTGGAGTGATTTCTATTGTTAGAAGCACTAGCATAACCATTAGTTTGCTGTCTGTTAGGAACAGCCCAGTAATATAGAGTCTGCTAAGGTCTCTGCTGAGGTCTTGTATAAGTCCTCTACTAAGTCCTTTGCTGAGGTTTTATGGTTATATCTATTGTTTCTAGCAGTGGGGGCAGGAATATTCCAATCATCATCAGTAGGGAACAGTCTACCTTTCCCCCTGAGATAAGTATCCCTTGAATGATTGACATTTTTAAGTTTAGGATTCTTATCCTTGGAATATTTCTGATTTTTTCCTTTTTGTGGTCCAGCAGACTTGGTAGCAGGTCTTCTATCAGCAGGTCTAGAAGGTACAACAGTCATACTTTTAGATTTATTCTTTTTGTTAGGTGCTGTTGACCTTTTTGACTTCTGATTTTTCTTCCTTGAAGTTTTCTCAGTAGGCTTCACTGCCTCAGCAACCTTTTTGGGAGTTGGATCTTGTGCAGGAACAAACTTAGGACCTATTATGGTACTAGGTTCAGTAACCTTACTGGATCAACTCTTATAAGATTATTGAGTTCCAAATCCAAGGCCTGTTCTATCACCATAAGGCTTTCCAGATTTGAATGCAGTAGTGGAACTAGATTGTTCAGCAGATTCAACAGCTACTGAATGTACAGCAGGATTATGGTGATTCTGTCCAACCTCTTTTTCCTTACCTTTGAGATTTCTTAATTCAGCTTTTAACCTTTCAACTTCTGTTTGAAGAGCTTCTTTTTCAGCCTTCACAATCTCATAACCAGATTGTATTATCCTCAGTTGATTAAGGATGGCATCCAAAGTTTCTTCATTGTCAGAATTTTTAGGATTTGAACCACAAGTTGATTCACAATCACTTTCAGCAGGAGTGTTTATAGATACAGAATTGTATACCTCCTCTGTTTCATCCATATTTTCCATTAAAGCATAATCATCCATAACAGCAATAAGTGCAGTATCATCAGATTCATTTCCTTTTTCTGATTCTACTTCATATCCTGATTCATCATCAGCAACCATAGCTTTCTTGCCAGATCTTCTTTGTTGACTTTTGCTCTTCAGTAGGTCTGGACAATCAGGTCTGAAATATCCAAGCTTCTTGCAGTTGAAGGAAAGATAATCAGGTTCCTTCTTCTGCTTTAATTCAGGACAGTCAGGTTTGAAGTGTCCTGGTTTCTTGCATTGATAGCACAAGTAATCATTCTCTTTCTTGGATTCATCCTTCTTCTTTTCACTAGATTTCTTTGTGAAATTCCTTAGAGAACCCTTTCTAGTTTTCATCATTCTGATTTTCTTGCTCAGTAGGGCAATTTGCTCTTGCATCTCATCCAGTAGATCATCTTGAGCTCCTGATGTTTCTTCTTGATGTGTAGCAGCCAATGCAGTGGTCTTTGGTTCTTCTTTTTCAGTTTCAGGTGCAAGTTTCTTACTAAATTCATAAGCCTTGAGATCTGAAAATAACTTGAAAGTATCCTCTTCATGCAAACTTCTCATCTCTTCTATGGCAGTCACTTTCATCTCCCAAACTTCTTTTGCAGGTAAAGCTTCTAAGATTTTTGAATTGATTTCTTCTTTTGAGTACTTTACACTCAGTAGGGTGAGTTCATCCATTATGGCATTGAATCTTGATTCCATTTGTTCAATAGTTTCATTGGGTTTCATTTTGAAATCATAAAACTTCTTCTTTGCCACACTGATTTTGTTCTTCTTGATTGCATCAGTGCCTTCACAGATTAATTGTAACTTATCCCAAAGTCCTTTTGCAGTCTTGCAATCTTTCACTTTCATGTACATATTGCTATCCAAGGTTCTATATATGATGCCAATAGCAATATTGTTGAGGTTTGCTCTTTTTCTATCTTCAGCATTCCATTCTCTTTTTGGTTTTGGAATGTACTGTGTTTGATTATCCACTGTTATAGCTTTTGTGATTTCCAGTGGTCCATGAGTCAGCACATCCATCATCTCATGATGTGTTGCAGCTAGGAAAGCCTGCATACGACGTTTATACTTATCAAAATGATCTAAAGAACACATCAACATTGTTCTAGCATACTGGTTGTTATCCATGATGCAAAGCTTTGAAAATCAGAAACTTGAAAAAGTTTTCAAAGTATTTTCACAAGCACAACAAGTAGGATTACTTCAAGAACAGAAGCACTGCTCCGATACCAATTGTTGGTCCCTTGAAAAGGCTTTGGTTAAGTTTAGAGGGGGAATAAACTTAACACTTAAAACTTTTGGAGTTAACAAACTCAGCAACTTCAGCAGCCTGCTGATAGCTCAGTAGTCTGCTGACACTCAGTAGTCTGTTGACTGCTGATTTCACCGAATTTGTTGCAGCGGAATATATTCAAATTAAGCCTTATTACTTGTTAAAATATGATACCAAGTATTAGATACTCAGTAGTGTAAGTGTGTGATTCAGTTGCTAGTTCAGTAGGTTGATGTGCTAAATATACTAAATGCAGAATGTAAATGCAGAAAGTAAGTAGGCAATTTTTATAGTGGTTCCAGGTGGTGTAATCCTGTCAGTCCACTCTTCTCCTGTGATGTTGGAGGTAAATCACTAGAGATCTTTGAGGTTGTAGTTACAAAAATCCCTAAGTTGTTTGTCTTTCACCAATAACTATGGCTTCACAAACTGAACACTTGGAACATGTAGGATTGCTGCTCCAAAGTCTTCCACTGGTCCTTGAAGGGTAGGATTGCCTCTTCACCAGCTCCACCACAAACAACAGTTCTTGACACCCAAAGATGCTTCTCTGTCTTCAACAGGTTTTCTTGTAAAAGAAAGTTTTAATCAAGTAAGCGATTCAGCTTTCAACAGCTTGATCAGGAAGAAATGATCAGCAGCTTGATGTTTTCAAGTGTGTAAACTTGATGTAGCTTGATAACAGATTACACGTGAAAAAGTTTACTGGATCAGTAGCTTTAATTTCAGTAGTGTCAGCAGGGTGACTTCTTGATAAGAATCTGAAGCTCAAGATTAATTGTTATTTTTCTCTCAAAAATCATCACTTGTTTCTGTATCAGGGTCTTTTATTTATAGGTGAGAATCCTTGTGACTTATGTTTGAAAATCAAAACAATTTGTCCCATCTTGACTTGCTTTTTATCCCTGTACATAGTACTGACACTGTCAGTTTACTTTTTGATAGTTTTCAGACTGTTCACCCTTTGACTTGTATCCATTAGATAAACCTCTATTTCTTTCCAACGTCCATTTAATCTTAGCCATTGATTTGTTGACAAAACCAAGATTTGTTATTTGTCATTTTCCTTGTAATCTTCCAATGTAATCTTTGATTAAATCGAGATATATGTTCAGCAGGTTCCTTGAGTGTAAGTCTGCCGAAATGCATATCAGTCAGCTGATCCAAAATTTCTATGTTTATAAAACACTACAGCTGACTTCTCTTATATCTAAATTTTTATCATGAAGTTAGATTACACCATTTTGATCATAACAAAGTTCCAATCACCACTTTACTTATGGAACTTAGACCTTGTACACAAGGTATATGTAATCAGTTTAGGTCATCACAGACTTCCCTAAATTCTGATTCAATATCATTGACTTTAAATACTAAGTTTGATCTCTTAGCCTTCAATAACCGAGTTTGAGCCCTCACCCTTCAGTCTTCAGCAGGTTCCTAAACAAACAACATCCTCTGCAGGTTGATTAGAACTTTTTTGTGTGGGGACTTGTTGAGTAGAATTTTGCTGGTATGTTGAAGGTGGTGGTGCTTGATTATATGGATTTCCTTGGTAGCCTTATTGGACATTGGACATGAAAGAATTCTTTTGTTGTTGAGCAAGAGAATTTCTAGGTCCTAGATTTGTCAAGTTGTTGGACCAACGTAAAGTAGGGTGATCTGTTCGGATGCTATTGTACGCATTGGAATAAGCATTATTCAGCTTCCGGTGTTGTTGGATGATGCTCACATCTTTCTTAGAATATTCACCGGATTTTAAAATTCCCAATTGCGCACTATCATCATTTCTCATACTTTCATATGCTTCCCCACTTGGCTCATAATCTCCCGAAATCTTGCTAGTTTTCATATCATCAACTTCCATACTTGTCAATGCCAATTGTGCCAACACTTCACTTTGTTGAGATGAATCCCCCACTGATGACGTAGATCAAGTGATAATAAAATACTTGACCACCATAAACCAATACTAGCAAGAGGACTAGGTCCATCGTAGTATAGCTATAGCGAATCAAGGTCGATCCACAGGGAACCAATTGTGGGTCATTTATATACAAACAATTAATTATTCATATCAAGGACACAAAGGCGGTCTACGACCAACGAAAGACAAGAAAGATAAAGGACACGACTCGACACAACACATAAACATAGTAATTAACCTCCCCAATTATTAAGTTATCGTCTGGATCTAGAGATTCTATATAATTAAGCGATACTTGACAACTATTAATCCGATTCGTATCTCTTTTATATCGGCTACGGGAGTCATCCCCTAAACTAGATCTAGCTCTGGGTAGGCCATCTAGATCACTATGCTACATCACGTGACTTCACTTTTTTGGCCTCCGTCTCATATGACTCGCACGCTTACAAAACTAAGGATGCCGATATTAACCGTATTCCTCACCTAGGCAACATTCCTTTGTTCAGGCGTACTTCCTAAGCGATCGCATCAGTCTCTGTCCCATTAAAAATCACCTGGACGGTCTCATGTTAATCTACGATTTACGTATAACTAGGTGCTAGCAATTCCCGAATACAGAACAGATCTAGATCTCGCTGAAAGTCCCGGAAGATCAATTCATGAGCCGACCTAGGAGCCCTATATTGGTATTTCCTAATCATACGCTAATTAAAACAGACGGGCAACTTAGCCGTAGCCATACCTACTAAGATAAGAAATTCTAGGTGGACAATCACACCATAAAGACGTGGCTAGAATGACGCGGCGAAAACCTAAATCTTAGCGTTTCTATATACGTAACGGATAAAATAGAGACTCATAAAGCAATTATATAGATCTACTAAAAACACGGTTGTCGATCATACCAAAGTCATCTATAGGTCACCGGATAACAGATCTGGGCATGTGGATCCTTATAGACAAGGAATCCCCACTGCCTCATATCGTATCCTTAGATCTACGTCGTTCCGTGAAGAACGAACAACCTCAAACAATAAACAATAATTGGGGACTTAATTACAAAGAACTAAGAACAAATAAATACAAGAACTTACATTACTGCAGAACTTGCATAAAAACTGCTCTAATAAAAACTGAAGATATAATTATGAATTGTGTGTATGTATTGAGGTGTAAAAGGCGTGTATTGTATGCCATTATTTATTGGGGTTCAAGCTAATTAAGAGATATACATCAAAATATCAAAACAAATAAGAGATAACTCTCGGCCGATCTCAAAATCAAGATGCGCCCCCCTTTCTTTCATGCATGTCCATTGGCGCCAACTTGGATTGGCTTACTCCTCTTTTCGTGCTTATCCGATCTCTATCTTGAATTTCCTTTGATTTATCTTGAGATTTAATTCTTCCATTTGTATTTATCCTCCAAAATTTATCTCAATCTACAAAATAAATATTTATCCTAAAGTAAATCATATTTTAATAAAACGGATAAATATAATAAAAACGGATAAATATAATAAAAACGGATAAATACCGATTTATATAATAAAAACGGATAAACACCAAATTATATCTTATAAATGGATAAATACCAAATTATATAATATAAATCACATAACATTAAATAATACATATAAACATGCGATTTATCACAAAATATATATTATTAGTCTCGATTTAAGGTCAACGTTGATGACTTTTACGGGTATAATTTGACCGTCATCAACTACCCCCCCACTTAGACTTTGCTCGTCCCGAACAAAGTAACAATAAGTCATTCTCCAAGACAACATTTCTCATGGTCAAATCATACTTATACAAGAAACTCGAGTCAACTCATACCATTCATGCTCATAAGGTATCCATTATTCGCTACTCGCTATGAATCGAAGTGATGTGTGCATGTGCATTCAGTTTTATACTTTTGTGGCAAGATTAAAGTTTATGCTAACTTCGCAGTCTCAACCTACCAACATCAGCATTCCCACTTCTTAAGCCTCGCAATGGGTAAAGACATGGTGCAATAAGCAAGAGCGTCATCTAGAAGGTTTTTGGACTTGGAGACCGAGAAAAATACTCGAAGCCTCTTAAAAAGTTGAATTTTTTTCACATTTTCATATCTTCAAGCATTAACACATCTCAAGAAAGAAACTTTCTTTAAAAGTAAATTATGCATTGCAAGAATCCCCTTTCACGGATTGCTCAATAACATGAATATTACCACAAGCGTGAGGCTACTTTGGTAATGTTACTACAAGCCCAGTGTTTAACGCTTTGTCAAAACACAGATAATTCTCAAGCTTATTACTCCGCTTTGATGGCCAGAAGATAGGAATACATCAGCAAATAAATATCGACACTAAGTCTACATAACCAATCATCTACGCAATGTACACATAATTTCTTCAGTTATTATAATTTGCGCGGTAAAACTCGATTCAAAGATTGAGTAATCGAATAATAAATAACTACTTGCAACAATCGGCATGAATATCCTTAAATTTTCATTCACATAAGTATAAAATGATCACGTACTCATGCAACTTGGTTCCTTTCCTATCAATTCTTAGCTAGGAACTCACAATTCTAAGGGTACGAGATACTTAATATGGCATTTATTCAATTTTTCATTTTTCACCGTTTCATTCAATTTTCAATTATAACATATCATAGCTAAGTCTCATACCCCCCACTTAAACATGGCATTGTCCCCAATGACAAATAAAAATGAGAATTTAAGAAAAAGACTTAGCTCTGGAAACGGCTCTCAAGTAGATGCAGAACATCGGAGTAATCCAAGCACGTCGTGGAGAAGCAAGTGAAAACCTGTTTAAGCAAACCAAACAGAAACTCCACGAAACCGTTAATAACATGTCAATGGAAGGTATAAAATAATGTGGCAGTAATTAGATATAAAATATCCAAAAACAAATTAAGCCACTTTATTCCATACAACCAATGACAAGGAAAACCAAAGAGTTAACTCTGAAAAAGGATATACGGACTCAAAAAGAAAAATACTAAATAGAAAGAAAAATAAACAAGCAACTAAAGAAGGTAGTCTTCATCTATAATCTCTACCGCTGAAATATTCTTAAAACCGGGTGGAGAAGACAAAGATCAAAAAGCATTACCCCACGTGGGAAAACACGAGGTTGACTGGATTAACCATGTATTCAACCCAGTGAAAAAGAGACACTTGGTAAGGTATAACAGATTCAATGTGACCTATTGGTAAAAGATAGGATCAGAAACTCGGTGCAGACGCTTCACGTTTGGATTGGATATCATCAACTTAGGGAGATGTAGCTTCTCCTCGAAATTACTAATAACCCAATGTATCACGTAAAAGTCATAACCGTCATCAACAAGGTCGGATCGGTCTGATTGCTTAGAACAAAACTCATCATATATATGACGGAATGGTCAGAAAAAGTGTGAAATTTAAAATCTTCCGGTAGAAAGAGAATTTGTATTTTGATTGAACCAAAAACTTTAAAATCGAGCTAGGGTCAGAGCCACTCTTACCCCAGCTAGGATCATGAAAACCAAAATGATAAAAGATAATCATTAAAACTTAGCAATATTTCTAATTCCGCAACACAATGGTGTTTTGTAAACAAAATGAAGGTTGAGAGTATGATGGGTTTAGAAAAAGATATATAAGGATGGTAAGAAAAGATAAAGGGTGGGTAAGACATTGTGATTATGGGTGGGTTGAAATTGGTTAAGGAATTGGGTTAGGGTGGGAGAGTGAAATAGATGGAAAGAAAGAGAGGGGATGAAAGAATGGTTAGAAATGTGAATTGTGAGGCAGATAGGTGAGAGAATAGAAAAGGTTGAAGGGTGAAGGGTGAAAAGGTACAAAGGAAAGGATAAGGGTAGTTGCAGAACGAATTGCACACAACTTTGGATTTTCACTCGGATCGCCATTCTAAAAAAGTTTTGGAAGTTGACCAACACTTGTTCTTGTTCGCACCAATCATTCTCTGTTACATTTTCAGTAATTCTCAAGTTCTCTTAATGCTTCCATCTTAAGGTTGATTGCTAAATTTCCTTTTCTTTAGCAATTTCTCGACTCTCCTACGGAACTTTATTTCACGTGGCCTATATTGAGTAAAAAAGTTTTGCACATCCTTAGCCTAATGGCCATCGGAACACGGCAAAATAAAAAACCTCAACATATGTCACGTTACTCTTATTTGACTCAAAGAAAGGTAAACCTAAAATCTTAAAAAGAAATCCTAAGGGTTTTAAAGAAGTAGTTCTGAGTTTAAAGTCCTCAGCTTGACTTTAAAAACAATTATCCTTGTCAGTCATCCTTCTTGGATCGCCAGATATTGACCCCTTGAGCACTATGTGAGGTGGGCTCGTCGCTTTTGCGGATTAATACCCTTCCCTTGGTTGTGAGACCTAGGAAACGACATTTATCCATACCATTTATACAAAGCTCTTACCTCGGCTCTTGTTTTAGGAACTAGTGAATTCTAAGAAGATTTAGTCCTAGGGACCCATTTTAATCACATCCTCTATAATGCTGCTTCATTATGCTCTCTCAAAACTCAACGTTAGATTGAGAATTGTTAAAAAAATACACAAATTGTTGCTCCCATGGCCAGTAGAAGCAATCTCGTGCATAGGACAATGAGATTTTGACAGAACTACGAGGAACTCTTTATTCATTGCTTCCTTTCAACGACTACATGTTTCCTTACACCCTCAAGATGAGACAGATTTGGGGCAGAACCTTCCACACTAATAAAATTAATCTTACAAACCAACTCCGGGCTAAGATTCATACTCAGGTTCATGTATAGGCTAACTTATGCTCAAAAAACCCAAAAGATAGTAAAACATAAGCAAAAAAGGTAGTACCTTGCCTTCAACATTGTACCACGAATAATGCGAACCTCTTTATTTTCTCGGAGCCATCTTGGTGCTTTAAAGGTTTTGCTTCCATCGCTTTTCCCATCTCAGATTCGTAGCTCCACATGTTGTTGGGTTATTTCTCAGCGCCCGCGAAAAATTACTGACTCAGATTATTGCTTCCCTGGTTTCTGCAAACAGAAGAAAAATAAAACGGACCGTAGACTGATTTTAACATGGTTTCCCATGCTGCTATCAGACCTACGGATTAAACATACGGAGATAAACAGACACGCGAAGTCCCAGAAAGTAGAACCAGGCTCGCTAGCAGCGAGAGGAAGTCTCGCTGGGAGCGAAACCAGCTGTTCCAGATTCTGGAATTTTTACACAGAGCAAATAACCAGAGGGACTCAAACACGTAAAAACATACTCTAAAACAGAAAACTTAACATGAATAAAAAATTATTTATATATAAATTGACCGTTGGTTCCCCGGCAACGGCGCCAAAAACTTGATGACGTAGATCAAGTGATAATAAAATACTTGACCACCATAAACCAATACTAGCAAGAGGACTAGGTCCATCGTAGTATAGCTATAGCGAATCAAGGTCGATCCCACATGGAACCAATTGTGGGTCTTTTATATACAAACAATTAATTATTCATATCAAGGACACAAAGGCGGTCTACGACCAACGAAAGGCAAGAAATATAAAGGACACGACTCGACACAACACATAAACAACGTAATTAACCTCCCCAATTCTTAAGTTATCTTCTGGATCTAGAGATTCTATATAATTAAGCGATACTCGACAACTATTAATCCGATTCGTATCTCTTTTATATCGGCTATGGGAGTCATCCCCTAAACTAGATCTAGCTCCGGGTAGGCCATCTAGATCACTATGCTACATCACGTGACTTCGCTTTTTCGGCCTCCATCTCATATGACTCGCACGCTTACAAAACTAGGGATGCCGATATTAACCGTATTCCTCACCAAGGCAACATTCCTTTGTTCAGGCGTACTTCCTAAGCGATCGCATCAGTCTCTGTCCCATTAACAATCACCTGGACGGTCTCATGTTAATCTACGATTTACGTATAACTAGGTGCTAGCAATTCCCGAATACAGAATAGATCTAGATCTCGCTGAAAGTCCCGGAAGATCAATTCATGAGCCGACCTAGGAGCCCTATATTGGTAATTCCAAATCATACTCTAATTAAAACAGACGAGCAACGTAGCCGTAGCCATACCTACTAAGATAAGAAATTCTAGGTGGACAATCACACCATAAAGACGTGGCTAGATTGACGCGGCGAAAACCTAAATCTTAGCGTTTCTATATACGTAACGGATAAAATAGAGACTCATAAAGTAATTATATAGATCTACTAAAAACACGGTTGTCGATCATACCAAAGTCATCTATAGGTCACCGGATAACAGATCTGGGCATGTGGATCATTATAGACAAGGAATCCCCACTGCCTGATATCGTATCCTTAGATCAACATCGTTCGGTGAAGAACGAACAACCTCAAACAATAAACAATAATTGGGGACTTAATTACAAAGAACTAAGAACAAATAAATACAAGAACTTACATTAATGCAGAACTTGCATAAAAACTGCTCTAATAAAAACTGAAGATTTAATTATGAATTGTGTGTATGTATTGAGGTGTAAAAGGCGTGTATTGTATGCCTTTATTTATAGGGGTTCAAGCTAATTAAGAGATATACATCAAAATATCAAAACAAATAAGAGATAACTCTCGGCCGATCTCAAAATCAAGATGCGCCCCCCTTTCTTTCATACGTGTCCATTGGCGCCAACTTGGATTGGCTTACTCCTCTTTTCGTGCTTATCCAATCTCTATCTTGAATTTCCTTTGATTTATCTTGAGATTTAATTCTTCCATTTGTATTTATCCTCCAAAATTTATCTCAATCTACAAAATAAATATTTATCCCAAAGTAAATCATATTTAAATAAAACGGATAAATATAATAAAAACGGATAAATACCGATTTATATAATAAAAACGGATAAACACCAAATTATATCTTATAAATGGATAAATACCAAATTATATAATATAAATCACATAACATTAAATAATACATATAAACATGCGATTTATCACAAAATATATATTATTAGTCTCGATTTAAGGTCAACGTTGATGACTTTTATGGGTATAATTTGACTGTCATCACCCACCAAAGCAACCTTTTTATAGTTCGAACCCGTTTTCCACATCTTATTGTTCTTGGATACCCTCTCAATAGCATCATACACATCTCGAACCGAACTCATCATCAAAGAAACATTGCATGCTCCATCAATTGGGTCCTTGAATCTACTTTCAATCCTCGAGAAAAGAATTGGATTTGCATGTCTAGAGAATAATCATGGTCAATGAATGCCTTTAACAATATATTATAACGCTCCCAAGCATCACTCAATGACTCATCATGCCCTTGCTTAAATGTAGCAATTTCCACTTTCAACTCGAGATTCCGGCCCGGTGGAAAATATTACTTCCTCCCAAGTAGTTAGAGAATGGTGGGGTAGTGACATCAACCATTCCTTGGCTTCTCCAATTAATAAAAACAGGAAAAATGCAAGACATGCCATTTCTTTATGAACTCCATTGTTCTTGGCCGTATTAAAAATCTCCTCAAAGTTGTAGAGGTGTTTGTTGGGATCTTCATATGGCTTCCATTGGAATTGAGCTCTTGTTTCTACAAAACCAAAGGGATGAGATTTAATCTCGAAGTTGTTCGCATCAATGTTGGGAAGACGAAGAGGATTATTGATTTTGTCTCTTCTTCTCACAGTTTGGTCACAAATTGGTCTAACATGGCCTTAAGGATTTGCTAGAGGGTTATATTGATTATGGTTGTTTTGGTTTCAGTTTTGATTTCGGTTTTGGTTTTTGTTTTGTCGAGGTTGAGGTGGTGGTTGAGCATATTGTGGTTGTGCTTCTTGAGGTTGGGTTGTACATTTGGTGGAATCGGATTTTGTTCATGGTGTTGGGAATTATCTTGTGGTTATCCTCCTTGTGCATTCTCTTGTGCTTTCGTCCATTGCACCTTCTTGATTTGGATGATTTCTAGTAAATAAGTTTCACCAAGATCCAAACTTTGGCGTGCTTGACCACCTTCCTTTCCAAGTTTTTGTCCCTTATAAAGGTGTTGATAACCGAAATATAAGGAGTGTCGGGTTCCGTGCCGCGTTGAGATCGATTCATTCACTACAAAATAGAAACAACAAAAACACAATTAAACACACTTGATAACTTACCAAGGATTGGTAAACACCAAAAATGAATTAAAAAGAAAAGATAAGGAAAGAATGACTTAATCCCAAAAATTTTAAGTCAATGTAAGTATCAATCGTTACACATCCCCGACAACGGTGCCAAAAACATGATCGAACCTTTCTAGGTGTCCAAAATCTCCGGCAAGTGTATTGGGACTATTGTAGTCTAGTAAGGGTGAGACAAGGTTGTATCCACGTAGATGTGAGGTCAAGTACCGATAGACTATATTATTTTGGTCAAAGTCAACAAAATACAATAATGTAAGGTGTTAAGATCAAGCTATAATACTTAATCAAGTTGAAGACTAAAATATGTTAGGGGTGATTAAATGGTAAAAGGGCCTAACCAAGACAATGCAATGTTCAAGTCATATCTCTACTAGCATCGTGGGAACTAAACTACTTACCAAACATCCTTTAGTGATCTTGTGTTATGTAAACGGTGCAAACCTCTAATCTAGTTATTACCCCTCTTACGAGTGCATGCAATTACTCAATGTCTCCTCCTTGGTCTAAAGAAGCTTTAAAACTAATGATTCAACATGATGAAGTTCTGAGGTTTCCCGGTGCTTAATGCTCGTCCATCCATTAATACGATAGCCAGTCCCTTGTCCGAAGAAGTTCATGAGGACAATTTGGAGACCCAACTCGGGATTGAACTCCAAATCGAACGAGCACTTCGTTCGGATAGGGTTTTAGACGATTCAATTGTATAAACGGCACCAGATTATGGGGGGGTCCTTTTCTACCCAAATGATAAAGCGTTATCATTGGCTACCTACATGGAACACCTTCATCAAATGGAAATGATGAACTATAACCCCGTGTAAGAAAGCGAATTCCACTTAAGGTCGGGTTTACCTATCAATCTCCTATCCATTTTCCCACACAAAGATTCTTGATCGATATCCTCTAAGTATGTGTGTGTGCAAGTGCTAGTTTATGACTCTAACACAAACAAGCAATATTACTCAATTAATGAGAGCTAACAAACACAAGATTCGAACAACAATGCCCAAACATTCCCAATCAACTAAAAGAGATACAAACTTTCACAAGTGCATCATCTTTGAGTCACTGTGTTTTATTTGTTTTTGTTGTTCTTATTTTCATGTTATTTTGTGTGTTATTCTTGTTTGTTTTTTTGCAATTAATCCATTACAACAGTTTCATTAATACTATAATAATATAAAAGACAATTTATACATTGTGAAATTATAATATATACAATATGTTACAAGTTAATGAAAAAGTTGATGAAATAGAAACTTAAAGATGATCGATATATATGCTGATTGTAGTATATATATATATATATTTTCTTAAAGCCTCAGGTATCTGGAACTGACTAGTCCGACTAATTCGAAATTCAGCCAGAATCGTGCCTGCAGAACCTGACTCTTACTCAGGTGGCTGATGGTAGTATTTTATTAACATGCATACTATTCATAACTTGATAGGGTTGGGGATTTGGCGAGCTTCAACATGGCATCATTCATTTGGTATCAATGGACACGTTATCACCCGGTGTTATTTTTAACTTTCTAAACGAATCTTTCCTCATTGAATCTCCTCCAAGACTATCATGATCGGTAAATCTCTTCCAATACCAATGTTGTTTCCAAACTTGATCCATTGAATCCAACGGTATCCCTTTGGTCTCCGGGGAGGAATACGATGAAGACCGTCATCTTTGCTAGCCAACCGGCATAAAAAGAAAAGTTCCATAGCTGAAATTGCAAAGCATACTCAAGAATGTTTGAGACAAAATAAGCGTCGTGGCCATTCCCTGTAGAAACGAATATGCTTTGTCCGGTTGTTCGGATTTTCATAGGAAGTATTTCACTCGGTATGAGCCACGCAAGAGGTCCCCATGACCAACCAAAGCCGGCAGCATAGACGCTCATAAAAGTTACTACTAAA
The DNA here is from genome assembly GCA_026214975.1 of Gentiana macrophylla. Lineage (NCBI taxonomy): Eukaryota > Viridiplantae > Streptophyta > Magnoliopsida > Gentianales > Gentianaceae > Gentiana > Gentiana macrophylla. The sequence goes on along the minus strand of CM047805.1, from coordinate 104,715,082 downwards.
GCACCGGCACTCTTCGATATATGCTTTGTTCCAACGGTTCCCTCCGTCGCAGCTAAGAGGACTCCAACCATAAGCTGCATAAATCAAAGGTAAAATATATGATCAACTCTTAAATACAATGGTAAAATATATGATCATAAATTTTTTTGCTCGGTATCGAAATCATTCATTTTAGTTCCAACATTAGTGATGTAACGGAGATTATGTATGATTAATTTTTCCGATATTAAAAAATTTATAAAACAAGATGGTATATACCTGAGCTAAGAACATTTGTACTCCACCTTGAATGAGCCAAAATCTTCGTCCAAACCGATCAACCGTAACAGTTGAGACAAGATTGGAAACCATATTCACCAACCCAAGAATGATATTGCCCATCAAAGCCGAGTCATTACCGAAACCCACCGATCGAAAGATCACGGGACCATAGAATGCAATAATGGTAAGACCAGTGAGTTGCATAAACAATGGAATGGCGGTGACCATGACAAGATGAGGCCTTAATCTTCTCTCGAAAATTGTCCTGAAGGGCTCTTGTCTAATAGATTTTGCAATCTCGCTGTACTTGACAAGGTATTGAAGCTCACCATCGATGTCCGCGTCGTCCCCACGGACTTTAGTAAGTGCTGTCCTGGCATTCTCTAACTGGCCTCTCTCCACAAGGCTACTAGGTGTGTCCGAAATAAAAAGTGCACCTATAGTCATGATGGCTGAGGGTACCGCGGCTAAGCCGAGGGAGAGGCGCCACCCCCAAGTGTGTTTCGATGAGCCATAATTTATACAGCCTGCTACAATGATACCGATGGCAATGAAAAACTGAAAAATGGAATTGAATCCACCGCGCCATTTAGGCGGTGCCATTTCGGATAGGTAGAGAGGAGAAGCGTGGTTTGCAAATCCGACACCGACTCCTAGCAGGATCCGACCTCACGAAGAGCATACCGAGATTTGCTGCGGCACCATTGAGTATTGAGCCAACAAAGAAAGCACAACCTCCGAGCACCATAGCGTTTTTACGGCCCCATACAGCCGTATAGCGACTAGCTATGAGGGATGCTACAAGGGCAGAAAGGTATAGAGAAGAGGTGAATGATGTTAGGGTTTGGCTATTGTACATGCAATAGATGCTTTGTTTAGCTTTTGCAGCATTTACTAGCACCTCTGGGAAGAACTTTTCGAGAAAGCGGCACCATCGTCGTTACCCCTCCTGAAATTCCCACATCATACCGAAAATCAGGCCACTCGATGCAGCAACGATGCAGGTGATAATCACGGGCAGAGTTATCTTGCTGCTCGTGTCGAAATCCCTTGCTGCAGATTCATCCACTGATGTGATAACTCCTCCTCCAACACCCATTATATCAATGTATGATTTTTAAGAAACACAACTAATAATTAATTTTTGAAGTTAATGGAGGGATGATACATGTATATATAAATGGCCGGACTTGCCTGGTTGATGGAGTTACCTATGTTTGGATAGCTCTCTCTCTTGTTGTCATCTTACTTACTTTGCATGCAGATCTCAAAACAAATCAAGTATAATTAACATAAAACCAAAATCATGTCACTATTTGTGTATTTGCCAAATGGAGCTGTCTTGGGGAATCATATCAAACCTTGCAGATGCCAGCCCAGCCCATTGATAATGAGAACAAATCTATTTTGTGTAACTTATATCAATTATTTAATATCCGGTAAAACAAGATACACTTTTAATTAGTGTCGTTGCTAATCCGGCGTTGTTTCCACATATATTAATCGATATTATCATACACAATTATCAATTGTGTAGATAATTTTATGTTATTGGTTCTGTAATTTTTGTTATGGTTGTAGCATTTTTCAACAGGAAATCTCATGCGCATTTATTTTAGTACTCTATTGAAATTTATCATTCTTCACGTTGTTTTCAGGTAGATTTACATTCAGTTTACAGATGGGCGAGAAGCCCTCCAAATTTAATAATTTATTATGTCGATGTTGACAATATTTCATACTATTCTATAATTTAGCTGTTTGTGCCATTTTTGGATGGGAGAAAAGGTTATCTTTGGGACCAACAATACTCTACTACAGCACAAATTTTACATCATAAATTAATTCGTCACTTAATATTAGTTATTTCATACTAGCAAAAAATATTTATTTTCGTTTTTTCCATATACTATTCTTCATTCATTAATCATCCAAAACTTTATAAAGTGTACTTTACTTGCGTTAATGGTATTTAATGGGTACGCTAGTGTTGAAAACACAATTGAAAAACTTGCGGTTTAAAAAAAAATAAAACAAAAGCAATGCAAACATAAAATGGCGGAAATTGATAAAACACATAAAACAAAGAGAACACCGTGATTTAATGTGATTCAGAGCGTTGTCTTTACTACTACTCTGCTGGATAAAAGAAGAAATTTTATTATGCACAAAGTTCAAGGTATTTTCACAAAGTGAAAAACACACTCTTGAAAGACACACATTCATTGATTACAACATTGGTATTTATAGGCACACAATCCCAAACCTTAACCGCCAAAGATCTTGGTCGGAATTGTCATTAATACCCCAGATGTGGACCCAGCTCCGGCTGTTATCCACCAGATGAAACTCACTCAAAAGCGACTTTCCGGACTTGTAACCAAGCGCTCGGATGTTGAACTCATTTATACTCAAAGCAAAACTCAAAGCCAACTAAAAGCGATTGCGACTTTAAGAAAAACTCGGTTGCACTTCACAAAACTGACTTTCACAGAACTGAATATACTTAACTGAACTGACCATCATTCTCAGTCTCAGCTTCTCAGATTAGTTCCACCAGTTTATTCATCAGAGATAAAACCGACAGGTAGAAGATTTTTGTAATATTCAACTTGATCATTCTGAGTACATAATAGAAATAGTCTTAGGATAGAATCTAACAAACTAACAACTTAGATCATTTCCAAAACTAGTAAATTAAATCTACACCATCCAAACAACTTACAAGTGGACACACAAGATTATGCCACTTGTCACATTATCCATACATCCTAACATCCCCCTCAAACTCAAGGGTGTAGAGATCACATTGAGTTTGTTTTTGAATTGTTGAAAGCGAGAATCGTCAAGGGTTTAGTCATACGATCGACCACTTGATCAAGCGAGGGAATGTAGCGGACATTGAGCTTCTTGGCCAAGACCTCATTCCTAACAAAGTGCACATCAATCTCAATATGTTTTGTCTAGCATGGTACACACGGATTTTGTGCTAAGTAAAAAGCTTTGGTGTTATCACACCATGCAGTAGGAACTGCTAAAAGTCTGATCTGCATCTCACCAAGCAAGTACACCAACCACTTCAGTTTTGCTGTCAAGTTTGATAGGGCCCTATATTCTGACTCTGTACTGGATTTGGACACAACTCCTTGCTTTTTTGAGCTCCAGGACACCAAGGACTCACCCAGTAAAACACAGTAGCCACCAATAGATTTCCTATCCACAAATGAACCCCCCCCAATCAGCATCAGAGAAACCAGTAAGACATAGATTACTGGATGGTTTAAAATGCAAACCATGGTTCACTGTACCTTAGCAGTCTCTTCAAGGCTTTCCAGTGTTCAACTCTAGGAGCTTGCATAAACTGGCTCAAGTAATTAACAGCAAAAGTGATATCCGGTCTAGTACAGGTCAAATACTGCAATCCCCCAATAATGCTTTTGTAGAGAGTTACATTCTGAAAGGGTTCACCAGGGAATTCATCCAGTTTAAGACCAGTGACCATAGGAGTAGGGCAAGCACTGAGATTATCACATCCTAATTTGTGTAACAATTGTGTAGCATATTGAGTTTGTGTTAAGAACATTGATAGAATCCCCCTGGTAACCTGCATACCCAGAAAATGAGACACGGGACCTAAGTCCTTGAGAGAAAACCTGCTATCCAACATGTTTATAAACTTCTGAATCAAGGCTGTTGAATTCCCTGTGACCAGTATATCATCCACATAGAGAAGAACCATTAGGATGTGATTGCCTGCTTTAAGTATAAACAAAGAATTATCACACATAGACTGTGTGAATTCCCATTCCAAAAGTTGAGTTTTGAGGGATTCAAACCGGGCTCTTGGGGCCAGCTTTAGACCATATAGTGCCTTTTGCAGCTTGCACACATGATGAGGTCTGTCAGGATCTACATAGCCCTTAGGTTGAGACATATACACTGGTTTATCTAGAGGTCTATTCAAGAAGGCATTGTTTATGTCAATTTGGTGAATTGGCCAGTTATATGCCACTGCTAGAACCACTCTAATAGTAGGAGCTTTAGCTACTGAAGACAATGTTTCAGTGAAGTCCACCCCATAGGATTTGGCTAAACCCCTTGGCCACCAATCTAGCTTTATGTGTGAGCACACTACCATCAGGCTTAAGTTTTATCTTGTAGATCCACATGTTGCCTACTATATTCTGATCTTTTATGGGTGGAACAAGAATCCAAGTGTGATTCCTTTGCAGAGCAGCATATTCTTCATCCATGGCAGCTTTCCACCGAGCACTAGCCATTGCTTCTGAGACACTTGCAGGTTCAGAATGGTGAGCAACCATAGAATAGGCTTTAGGTTTGAAGATTCCTTTCTTGGCTCTTGTTTGCATAGGATGGATATTGGTTACTTTTGGGTTGGGAGGTGGTGTTGGAGAACTAGATAAGGAACAGGTGTTTCAGTGGTAGTGTGGTTAGATGTGTTTTGATCAGTATCAGACATGGCCTGGATAGGTGAAGTAGTAGTGTGTAGGGGTGGAGTGGTTGGACTTGGACTATTATGGAAATATGAATCAACTGTGGCACCAATGGAACTGTGATTGGGAGTGTCTGTGTGTGGTTGGTGTGGACTAATAGCATCAAATCTGTTAGGATTATGAAATGGAGACTAATATTCAAACATGTTTTCATCATGAGAAGGATTTCTTGTTGAAGATGGGGTACCATTTTGTTGAGGTGGTGACTCCAACTGAGGATCCTACCATAAAAACACACTAGACACCCTAGCATCATTCAGAGTAGAGGGATCAACCACTACAGACCTATGAGGGCCTTGTGCAAACTTTTCTGTGAAGGGAAAGCTTAATTCATCAAATACCACATCCTTAGTAACATAAAATCATCCACTTTGATCTAGACATAACCAACCCTTATGACTGGGACTAACACCTAAGTTGATACACTTAGAGGTGTGATACTGAAACTTAATGTTTTGAAAGGGTCTGAGATGTGGATAACAGACACAACCAAAGACCTTAAACATGTGATAACTAGGAGTGTGGTACAAACATTCATATGGTGATTTGTTGTTCGAGCAGTGCGAGGAGAGAGTTAATGATATGAACAGCTGCTTGAAAGCTATACCACCAGTAACTGAGAGGCATAGATGTCTGTGCAATAAGGGTCAAACAAAGTTCAATAATATGCCTATGTTTTCTTTCTACCCTACCATGTTGTTCATGTGCATGAGGGCAGGGATGCCTGAAGATAATGCCATTTTCTTTAAGATGTGTCTCAATGTTTCTATATCCCCCCCAGTCTGATTGAATGCATTTAACATGAACATCAAAGCGATTATAAACATACACAAGGCTGTTTGATAACGAGAGAACACATCGATCGACTTTTAAAGGAAAGATCCGTGTGAATCTGGTATGATCATCAATAAAGTGGATGTAGTATGAGTGCCCTGTGGTGGATTTGATGGGGGAGGGGCCCCAGACATCAGAGTGTATTAAATCAAACATATGCGCAACATGAGAAGTGGAAAGAGCAAAATGTAAAAAATGAGATTTGCCAAATTGGCATGCTTCACAGAAAGCCAAATTTTCATTGATAACAGCATTACAACTTTTCAGAATTTGACTCAAAACCTTAGAAGATGGATGCCCCAATCTTCTATGCCAAACATTAGGGATTTATTCACATCAGGACACTGGATTCTACTAGACTCCTGATTAGACCTAGACTCAACAAGATAACCAGACAAGTTGGATTGAGGAGAGCTCTTGATTTCCTCAATTGGAGTGACCATCTTGTTCTGACCATCCTCCAGAACTCCTATTAGCAGTACCTTCCCTGATGTCTTGTCCTTCACAAAGCAAAAAGCATTACCAAACTCAATGATTATGTTATTATCAGTAGAAAGTTTAGACACACTGAGCAAATTCTTAGTAATATTATGAACATGAAAGATAGTATGCATTCTAAGAGAGGTATGAGGATAAATAGATTGACCAATATGGGAAATTTGGAGTTGCTCACCATTCCAAACCACAAGGGAATCATTACCATTATATCCAAAGACTCAAATGGAGGTTATTCGGATCTCTCTTGTGATGTGGTTTGTAGCACCACTATCCATGTACCAAGAGGAATCATTCAGCGATTGAGGAGAAGCCACCAAGGGCGATCCTCATCTTGGACCCGACATTTCTAGGAGGTCTTGATGTTGAGTTGGGGGCAGGATTCCCTGTGAAATTGGGATCAAACCTGTGACAGTATTCAAGAACAGTGTGACCATTTTTGTTGCATAATTGGCAAACACTCCTGTTGTTTGAGTTGCCATTTCTACCACCTTTATTGCCTCATCTACCTCCTCTACCTCTTCCACATCTGCCCTACCTGAAGTGGTATATTGAGGCCTCGCATCAGAACTGAAATTGGAGTGTTGTGTGATTTTCACTTTAATCACTAAATGCTACCACAAGCGTACGGCTTATCGAGTAGTACTTAGGATGTCGATCCCACAGGGACTTGGGACAATCACCAAATAGTTATCAATTTATGTTAGCTAAACTGATCAAATTTAGGGGTTTTGAGTAATAAAATAACTAAAAACTTAGGTCCTATTTAAACTCAACACAAGTCCAAGAAATTACTAGAAATCAAGTTGGAAGAATTTCTAGGATGTCGGATTAACACGGTAGCAAATATATGATTTTTACATTGACCTTTCCATTTACTATGAATATTTACTTATGTTGACGAATAATCAATTAAATTTCATATAAATCAATTAAATTTCATATAAATTTCATATAAATCTAATTGATAATCAATTAAATTTCATATAAATATTTACTTATGTTGATAAATTTCATATAAATTTCATATAGAGTCCATCACCTAATTGATAATAAATTCTTCATATAAATCTACGAAAATTCATCTTTCGATCCATCAATTCATAAATTCATACGAAATAGCACACCAAAATCAATACAAAAGCATATCGATCATAATAATAGGAAAGATCGAATCTTTAACTCATATATTCATTTACCGGGCTCTCATAATCCTAGAAAATTAAATCTACTCGCGCATAATTGAAGAGATCACAAAAATCATAGATTTGAGCATTGTGAAACGTAAAAATAAAATAAAAGGCAGAAAATTAAGAGAGAGAGAAGAGAATAGTCTCACAAATATCATAAAACCAAGAAATTCACGATCGTTCTTCGTTTTTGAGCCCTAAGCAATAATCTTGTTCTTGGGGAATCATATCAAACCATGCCAGCCCATTGTTAATGAGAAAGAAATCAATTTGATGCAACTTAAATTGATTATTTAATTAATATCATGTAAAACAAGATACACTTTAATTAGTGCCGTTGCTAATTACAACACCCGCAATCCTTTTATTCAAAAAGGCTGTTTCCACCTAAATTTTTGTTTTTGTTTTTTTTTGTTTTTTTTGTTTTTTTTTTTGTGCGTTGGTATTGAAAATAATAATTCATAATGCTGTTTTCAGGTATATTACTAAAGGTCGGGCTTTTTAGCATTGGATATTCTATAGTTTAGCTGTTTGTGCGATGATTTCATGGGTACTTTTTGGATAGGAGAAACATTAATTAATTTTATAGAGTTGGACATATTTAATATTAAATCAGGCCGAAAAGAAACTGACGATTAATCAGGACAAAAAATATTTTTCCTAAAGTCTATTTTGTTTGAGGCGTTTATTTATTTATTGCATTGGCACGAAAAGTCTAATTAATCCTTAGAATTTCGTTAATTGATGTAATGTTATTAGGGTTATGATAAAGTGAAACTTAAAGTACATAAATGTAAAAAGTATTAGATCATTTGATGAAATTCGAAGGATTAATTAGACGTTTCGTAAACGGTTGAAAAGTCAAATGTCCCAAACAAAATGGGACGGAGAGAGTATAAAGTTCTAAAAATACATTTTTTTATTAAATCTTAAACGCGTATTTTTTTCCTTCCAAATTTAGCAGTTGCAAACATGATTTTTCATGATCTTGGTATTTAGAGTATTACTCCATGATATTCGGTTACAACTAATACAAATAATAGCAATACGTGAATTAACAATACAATAAGAATGATAATTTTCAAGATATAGTGTTACTCATGAAGTAATAATGCAATAAAGATGATCATTTCAAACATATATAACAATTACGAGTGATGTAATATTAACAAATGAAGTAGCAATGCAATGAAAAGCATCATTTCCAACATATAGTAACAATTAAGAGCGAAGTGACAGTAACACATGAAGAAAGAACGTAATAAGAATGATCATTTTAAACACATAGTAACAATTACGAGTGAAGTAACAATGGGAAGTAAAAGTGTTATATCAAACTTCAAGCATAGAAGGTGGGAAGTTAAAGTGTTTTTTAATTTTTTTTTTTTTTTACCTTTTGCGTTGTGATTGAGGAGTATAAGTCGAAAACTTTAAATATGAGAACGTTATCATAGACTCATTTTCTGTCTTTTAAAAGGTTGAATAAATTGATTTGACAGATTCAATATTACTCCTCAATTTATGGCACGACATATACTCTAATTTATGGTACGACATTTACTTCAATTTTTCTAAAAAAATTGGGTATTTTCGTCCATCTACTATAAATTTGTTATTTTTAACCACACAAAATGGATGTTGGCCTTCCATCCCCATTTTTGACATTTTTGGTCCATCGGACCCCTTTGCCCTTAATTTTATGATAGTTCATGATCACAAAACATGATCCAACATATCAGCATTTTTATCCAATTGGATGTTTTAGAGAGGTAGTTTTTTTTATATATACTAAATTATAACTTTTTTTTTCCTTTCTATTAATTAAGAATTATCAAGTCAGATTTGGTCCTGGACCAATATATAATTTGTGTGGGATAAAATAGAGGTGTACACATATACGGATAATCCGAAAATCGAATCGAACCGGAGCAATTTTGTTCGGTTAATTACTCTTTTCGGTTAGGTTTCGGATCACATCTTATAAAAACCGAAATTTTTGTTCGGTTAAGGTTAATGTTGTGAATTATCCAAAACCAAACCAAATAAATATCCAAACCGAATAAATATCCGAACCGTTTTATTCAAACCATTTTAATATGAATCATCCTTACCCGAAACACCTCTCTCACTCCCTTTATTTTCTCCCGGTTTAACATCCCCATCTTCTATAAAAATAAAAATAAAAACAAACATCTCCCTTTAATTAATCTTTTCTTGTTCTTTGAAAGGTCCTTCTTATATCCAAAAAGAGCTATGCTTTTGTGTTGAACAACTATGTACAAGGTCGGAGTCAGGATTTAAGTTTGAGGTGGGCTAATCGACTCTATCGAGTTTATCGGGTGGGCTGGATTAAAAGTATTTTATGGATCGAACTAAATTACGTATATTTTTAGTGTAATATTTTTTTGTCCGGATGGACTTAGCCCCCCTAGCATGCCTATGTACCTCCGTCCTTGACTATGTACGATATTCAGTCTCTAATTACATTAAGTTGATCTTATGTTCTTCTCTAAGAAAAGTTCTTTAACTAATCAAGTAGCTTGGCTCGAATCTCTAGGGAGGTCACCGGTTCGATTCTTCTCTGAGGTGCCATGTTGAAAGAACTCTTGGCCATGCCTTACCCCTGAGTAAGAGTCACACTCTGATTAAGATTCACCTAGGTATTCCTATTAAGAACAAAAGTAGAGTTGAGACCTTTAATACATAACTTTTGTGCTTATGTTTCTACTCAGTTTAAGACCCAAATTAAAGTACTGAGAACATATAATGGAGCTGAGTTTAGATGGCCTGAGTACTATACAAAAAAGGTATAATACATCAAGAGAGTTGTGTGTCCACACCATAGCAAAATGGTGTTGTAGAGAGGAAACACCAACACATCCTCAACACAACTAAAGCCTTAAGATTTCAAGCAAACTTACCTATTATTTACTGGGGATATTTTATTCTACATGCAGTCAGACTAATAAACTTGACACCTACACATTTGTTAGAAGATTTCACACCCTATCAGAAGTTACATAATCAACCCCTTGATTTTAAAAATCTGAGAGTGTTTGGTTGCCTGGTTTTTGCCTGCACCTTAACCAAGGACCGTAGCAAGTTTGACACTAGAGCAAGAACCTGTGTTAATTTGGGTATGTTCTATTTGATTTAACAACTAAATAATTTTTTTTGTCAAGGGACATTTTGTTCATGAACTAATTTCCATTTTCTTGATAACATTGGAAATAGTGGTCCAACTGATACAAAGTCTTTTCCTGTTGTACATAAGGTGACTGATGCAGGTTATTTTGAGACTGATGATGCTGGGCTTGAAGATACTACCAATGTCACTATTTCTGACCAAGATGATGAGATTCCAGTCCAGCAACCTGATCCTACTACTGATACACATCAAACACAAAGAGAAGCTCGCACAAGAAGGCCTCCCACACACTTACGAGATTTTGTATGTGCCCAAGCACAGAAACGTACATCACCCTAAAAATTGACAAATGTGCTAACTTATGAATCATTATCACCTCCTCACTCTTCCTTTGTGGCAGCTATTGACAAGATTCAAGAGCCACGGACATACAACCAAGCTGTTCATACACCTGTTTGGAAGGAGGCTATGAACAAAGAGATAGAGGCCTTAGAAACAACCCAATCTTGGGAAGTGGTGGACTTACCTCTGAGGAAGAAACCCATTGGGTGTAAATGGGTTTACAAAGTGAAATACAACGCATATGGGACTATTGAACACTACAAAGCGAGATTGGTAGCAAAAGGGTACACCCAAACACAAGGAATCGACTATGAAGAAATGTTCTCACCAGTGGCCAAAGTCGCCACAATTCAAAGTCTTTTGGCAATGGCAGTTGCTAAAGGTTGGTTTTTGTAGCAACTGGATGTGAATAATACATTTCTCCATAGAGACTTAAGTGAGGAAGTCTTCATGAAGTTGCCACCCGGGTTTCATGCTGCTGGTTCACAGAAAGTTTGTAAAAGAAGTCAATATATGGTTTGAAGCAAGCTAGCTGTCAGTGGCATCATAAGCTCATCAATGCCCTACAAGATCTAGGGTATGTTCAATCAAGACATGATCACAACATGTTCAAAAAGGTACAAGGGACTGATTTCTTAATTGCCCTAGTTTATGTTGACGATATAGTCTTAGCAGGGAATAATATGACCTTGATTGATGAGTTAAAGAGTCATCTACATAAGCTCTTCAGAATCAAGGATTTTAGAGACCTGAAATTTTTCCTTGGGTTGGAGATTGCTAGATCAAGTGCAGACTAGTGATTTTCCAATTCAAATATGCTCTGTCATTGCTTGAAGAGTTTGACATGTGGGATTGTAAACCAGCTAAGGCTCCAATGAAGTCTAAACAGGCTCTTTTTGCTAGAGATTCAGAGCTACTGCCTGATAATTCTCTATATGGGACCTTAGTTGGGAAGTTGCTCTATTTGACCATAGCACGGTCTGATATCGGTTTTGTAACACAATAGCTCAGCCAGTAAATTTCCAACCCAACTATCCATCCGTATCATGCAGCCCATCATGTTCTGAGATACATCAAATCCTCCCCCCGGCAAAGGACTTTTCTATCCAGCCAAGAATTCTCTTCAGTTAACTGCATATGCTGATTCTGACTGGGCAACCGGTAAAGACACTAGACGGAGTATTATGACGGATCGATCAAGAAGTGATGGTGATTGTGAGTAAAGATAAAAGATAAACAAGTAAACAAACACAGAAACAAGAAGAACACAAATTTAACATGGTTTCCGGCAATGTGCCGACTACTCCACGGACAAACGAGGATATTTTATTATCACCAAAAAGTTACATCACAAGTTACAATAAATACAGATGGTATTTATAGCCTTGGGAATCCAATTCTAACCGACTTAACATTCAACCCAGTAAATGACTGAAATACCCTAGAAGTAACTTGACAAAACTCGAACAAACATGCAGCAGATGTGTTCCACAAGTCTGCTAGGCATCAGCAGACTTGTCTTCAATAGACTTACCATCAGCAGGTTGATCAACCCTACTGATCCTGCCCCAGCTGAACACCAGATCTCAGCAGATGCTACTTACATTGCTGACCGAACATGTTTTCATACCAGACCTCAGTAGCATGGTTTAAGTCACCATTACAAATCTCCACCTTGACATCAATTTCATGCAAATTGACCAGATGCACAACCAGGTTCCAGAAATCCTCTTTGTCTTGGATTTGAATACCTCAACAGACCTCCACCTTGGTGAGTATTCCCATTTGATTAACGACTTTGGATATTCAAGCAAGTCCAGTCCACAATCGAAACTTGCCCTTGAGGCTCGGTTTAGTGAACATATCGGCCAGGATTGATATCAGTCTTTGATCTTTTCCACTTTAACCTCCTCTCATTTTCGAGAAAATGATACTTAACATCAATGTTCTTGGTTCTCTCATGATGAACCTGATCCTTAGCCAAATATATTGCACTAAGACTGTCACAATACACCTTGGCTTGATCTTGATGCATACTCAGATCATTGACTAGCCCTTTTAACTGACTACTTCCTTTTCGCTACAGCGTCGAGCCATATATTACGCTTGATAGTAGATAATGTCACTGTACCCTGTAAAGTTGCCTTCCAACTTACCATAGATCCACCCAAAGTAAACACATACCCAGTCATAGATCTCCTGCTGTCTACATCAAAGAAGATAATCGTAATCACAGGACTCGTGACAAAACATTGAGTACCACCTCCATAAATGAGTCCAATATCTGATGTACCCCTAAGGTACCTAAATATCCTTTTTACTTCTTTCCAGTGTTCCTTTCCAGGTTGAGCCATTAACCTGCTGACAACACTGACTGCCTGAGCCAAATAAGGCCTAGTACAGACCATGGCATACATTAAGTTGCCCACTACACTAGCATATGGAACTCTTGACATGTATTCTTCCTCTTCAGCTGACTGCGGAGAAAACACAACAGACAGATGTAGATTTGGTGCCATTGGAGTATCTATAGGTTTGGCTTCCGACATGCCAAACTTGGATAATATCTTTTCAATATACCCTTGCTGAGACAAGAACAACTTCCCCCACTTCATATCTCTATAGATCTCCATCCCTAAAATTTTCTTTGCATTCTCCAAATCCTTCATCTCAAATTCAGCCTTAAGAAAATTCTTCAGATCTTGAATATCAGACTTGTTTACAGGACTCCTTCTATAACCCTGCTGAATTATTTAACTGTCAAACTTCTTGAAGAGAGTTCGAGAAAGCAATAGTACTTGAGTAAACTCCACTTGTTTATTTCAAGATAAAAGAATGAGTATTAATAGATACAAGCATGAAGGTGAGAGGTCCTAGTAGAGTATTAAGTGCTATGGGCGGCTAGATACTTCTATGGGCGGCTATTACATAATAGGACAAAATAGAGTTACTTTATAACATATTTAATTGTTTATACAATACAATTAATATGTCATGTTACAAATAATGTTTACAAGTAAAGTGTTACATGAAATAATAAGGTAATATTTCCACACACACCCCCAAACTGGGTTGTATGTCTATACAACCAAGTTTGCTACACAGTCTGCCGGACAGAAGAGGTGGAATGGCCATTGTGAGAATATCAGCATTCTGGTCTGCTGAGGGAACATATTGAAGTTGAATTATCTGGGCATCAATCTTCTCTTTAAGGAAATATCTGTCAATGTCCACATGTTTTGTCTTATCATGATGAACAGGATCCTCTGCCAGGCATAATGCTGAATTATTGTCACAGCAGAGTATGATAGGTTGCTGAAGGGGTTGCTGAAGTTCAGTAAGGACTCTTTTCAGCCATAGTGCTTCACAAATGCCCAAAACAAGTGCCCTGAGTTCGACAAGATCGCTTCTAGAGATGATGGGTTGTTTCTTGCTTCTCCAAGTGACAAGATTACCCCATACATATGAACAATAGCCTGTGGTAGATCTTCTATCAATGTGGCAACCAGCCCAGTCAGCATCAGTATAGACCTTAACTGATCTCTCAGTAGACTTAGTGAAATGTAAGCCTTGGTCAGGAGTTGACTTTAAGTACCTCAGTGTTCTGTAGACATCATCCCAATGTTGCTTAGTAGGGGGCATGAACTGGCTGACAAGGCTGACTCCATAAGAAATATCAGGTCTTGCATGGGAGAGGTAAACGAGTTTCCCTACAAGTCTCTGATATCGTTCCTTTCTTACAGCAATATGACCATGCATTAGTGGATTACTGGGGTCTACTGGAGAGATAGTTGGTTTGCACCCTAGCATGCCAGTTTCCTTCAGCAGGTCCAGCACAAACTTCCACTGTGAGGCTAAGATACCCTGGCTGTTTCTTGCTATTTCCATGCCAAGAAAGTACTTGAGGTAGCCCAAATCTTTAACTTGAAACACTTTTGCCAGTAGGGTCTTCAATTTTTGGATCTCAGTAGGGTCATCATTAGTAAGGATGATATCATCCACATAGACAATAAGGATGGATCTTCTCTTATTGATTATTTTGATAAACATGGTGTGATCTGAGTTGCACTGATGATATCCAACAGCTTTAACCACAGTAGTAAGTTTGCCAAACCATGCTCTTGGGGACTGCTTCAGGCCATATAGAGATTCCTCAGTTTGCAAACTTTCCCTTTAGTGTGAGTGTTGGTGAAACCAGGAGGTACCGTCATATATACTTATTCAGTGAGGTCACCATTTAGGAAGGCATTTGTTAAGGGTGATTTTATACGTTTTATAAGGATATATTTTATATCAATATTCCCCATATATGGATGTTTTTCGTAGAATTCGAGCTTATAATCGATTAATTGAGCAAATGACGTTTTGAATAGTTAAAATGCAAAATCGAGTAAATATCGTGGTTTTATTATCTATTTTGTATGGTTTTACGTTTTGCTCGGTTTTGTCATCTTTTAGGTGCACAAATGTGGAATGGAAGAGGTCTAAATGATGTTTGATTGAAGATTAAAATGGAAAGAAAGAGATACAAGAGGATGAAGATGAAATAAAGCTTGGGAAAATCCCGAAAACGACTCGTAATACGACGGGCTAATCAAAAAGGCGTTTTCTAAAGAAGAGTCCTTAATGAAAGTTGTAGAGTTTTCCGAGAGCTTTTTTATGACATTCGGATCATAATTTTTGGAGGTCTACAACTCAAGATATGAATTTTAGAACCATGGCCGACTTAAACAAAAAGAAGACCGCCATACTCTCACCGCAATTTATTAACCGCCATACTTCCAACCCTAATTAATTATTATTATTACAGCCGCTTAAGATATCTATATATATATGAGCAGCTTTGGAACCAAAAAGATATCCCACACACAATTTATTCAGCCGCAATTCTCACAAAGCAGTTAAATGCAACTTGGCTTTCAAGGCGGTCACCCGAGCCTTGTGCTCGGGTGATCCGGGTTAGATTAGGATGTCATTTTTCTTCCGTTTTCGATTCATAGATTCAATCATGTACCAAACTACGTGAGTTTATTTATTTAATTTATTCAGTCCTTATTCGCTTTTTTATGATCTTTAATTTATTTTGTATCGTTCTATGATTTTGATGCTATGATGTGAATTAGATCGAGAGATCGATTTGCTATTGATACGTTTACAATATACGAGAGTTGCGTAAACTAGATCACCATAGAAAGATATGATCTTTAATCATTAATTATGTGACAAATTAATTGGTTAATTATCTAGGTTGTTAGATTCTAAAATACGTGAGTTAACCTGAATCTACACGAGTTTTGTTTGGTAAATCGATCTCAACATTCGGAAGATGAGAGATTGATAAATTGGACTCACTAAGGAATTAGGAATCCATAGCTTGAGATTAAATTCACTAAGGAATTAGGGATTTGTATCTCATGTAAAGGTGAAACCACAATTTGAATTAAAATCATGAGATGAACTAGGATTGAAATCACTTGGTTTGTGCCTTTGTTTGATCCCATGTATCTTTAGTTTAGTTTAGGTTGTGTTATTTTATTTCAGTAGGTTAGATTTATTTTAATTGCTCTTTCGTTTATTTTATTTGTTCTTTCGTTTATTCGTTTTTCCTAAGTAACAATTGAAAGGAATTAGTGAAATTAGATTCAACAACCCAATTCCCTGTGGATCGACCCCTTACTCACTTCGCTCTACTATCAATTACCCGGTATTCGGCCGGTTAGGAGTTAGTTTTGCATGGTAGTTAGGGTTTATAAATTTTCTTTTGTTTAATGATGCAAAATCCCTCCAACAGCATTCTTGATGTCCAATTGGTGGAGTGGCCAGTCAAGTTGGACAGCAAGGGACATCAGCATCCTGACTGTGTTTAGTTTTGCCACAGGTGAAAATGTCTCTTTGTAGTCAAGTCCATATGTTTGAGTGAAGCCCCTTGCGACCAGTCTAGATTTGTACTTGTCAATAGTACCATCAGCATTGTACTTGATGGTGAATAGCCATTTACAGCTGAGTGTCTTCTTTCCTCGTGGGAGAGTGGTGAGATCTCAAGTATGGTTGTCAAGAAGAGCAGTCATTTCAGTTTTGACAGCAGCCTTCCACTTGTCATGTTTGAGATCTTCCTGTATATTCTTAGGAATGGAATGAGTATCCAAGTCATGTATAAACATAGCAAAACCAGGAGACAAGTGATCATATGACACATAATTATGAATAGAGTGATCAGTGCATCATCTCTTTCCCATTCTGACTGCAATAGGTCTGTCATCAATATTAGTAGAAGTGTTCATAAGTTTAGAAGTTTGAGGAGTATCGGCGGAGTTCTTTGAGGTTCGAGAGGTGTAGGGAGTTCAAAGTGTCGGGAGGTGATGAGTCTAAGTAGGGGTCAAGATCGGGGGAATTGAGGATTTGTTTGAATGTTAGGAGTTGGCTGAGGGATTGAAATGGGCTCAATTTCCTCAACTGAGGATGTAGTGGGAGGTAGAGGACTATGAGAAGAGGGAAATGCTTCTATTTCAATAAGGTTTCCATCTGTGCCTGTCTCAGTAGGTTTACTATAGTATGGGGTTTTTTCAAAGAATTTTACATCCATAGAACCTTTTGTCAGTGGGAGAATAACACTTGTAGCCCTTTCTGTCTTTGGCATAACCTAGGAAAATACACTTATGAGCTTTGGGGCCAAGTTTGCTTCTGTGTTGGGCATGAATATAGACAAACACAGTACATCCAAAGATCTTTGGAGGGAAGTCAGCAATGAGATGAGGACAGGGATGAGTTGTCAATAGGGTTTGGATGGGAGTCTTGAAATCTAACACTCTGCTGGGTAACCTGTTGATCAGATATGTGGTTGTTAATATAGCTTCACCCAACATGTATTTTGGCACATGTGTGGTGAACATAACTGCTCTAGCCATCTCCAATAAGTGCCTGTTTTTCCTCTCAACAACCCCATTCTGCTGAGGTGTCTCTACACAACTACTGATGTGAACAATTCCCTTATCATTCAGGAAGGTGCTAAGGTTGGACTCATAGTATTCCAAGGCATTATCTGTTTTTAAGATTTTAATCTTAGTGTCAAATTGATGGATACCATGTTATAGAACTCTTGGAAGATGGTTCCAACTTCGGATTTATCTTTCATAAAAAACAGCCATGTGATCCTGGTGTGGTCATCTATGAAGGTGACAAACCACATCTTTCCTGTTATACTTTTAACTCTTGAAGGTCACCATACATCACTATGAATCAAAGTGAAAAGTGTGGAGGGTAAGTAAGATATTTTTGTATACACAGATTTTGTAAGTTTGGCAAACTGACAAATATCACATTGAAGGTCACCGAGGTTACATCCTTTAAACAATTCAGGAAATAAAGACTTCAAATAACCAAAACATGGATGACCTAGTCTATAATGCCATAACATGATATTGTCTAAGGTTTGGTTGCAGTCACTTGTGAGGCGATTGCAGGTCATTTGAGGAAGCGATTCAGGTCACTTGACGACGTGATTGTGTGTCCGACGCAGCGATCTTCAATCTTACATCTTCAAGCGAGAGGTTGACCATAAACAATCTGAGCAGGCTTTAGCTCTCTCATTCACTTCCTATGAAGAAAGATTCGGAATATACACTCGATTGTTATTAAACATGATTTGGCCCAATTTAGGTCTTTAGTGAGTCTAATGATGAGATATAAGGTTCTGATCTAATTTTGGAACAAATAGGACATCATGTAGTAGATCTTATCAAGAAGTTTAACATTTCCAAAACCTTGTGCACAGAAATAGATCCATCAAGCAATATTAATATTGTGGAGTCGATGAGAGGGCTTAAAGTGAGATATGAGCCTCTTGTTACCAGTCATATGGGATGATGCCCCAGAATCAACAATCCAAGTATCACTATTGAGAGGTGAGTGGAATATACCTGTTTTAGCATGAGTAGCTATGCCAGTGATAGAACTACCTACCTTTTGTTGAGTAAAGAAGGTATTGAAGGCAGCAAACTGAGCATCCAAAGTAGTATCCTTGTTCCCTTCTTCACTGACATGTTTTCCTTGACTTTCCCTGGTGGGTTTGGAGGGTTTAGAGGAGTTAGGCTTACCATGTAGTTTCCAAAGAAGTGTCCTTGGTGTGATTTGTGCGTTGCAAAGTGGTCAGAACAATTTTCCTGTCTTCTCAAGAGGCCTTCAGAGGTCTCGGTTGCCTTAGTAGCTTCGACCACCATCGATCTTTGAGCTCAAGTGAGAGTGATCACAGGTTGCTTTTGGCATCATCACTTTTCTCCTGCTTTCCTCATGTTTGACTTTAGCAAACACAGATTTGAGGTTGGGGAGAGGTTTAGTAGCAAGGACTCTACCTCTAACATCATCAAGAGATGGGTTCAGTCCAGTAAGGAACTTGAATACCCTCTTCTTCTCAATGATATCCTTGTATAAGGTAGCATCCTCTACACCTTCCATAGGTGAGTTTCCAACATATCTAGGTGTTGCCATGCTTGAGATAGTTGGTTGAAGTACTGAGTTACAGACATATCACCTTGTTTGCAATTTTGGATTTGGGCTTCAAGATCATAGACCTCAGATGTATTGTCCTTTTTGGAGTAAAGGGCTCTGGCATTATCCCAGATTTCCTTAGCAGTGTCATACATCATGAAGTTCTCACTGATCTCTTTTGTCATTGACCTCGTGAGGATGGTCATGACTTGGTTATTTTCTGTATCCCATGCTTCAAACATGGGGTCAGTTTCAACAGGGGCAGGTTTGGAGCCAGACAAGTATCCCATCTTGCTCAAGCCTGAGATGTACATTTTCATAGATCTTGACTACAACAGGTAGTTGTTGCCATCAAGTCTGTGATTTGTAAAAGAAGAGTTTTCAGTGATCCCAGCCTGCTGAGGCTGCTGGGGCTCTACTGAGGGTGAAGAGGCTTCGGATATTGAATACATTCTTGATACGATAGGAGATTTTGCAGCGGATTTAAAGGAGATTATGGCTCCGATACCTGAAAAGAGTTTGAGAAAGCAATAGTACTTGAGTAAACTCCACTTGATTATTTCAAGATAAAAGAATGAGTATTAATAGATACAAGCATGAAGGTGAGAGGTCCTAGTAGAGTATTAAGTACTATAGGCGGCTAGATACTCCTGTGGGCGGCTATTACATAATAGGACAAAATAGAGTTACTTTATGACATATTTAATTGTTTATACAATACAATTAATATGTCATGTTACAAATAATGTATACAAGTAAAGTGTTATGTGAAATAATAAGGTAATATTTCCACACTTCTTATACCATTGCCTTGGGGCCTGCTTAAGTCCATACAAGGAATTCTTCAACTTGCAAAAATATCCTTCCTTTTTCTTGAATATCTATTTACAGATGACCACTCTTCTATTATGTGGTTGTTTGACCAAATCCCATGTCTCATTCTTTTGAAGTGACTCCATTTCTTCTCTCATGGAAACAAGCCATTGGGATGCCTTAGAACTTATCACAGCTTCCTTGTAACCCATATCTTCTTGGAGGTCTAATATTGATTCTCCTAGCTCTGCAGAGAGCTATACCCTGCTGACCAATATCAGCTATTTGAGTGTCTGCTGACCCTTGTTTAGCAGACTAGCTTGGATCATGTTCTGGATCTGCTGATTGTTGACTATCCCTTGCTGAGTCTTTTGATTCAGTAGACTCTACTTGAAGCTCCACCAGTTTGTCAACCTTCTCAGTCTCAGATCCAATTTCAGATTCAGATGTGGCTCTCACAGATGAGTTAAGCATAGAGTTTTCATCAAAGACTACACTCCTGCTGAGTATAACCCTATTTTCGGCCGATGACCAGATTCTATACCCCTTAACTCCATCTCCATATCCAACAAACACACCCTTCTTGGCTTTAGGCTCCAGTTTACCTTCACTGACATGATAGTAGACTGTGCTTCCAAAAACCCTTAGACCTGAGCAGTCTGCTGACTTTCCTGACCCAACCTCAAGTGGTGTTTTGAGTTTAATCCCAGTGTGAGGCCTCATATTGATTAAGTAGCATGTTGTGTTAACAGCCTCTGCCCAAAATCTTCTTGCCACACCAGAATTAGAGAGCATCCACCTTGCCCACTCCAGAAGAGTTTGATTCATTCTTTCTGCAACACCATTCTGCTGTGGAGTATCTCTTATAGTATGATGCCTAGCAATACCTTCATTCTTGCAGAATTCATCAAACTCAGACCAATAGAATTCCAATCCATTATCAGTTCTAAGTCTCTTGATCTTCCTCCCTGTCTGATTCTCAACCAAAGCCCTCCACTGCTTGAAGTGCTTGAGTGCCTCACTCTTGTGTTTCATCATAATTACCCAAACCATCCTTGAGTAATCATTTACAAAGACACAAAATACCTATGACCACCCAGTGACTCCACCCTTGAAGGTCCCCAACAATCAGAATGGACATAATCAAGTGTCCCTTTTGTGATGTGGATTGGTTTTGGGAACTTGCTCCTATGTAGCTTCCCAAACACACAGTGTTCACAAAAATCCAACTCCTTGACCTTATGCCCCCCAAGTAGATCAGACTCAGACAGAATTTGCATCCCTCTTTCACCCATATGACTATATGCCACAACTTGGTCAATTGTGACTGGTGAACCTCTGATGATGCAATAGCAATAGAACCTGATATAGTAGACCCTTGTAGAATATACAATGTCCCATGTCTGGTACTCTTCAGAATCACAATTGAACCCTTATAGACATTCACCACTCCACCTTCACCCCTGAACTTGAACCCTTTGCTGTCTAGTAGACTAAGTGATATCAAATTCTTGGTCATTTGTGGAACATGCCTAACCTCATTCAGTGTACAAAATTTACCATCATGTGTTCTCAATTGAACAGATCCAATCCTAACTATTTTTCAGACCTTGATGTTAGCCATTGCAATATGGCCTCCATCTATCTGCTGATAAGTTGATAACCATTCCTTGTTTGGACACACATGATAAGATGCCCCAGTGTCCAGAATCCACACATCTCTGTGCCCTGCTGACTTTGAAGCTGCTAAGGCAGATCTTCTTCACAGTTGGTGTCTTGTTCTACCAAAGCAACAGTACCCTGCTGCTTTTTCCTCTTTGGACATTCATTTTTCCAATGTCCCTGCTTCTTGCAGTAATTAAAAACATCCTTAGCTTTAGGACCCTTAGAATTCTTTTTGAATTTCTTCTTTCCAGAATTTCCTGGCCCCTTGTTGACTCCACTGGCCACCAATCCAGCAGACTGACTGTTTGTCCCAGAACTAGATGCCTTATGGCGTAACTCATGAGCATGGAGGGATGATCTCACATCCTCCAATGACACTGAGTCCTTCCCAACAATAAAGGACTGCACAAAGTTCTCATATGATGCAGGAAATGACACAAGTAGGATCAATACTGGATCCTTATCTTCAATCTTCACATCAATATTCCTTAGGTCAAGCAATATTGTGTTCAGCTGGTCTAGATGATCCCTCAGCTGAGTGCCCTCATGCATCCTTAAACTAAACAGACGTTGTTTCGACAACAACTTGTTGGTTAGAGACTTTTTCATGTACAGACTCTCAAGCTTGGACCCAGCTTCTCTGCTGTGTCCTCTTCAGCAACCTCTATGATAATATCATTTGACAAGCACAACATAATTGTTGAATGTGCTTTCTCCTCTATACTGGCTCTCTCAGCAGTGCTTCTTTATGTTGACTTAGACAAAGGACCCCACAATCCCTGTTGCTTCAACAAAGCACGCATCTTGATCTGCCACAGACTAAAACTGTTTCTTCCTGTAAACTTGTCAATCTTGATATTTAAAGCAGACATCCTTCTCACCAGGAAAGCTTGTGTAGATCCCAAATCCTAGCATCAATACCTTGGTGCCAATCTACCTTGCTTAAAACAGATAAACAGATTTCTTGATGAACCTGGATGCTCTGATACCAGTTTGTTATGACGGATCGATCATGAAGTGATGGTGGTTGTGAGTAAAGATAAAAGATAAACAAGTAAACAAACACAGAAACAAGAGGAACACAAATTTAACGTGGTTTCCGGCAATGTGCCGGCTACTCCACGTACAAACAAGGATATTTTATTATCATCAGAAAGTTACATCCCAAGTTACAATAAATACATATGGTATTTATAGCCTTGGGAATCCAACCCTAACTGACTTAACAGTCAACCCAGTAAATGACTGAAATACCCAGAAGCAACTTAGACAAAAACATGCAACAGATGTGTTACACAAGTCTGCTAGGCATCAACAAACTTGTCTTCATTAGACTTGTCATCAGCAGGCTGATCAACCCTGTTGATCCTGCCCACACCAGATCTCAGCAGATGCTACATACATTGCTGACGGAACATGTTTCCATACTAGACCTCAGTAGCATAGTTTAAGTCACCATTACACAGAGTATTACTGGATATTGCATGTTTGTTGGGGAGGTACTTGTCTCATAGAGAACTAAGAAGCAAACAACAGTTTCGAAGAGTTCCATAGAAGAAGAGTACAGATCATTGGCATTAGCTTGTTGTGAGATTCAATGGCTATGTTACATTGCTATTGATTTTGGGGTTCCATACCCTGCTCCTGTCCTATTGCACTGTGACATCACCAATGTCATTAATCTTGTCAAAAACCCCATTTTTCACGAAAGGACAAAGCACATCGAGATCGATTGTCATGTCATTCGAGAATGTATCCAAGACGGCCTTGTGAAGTTGGTTCATGTTCCTTCATTGCGCCAACTGGCTAATATCTTTACCAAGCCTTTGGACAGTCCTCATTTCTATTCTTTGCTGCGTAGTTTTTATTTGCAAGATATATATTGCTCCCCAAGTCCATCTTGAGGGGGGTTGTTTAGACCTGGCCAAAGGAAACTGGACCGGCGGTTGGGAACCGAAACCGGTGGTTTGGTCAACCGCCGGTTGGTGGAACCGTCGGTTGGGCGGTTTGGGGGGGCGGTTGGGGCATTTTGGCACCCGGAACCGGACCGGAACCGGCGGTTGGAACCATTGTTCAAAGTCTCGGCCGAGTCGCCTCCGACTCGGCCGAGTCGACTCCGACTCGGAACTTACCGGTACAAAGTTACGGATTCATCTCGTTTTAGACATAAATCGAGTACGTATCGGCCTGACTCGGCAAAACTCGGCCCGACTCGGCAAAACTTGGCCTGACGCGGAAAAAATCGGCCTGACTCGGCCGAGTCGATCCGATAACTACAGTATTTCAACTGGATAGCAATCTTGCACCATTTTCATTCAATCTGGAAAATAAACTACACTGCAAAACAACAGAGAATCATTACCTATTTGCATCAGAGAATCAAAACTTCTTTTTCATATGAAATAGATAAATAGTTATAGTACACCCGTGAATCCTCTTCCCCTCTTTTATAAAAAAATTACAGAGCTACAGTACACCCGTGAATCCTCTTCCCCTCTTTTATAAAGAAAAATTATAGAGCAAAAGCAACTCCACAAGTCACAACGCGGCTAAATTTCATGAATTTCTGATTAAATTTCCCCAATTTCTGACAAAGAAACAAAACCAAAACCACAAATACCCATATTAAAACAACAACCAAACTTCGAATTTAGAGTTTCTTGATGAGAACTTTTAGAATCACAAAGTTGGAGTCTTCCTCTTCAATTATTCGAATTTAGAGTTTGACGCCACCATCTCACATTCTCAATCAGGCAGCAGGGAAGACCAGAGGACGAGAGGTTGGTTTTATTTGATTTTTTTTTGGTTTGTTGAGAAGTTGAGGAAAGAGTCAAAGAGAACGACTAATGAGCAAGTTATTATAAACTAGTGGCATTACCGTGCGCTGCACGGTTGTTGCCCTTAAATGTAGTTATGATGTAATTTGATTACTTAGAGTGAAGCCTGAGCGAACATTTCAGAGTAGATGCATTAGTGGTTATATGACATTAATGGATACATATAAGCCAAGTTTTAAGCGGTAAGTTGAGCAATCTTTCAGCTTCTTCCACGGTTTCCATGAGATACACCGACATGATCACCAGTTTCATATGTTAACCATAAACCAAAAACGATCATCAAACAATCGAGCACATTCTCATACACTACCCAATATATACCACCAATATTCATTCAAATTCCACAAAATTGTAAGTGTAAATAGAAAGCAACAGTTGGCCTACGTAAATCCTACGCCGGAAATGTCAAACTCCAGATGTGTGCATGAACGATCAGATGCAGGAGAATGAACCTCCTTTTCCAAAGCCACGTTGGATCTTCAAGGAGGAAATTGCAAATTGATTTAAATTGTAACCCAAAACATTCAAAAAAAACATCTATTTTTCCTATTATTAGTACCTGCAAGGATGCTGGGAATCATACACAGCACTACCATTAGCATATCCATTGGCGTTTGTCACATCTTCCAGTTCAGGTAAACTCTATATTCCAAAATAGCTGTAGTGTATGGAGTGGTTGCAGATTCATCGTCCTCATCATTAAGCAGTTCATACATCTCGAGCCATAAGTTTTCACACTTGCATTGTTATGTTGACTATATTAGATTCGATTTCATATAATTGTTTATATTTTCAAACAATGTAGAATAATCATCTTCAATGCACTGGTCATTATCACCTAGACCAACTGGGACAAGTCTCTTTCCACCTACAAAAAATGATTCAAAAGAAAACGTAACCGGTAAATAACAATTGCAGAGACGATTTCATAAACTGAACATTCAAATCGCTATGTCAGCTGCATTAACTTTGGTATAAAAAAGCAAAAGATAACAGAGTAAGAAAGAAAACCATCATGATCAGATACCCTGTTCAACTACAAGCTCATCAACCTTTTTTGCAATCTGCATCAATTTAAATACAAGAAAGAAAACCATCACGATCAGATATCAAAACTCATTATGACAACATCATCACACATAAATATATTGATAGAACTAATTCTAGACCTTATTGAAATGCTCATATTGTCATTGCTAAGGCCGAAAACACCCAGAGGTTCTTAAGCCATCCCCCTATTTCTTTTCCCTATACTGAAGGTTCCTGAAAACTATGCGGTTAAAATGTGGTTGTACATTCTAACTATCAAGCCAAAAAACTATGCGGTTAAGCAGAT
The DNA here is from genome assembly GCA_026214975.1 of Gentiana macrophylla. Classification (NCBI taxonomy): domain Eukaryota; kingdom Viridiplantae; phylum Streptophyta; class Magnoliopsida; order Gentianales; family Gentianaceae; genus Gentiana; species Gentiana macrophylla. Next base: position 104,689,163 of record CM047805.1, on the reverse strand, counting down.
TAGTCTGACCATGCTTTCCTAGATGTCGGATACCTATTTCCACCGGAACCCAGAGCACCTCTTCACCACTATCAAAAACCGATGTCCTGGCTTACCACATAATGACTTCCGATCGAGCATCCTCATTTCAAATATGGAATCATTAGCACAAAATTTGCATTCGTTCCGTTTCCAAAAGTGATATTTAACATCCGATTAGTGTCTGTTAATTTCACGACGCAAATGATATTTGTAGTTAGCCACAAAAGATGTTTGAACTGATAAAATATATTGCAGAATTATGTATCATCATAGAAGTATGTCATGTGATGGCTCATCATCTTTAGTTTTCAAGCGAAATTTACTAAGCAGAGTGGTAAAAATTGGCACTTTCACAAAAAGTACATTCAATCAAACCAACATTCTGTGGAAAGAAAGAGTAACCAACACAAACCACACTTGGAACATGGACGTAGTAAAAATGTGTAAGCATAATTCAACATATTGCATTCCAAAAAGTTAGAAGCATAATTCAAAATTGTTGGTTGGATCTCATACCTTATTTGGTTAATGTTCCATGTTTGTAGCTTAGCAACACCAAACCACCTACAAACAGTAATAAATATGGTAAATTATGTACACTATATAAATGTAATTACGTAAAGGGAAAAACATTGCCCAAGTACTCTAACAATTAACAAAGCCGACATGGTCTAATAAGTGATTGTCATGTCTTTCGTTCCAAATTTGAGTAATGTTGTATGTCTGGTGTCTGTTGCAATGTTTCGAAATCCGACTATCCAAATGAGCCTGAGAAATGATAAAACAGAGGAGCGGATTAGATCCATATAGCAACAGAAAAGAGCAAAAAAATATATATAGGGAGACAAATCTTACTGAACCGGACTTGCAATCAGAATTGGTCAAGAAACAGAAGTGAATTCTGGAGGCGGTGGTAGTTAACATGGGCCTGCTCCATCATCAGTTCCTGAAATAGGGAGGGAAGGCTTGATTAAAAAATATTTACACGATAATGACAATTCATATTAACAAGTAAAATGGGGCCTGGAAATTTGATTTAGGCATCTAACCTGGCTGTCTTGGACAAAAGCAGCATCAGTGTAGTGTGATTTCCCAAAAATAGCAGCGGCATCATTTCTCTCCGTCAGTTTAGCTTCAGATTCATTCACTTTATTAGCATCATCAACACCAGCCGCCGTACAAGCTTTCTTCTTCAATTCTTCTAACACAGTCAACTACAAAACAACAAAATAAATAACCAATCATTAGCTCCACCTTTTTCAGAGCCTCATTAGCAAGAAAAATTTGTCATTTCCATGACTAAACCTTAGTGAGATTAGGCATGAATTGCATGCCTAATAGTCCATAGAATTTAGAGAATGATAACACCAGGGGAAAAAAAACAAAACAAAGAAGGGTTGCCAAACCAAAGATTCATTCATTTTATTAGCAGCATCAACAACAGCCGCTGTATACAAGCTTCCATCTACCATTCTTCTGACACAGTCACCTACAAAAATAACAAAATAAATAACCAATTATCTGCTCCAACTTTTTGAGAGCCTCATGAGCCAGCAAAATTTATCATTTCCATGACTAAACTTCAATGCCGTTAGGCATGAAATGCATGCCTAATAGTCCATAGAATTTAGACCAAGGGGGAAAAATAAGCAGAATAAAAATGGGTTACCAAACCAAATAAACGGAAGGAAAAAATGGAATGAGGCAGGTTCTTACGGTATACAACAAGGTCTTAGAAATTCACACATTCTAAAGAGGAAAAGACAAAAAAGCGCCCACTAAACAGTAAACACTGACTACTGTTAAAAATAATATAAAAGAAATACAAATTTGATATGGGAAGGGGAAAAAAATGTTGTGGGAAGGGACTTACCAGAGCTGAGCATAACGGACTTTGCGTTTGAGAGGGAAGTCGGAGTCGGCGGAGGCAGTGGGAGGTACGGGAATCCAGAGACGACAAAAGGGGTCAATTCGCTAATCCAGATTTCTTGTTGAGAAATCTATCTCGATTCAAAAGGTTATTGAGAACAGATTATTGATTCACCATTTACAATCCGAAAATTGGTAAATAAACAAAGCCACATAACAAGCACCAGTCACAAAAGAATCCGAGAAAAATCGAAAAGTTACACCGAATTAATAGAGGATATATTGACAAAGAAGAAGATGAAAGCAAAACACATACTGCGAAAAGAACCCGAGGAATCAAGCTACGGGTCCAATCACAGACGAAAAGGACGGCGGGGTTTGTAGAGGAGGCAAGCGGCGGTGGTTGGCCTTTTATCAGTGTAGCACCGCTGAATCATGGAGCTACAGACAGGAGAGAAGAGAAGAGGGAAGAATGGAGAGCATACGGGAGACAGAAGACCGGAGATGGAGACCGACAGGCTGATTACGTGCATTGAACGTGGTACACAAATCGGGCGGTGAAGCAATAGCTGTATAATTGCATTCAACGTGGAACAAAACAGCTCTTACACCCGTTTCCATGGCCGTATGCACGATGCACGTGGCTCTCTTTGAATTTCATAGGAATACGGCATCGTTTGACCATCCTATTGTACAACAAAGAAGAAGGCACATAGGAGAGGAAACAGGGAAAAGGAAGGGCTAAACTGAGAATAGGAAAAAAAAATGGAAGGACCTAAAAAAAAAAAAAAAAAAAAAAAAAAAAAAAAAGGTATAAGACAAAGTGAACGACGAAACTTGCACGATTAATCTATACTGCCCCACTATACGAAAAAAGAACGACTAATGAGTAATATACTGATACCATTTAGCTACATAGTATTTGTCTTTTAATTTTTTTTTAAAGTGTATATTTATCTGTTGTCAAAAAAAAGGGTAAATATTGTTATGAAATAATATATTAATGGATTATCTATTATTCTGATTGATTTACGTAGATTTTGGATTAATTCAGTTTATTGTGTTAGCATCAGAATCTCTACTATAAATACCCTCTTATCTGAATTGGAATAACACAAGCAATTCTCTCTTTTCTTTACTTGTATTTTCCTCTTGTTCTTCCTCCAATATTTTCTTAGTTTTATAACACGTTATCAAGATTTGCACTCTACCAACGAAGTATTCCATTGGTGTCCTTTTTTGGCGGTTCAGGTAAAATTCTATTATTGTTCATCACTCTTCTTCTTGTTTTAATGGCTAACATCACCAAACAAGACTTTGTACCTCTAAACATATCGGGGGAAAATTATTTATCATGGCCATGGATGTTGAGATGCACTTGGTATCTATGGGTCTTGGCAAAACGATTGTCACAAATAATCTTTGAGACAAGCCAAGGCCGTCAAAGCGCCATGATATTTCTCCGTCATCATCCTGGATGAGGATTGAAACATGAGTATTTAACGGTGAAAGATCCAGTATGAATTGTGGAACCATCCGAAAGAGAGGTTCGACCACTTGAAGTTGGTTGTTTTACCGAAAGCCGGATATGATTGGCTCAACCTACGATTGCAGATTTTAAATCATCACCGAATATAATTCAACTATATTTAAGATCACATCACAATTGAAACTATGTGGTGAAAAGGGTGAGATGAAGACATGTTGGAAAAAACTTTTTTCCACTTTTCATGCCTCGAATGTGCTTCTCGCAGCAGCAATATCGAGAGAAAGGTTTTAAGAGATATTTCGATCTCATTGCATGCCTTCGTTTGGTGAGCAAAACAATGAGTCGTTAATGAAAAATCATGAGTCCCGCCCCACTGGAGCGGTCCATTCCTCGAAGTGAATGCGACACAATCTTCAAATTTTGGCCGTGGTCGTGGGCGTGGTCGCAGTGGAGATCGTGGTAGAGGCCGTGGTCGTGACGCGGTCGTGGAAAATATGCGACATATCACAATGAAAATTGTGGGAAGAAGCGAAGCAATCCACCAAGATCGGATCATAACAACAAAGAAAAGAAAGTCCATGGTGACAAATGTTATAGATGTGGAATGGATGGACATTGGTCCAAGTCATCTTTGCACGGCAAAACATCTTGTTGATCTTTATCTCCGGCATCTCGAGAAAGCGAAAGCGGTGTTGAGGCAAATCTTATTGATCAAAAGATTGATGATCCGAATTTTGATATGCCATTGATGTCACCAATGGAAGTTCTTGATTTTTTCAACGACACCGCTTGAAGGCTCGGTTTATTGTGTCTTTTGACACATTATTTCTTTGTCATTCTAATAAAGTTGTTTGTGCCCTTTTGCACTTTATTTCATGTCATCCCAATAAAATTGCTTTAGCAATTGTTTTGGTATTGTTTTATTTTGTCTTTGATTGAGGTTGATCTATGATGTAATATGAAGTTTTATTATTAATAAATCCAAGTGAGTATTTGATTATCGATCATTTCTAGTTTTTCCTTCGTTATAATTTATGTTGAAAACCAAAGGATACAATGCATTTATTATTAGTACATAGACTTGATATCTCAGATGTATTGATATTTTTAAATAAAACCGTATGTAATAAAACGCGCCCCTTTATAAATAAAAAAAAAAATTTAAAAATAAAAATAAAACCAATGCGTCAAATTAGCTTGAGCCAATTATGAGTCATTTATGATCCAATATTTTTGCTGACCCACGTAATAAAAAAAAAAGGATTTGACATTTCTTTGAAAAAAAAGATTTGATGTTTTTAAATTGTAATAACTAATAGATTCAATTTTTACCTTTTCCTTTAGTGTGACTTAATTATGAATGTAGTGTTTGGCATCTATATAATAGATGAATATTTTTTTTGAGGGGTATAATAGATGAATATTTAACAAATACTTTTACACTCTTTTTGATGTTTAAATATAGTATATATATATATATATATATATATATATATATATATATATATATATATATATATATATATATGTTTATTCACTTATTTATTGCGGACACACCACTAAACATTATCATCATTCGTGTTAAATTGTTATTCTTCATTTATCTACATCAATTAACTCCTTTGTTTCCTTGACTAACATGTTATAGATTTTTTTCTTGAAAAAAAATGGAAGCCATATTATTAATTTCTTTTGGTTAGTGTATAATACATCGGATTATACATTTCAATATCTAGAAGTGGATGTGACTAAACTCAATATTTACGATGTGTCCGTTCCTAGAAGCGAATGTAGACAATTAACTATTCTAAATGTGTTGAGATACACAAGTCAGTTCCCGGTGTGAACATGACAAAATCTAGATAATGTATACCGATATTTAAAGATGTATCGAATCACGTCGATCGGTTCCTGAAGTGAACATGACACATATGAGGCTGTGATTTTAAAAATCATTATAGATGGACTTGGGGTTCATCAAAAGCACTGAGGTGCTCATAGAAATGAATATGAAATTCATAGAAATAAATATGGACTCGGAGTCCATATGAAAAGGAATGATGTTCCCTACGAAAGACTTAAAGTCTAAAATAAGAAAATCCAAGAAGAACATCGTGACACTACTTTAACCCGCGGAAAAGAAAGTTATTCATTGCGATAATATGCTATTGTATTGTAGCAATATTGAAGGAAGCGGTTTAAATTCAACAAAATGATTATCAAAGAATAATCATGAAACTCAATCCATTTGATCTAGTCCATTCCCGAAGTGCTTGTCACCGATTCATGAAAGTGGTTGAGGTCATATACATGTGCGAATTCGTGGACAAAACTCTTGATTAATGTATCCTTGAAGGATATCATCAAATTTGTCTACTTGGAGGGGAAGGATTGTCCACCAGAAGTGGAACAAAACGAAATTAAATTCTAGATGAATGATGAAAATCGATTTTCATATTGTGGTATTGAAAGATCACTGATCGCGTACTTGGCGTACGGAGAATTGATTTTCACGATGTGGCATTAACAGCCACTAGTCGCGTCTCGGTCATACGGCAAGATATCCGGTTGAGAATAATGAAGCTTCATATTTATAGTAAAAACAATATTATGAAACAAATACTATATGTTACGGTCATTATGAAAATGATCCGGATATATATGATAAATATTGTTTATCATTTTTCAAAAGTCTTAAACGCAATAAATTGTGCGACGTGGATATTAAATTGAGACATCGGAAGAATTTAAAAAGATATAGATCTCTTGAAGAGATAATATAATTCTTCCCGATTGAGTATATCTCGTAATGTTTGTTGATACTCATATAAATGGATACACATTGACATGTAGAATCCCACATAGGGATATCACATTAAAATGTTGAATCCCACAAAGGGTTATTGCAAACTTAAGTAGATATGACTTGAGATAAAATGTTTTTCCAAGATTGGGAGGAAAAGTAAACTTGGAGTTTATAAATCTTGTGGAAAAACATTGTATTAACGCACATTTAATCACCGGAGGCATTTAATTACTCTAGAAGAGTGAGCTTGTTTGCAAATGCTCTGGTTGGAATAAATGTTGCCAAAAGGTTTATCCTAGGAGGATAATATTTGTCCTAGAAGGACAGAAAAAGTCCGAGAAGGACATAATATGATACGTATCAAATTAATGAAGATAACGTTGTAAGCATCGAAAGACCAATTGGCTCGATAATGAAAATTCCTCGAGAATGGGTTACGACTATATTTATGAGAACTTTGGAAGAATAAGCATATGCTCGTTGAGAAAATATATAGTCAAAGAAGCTCCGGAAGAGCAATGGAATACTCTAGATGAGTACTTGAAATCATAAACTTTTGACGAGGTCAATGCTAGAAAATGCCAACAAGTGTTGATAAATAATATGGGTGGAACAAATAATATGCGGTTGTCATACATACATGAGGTTGAGAAAATGAACACTGAAGTTCACTCCCTCGTGTTACTTTCTTGCGACTTCGAAGAAAATGTAATCTGAAGGCGCATATTCACGATTGTTAATTATGTTCACCGCTTGGAGCGTGAGATACCTTAATGTTCCAACAAATATAAATCTCTTAGTGTTGAGATAATGAATTAATGTTATCATTGTTTGAATTAATGAGATATGATAACAAATGCAACATTTTATGAGCGAGGTTCATAAAGCGAGGCAAGTATGTTTTGATATGTCGAAATCATTGGGAGCGATTATAGTGCCTCAAGCACATGAGATGTGTGAAGCATATAAAGTGTTTGAAAGACTGAAACACAAAGTATATAATACATGAATGGTCCCCGAAGCGGGATAATTTGTTTGATCTGAGAATGTGTGGATCCATTGTGAGACTCCTGAAGAGTTACAAAAGATAATTGAATATGATTAATTGAGTTATATTATCAAGATCCGTTATATGCACAAGAAAAGATATGTTTTGGCCCTGAAGACCAAAGATTGTACTCTTTTTCCCTTTAACAAGTTTTTCCCATTGGGTTTTCTTAGTTAAAGGTTTTTAACGAGGCAATCAGTGCACTAGGGCGCATATGTCATGAATCATTTTTCCTTGACTGGTTTTTTTCCCACTGGGTTTTTCCAAGCAAGGTTTTTGGTACATGCCATATACGTTATAAAATCAGATCAAGCGGAAAGCATGTCGGGGACTTGTTAGTTACGCGGTTGGTGGACATTTATCGAACCCCAAAAGGCAAGGCTTCAAAATTGGTTGTTCTCACACGGTGGTGGTACATCGATTTCATAGTCTTTGGACATAGAAAATTTTGGTCACAATATCCTCAAATCATGGCGAAATTGTAGCTATTCATGAAACAAGTCAAGAATTAACTCTCGTTCGGATCATTGGCACATCATACCCAAGACACTTGTGGTTTATTCATCAAGAAAGAGAAGCCGAGTTGATTATATGAAGATAATGCAGGGTGTACAGCTCAATTAAGTGGTGGCTATATAAATGACGATCGGATGAAACATACTTCACTAAATCTTCATAAGAAATGTGACATTAGTGTTCGTGAGATAAGGTCAAGTGACAATCCAAAGCAGATTTATTCGCGAAGTCATTACCTACCGCTACGTTTGAGAAATTGATAAAGAAGATCGGAATGCATCGACTTAAAGACTGAATTGATGCTTGGTTTAGGGAGTAAATTAAGCAGATAAATATGTACTTTTTTCCTTAACTAAGATTTTTTCCACAGGTTTTCTCTTAGTAAGGTTTTAATGAGGCATATCATATCTGTTGTATTTTAATAATAGATATCCAAGGGGGAGTGTTATGAAATAATATATTAATGGATTATCTATTATTCTGATTGATTTACGTAGATTTTGGATTAATTCAGTTTATTGTGTTCACATTGTAATCTCTACTATAAATACCCTCTTATACCATTGGAATAACACAAGCAATTCTCTCTTTTTCTTTACTTGTATTTTCCCTTGTTCTTCCTCCAATATTTTCTTAGTTTTATAACAAATATTTATTTTTAACGGAATATATTATATTAGTATCTCTAGGAGTCCTCTTTGATCAAAACAGACATAAGAAGACATAGTATAATATTAATAATGATATCATATGATAACATATTTTTTTTAAAACAATCAAATATCACATTATAAACATATTGAAAACAACAATTTCTCAACAATAAGTCGATGCTTATTATTTAATTTTAGTTTGAGATATGCTATCATGGAATTAAAATATATTATAGTTTAGTTTCTCCAGCAAATAATTTTTTTAGCGCTTTAACTTGACTACATTAATAAATAACAATTTTTTCAATGCTATTCTCAAGAATCTTAAGATGGTAAACATGTTCACATAAGGAATTCCTTGAAGATGTTATATGATGATGATGCATCTAACTATCTATTCTAGATTTAAAATGTATTTGATGATTTGATGTAAAAACTATGAGTATCATGTCTTATTTGGATAACGTAACGCAACAATGCATATTTTGTTGTATTTAATCAAAAAAAAATCTTGATGATTGTTTTGGGACATTTTGATGTTGTGTTTACTTATTCCTATTTTTTTTGAATTTTTTAGATTTTTTTTGAATTTTTTAAAGCATTTTATACGGGAGAAAACTCGTCTCGCCCGAAACGATACCGATACGCGACGAGTCATGTGACTCAGTGGTCTCCGAGTCGGTGACCGAGACCGTGACTTTGAACCATGGTTGGAACCGGACTGGACGGAACCGGACCGAAACCGGCAGTTGAACCGGCCCAACGGTCAGATTTTTCAATGGCTAATTTTTTTGCCCCCCTCCCAACCACCTCAAAAAAATCCTATAAATACTACCCCTTCCATTTCCAATTGTATGAAACTATAAAATACAAACACATATATATACTATAAAAGACTACAATAAAACAAACATTTCAAAAAACTTTAAATACTATAAAAACATATAAGAAGACTATAAAAGAATAAAAAAACAATAAAAATATATTTAAAAAAAACCATAACAAAACTATAAAAGACTATAAAAATGTATGAAAAAAAACTATAAAAGACTAAAAAAACAATAATAACCTATCAAACAAACTATAAAAGACTAAAAAAAAAACCAATAAGAACTGCATTCGCTTTGATTTTTTTATATGTATCGTGCCTCCGACACGATTACATATAAAATATACGTAGACAACCGAATTACCGGTACAAGCGATGAAAAAAATAACACTTACATATAAGAAAAACAACACAATATATCTCACGTAATATTTAATAAAACAACATTTTTAATCAACGTATACTTTAAACCGACTAAAAAAACCTATAAAAAAAACTATAAAAGACTAAAAAAAACAACAATAATAAAAAAAACTATAATAACCTATCAAACAAACTATAAAAGACACAAAAAAAAAAAAACCAATAAGAAATACGTTCGTTTTTTTTTTATATGTATCGTGCATCTGACACGAATACATATAAAAGATACGTAGGCAACCGAATTACCAGTACAATCGTTGAAAAAACAACACAATATATCTCACGTAATATTTAATAAAACAAAATTTTTAGTCAACGTATACTTAAAACCGACTAAAAAAAACTATAAGAGACTATAAAAAAAACAATAATAAAGAAAACTATAATAACCTATCCAGAAAACTATAAAAGACTAAAAAAAAAAAGGAAGAACAACGTTTACTTTTATTTTTTTATATGTGTCGTGTCTCCGACACGATTACATATAAAAGATACATAGGCAACCGAATTTCCGGTACAAGCATTGAAAAAATAACATAATTTTTAAAAATAACATAATTTACATATAAATAAAATAACACAATATTAGTATTATATTTAAAACCGAATAAAAAATTATTTATAAAAATATATATATTACATTCGCTTTAGTAATTATAGTGAAAAGAATAATAATTTGTTATTGAGTGAAAATAATAAGTATTATTTGAAAATGTAAGAAAAAATAAATTTTAAATCCGTGGCCTAAACCGTGATCTGAACTGTGACGAACCGGCAACCGCTGGTTTTAATCCTCCAACCGCCGGTTCACTCCAACCGTCGGTTTGGCAACCGGCCCAAACCGCCCAAAACCAAAACTGCCGGTTGCGGTTCCGATCCGGTCCGGTTGCACCATTTGGACAGGTCTAAGGTTGTTACATATTATTCTAATATGCGTATCTGTAGCTGGGTTAGTATAGTGTATTGGGCAATTTTTTTAATTGGGCTATTGTGTAGTTGGGCTTAGCCACCCAAATATATAGTTGTTCTTATGTTGACTTGGTCATAGCTAAATATACCAAAATAATAAAATTCCCCCATTATGTCTCTGCGTTTTCTCCCAAGTAAGAGACCCTAGTTTCATTCTTCTGGAATGTGGATCTGAATCCACTTTCTTCGGATCCACACACACATATATATATATATATATATATATATATATATATATATATATATATATATATATAACTAAGAGGAAAACTCATGCATCGCACTTTAATTGTATAAAATTAAACATGTTATGAAAATTGTATCGGTATGTAGATGATAATTTTTAATGATGACTTGAGGGTGAATAAAGATAAATATCAGCGTATGCTTGAAGTTATCTTACCAAAGAGAAATACAGAAAAAATAGCATTTATAGCTCATATGCTTGAAGTTATCAAGAACTGGCTGATATTTTGGTCTCTGCTGTATAAATAGTCATGCCCACTTATAAACCTTTATTCCCCTGATTAATTGCTGCAGAAAAGTCGTGGCTTAATGTGCTTGTAGCTATACTGTAAAGACGTATTATAAAGCTCTAAAATTGAATAAGGAAAGGGTAAGCTATTGAGTAATGGAGACCGTGAGTGTGATTCGAAAATGAATCTGATGTAGTAAAATATCGTGTACATAATTGTAAAACTAACGATATATTTACGACCGAAAGTAAATCAACTCTGGTTAGGATGATCCAAAAGCACCCGCCGCCTCCGTCACCATTCCCATAAAAGATACCGAATATTGGAAATTAAAAGTTTCAATACAACATTCAAATTGCAAGTAATACAAAAAGTTGTAAGGAGATAAACAAATAAATCGTCTATTACCCCTACTTTGATCTTCGATAAACATCAATTAAACATTATCCTGCAGAAAAAAATAAAATAAAATTGTGATTAGCAATAGATGTAATCAGATTTACCTCCCATCATAGTTCTTCATAGTTGTGTCTGCGAAAATTACCAATCGGGTTTAAAAGTTCGTTGACACGGGCTAAAAAGTTCTATATGCGTGAAGGGAAATCATACAAAAATACAAAATTAAATAGAAGAGCCTTACAGGATTTACAACACTATCAGCTAATTTTTGTTTCTTTGTCCAGCATATTGGTGGTAAATCCAATGGATCGTCATACAAAAAAAAGATTAAAAAAAATAAATAATTCAATCAAAGCCCTAGAAATAAGAGATAAGAACAAAAACATAAAATAGCCAACCTCAAAAAAGAAAAAAGCAAAAAGGTTACCATCAATACAGACAACACTGTAGGGCTGAACACAGCTGTACTCGAAAAGATTTTGAAGGTTCTTCATGTTAGGAAAAAAATGAAACAAAAAACATATGAATCTCTTCAGGATTATATTTCCTGTGAATTAAATGTGAAGAACAAAAAAAATTTAAAAAAAAATTAATCAAAGCCCTAGAAAAAGAAGATAAGAACAAAAAAGTAAAAGAGTAGAAGAATTCCTCAAATAACAAAACAACAGAAAGGTTACCACCAATATAGGCGACGATGAAGGGCTGAAAACGGCTGACGGCAAAAGATGTTTGAAGGTTTTCCCTGTCAGAAAAAAATATAAAAAAAAGGTTTGAAGGTTCTCATGTCAGAAAAAAAAAAAATGAAACAAAAACATATGAATCTGTTCAGAAATATTTCCTGTTAATTAAATGTGAAAAAGTTGTGAAATAACAAAGTTGAAGTCGGAGTTTTCACAATCAAAACGGAAAATGATAACAGACGATAGAAACGTGGAATTGTGGAAAGCAGAGTCTTCGTGGTGTAAAAAACGCAAAAAGGAAAGAAGAAAATATATATGTCAGTGTGAAAAAGAAAAGAAAAAAATAACGTGTAGAAAATGGATTTAATTTTGTGTGGTGTAGTTAAGTGTGATAATGGGTAGTTAATTTTTTATTTTATTTTATTTTCGGATTAGATAAATGGATAATGGGTAGTTATTTTTTTTATTGTTTATTTTCGGATGAGGTAAATGAATAATGGATACACACTATAAAAAAGAATTTTTTCCGGAAAAAAAAACCGGTAATTTGGAATTGGCTCGGTAATTGAATGTTTTCTTCGCCTACAAATTCTCTATCTTTGCTTCTACTTTCCCCTCTTTCTCTCTTTGTTATAATAAATGGTATTTAGGTATATCAATTATCTGGGTGTAGCAACAATGGTTCTTGTTAACAACAATGGGATGTAACTCAACCTGCAGCTCGGAAGAACATAAATCCCATAACCTTACTTTATCTAGCTAAAAGCGTTCTTCATCGGCTAAATATTGAATGAAATAATTAATTCCTTGAATCATCCAAAAACACAAACTTTGTAGTTAACAACAACACAAAACACAGATTTATGCAAATTGCAAAAGCAAGTAGATGAGGTAAAACGGAAAGAGAATCAAAGCAACACATAAAGCAAATACAATCGGTATGCTTCCCATAAAAAATTAGAAGACCGAAATAAAGCAAAACAAACAAAAATCAAAGCTGCCTATTGAATCCCTACCTTTAACCCGAAGGAATTTAGGCGGCCAATTTATTTACTGCAATGACTAATCCCACATAGATAACCCAAGATTCAGTCCAAATTCTCAATGAAATCACACAACAACAATTCAATAAGACCCAAACCTGATTCATCATAGACGGATTGCTGGTGATTTATCTTCTTCGAAACCATATACAAAAGACACCGTTCGTTCAAGTATAGAAAAGAAAGCAGAGCTCTTTTCTTAGCACGAATTGGCCGACCCGCAACAGCATTAAAGCTCAATAACAACAATAGCAGTAAGAACAGAGAACTGAATAAATTTTGCAGATAGAACCTAAATCTTGGATTCCTGATGAATTCACCGTTCCTGCCAAATCACCTCTATATTGATCTGGTAACCATTAGAAAAGCAACACAATTTAAAAAATACAAAAGTCGCAAAACAAACCATTCAAGCCAAAACAAATAGAAAAATTAAATTGGTAGTTAAATCTCAAGATTTCTCTACATACTTGAACGAATGATGAAACGAATTGACGCAAACCACTCCTTCAGCGATTTGGAAGAATAATACAATTATCAGCAGTGATTGAATTGTTAGGCAACATACTTGAATGGTTACCTTTACAGTAATTCGACCAGATTCATCCCAAGAAGTGTGCTCCAATGCAGTGGTTACTCTTCAACCAGATTCATGTTCAAGATTATGCATAATTCGACCCATAAAAAAGAAAGATCCATGTTCAAGATTTACAACCATAAAAAATAAAAACAAAAATAAAAAAGCACCTGAATTTTGTCGAATAATTCACAATTCAGCCCAGATTCAGCTAAAGCAATCTAAAATTGATCGAACCCAGATTCATAATTATGAAAAAGAAGTGATTGTGGGAGTTGTTGGTTATGTCTGAAAAAGAATGGGGTAGTGGAAGTTGGAGGTTAGGGATAGTGGGGGTGGTTCTTGTGTCTCCACATGGTGTAGAGACACACACACCACACAGTTTTATTCTGTCTTTAAATTGTGTGGTTCTGATCGTTTCACCTCAAAAGCCCTCTCCGCACAAGTATTTCCCGGATAGTGGGGGAGTTAATATCTGTGAGAGGTTTTTTTTTTATTTTTAAATTTTTTTAAGGTTGTGGATTTTTTTTTGGTAAGGTTGTGGGTTGTTAAAGGGTTGAAAACCGGGTATGGGTCGGGTCAATTGGCCTATTGCGGGTCAATTGACGATTTATTACTCTGAAATATATATATACTAGTTTAAAACCCGTGCGATGCACGGTGTAAAGTAAAATTAAAAATTGAATAAAAATTGTGCAAATATAGTGCAGCTATATAAATGCCGTAATCATCCTCTAGAATTAATGAGACATCAAATTACAATAAAGAGGTAGGCTACAACTTAAGCCAAAAAAAAAAAAAAAAAAAAAAAAAGAAAAACAATACGGTTGTTCCACAACAAAGTGTCCACATTTTTTACGCCATTAATCATTATGAAGCTCATAAGAATTAATAGGTCTTACCCTACAATGTTATGATTATTTTGTTGTGAAATCCCTACACGCCCATTTAAATTGTGACCTAGAAAAAGTTGTTTTATAGGAATCTGAATTTGGTATCTTCGTACTTGAGAACCCCCAAGACCATCGCTTGTGTTCTTTCTTTAAATTCATGATTGAACCTATAATTCTATTTAACAGGTATTTTCTTTATGGATCCATCGAGAGCTACACCGTACAGAGTAATTAATCAAAACCGATTTTGGACCATCTTCGAGATCCTAATAAGGTTGTTTTTCACTATTCGTTACCCCAAATCCACTGTTTGGTTCAGTGGAATTGACTTCAAATCCACTATTTCAATTTTTCACTATTCATTATTTTTGACGAAAATGACCTCGAAATGACATCGAAAAAAATATCAAATTGGATGTCTAAATAAAGATAACGAAAAAAAGAAAAATATGGGGAAAGAATAACGATCTTTTGACGTTCAAATCAAAAAATATAATCATTTTTGTAATTAAATAGGAGAGCATTTAAATTATAGTAGAATAAATACTTGTCATTTTTACCCAATAAAAAATTCCACTTTCATGTTACATATTTCTACTCTCAAATCGTCCTTTTTAATAATAAACCCATCAAAAAAATGCATTTTCCTCTAACAAACTGTATCGTACCAACTATTTCTTTGATGAAATGATATCATTAAAGAAACAACCCCCAACCCCACCCCAACACACTAATTTTTTTGAATAATGATATGTGCACTACATTTTCGTGTAGTGCCAAACCACTACACAAAAGTAGCCATTGATTAAAGTGATCAATTATTTTTTTGATGGGTCCCTACAGAATATGTGGTGTTGATTGTGTTGTGTAAGATGTTGTGGTTGAAAAAGTAGTGAATGTATCACTACTGAATTTTTTTACTCAAAATATGCAGTGCTACTGAAATAAATCAAATAGCCTCTCACATCAAGATATAATCTTCATCAATATATCATCCCTCACCTTTTCTTTTCAATGTAAAGCATTAAAAAAAATCAGATCATAAAAACTGTCAAACTAAGACCCTTACATAAGGAATCAAAATCATCAACAAATGCATATGGAAATCATCTTCAAACATTAACAAAGAGGAGTGACGATATGTTTAAAGCAAAGAATAATTAATTAAATAGAGTAAATTTACATGACATCACAATATCAATATTTGAAAACTAACACCCAAAGACTTGGCAACTCGACCATGTTAATAGTACATAATGAAGCCAAAATCATTTGATGAATTGAAAAACCATCTGCATGAAGTCACTCCTTGTCCCTCACCAGTAAGCTGAACATCCCAACGACATTACAATGACTGAGCTTCTACCCTACAAAGAGTGTCAAATTAGAAGGAGCTGCAAAATCAAAACCATCATTTTTTTAGATTATCAAGAAGAATTGAAACAGGCAAATAAACCAACATGCAAATGATATAATAAATAATGAAATTAAGTATAAGAATAGGAACCCTCCCTTAGAAAACAAAAAACAAACATCTGGAAGTGAATGAATTGAACCTGAAGCCCGGAGATACAAAAAAATTCAACCTATTTGTGAGATGGAGCAACCACGCAGACATAAAACAAATATATAATGGTGTAGGACTAAAGCTACAGATACATACCAAATTACATTCTTACTTGAAACTCCATAATTTCATTGCCAAAAAAGGGTACATTTTCAGGTTCATCAATTATTGTATCCGGGGCGTAAATATAGAGGTTTGGCCGGAGGTGAGACATTTGTGAGCGATCATAAAAAATTTGAGATAAAATTAGTTGTGATTTCAGATTTTTTTATACTGATTTTAGATAATTTGTTGAGATTATACATTCAAGGGAATTTGTGTTGCGGTTTGAGATTCTGAAGATATATTTATTTAAGACAACTCATCTATATTGTTTATATGTATTTGATTTTTTATTTTTTTAGATTTAAAGGAATTTGGTGGGATTTATGTTACGGTTTGAGTTTCATAAGGGATATAGTTACTGAAGATATCTGATTTGTTTCTGGAAAAAAAAAAAAAAGAGATCTCATTTATATGGTACAGCTGTATTTTATTTTTTATTTTTAGTAACGGGTCAAGTAAGGTTATATGGGTCAAAATTCTGGGTAATCGGGCTAAATCATCCTTTCTAATATATATAGATATAGATATAGATATAGATATATAAAATATATTCACCCAAAACTGAATATTTTACAAAAATGGACTATCGCCGGAAGATACAACAAACAAGAGTAACGCCAGCCACAAGCTGGAACTAAAAACAACCAAAACACATGAAAACTAACAACCTAACAGATTAATATGCTAAAATATTATACATTCGATGCTAGAGAAGCTTGAAGTTATATTGATGTGTTATTAACATGCATACGAGTGTATAACTTGACAGACTTGGGAGATTTCATGAGTTTCAAACATGGTATCATTCTGTATCTATCGACAAGTTATCACCGGGAGTTATTTTTGACCTTCTAAATGAATCTCTCCCGAACGAATCTCTCCTTATTGAATCTCCTTCGGAAGAGGTATTAACCATGAATTTCTTCCAGTACCAATGTTTCTTCCATACTTGATCCATGGAATCCAATGGGATCCCTTTGGTCTCCGGTAGGAGGAATACGATGAAGACCGTCATCACAGCCAACCAACCAGCATAAAAAAGAAATGTTCCGTAACTGAAATGACAAAGCGTAGTCAAGAATGTTTGAGACAAAACAAAGGTAGTACCCATTCCCATTGAAATAAATATGCTTTGTCCGGTTGTTCGGATTTTCATAGGAAGTATTTCACTCGGTATGAGCCAGGCAAGAGGTCCCCATGACCAACCAAATCCGGCTGCATAGACGCTCATAAAGGTTACTACTAAAGCCCCGGCAATCTTTGATATGTGCTTTGTTCCAACGGTTCCCTCTGTCACTGCTAAGAGGACTCCAACCAAAACCTGCAAAAAAAAAAAAAAAAAAACATTCATTTTACATTTGTTGGTGTATCTATTTGAGGCCGGATCCTCTGCTGTAGGGTTACACACAACAGGCTGCTGTGTGTATTGAGGGAGAGGTAGAATCCAGCCTTTCAAGCCATATCTTCAGAAAAAAAAAAAAAAAAAAAAAAAAAAATTTAAACACAAGGGGGATTCATCACAGCTGTGCTGTAATACAGCATAGGATCCTGATTCGTATCTATTTATGTTTATCATTAGTTTGTAATATGATACCTGAGCTAAGAACATCTGTACACCACCCTGAATGAACCAAAATCTTCGTCCAAATCGATCAACCGTAACAGTTGAGACAAGATTGGAAACAAGATTCACCAACCCAATAATGATATTGCCCATCAAAGCCGAGTTATTTCCAAAACCTACCGATCGAAAGATCACGGGACCGTAGAATGCAATAATGGTAAGACCAGTGAGTTGCATAAACATTGGAATGGCGGTGACCATGACAAGATGAGGCCTTAATCTCCTTTCAAGAATTGTCCTAAAGGGCTCTTGCCTAATTGATTTTGCGATTTCACTGTACTTGACAAGATATTGAAGCTCACCATCGATATCTGCGTCTTCTCCACGGACTTTAGTAAGTGCTTTCCTGGCATTATCTAACTGTCCTCTCTCCACAAGGCTACTAGGTGTGTCCGAAATACAGAGTGCACCTACCGTCATGATAGCTGAGGGTACCGCGGCTAAGCCGAGGGAGAGGCGCCAACCCCAAGTGTGTTTCGATGAGCTATAATTTATACAGCCTGCTACAATGATACCGATGGCAATGAAAAACTGGAAAATGGAATTGAATCCACCACGCCATTTAGGCGGTGCCATTTCGGATAGGTATAGAGGAGAAGCCTGGTTTGCAAATCCAACACCGACTCCGAGAAGAACCCGACCTAAAAACAGCATACCAAGATTTGCAGCAGCACCATTGAGTATTGAGCCGATAAAGAAAGCACAACCTCCGAGCACCATAGCGTTTTTACGGCCCCATACAGCCGTATAGCGACTAGCTACGAGGATGCTACCAAGGCAGAAAGGTAGAGAGAAGAGGTGAATGATGTTAGAGTTTGACTATCGTACATGCAATAGATGCTTGTTTTAGCTTTTGCAGCATTTACTAAAACCTCTGGGAAGAACTTTTCAAGAAATGGCACCATTGTCGTTACCCCTCCTGCAAATCAAATCAGGCACTTGCCATTTATTAGTTATAAAGATTATGATTCTACATGTGAAGGAAAGATATGGAAATGGTAAAAAGTTACCAGAAATTCCGACATCGTAGGCGAAAATGAGGCCACTTGAGGCAGCAACTATGCAGGTGATTATTACAGAGTATGTAATCTTGGTGCTGGTGTTGAAATTGTTGGATGATTCATCAAGGGTGATAACTCCTCCACCACCCATTATTTATGATTTCAACAACTTTTGATTGGGGTTGCACATATATATGTGATCGAACTAAATGATTGCATCAATATATAAACACTCAGGGCCGGGTCTGAGTTATTTTTCTGCAGAGCTCAACACAAATAAATCACATAAGACAAATATGTTGTCACTACAGTAGTTTAATTGTAATTGTCAAAAGTTCGTTGGGATGAAAGCCACACAGCCATTTGAAAATAAAGCCAATCAATTTCAGTGCCTTAATTTATTGATAATTTATTTGGTGATAGAAAAAACACATTATCACGACAAGTTACATGTTAGTGTAATGTAATCGTAAATTTTAATATAGTTCTGGATCATGTATGACATTAGTGATTCAAGATCAGTATAAAATCAGATTAACGGATAAAACTCCCTATTTTCTAAAATATATAACCGTGATATTTACTTATCCAGGGGCGCCTGTAAGAAGCTGAAGCCTTGTGGCAAAATCAAAAATCAATAATTTAAAGTACCACGAAATTTCGACTCTAATAATATATATATATTGTATTTATATGAACAAGGTATGTATTACCTTAATAGCTAAGACTCAAGTATTTTAAATAAAGAAACAGTTTGAATCTGCATTTCTGATATTTTTTTTTTTAAGCTAGTGACTGTGAGGCAAAATAAGTAGGCTTTTTTTTTCCTTCCAAACCCAGTATTATCATCACATGATTTTTGTTTTATTTTTATATATGTTTGATTCTTTTTTTTTTCAAAGGCGGCGCTAAATTTTTTTGTGCAGCTGAAATTTAGACAGGACGCCTGTACTTATCTGCCCTTCTTTTAAAAAATTCATTGTTAGAATAAGTGGGACATAGATTAGGACCACCATAAAAATTTGTAGTCATTGTCATTGCTAATAAAAAAGAGTATCAGGTTTATAGTTTTGTTTTGCTTTATTTTGATTTAATTTTTTAGGTTTTTTCTTTACCGGAAGTGAATTGTCATATATATACATATATATATATGTTCATTAGTGTATTGCAAGTGATTTACAATTGAGATGTGATAAGGATGAGGACCGATTGATTCCACTAACAGGTGGAATTGTGGAGATATGGATTAGTTGTTATTATAATAATAGGAGGAAAGTATTTTCCATTGATGAATACGGTTTGTTGTACATCAGTATATATACACTTTACCGGAAGCCCTAGGTGCACTTATAATTACAATTATAGGTTAATACATAATAATAATAATAATAATAATAATAATAATACGGCTCTTCAAGAGCAAAATTACGTAAAGGGAAGACGAGCCAGAGACTTAGTGAGGGCATCGGCAAGCTGATCAGCACTGGAGACATGAGAAACACGTAATAACCCATTCTGAACATTTTTTTGAATATAGTGATAATCAACAGCAACGTGCTTCGATGTGGGAATGGAAGACTGGATTAGTAGACAACTGTGTGGCACCCATATTTTCACAGAAAATAACAGGAGTAGATGACGAGATAAAGTCAGGATCGTGCAAGAGAAACGAGATCCATGCCAACTCAGCAGCAGTGGAAGCGACAGGCCAATACTCAGCTTTAGTGGAAGAACGGGCAATCGTGGGTTGCTTCTTAGAACTCAATGAAACCAGATTACGTCCAAGAAACACAAGATACACGCTTGTAGATGAATAATCATTAGCCTTGTTACCACCCCAATTAGCATTAGAGAATGCATGCAAATCAAGAGACGAAGAAACAAAGAGCTGCCGACCTTGAGACGCAGTACCAACAAGATAGCGCAAAAGACGCTTAACCAAGGTCCAATGTAATACTGCGGGAATATGCATATACTGAGACAACTTATTCACATCATGGGAAACATCCGGACGTGTAAAGAGTAAATACGAATGAGCACCAAAAACTGACGGGCCGAGTAACATCATCATGATCGAGGGTAGCCGGCGCATGCAATGATGAAAACGCATCAGTAGGTAGTGGGGTGGACTAGGTGAGAAGTAAGCCGGAAGATTTGGGGGTGACCTCAACTCCGAGGAAATAGGACATGTCACAAATATCCTTAACAGAAAACCGAGCACTGTGTTGAGAAATAATGTGCTGCAAATTGCGTCAGAGAGGTACCCGTGACAATAATATCATCCGCATATACAAGAAAACAGTAGTAATCAAATCCATACGGTAAAAAAGAGATAAGTATCCACAGCCGAGTGGAAGAAACCGAGAGTGAGAATAAAAGACTTCAACTCTTGATACTATGCACGAGGGGCCTGCTTGAGACAATAGATAGCTTTATGAAGTTTACAAACATGACGAGGATGATCTAAATCCTCGAACCCTGGGGTTTGAGTCATATAGACATCCTCTGTGAGAGAGCCCCGCAAGAACGCATTATTAACATCAAGCTGACGGAGGGTCCAACCCAAAGAATCCGCAATACCAAGGCACAAAATGAACAATGGTGGGCTTGTTATGACGTATAAATCTGTATATCTTATGACATCAACATTACACATATTATGAGATAAAATTAGTTATTCCGGCCATTAAACGTGAGCCATTTGGGTTAAATGGTAACTGTAGGGTTCATGAGACGAGAATTTGGTATTTATTATAATTAGTCCGGAATTTCGTATTGCTTTGTGTACTGTTGGACTATTTACAGGAAATGAAGCGGGCCGAGTGTTAAGGAAGAAGATGTAGAGTGGACCTGTTGAAGAATCGGGCCTAGGGAAATCCAGAAGATTCTAAGACTAGGTAAGCAGTAATTTGTATGAAAATACCCTTGATGAGGCGGTGGCTGACCTCGACGATGCGGAATTTTTGAGAAGCATAGTTTACGTGTTTTCTTGGACGAGAAATAGGTTTTAGGGTTTTTAGAACCAAATAGGTCGGCAGAAAACACTATAACTAAAGGACGGCAACCCTCAGTTTCAATGTAGCATAAGACTTTTACATACTTTATGCAATAAAATTTCTTCTTTTGTTCTTTTATTATTTTCTAGGAGTTCTAGTCACGGATCTGATGGATTCACCTACTAGGAGCGATCTGAGGAGGATCTAACCTCGGGTTTGAGGGTATGACTCTTCCACTTTCTAGACGTAGATTTGCTATTCTGTGATGACTTTTTTTAATTTTCGTATTAGTCCCACTATGTAGTTATTAAATTATTTCCCCCTAGTTATGAGTAGATCTGAATCGTTGGTGAAGAAATCATGAAATAGGGTTGCGCTGATCTCGACGCAGAGGCGGTCTTCACCGATGTGTCGAGGCACCTAGTAAATCATATTTCATGATCACTCCAGCTACGTCGAATATTCAGCTTTAATTTACATGTAGTTAGCCTGATCAACTATTTGCTTGTTTTCATAAATTAGCATGATGGAGTGTTACTGAAGTGTTAGTTAGGACATAATTTATCGATCTCTAGGTATTTCCAGCCATTGTCGATGGCTGCCCACGGAGGTTCTCGGTCATGAGCCTTCCATCCCTAGTTCTTACTGCATGTGATGCTAATACGGACTCAGGTAGGTTGGGTGCACATAGGCGCTTACTGTCCCTACAATGAAAGTATAGAACAATTAGGGGTAGCACACGTAGCTGTTATCGAATTAAATTTACCAACGAGGAAGATAAATTCATGATTGGTGGAAAGGGTTTAATGACTCGTAGTTAGGACTAATCTTCTAGAAATGCATAGAAAGCATATTCATGTGATTCTTTTGTGGCCATTATTTAAATTGATTGCACCTTATTTGGTCAAGGACCACCCTTACTCTTCTCAATCTTGATTCAGTTGTATCCTTACGAGTCTCCGTGGGATCGAACTTTTGATTCGCCTTTGCTATACTGCAGTTGGACTAGTCCTCTTGATAGAATCGTGAGTTGCACGAGATCACGTTTTTGGTGCCATTGCCGGGTACTCGGGTCTAGAAACTCTTGAATTTGAGATTGAGAATTTGTATATATTCATTTTCTATAATTACTGAGTCTGTTCAGTAGTATGTGAATAATTGAGTGGTAACATGATCTGTTCTATTTGAATCTGGAAATCTTTCCCGACTCGGTGGGGTACTCTGCCAATGCAACAAGACTTACCAAAATCTCTGAGAACTTGTTCATTTCATTATCAGTCGATGAGTTTAGAGTAATTATTTCCGTGTCCGCCCAAGCGAGTGTAACAGCTGCTGCAGAGATTGTCAGACGGTACTCTGATTTGTTGCATTTTGTAGGACACTACAAGGAGTTCAGCAGCCAAACTTGAAAATTTTATTGAGATTGAAAAATTTGCAAAAGAGAATCGCCGATTGGATACGAAAGCTAGAGAGCGGACTGAAAGGCTGGCTAACGACGTGAGTATGCACGAAAGAGATCAAAGCGAAGAAGAGCTAGAAGAGATTTGTTGGTCCCAGAGAAGGGTAAAACTATAGTCAGAGGGGGGAGGGGGGTGAATGACTATAGTGGAGTTTCAAAAAAATTTCTTGTATTTAAAAGCTTTTGGGCAGCGGATAAGTCCCTTCTTACTATGTTGTTTCAAAGTAGTTTGGACAAACACAGATATAGATTATGATGTGGCAATTTAAATGAATGCAGTAAGGTAAATTGCAGAAAGTAAATTGACACAAGGCTTATAGTGGTTCAGGGTGGTGTAATCCCTTAGTCCACTCTTCTCCTGTGATGATTGGAGGAATTCACTATTGTTTTTACAGATACAATAGTATGATTGTCCTTGGCTACCCAAGCTTCACAATCTACAAGACTATCACTCCTTGTCCGCAATGACTTGATGATTCGAGTCTCTTTCCTTTGCTCCTTGAGATCAAATCCTTCAGTAGCTATCACAAGCACAACTCCTTCTCAGATGACTTCTGATTCAGTTGCTTCAGTTTATTGTGAATGAGATTCACAAACTTGATTGATCAATCTCAGTGATAAATATGAAATTGTAGTTCGATGTCCGAGTTGATCTCAGATAAATCCTTGTAAGTTCAGAGAGAAGGCTTTTCAAATTGTGAGTTTACGCTTCCTTTTGCTTTTCTTAATCGTTATTTTATACATCTCTCAATGCCTTCTATTTATAGCCTTGAGTATCCTTGATTTGAAATTCCGTCCGTTGGCTATATTTATGAGGGGAATAATCCTTGATTTTATTCTTGATTCCCCCTTAATTTTATCCTCCTTGATTTCAGTGATCGGATTTTTCCTTCAAATGTATAGCAGAAAATCCGTCATTGAATGATCCTCTATTGATTGTGCATTAAATGCATGTTCCTCTGAATCTTCATCATTTTTCAATTCCGTTCTGATAAGGATTACTTCGCCGTTCTTTGACCGGTCGAGTGACCCATCTGACTTTTCCGTTTAGATCTTCCTTCACCATTATTGCCTTCACTCTGCCGAAAGTCAGTTTACTCTGCCGATTCACTGTTTCCTTCATTACTTCAGTTTTAAGGAGAATCTTTGTACTTCACTGATCATTGACTTGGGTGAGATCAGTGTACACCATATTTGAACATTGAATTTCATCACTTGAAATATACTTAGACTTATCCAAGGTCATCACAGACTTTCTTGGTTATAAGTCATACCATTAAGTCTTCTTTACATCTCTGCTGGTGCTTGGCTGGCCTCACTTCGCCGAATGTCTGCTTTACTTTGCCGTCCTACCAACTAGTACAATACTTGTCTGACTTAACTTATACAATATGTCAGACTCGAAGTAAAGACTTATACAGAGAATTTCTAACTTATTTCAGGCTTGCTATAACAGCTAGTATGGCCATCATCAAAACATAATAAAATGTTTCTAACAATTTCCCCCTTTTTGATGATGCCAAAACCCTCATAAGCCTGAACATAATTAAGCCAATTTTTCATAATAATTAACAGAACAACAATTCAACAATTTTATTCATCCATCATAGGGCAATAAGTTCAAAAATTTATTCAAGTGTTACAAACTACATTTTGCTTAATTCAGCCTTGTACCTTTTGAACTTTGTAGTCTGAACCTCTTCAATGTCTTTCCAATCAATTTCTGGAAACTTCCACTTCCAGTATGCCATAGCAGTGTATTCTGATACTCCCTTGAATTCTTTCTTGGCAAAGAGTCTGTTGAAATCTGGATTGGTCTCATTTGCCCTAGGTTCCCCAAAGTACTTCTTCAGTCTCTCCCTAGCTTCAACAATGTGAGTCAGCAAACTTAAGACTTTTGTAGAGACTCCACTGCTCCTGTTTGTGCATTCTACCCATAGGGTTGAAGAATTTTGCCATATGGTTGAAATCTTCTTGTTGTTCAGTTGGCAAGTCTTACGGTCCTTTTCTTTGAAAGTGGTATGCATTTGAACCGTTTCTTTGTTGGATTGTTTTAGAAGTGCAAACTCTCTCTTGACATCATTGTAGAGTTTGGCCATATCAGTTCTCATCCTTTCATCCTGATAGCTTAGCCAATCAGCCCATGCTTCATCTTGTGATAGATGAGGATAGAGTCCTTCCTGTACTCTGAAAAATTCTCTTACATGGTCCAGTACATCTGCTTCATATTCTGCTTTGCTTTTGTGACCAGTGTACGTTCTGTGTCCACCAGTGTATCTGGAGCTGCTGCTGCCTCTGCTGGTATTTCCTCTGGTACTAAGTCTGTGTTGACTTGCTGATCCTCTTTGCTGGCTGGATCCAGGTCTTTAGTGATTGCCGGATCTGTCTCTGTCATCATCTCTTCTTTGCATAGGATGAGGAAATCCAGTGCAGGGTTCATTTAAGGCTCTTTCTCTTTCTTCTCTAACCCTCCTTTGCTGTTCTTCTGCTTTATTTCGATTCTTATTTCTCTCGTCCCTTGCTCTCTGTTGTTCTTGATGAAGTTTGGGGTCTAATAGTTGATCCTTGAGCTTATCTCGATTTTCCCCCTTTTGGCAATCATCATCCTCTTTGGAGTAAGATGCTATTTGTTGCCTTTGCCGTTCCAATCGAGAGAGTCCGGCTTTGATTCGATGGATGTGAATCATTATCATGACTAGTCGGTTTCTTAGCGACACTGCGTAGTCTTGTTCCAAATACCACTGCCATTGATTCATTTTCCTGTGAGATGTGTTGCCTGAGACCTGCAAGGTTGTTTGTGATGTTAATGTTGAGTTGTCTCAACATATCTCCTTGGCGTTGAACAACAATATTCTGTGCCTCAATGTATTCAGCAATGGCCTCAAATTTTCTCTCAATAGAGTAGCTTTTGTCATTGAATGCCGAGGTCATGGATCTAAGATGCATGGCTTGCTGCTCTAGTTCTTCTGCCAGTAGATCTGCTATTTTTTCAAATGTTTCATTTGAAATACCATTGGCCAGCTGATTGAGATTGTGCCGGATGTCAGCTGGTTCTGGGTCTGTTTGCTGTCCTCTGTCTTGGTGCTGAGTAACATCTACATGGACATCCAAGTCTTCAAGAATTTGTGTAGATGAGTATGCTGGTGTGGCTTGAGCTGCTTTTCCCCCTTGCTCTGTGTTGGGAATTGTCTTGGCTGGAGTAGCGGCAGCTGAGCCAGTGTCCACTATGGTTATGTTGTCAGCCGGATTTGCAGCAGATAGTGGTTGAGCGTTTGCCTTAGCTGGTGTTGTTGACTTGTGGGATGGCTGTAGGAAGGTGCTTAGAAGAATGTCATCATCAATTGCATCCGGTGTAGGAGTAACCACTTCTCCTTGTGTGTTATGATGATCAGTATGATGGTCGTCATTATCATTGTCATCCTGATCATCTCCATCATCTTGATCAGTGTCATCATTATCATCTCTACCATCTTCTAAATCATCATTTTGGCTGTTAGAGATTTGCGGCAGTTTTGCCTTTGCTGCATCTACCAAGTCCCAGAGAGGAGATTCATCAAGTACACCAACCAGAGTGGTGATTCCCAGAAAATTAAATAGCCATGCTTCCTCAGCAAGCATGCGATCCGAATCTCGAATCTGATTTCTGGAATCGCCTTCTTTCCATTCAAGATATTATGCAATTCGATCATCAATATCGTTTGCAGACAATTGTGCAGGTTCTTCTGGAGATTCCTCATCATCTCCAGTGTCTCCTGTGATTTCCTCATTTAGAGGTTGTACATCCTCACTTTCATTTTCTTCTCCATGTTGTTCTGACTCATCATCATCTTCTTCTTCTTCATCGATTAATTTTCCAAAGGCTGTCTTGTCCAAATTGCGTTGAACCCTTTGTTTCTTTCTTTGACCGGAGGGATGAGTTGTTGTTTTCTTTCTCTTCCCTCCCCCGACTTGTTTTTGCTGTTTAACATAGGTAAACATGACTTTGGACTCATGCAGTTTGTGAAGTTGTACAACAGGACGTTGAGACATTGCATCGAGATAGTGTAAGCTGAATCCCATATGACTTTTTCACCTGAATTGTCCTTTCTTCGTCTTTCCTTCCTCTTTGTTCCCTTTGTATTTGCTTTAACTTCACCTTGGATTTGTTCTTTGAGTCTTAAAAAAGTACTTTGCCCAATTGAACTCCAGTGATTGTTGTAGATGATTCCATTAATTTGCATTCGATTTTCTGTCATGGCATTATTTGCTCCCAACTTCCTTCAATACTTTTGCCAATTAGGGCAATTGAATTCACTAAATGGTTTCTTTAAAGCGGATCTAAGACAATTGACCTTCTTGGTCCCTAGGTTAGCCGTTTTGGCGATGGTTACCAGAATCCATCCAGATCTGTGTTACCAAGGACGCTTTGTATTGCCCTTTGTTTGAGAGTTTGAGGTATTTTTGAATTACCTTTTCCGTAATGACCACTTCTGTGCCGTTGACAGATGCAATGATCTTGTCTTCTTCCCACTCGTCACCTTACGTATTTTGCAGATTTCCAGAAGGAGATGAGACTTTCATAGCATACTTCGGTTATTGGAGGATTTAGGAATGTTGATAGTTTTAGGCTTTTGCATCCAGCTGCCAATCGTTTTGCTTCTTCATCATTTCCACAAAAATTTAAGTAGTGTTCTTCTTGGAAGAATGATCCAGTGGCAATCGATTTTTCATACCCAGCTTGGGTGTTTGAGGAAGATGAAGCCATTTTTGGAGGTTAAGAGTTTTTGAGAGTGAAATATGAATTTGCAGAGGAATGTATGATATGTGAGGAAGTGTAAAACTTTCTAAAAATCTCTAAGTACCGTTTATATAGGGGGTTTTGGGTAGTGTGAACGTGGTTTGAATGTGGAAGGATTTTATGACATAATGGCGTGATTTGTGTATGTAAATCACAATATTCGAGTGAAGTGGGGGAGTGGATTGTGGTAAGTAATGATAGAGCCCAGGAATCGAGGCGTTTGTAATTCGAAAAGAATAATATAATTACCTCTATAATTATAAATTGATCTCCACGTGTGTAATCATCCACAGAATAATATGCCATAACTCCCTTGTTCTCCACGTGTCTAAAAGTAGATTATGTTCACACTTTAATTTACTCATGATTCCAATCTTTATTTCGGTGAAGTGCCTTGGCTGGCCACTTAGCCGGTGTAGTGACTCTTTCATCGAATTTGCTTTATTTGATTGTTCGAACAATCGGTTAAGTCACTTTCTTTGGATACCATTGTGCCTTACTTGCTACATTTCCCATAACGGCAAAGGTTTGAACAGCTGAAGAAGTTACTTAGCCGATTACTCCAGTTAGCCGCTCTTTTATACTTAGTCAATTTCAATCATTCCTAACTCAGTTCTCAGCATGCTGAATCTTTCATGACTAAGTGGTTTAGTGAAGATGTCAGCCAATTGATCTTCAGTGGGTATGTATTTTAGAATGACATCTCCTTTTTCAACATGATCTCTGATAAGGTGATGTCTCACATCGATGTGTTTTGTTCTTGAATGCAATACTGGATTTTCAGTAATAGATATTGCACTTGTGTTGTCACACATGATTGGAATTGTTTTCTCCTCCACTCCATAGTCCCTTAGCTGTTGTCTAATCCAAAGTACTTGTGCACAACAATTTGCCTGTCTATATATATTCGCCTTCTTTGTTGATGTGGAGATGGGGTTTTGCTTTTCTTTGAACCATGAAACTAGTCTCTTTGCTAGCATTTGACAGTTCCGGATGTGCTTTTTCTATCTATTTTGCATCCAAAGATAGTCGAGTCGAGTATGATATCAACTGGAATCCTCCATCTTTTGGATACCAAATTCCTACATTGATAGTGTTTTTCAAGTATTTGATTATTCTTTTGGCTGCTAGAAGATGTGATTCTTTTGGTTGAGCTTGAAATCTTGCACATACTCCAACTGCAAATGCTATATCAGGTCTACTTGCAGTTAAGTATAGTAGTGATCCAATGATTCCTCTATACATTTTCTGATCAACATCCTTCCCAGTTTCATCTTTTCAAAGAATGACTCTTGCACACATTGGTGTATCTGCTGTGCCACTTGTGTCCATCCCATACTTGTGTATCAAGTCTTTTGTATACTTGGCTTGATTAATGAAAATTCCATCTTTCATTTGCTTTACTTGAAGGCCAGGAAAATAATTCAGTTCTCCCATCATGCTCATCTGAAATTTGCTCTTCATCAGATTTGCAAATTTCTCACATAGCTTTTCATCCTCAGATCCAAAGATGATATCATCAACATAGATCTGTACTAGTAATGTCCTTGTTCCTTCCTCTAATTTGAATAGAGTCGTATCTATAGTTCCCTTGTTGAATCCATTCTTGATCAAAAATTGTGATAGTGTTTCATACCAGGCTCTAGGTGCCTATTTGAGTCCATAAAGTGCTTTCTTTAGTTTGTATACTTTGTCTTCCTTCCTTTGAGTTGTAAACCAGGGGTTGTTCCACATATACTTCTTCTTCCAAAAGTCCATTTAGAAATGCACTCTTAACATCCATTTGATAGACTTTGAAATCTTTTGTGCAAAGAAAAGCTAGAAAGAGTCTAATTGCTTCGAGATCTCTTGCTCTTTTGGTGCAAATGTTTCATTATAATCTATTCATACGCTTGAGAATAGCCTTTTGCAACTAGCCTTGCTTTGTTTCGACAACAATTCCTTGTTCATCCATCTTGTTTTCGAATACCCATTTTGTTCCAATGATGTTAGCCATATCTCGTCTCATCAACAAGTTCCTGGACTTCATTCCTTTCAAATTCATTTAGTTCTTCTTGCATATTTGTGATCCAATCTACATCTTGAATTGCATCATCTATTGTTTTGGGTTCCACTTGTGATAGAAAGCATGTTAGCAAATGTTCCGGTTGTCTTACGGTTCTTACTCGGTGTGAATATCTCCAATAACTTGTTCTTCAGGATGGTCTCTTAGCCAATTTAGGTGCAGTTGAAGTTGTTCTTCACTTGGTGCTTCAGTAGTTTCATGTTGTGTATGAGATTCAAGTTACGGTTCTTGTTCTCATTGTATTGACTTGTGGCTCATCTTGATTTCCAAAATTGTGATGCGTGAGAATAGTTGTGTAATACTGATTGTATTCATAAACACTTGTCTTTGTGCTGCTTCTTCTTCTTGTTCTTGAAGACTGTTTAGGGTTATTTTATGTGATTTATATCGTTATATTTTGTAACAATTCTCTCCATATTCGTATGATTTGCATAGAAATTAAGGGTTTAATCGAATTATTGAGCAAATGAGTTTTAAAAGTATTTAAGTGCAAATTCGGGTTAATTATGTGATTTTATTGGTAAATATCTTTATATATGTGATGTTACACTTTGCACGGTTTTATCATAATTGTAGGTATATAAATATATCTTGTGAAAGGATGGAACGAGCTAAAAGCGATGTTCATACCAAGGCGTGGAGGAGATGAGATTGAATTTGGAGTGAAGAGAGAGTGGGACGGACGCCCAAACAAAGCTGAACGTGCGTTTGAGCTGAATGAAGAGTGAACGAGCGTTTGAAGATTGAACTGGCGTCCAGGAGGAGTGACTTGATTCAGAGTTTTGAGATAATCGTTGAACGAGCGTCTGGAATTACATAGGACGGGCGTCTGATCATGTTCGGCCCGACTCGAAGATTTTTAAGCATCTGGACGAGCGTCCAGCCTATTAAACGGGTGTCCAGCAGCCGACTTAGTTAAACCGACCTTGATTCCTATAAATACCACGCAGCATCTCAACCCTAGGCATCATCAGAATATTATCATATCATATACAGAAAACCCTAATTCGAGCTAGAGGCAGGCTCGGTCGACCGAGTGCCCCTGCTCGGTCGACCGAGGGTTAGATTAGGATTTTATTTTGTTTCGCTTTCTTTCTGGATTGTAACGATCTTGATCGGAGGTGAGCGATCTGTTCAAGCTCGTGAAACCGTTTAGTGAGTTCTTTATTTTCAATCTTTGGTTTATTTTGTGATTTTAATTAAAGTCGTATCTTTTCTATATGCTTATTATTGTTATGCAATTTAAATCGAGAGATGTATTCTTTGTTGATGTTTACTATGTGTGAGAGTCGGTGTAAACCTAGATCACCATAGGAAAGATTGGATCTTTAACCTATATATAACGAGAGTTGTTAGGTTAGAAATCTAGGTTGCTAGATTGAATAAATCTTACACCTTGGTTATGAAAGCGTTAATCTTTAAGGATCGAGAGATGACGAGATTAATAGACGAATTATCTAAGAGATTAGAAATTCATACTTTTGATAGGTGAATCACAATTTTAGTTAAATCTTCACAAGATAACCTTAGAGAGGAAATTGAGGGTTGCAGGAACGGTGGATCGTTGCTTGTTCATTGTTTAATCCCCATGATCATCGTCACAACTTTATAGTTGTTTATTGTTTTCTTTTCTAGTTTATAGTTTAGATTTAGGTTTCGCAACTATCTTTCCTGGCTTTGGTTTGACAACCCTCTGTCCAGTTTATTGTTTTTTGTTTTCGTTTCTAGTTATTTCTCGTGACAATTTAGAAAAATTAAGAACTAGACCAACCTCGATTCCCTGTGATTCGACTCCGGTTTTTAATCGCTATACTACGATCCCTGCACTTGGGGTAAACCGGATTATTTTATTACTTGTTTATTTTGCTTAGATAAAATCCGAGACAAAGACTTTCACCATTTGTATATGGTTCATCAAAGACTACATGTATTGATTCTTCAATCACCAATGTTCTTTTGTTAAGTACTCTGAAGGCTTTGCTGGTGTCTGAGTATCCCATGAAGATTGCTTCATCAGCCTTTTCATCAGAGGCATGCAGCTGATTCCTGTTCAAAACAAAGCATTTTGATCCAAACCAAGTAAATATGAGATATTAGGTTTTCTACCAATCCATATTTCATATGGAGTCTTTCCATGATGTTTGTTGATGATTGATACATTCGTGCATGACATGTTGTGTTTCTTCGCTTCAGCCCAAAATCTCTTTGGCAAGCATGCTTCTGCAATCATTGTTCTGACTGCTTCTTTGAGAGTTATGTTTCTTCTTTCTGCTACACCATTTTGTTGTGGGGTTCCTGCTGCAGATAATTGATGTAGTACTCCATTTTCTTCACAATAGATTCTGATAATTTCATTAAGAAATTCAGTGCCTCTATCTGATCTGATCTTGCTGATTTTCAGTTATTTCTCATTTTGGAGTCTTCTTAACAAATCTGGCAGCTTTTTGAGTGTTTCTTTCTTCTTGTTCATGAAGATGGTCCAGGTGTATTTTGAGTAGTCATCCACCACCACCAGGGTGTATTTCTTACCACTTACACTTACTAGTGTGACTGGTCCAAACAGATCCATATGCAACAGATGTAGAATTCTTGTTGTTGATTGATAGGGTTTTGACTTGAAAGAGCTTTTGATTTGTTTCCCTTTCTGACATGCATCACATAGACTTTCTTTCTTGAATGTGATCTCTGGCAGGCCTTCAACTAACTTGTTCTTTGATAATTTGTTGATGGTCTTGAAATTCAGGTGATTTAGTCTTCTATGCCATAACCAGCTAGTTGACTGTCCACTGTCTATGTACTGTCTATGTACCAGACATCCTGCAAAACAAATTAATTAAGTTTAGGTACCCAACACTGTTTGGGTCCATGCCTGTTAGTAGTCATGCCTCATACTCCAAGTGTATATCCAAATGATCTTCTTTTTGGATAGTTAAAGTCATCAACTTCATATATATAAGGCATGGCAGAATAGCTTCTACTATTTCTACTGAAGTTATTCTGATACTTTTCTCTACTTTTTGGTGCATTTGCATCCTTCTTCACTCTCCAATATATAGTGGGAAACCTGACTTGCTTCATGTGTTTAGGAGTATACCTAGTTTGATTTTTCTTAAGCACATGATGTATATTATGGAATGGTTTCTTCTTGTATTTTGGAGGTGCAACATTCCAATCATCCTCTGATGGATAAAGTCTTCCTTTACCTTTCAGAAAGTCTTTGCTTTTGATTGACTTGATTGAAGATTTAGTCTGCTGTTTTACTGCACTGGGTTTTGACTTCACCGGTACAGGATGAGTGGTTGAGACCACGGTCTGTCCTTTTCTGAATTTTGGTTCAATGTTGATCCTGGATTCAGAATTGTGTGGACCATTGTTTCTACTCTCATCATGACTGTTGTATCCAAGACCAGATCTGGATCCAAACCTTTTTGAGGGTTTGTAAACTGGTTCATTTGTTGTCTTAACTGGTAGGGGGATTTCCTCAACTGATCTGTCAACAACAGATGTATGAACTTTTGCTGTTTGTTGATCATTTGAGCAGATTTACTTACTAGTTAGTTCAGCTTTTGCTTTATACAGTTCTTTCTTTAATCTTTTATTTTCCTTTCTTAGATCCTTGCATTCCTTTTCCAGAATTTCATGATTCATTTCAATTTCATCAAATTTAGTCATGAGATTTTGGACTAGGTCTGCTGGATCCAAAGGGAGAATAGAAGATTGTGCAGTGTTAGATGTGGATGCATTTGATGAAGAGTAAAAGCTAGATGTTACCTCAGTTTCATCTGATTCTTTTGCCATTAGACATAGGCTTGTTTTCTCAATGTCTGAGCTATCACCTTCATCTTCATCTAATTCTTTGGTCATGAGGCATAGACATGCTTTTTCATTGTCTGAGTTGTCTTCTTCATCACTGTTATATGAGTTATTATCAGATGATTCTTCATTCTTTTCACTGCTAGATTCAGCCTTGAGTGCTTTCTTGCCTTTCCTCTTTTTAGATGTTTTATATTTCTTCTTTTCATCATCTTTATCATTGTCTTCAGGACAATCAGCCTTGAAGTGACCTTTCTTGTTGCAGTTGAAGCATCTGTATTCATCATCTTTCTTCTTCATGTCTTTGTTTGAGCTTGACCTCTTGTTTGATGATGAGTAGTTTCCTTTGAATGGCTTCTTTTTCCTAAACCTGTCAAAGCGTTTAACTAATAAAGCTACATGTTCTTTAAGTTCATGCGTCTCTTTGCTGATACAATAGGCAAAGTTACTTTGGTGGGGTGTAATCAGTGCAGTGACTTTTTGTGTCTCTGCCGGAGCACCATCTTCACCGTTCAGTTAGAATTCATGAGCCTTAAGTTGAGACATCAGTGTCAGAGTGTCAGTGCTTGCAAGGTTAGTGGTTCCTCTGATTACTGATGTTATGATCTTCCATCTTTCAGGTAAGCCTCTTAAGATCTTTAAGCATACTTCTTTCTGGGGATATATGTGTCCAAGCTGTTGCAGTTCACTGATGATGCTAGAGAATCTGTTGTCCATTTGATCAATGGATTCACCAGTCTTCATTTTGAAATTTTCAAAATTTTGTTTTGCAAATGATAATTTGTTTTCTTTAATCGTCAGATCCTTCATTTATCAAAGCTAGCTTGTCCACATTTCCTTTCTTTGTTTTGCAATCTTTGATTCTTATGAACATGTTGCTATCTAGAGTCTTCAAAATCATATCTTTTGCAACAAAGTCCAGATTTGCTCTTCTCATGTCATCCTTGGTCCAATCTTTCTTAGGTTTGTCTATCTGCTTTCCTTGATCTGCTCATGTGGATACCACAGTCATGATCATGATTGGTCCATCATTGATTACGTCCAGCATCTCCTCATGAGTTGCTGCAAGATGAGACAACATTCTTATTTTATATTCATAAAAAATTTTAACATTGAAAACAGGTACTTTTGACATAAAGTTTGAGGAATCCATAAGCACAAGTAATAGGTTTATATGTGAATGAATAGAAAACTCAGATTTGAAAACTACTTTGAAAATATGTGATCTCCTTGTTACCAGAAATTAGATCTGAACATGTTCTGATACTAGGAACACTGCTCCGATACCAATTTTTGGTCCCGGGGAAGGGTAAAACTATAGTCAGAGGTGGGGGGGGGGGGGGGTGAATGACTATAGTGGAGTTTCAAAAACTTTTCTTGTATTTAAAAACTTTTGGGCAGCGGATAAGTCCCTTCTCACTATGTTGTTTCAAAGTAGTTTGGACAAACACAGATATAGATTATGATGTGGCAATTTAAATGAATGCAGTAAGGTAAATTGCAGAAAGTAAATTGACACAAGGCTTATAGTGGTTCAGGGTGGTGTAATCCCTTAGTCCACACTTCTCCTGTGATGATTGGAGGAATTCACTCTTGTTTTTACAGATACAATAGTATGATTGTCCTTGGCTTCCCAAGCTTCACAATCTACAAGACTATCACTCCTTGATCGCAGCGGCTTGATGATTGGTCTCTTTCCTTTGCTCCTTAAGATCAAATCCTTCGGCAGCTATCACAAGCACAACTCCTTCTCAGATGACTTATGATTTAGTTGCTTCAGTTTATTGTGAATGAGATTCACAAACTTGATTGATCAATCTCAGTGATAAATATGAAATTGTAGTTCTGATGTCTAAGTTGATCTCTAGATAAATCCTTGTAAGTTCAGAGAGAAGGCTTTTCAAATTGACACGATTTACGCTTCCTTTTTGCTTTTCTTAATCGTTATTTTATCTCATGCATCACAATGCCTTCTATTTATAGCCTTGAGTATCCTTGATTTGAAATTCCGTCCGTTGGCTATATTTATGAGGGGAATAATCCTTGATTTTATTCTTGATTCCCCCTTAATTTTATCCTCCTTGATTCCAGTGATCGGATTTTTCCTTCAAGTGTATAGCAGAAAATCCATCCTTGATTGATCCTCTATTGATTGTGCATTAAATGCATGATCCTCTGAATCTTCATCATTTTTCAATTCCGTTCTGATAAGGATTACTTCGCCGTTCTTTGACCGGTCGAGTGATCCATCTGACTTTGCCGTTTAGATCTTCCTTCACCGTTATTGCCTTCACTTTGCCGAAAGTCTTACTCTGCCGATTCACTGTTTCCTTCATTACTTCAGTTTTAAGGAGAATCTTTGTACTTCACTGATCATTGACTTGGGTGAGATCATTGTACACCATATTTGAACATTGAATTTCATCACTTGAAATATACTTAGACTTATCCAAGGTCATCACAGACTTCCTTGGTTATAAGTCATACCATTAAGTCTTAATTACATCTCTCTTTGGTGCTTGGGTGGCCTCACTTGGCCGAATGTCGCTTTACTTTGCCGTCCTACCAACTAGTACAATACTTGTCTGACTTAACTTATACAATATGTCAGACTCTAAGTAAAGACTTATACAGAGAATTTCTAACTTATTTCAGGCTTGCAATAACAGCTAGTATGGCCACCATCAAAACATAATAAAATGTTCCTAACAAGATTCCACTGTTAGAAAATCATGGCAAAGTAATGGAAACCTGAAACATATGAGATGGAGTAAATGGAGCTAATAGGGCTTGTAATGGAGCAGGAGTAGTGGTTGTTGCGGAAAGAAGGACTCTTCAAAGTTATGCACTTCCAACGATCAAAAAATTCGTACAAAGCAATCATACCACACAAGAATGCGGCGGAGGTCTTCTATCCGAAGCCAAACATCATACACATGGTGCCAATTACACTACCTTTCATGGAGTACGTAATGAAGATTCTAGTTTTCATGTCACCAACTGTTAGGTGTAATGCTCGAAAGACAATTTGTGTAATTGTTTTTGATAATGGATAACAGAATTTATCTCACCTTATTACTTGCTTTGTGCTTGTAAGTAATACACTGCTGCAAACCCTAAGTATATCAGTATGTAACTTCTTACCTCAGTGTATGGCATGCACGTGAGGATTGAGTTAGTGGTGATATACTTAAACTGTTAGTCCGTGGTGAACTTAATCAGAGTTAGGGTCTCATGATTAAAACACCAATAATGAGCCCAGAACACCTTAGGGTGTGATAGTCTTATCCAGACTGTCGGTAGAGGGTACGTAAGTGGGGCATTTATATATGATGGCATTCATATAGGACTAGAGTGATTTAATCAGGGTTTCTCGAGATAATTCAGTAATCGAGAAAATTTATTAAATCATTAGATGATCATATATGGATTGACCTTAATCTCGAGGTGATCTGTGGTACCGCTTGTCTCGGGTAGTGTTTGATGTGTTAGTTAAGGATCACTTTGATATGTGATCTCGAGTCACTCTCGTTGGCACTATTCACGATGAGTGAGTAGTTACGTGTTTCACAGACACGGAATCCATTCCTTCTGCGTGAAGTAGAAACAATCCCCTTATTTGTTAGCCCTAACAAAATGATCGATCCCGGGAGTTCATATTAGACTAATTAGCTACTAGTCCGGTATGTGAACTAATTCATCACTAGGGAGTTAATGGTAAATAAGGATAAGATATTCTGAGTCGGGTTTACAGAGACTTCCCACTCAGAATGGACAGTCTATAGAGGGTTAGTCCGTATGTAATGATTATATCAATAGACGCTTATTTACTCATAGGATTGAGTGTAAGTATATATCTATAATTGATAGAGTTCAGTTTCGGGTTTATGGTGGCGTAATCCCGGAATTAATAATTTAAGTATGAATATTCTATTCGATGAATATTTTACTTAATTATTGGAGTTACTGGTTATAGGTCCATGGTCCCCAACGTGGCTCCTATAATACGAGTATTTTCTTGTTATTAGGTCTCAGTGATAATTAATTGGCTGGGCCAATTAATTGATATGCGACATATTATTTAGTTGGGCTAAATAATATAATACATAGAAAAGGCATTTTATATGGGCCTAAAACCCTAAGGTGTGGCGCCTCCCTCTCATAAAATGCAATAATTGATTTTTTTGTGTGATTAATTATTTACTTGGTAAGTAATTAATTAATAAAAGATAATTGATTTGTAATTGATTGATTGATTTTATCACAATCTTTTATAAATGGAACTATCTTTTATTGTGATTTCTTTTTATTTATTTAATTAATTAGAAACTTGGAGGCTAAGGATTTACTCTCCTATATAAAGAGAGTTCTTCCAAGACATATGTGAGATGAAATTTTCGACATACACACATAAAATACAGAGAAAAACTTGTTTCTTGTCTTTGGTTTCTGGCATATCAAGGAGGTTTCAATTCCAAGGATCGGTGTCCACCAACTGCCGTTTGGAGAACACGTTGGAAGATTGTGGCTACTCATCCAACTACTGGTAAGTAGATCTAAACCCCCTTGTAGGAAGTTTAGATCCTTTATTTATGATATGTAGTTTGTAGATCGTGATCCATCCGCTGCGAAAAGATCTAATTTATTTAGATCTGAGCTCCTACATCCTTCATATGGTATCAGATCCAGGTTCCACGATCTATGAATTATATTCATAGATAAACGATTTAAAAGGAGTGGAATTGCACGTAGATATTTTTTTCAAAAATATGCATATGTGATTGGTTGTTGTGGTTGAAGAGATGAATTGGGGTTGGCACTGTTTACCCGTTAGATCTATTGTAAACTCATATAAATTCGTTATATGAGTATAGGAAATTTTGTAATTTATTTGTTGATGTAATTTTAAATTTCCTAGAAATAGATCAGTTTTGTTGCTGTTCGGTTTTACTGTTTCTCCCGTTGATTGAGCCGTTGAAACGATAATCCCTCCAGTCAGAATAAATATCAAAAGTTGATGAATAAGACCTCAAAATTTGGTGTCGATCGGAGTCCGTCTCGATATCAGATCGCTACAATAAAGTTGCATCATGAATGAGAGAAAAGCACAAAGAGCCAAAAACCCCTAGCTGTGAGTTCGTCGAATTTCTGGAAGAGGTTGGAACATTGAGACAAAGATCCGACCGTTCAGATTAACTAACATGGAGTTATGAACAAGTCCTAAAAATTTCAGTTCGATCGGGTTTTGTCTAGATGCCCGATCGGCTCCGGGAAGACACTGATGTACCGCAGTTATAAACAGATGCAACAGTTGGATCGGCGGATTGCTGGAGAAAATTGGGCAATCGAAACTCGGATCCAACAGTCCATATTGAAGCAGGAGGATTGAAGAACAGGCCCACAAAGTTTCGTGACAATCAGAGTTCGTTTGGATGCCCGATCATGGATGAAACGGATCAGCATCAGATTGTATTAGAAACTAGTAAACCCTAGTTAGGGTTTATTTATTTATTTTCTAATTGGTTAGATACGGGGGTGCCAACGGTCCATCTTGATGTTTATTTTCCGCACTAGTATGTTTGCTTAGGATGTATGCGTAGAACCGGAAAATTTCCATGACATGCATCATAACATGAATTCCACTCCATATGCATATACATGTAGAAATTAATTCAAGGAATTAGTTAGGCATGTATACAACACACGATTAGTTTTAATTAATTGTATGATATTAATTAGAAACTAATTAGGGAAACCGAGGATTCCGGGTTTTGTCAATCGTCATGGTTAGGTGATGGACTCTCGGTGAATCCCACCTTGCGAAAGCATAGGGAGTAAAATCCCGAAACCTCGACGAGATTGCGTTTTTTGTCCGTAGTGTCTACGTGAAAGTTGATGTTAAGGGATTGGACAATTATGGGCGAATATGGTTCGAGAGTGGTCAAACCATGGATGGGTGGTCAACTGAGACACGGCTCAATCAACTTAACCCTCCACATGTGGCATTTGCACGGGGGTCCGGCAAGGCTGAGCTATCCGACGAGTGACTACGGCTCAACGGAGCTCCCCTAGCCCTGATCCGTCCGACGGCCACATATGTTCCAACGAATAGGTCGGGTGGGCTAGCCCACATAACCGACACCATTCGGGCCCATGATTTATTGTTCCTTAAAGATACATCAAGTCCAAAAACGAAATCAGTAAACCCACCACTTTTTCAAAATATTGAGTGGGAGCGGGGAAGGCGACAGCCCACCCCACGGACTCTACTGTTGACACAAGCAACGCGCGAGAATGGTGACGCCTCGTGCCGGCCTGGGACCGGCCTCCCTAAGGAAGGCCTTCACCGCTATCAAAATTCAAGGCTTGGTCTCCGTAAGGATAGGATTTTAGGTACTCGTCGGGTCACTGACCGACCTTAAGGCATCGCACTCGGGGTCTACCTAAAATCTGAAATAGTAGGTCACACTCATTATGGGTATTTTTGGTAATACCTTGGCTGAAAAAGAAAGGTAATCGAGGATTAAAATTGGATGTTCGATTCCATTTAATCATCTAGAGAGTTGATCTCAATTTAGTCGTCACCTCTTTGACCTACCCTAAGGCGGCACTGAGGTGTGAGACTAAATCCTTGGAACGGTAGGATAGACTATGCATTAGTTTATAGTTCCTAAAATCAAATAGTAGTGTATAATTTGGATTTATTTTCTGTCAATTTTATTTACAACAATTTGTATATCTCTATAGGGTACTAGACTGCTAGTGTATGTTTTAAATTGACTAGTAACGACTTCGTTAAAAGTGGTAAGTAACTAGAACGTTGTACTATTAATCATACATGTGATTAATCTTTCGGAAGAGATATTTCTCTTGAGCCTTCAAGACTTAAGTGACGTAAATAAATATGTCACTGCTGTCACTCGTGTTGAACGAGAGACAACCATAGTTAGATTAAAAGATGGCTGGGACGGTAAAATTCTTTTAGTGAATTTTTAATTGTGTAGTGACTACACGAGAAATTTTCTAATAGAAAAATTGGAGAATCATAAATTTAAGTGTTGCTAGTTAGACGGTATTTGGAACCGATAAACTAGTGGGAGCTTTAATATTATGTTTTTTTTTGTTGTTTTTCTGATTTATTAGAAAATTAGTTCCACTGGGTAACGCTTTCATTAGACATCCCACAGTTCACGAGTAGTGTCTACTCAAATGAACTGCTAGTTCAAGACTATTTCCTTTTAAGGAAAGTCAAGAATGGGAAATCATCTAAACTAAGTTTGAGGCTAAACCGAAATATTAATTAAAGAAAGTAGAGGATAAGGAAAGTGATTTCGGATTACTAACCAATGAATCCTTAGTGACTTTCTTAACCGAGTAACACAACTCGGGAGCTAAGTTCTTTGGAAGAATAAGGAAGTTTTGCATTAACGATTAATAAAGTAGACAACGGGCAGAAATTTCAGCTAGAATAGTGGGATTAGTATGAGGAAATGAACTTTGGATTCGATCCTTGAATATCATTGAAATTTTATTTTTCTGTTTTCAGATTCGTTGGAACAAATGGA
This sequence comes from Gentiana macrophylla, assembly GCA_026214975.1. Taxonomy (NCBI): domain Eukaryota; kingdom Viridiplantae; phylum Streptophyta; class Magnoliopsida; order Gentianales; family Gentianaceae; genus Gentiana; species Gentiana macrophylla. The sequence continues at coordinate 104,647,500 of CM047805.1, read as the reverse complement.
TTCACTTTCAACTCGACACATTGTTGCCTCATAGAAAGTGAATATGACATTTGTAGTATGAATCCGAGACTCGGACTTTTGTTTGATAAAGTTAGAACCACTAAGAAATATGTAACACGTCTTAAACTAGTATAAGAGAACGGTTTCCGTATTAAGATAAACGATTCTTCAAAATCGATTAATTAATGCATATATCCTAGAGATAAGACCTAACGACTGGCTAAGGGTGATTCCTATCTCCCAGTCTCGGACCACTGTCTCAAAGGAACAATGACTAAGCTTCCTTTCAATTGGAAAAAGGGTAATAGATCTGAAGAAGTAACGTAGCTTGTTCATAATGACCTTCGGGGTCTAGTGAGAGATACAAGCTAATGGGAGCTTTTGAGTGGTGACATTTTGTCTGATAACTACTCGAAACATGGTTTAGTTTATTTAAATAATACGAGGAGGAGTCTCTGATTTTAGCAGAGAATAGAGTATTCCATGCTCAAAAATTGGCTATCACATAGTCTTGGGACTGATGCTCGGCCTGCATCCTAGTGGAATGTTTTTCACTGAGGAAGAAACCATAGACTTGCCCTATATAGTTATTGATGTGCTACAATTCACTGCTAAACTCGATTAAGATAATTGGTTGCAAAATAACGGTTAACATTATTATGTAAACCGAGAAGTCTATCTAGAAGATGCTAGTGAATTTATGGATAAGGAATGAATTCGGTTCACACCACTTCCGTAAATGTAGGCATTTAGCACTTAATGCTTGAAGGTAGGATGGAGATTTTTGCGATACGCTTGATTGTGACTATTTCATGAAATGTCTTAATGTGACGAGTGAAGGTTGGTTATAAGATTCATGAGATCAGAAAGTGACGGTTGAACTGTGACAAGCATTCTGATACAACCTATAAGTAACAGCCTTAAACTTTGGAGTACGGTTACCCAAAGGTAGTTACTATCTGATTTAATCAGACCACGTCTAACATCGGTTGTTGGTGATTACACTGATAAATACTACTAGATCAGAATGTCAATCCACCCAAAATGTAGTGGGAGTATGGTTTAACCGTTGACCCATTGTGGTTTTGTGGACTTTACAGTCTGCTGGGTTGATTGATAACCTATGGCTCTTGGTGGGATGTATAGGATTCTGATCATTGAGGTTGGTTTACAAGCCTTAACCCTGTGAAAGGAGTTTTGGTACTCCAGTTCTGTTCAGCCTCTTGTAGAACCACATGAGTGTCTCAGGCCCAGTGGGAGCAATTGGATCTACACGGAAACGAGTCGAATGAATAGGAAAGTTTAAACTTTCAGCGCAAAGCTGAGTGGTCTAGGGGTGATTCCATAACAAGTAGAGAGTTAACCAAACCTTGAACTCTCTCACCACTCAGTCTTGCTAGATTTTGTTAGAGGAGCGGAAAATAGGGGTGATTCCCCGATACTTTCTTGCTGAAAAACGGAGTCTGGAATCATTTAGAACAGAAGGGTCTTGGTTAGAACAAATGGCAGGATGACTGCCGGGGCTTATATCCTTTGTGAATTTAAGAGAACCTCATGGTCATTTAAAGTCACATGTTTTAAAATATGTGGACTTGACCAGAATATTGATAAGTCTTTCGTAGACTGGATATCAATATTGGTAAAGTAGTAGTATTAGTGTTCATGAATGATAACACTGCAACGGTTGGAAACAACATGGTTGAGCTATCTGAAGTCAGAGCTGACACGCCAAGATTCTCTGGATGAGAGAATTGGACTATATTCTAAGAATTTGATTCGGTCAAATTCACAAGAATGAGTCATTGGCTATCCCATCCGTCTTATTGGTTAAGATGATCTTGCATATACGTATACAACATTCAACAAGAGTAGTCCTACCCTACCTTTCAGGAATGATTCTCTAAATCTTCGGATAAAGAGAAAATAGGATAGAGTCTCTCTTGGATAATGGCAAGTCAGGTTATCACAAGTCAATAGTAGTCGAATCTTGGATTCGAGCATTGAATAGCGGTTTAGTACGTCCTCAAGTATCTTTGAAGAACGAGGAATGATGTGCTTGTATATTCGGGTGCAAACTTGAATATGGTTGACTACACTGATTCTGACTTATAGTCAGATTAAGGATGATCATTGGGACGATCTCGGGCTCAGTGTTTACTCATTGTGATGGAGCTATAGTCTGGAGAAATCCAACACCGCCAATTCGACTTTAATTAATTGGATACATAGCAGCTTTCGGAGCAGCTAGAGTGGCGATATAGCTTAGGAATTTCCTTCCTGATCTGGGACTAATTCCAGGTCTGGTTAGCCAATATCACTTCATTATGAAAACAGTGAAAACATAGCTTAGAAGGATCTTCTCAGTCACTAGAGGTCAAAAGAATATTGATAGAGAGTACCGCCTGATTAAATGGACGAGCGACGTTTCGATCCTAAAGATCGTCTCGAGCCGACAACCTAACTAATCAGTGTACTAAGTCGAGTGCTTGGTACGGCATTGAGGGATATGTTTCATATGCTTTTAGAGCAAGTGGGAGAGTGTTGTGAATAAGATGAGAAAGGGTGTTCTCTAAAAACAATCGTTGCTTGTCATTTCATGCAAGTGGAAGATTGTTAGGTGTAGTGCCCGAAAGAAAATTTGTGTAATTGTTTTTGATAATGGATAACAGAATTTATATCACCTTATTACTTGCTTTGTGCTTGTAAGTAATACACTGCTGTAAACCATAAGTATATCAGTATGTAACCGCTTAACTCAGTGTATGGCATGCACGTGAGGATTGAGTTAGTGGTGAGATACTTAAACTGTTAGTCCGTGGTGAACTTAATCAGAGTTTAGGGTCTTATGATTAAAACACCAATAATGCGCCCAGAACACCTTAGGGTGTGATAGTTTTATCCGGACTGTCGGTAGAAGGTACATAAGTGGGGCTTTTATATATGATGGCATTCATATAGGACTGGACCGATTTAATCTGGGTTTCTCGATATAATTCCGTAATCGAGAAAACTTATTAAATCATTAGATGATCATATATGGATTGACCTTAATCCTGAGGTGATCACAGGGTAATGCTTGTCTCGGGGTAGTGTTTGATGTGTTAGTTAAGGATCACTTTGATATGTGATCTGAGTCACTTCTCGTTGGCACTATTCCCTGATGAGTGAGTAGTTCTTTCTTTCACAGACACGGAATCAATTCCTTCCCGCGGGAAGTAGAGAGACAGTCCTATTATTTGTTAGCCCTAGGAGTTCATATTAGACTAATTAGCTACTAGTCCGGTATGTGAACTAATTGATCACTAGAGGGTTAATGGTAAATAAAAAATAAGATATTCTGTGTCGGGTTTACGGAGACTTACCACTCAGAATGGACAGTCTATGGAGGGTTAGTCCGTATGTAATGATTATATCGATGGACTCTTATTTACTCATTGGATTGAGTGTAAGTATATATCTATAATTGGTAGAGTTCAGTTTCGGGTTTATGGTGGCGTAATCCCGGAATTAATAATTTAAGTATGAATATTCTATTCGATGAATATTTTACTTAATTATTGGAGCTACTGGTTATAGGTCCATGGTCCCCAACGTGGCTCCTATAATACGAGTATTTTCTTGTTATTGGGCCTCAGTAATAATTAATTGGCTGGGCTAATTAATTGATATGCGACATATTATTTAGTTGGGCTAAATAATATAATACACAGAAAAGACATTTTCTGTGGGCCTAAAACCATAAGGTGTGGTGCCTCCCTCTCATAAAATGCAAGAATTGATTTTCTTGTGTGATTAATTATTTACTTGGTAAGTAATTAATTAATAAAAGATAATTGATTTGTAATTGATTGATTGATTAATCACAATCTTTTATAAATGGAAACTTTTATTGTGATTTCTTTTTATTTATTTAATTAATTAGAAACTTGGACGCTAAGGATTTACTCTCATATATAAAGAGAGTTCTTCCAAGACATATGTGAGATGAAATTTTTGACATACACACATAAAATAGAGAGAAAAATGTGTTTCTTGTCTTGGGCATATCAAGGAGGTTTCAATTCCAAGGATCGGTGTCCACCAACTGCCGTTTGGAGAACACGTTGAAAGATTATGGCTACTCATCCAACTACTGGTAAGTAGATCTAAACCCCCATGTAGGAAGTTTAGATCATTTATTTATGATATGTAGTTTATAGATCGTGATCTATCCGCTGCGAAAAGATCTAATTTATTTAGATTTGAGCTCCTACACCCTTCACCAACTTCCTGGATATTATAAGCACGGTAAAGCCTGTAGGGGAGCCTGCGGACAACATTAAGTTGAAGCTGTTTCCATTCACATTGAAGGATAATGCCATGAAATGGCTTTCTGTCCCTATCTGTAGGTTTGATGCGATCATGGACTAATCTACTGCAAAAAAATTATGAATAAATATTGCCCACGAAGGAAGTCCTTTTATTTGAGACATGAGATAATGAACTTTAAGAAAAAACCAGGAGAGCGTTTCAAAGAAGCACATCAAAGATTCATACACCATGATATTTCTCTACCAGACAGAGTGCAGAGTTTATACCATAGATTAAGGCCTAGTGAAAGAATGATAGTTGATGCCTCAAGAAACGGATGTTATGTGTTGCTATCATCCGATGAAGCCTATGAGAAGTTAGAGCAGATACCATTGATGAGCCAATGGGGAACACAAGAGATACAGATGGTTCGGCCGGCTGAAGGAGCATTTGGAAAGGATACCTCTTAATTGATATTATATCACCTGCTAGTTATCAATGAAAAGATGGATGGTATGAAAGACAAAATTACCAAAGTATTGAAGGTTCAGGGAATGGAAACCCCCAACACTGAAGATGTGAATTACATCGGGAGGCAAGGAAACCCCTATGGAGGCGGTTATCGTCCAAGAACTCATGACCACCCTGGATTCAGATACAATGACATTAATAGTGGTGAGCGATCGAAGATAACTAGTTCCTACGTACCAAAGAACATGTCAAGTGTCTGGGAGGCAACAATGGAAATAATGAGCACGAGAGTTACGGAGAGCGTCCCTCATTTGACCAAATCGATGAGTGAACTAAGTGAGAATTTTACCTAATATTTACAAAATAATGATACACAGATGACGAATCAAAAAGCCTTAGTGTAGAATTTGTCTCCAAGTAGGGCAAATAGTCACACAAGTGTCAGCACGTCCTCCGGGTGGGTTACTAAGAAATACGGAGAAAAACCCAAAAGATGTCAACGCGATCATGACGAGTAGAGGTAAGCAGTTACCTGGACCTGTAATCGAGGAAGAAGCATATCGTCAAAGTAAGGATAAGAACGCAACAGAATCAGAAGAAACAGGGGCACCACCTAGGCGAGACCTGACACCGCTGAGGCGGGAGTTTGTAGATCCATCAGAAGATCCGTATAGAGAGCAGTCAGCAGCAGGTAAGTCTTCTAAAACTGTTATAATTAATCACGCATCCCTCCTATATCCCTATAGGAAGTTTAAGCCCAATGTTGGAGCCCGTTATAAAAAGTTTATCGAGATGTTTAAGAAATTACAAGTGAACATTCCCATGGCAGAAGCACTGGCTGGGATGCCGGACTATCTTGAGTTATTATAGGAGGCGCCTCTCTGCAAAAGGAAACTTTTAGATCTCGAAACGATCTACCTCAATGAGGAGTGCTCTGTAGTTTTGCAACACAAACTGCCACCCAAAGTATAAATCCGGGGGGCTTCCTCACACCATGCACACTTGAAGATGTATGTCTGAACAAAGCATTGTGTGACTTAGGGGAGAGCGTCAATCCAATGCTGTTGTCCATATTTCACAAATTAGGAATGATAGAGTTGAATGAGACATCGATTACTCTACAACCATCTGATTGCTCCATGAAACAACCATATGGAGTTGTAGAGGATGTTCTCGTCAAAGTGGACAAATTTGTATTCCCTGTTGATTTTGTAGTGATTGATATGGAAACGAACTCTGACATACCTCTGATCTTAGGTAGACCCTTCCTAGCGACCAACAAAATGTTAATAGTTGTTCATAAAAGAGAATTTATCATGAGAGTGAATGAGGATAGTGTTGTCTTTAACGTGCTAAAGACAATAAAGTATTCTGATGACGAGAGCAATGCCTGCTATATGTTGGATGCAGTGCATGAGCTGTTTTGTCAATTACAACACAAAGCAGTGCTGGATCAAGAAGTTTCCCATAAACTTTTGCTAAATGAAAGAGAGGATGAAGTGATGGTGGTAGCAAAGCTTGGCCAGGTTCCAGCAAAGGTCGCGTAATAAGAATTGAGCCCATTTCCTATGTGGATATGGGTGGGTTACAATTATCGAACCTCATGGCATAAGGTTTTTGAGCTACAAATGACTAGAAAGAATATTAATATATCGTTGGAAGAACTACCTGGGAAATTAATGTTGAAACTTTTACCCTCACATCTTAATTATGTTTTTCTACTTTAGAGGGGGATAAGCTGTTGCGAGTGCTGTGGTAGCACAAGAGAGCTTTTGGATGGACGATAGCAGATATCCGAAGGATTAGTCCCTCAGTTTTCATGCATAAAATCTCTGTGGAACGTGCTAAAAAGGTGGTGGCACAACCTCGGATGAGGTTGACGCCTTAATTGAAAGATGTTATGAAGGAAGAAATTATAAAGATGATTGAGAAGGGAATTATCTTCCGAATTACATATAGTGAATGTGTAATCCCAACACATGTTGTTCCTAAGAAAGGAGGACTGACTGTACAACCAAATGATATTGATGAGCTAATTCGTGCGAGGCTGATCACCGGCCCTCAAGTGTGTATCAATATTAGGAAGTTGAATGATGCAACTAGGAAAGATCATTTCCCACTTCCTTTTATCGACCAAATGTTAGGAAGGTTAAGAGGAAATGAATCTTATTGTTTCTGAATGGGTACTCGTGGTACTACTAGATACATATCCCACAGGAGGATAGAGAAAAGACAACTTATACGTGCCCATATGGAACATTAGTGTATAAGCGCATGCCCTTTGGACTTTGCATTGCACCTGCCACGTTCCAGAGGTGCATGATGTCTCTTTTGCGGACATGATAGAGGAATTTTTGGAGATTTTCATGGATGAGTTTTATGTATTTGGAGACAGTTTTGATGATTGTCTGAGGAATCTGAGTAAAGTGCTGAAGCGATGTGATTAAACCAACCTTGTGCTTAACTGGGAGAAGTGCCATTCTATGGTTATCGAAGGTATAGTGTTGGGACTTAAGATTTCAAAACAAGGCATACAAGTTGATAAGGAAAAGATCGAGGTCATTGGGAAATGGCTACCTCCCACGAATTTTAAAACGTTGCGACCCTTTCTAGGTCACACAGGATTCTATAGGAGGTTTATTAAGGATTTTTCTAAAGTATGAAGACCTTTGATGGAGTTGTTAGCCAAGGATGTACCCTTTGTTTTAAGCAAAGAATGTCAGCAAGCATTCCACACCCTAAAGCAAATGTTGATCTCGGCTCCTGTTCTGGTAGCTCCAGATTGGAACCAGCCATTCGAGCTCATGTGTGATGCTAGCGGCACGGCTGTTATAGCAGCTTCGGGTCACCAAACGGACAAGGATTTCAAGCCTATTTATTATGCGATCCGTACCCTTAACACTACTTAACGGAATTACCCAACAACTGAAAAGGAACTCCTAGCTGTTATATTTGCATTTGACAAGTTTAGATCATTATCTTATAGTGTCTAAAGTAAAAGTTTTCACTGATCACACAGCTTTGAAGTACCTATTGTCTAAACAGGATTCTAAGCCAAGGTTGTTAAGATGGATTTTGCTCTTACAAGAATTTGATGCTGAAATAAGAGATAAGAAAGGGTCGAAGAATCAGGTGGCTGTTCACCTGTCAAGATTGGAATTGACTGAAGAGGTGAAAACTACGGAGATTGATAAGATCTTTTTGGATATGCAAATGTTTGCAGTCTCCATAGTTGCTCGAGTGAATTCTCGACCCGTAATAGACATGCCTTAGCGTAAATAGGAAAAGTATACTGCTGGTTTGCGAATATTGTTAACTATTTAGCATGAAGATACTTACCACCTGAGTTCACATCGCAAGATAAGAAAAAGATCTTTAGGGAGCTGAAACACTATTACTGGGATGACCCTTATTTGTACAAGCTATGTTCTGACAATGTATTGAGCAGATGCGTCCGTGATAGGGAAATCCTTAGTATTTCAGAGCATTACCATTCAAGGGAAACTGAAGGCTGCTATGGGCCAGATAAGACATCAGCCAAGGTATTGCAGTGTGGTTTTTATTGGCCAACAATATTCAAGACCGCTAATGATTACATTAAAGCCTGTCACTCTTGCTAGATGACATGAAACATTTTGAAGCGGAATTAGATGTTGTTGAAAAGTATCCTTGAAGTAGAGCTATTTGACGTATGAGGAATTGATAAATTAGGACCATTTGCCGCCTCAGTATCAATGAGATATATCCGGTGATGATGGATTATGTGTCTTAATGGGTGGAGGCGGTGGCCACACCTAAAAATGATGCCAGGGTTGTCTTGCGGTTTTTAAATAAGAATATACTAACAATGTTCGAAATACCACCGGCCGTGATCAGTGATGGAGGAAGTCGTTTCCGTAACAGGCTGTTCGAGAAACCGAGGATAAGGTAAGGCATAAAATTGCCACATCTTATCACCAATAGACTACTGAAGAAGTCGAAGTGACAAACATGGAGATTAAAAGAATCCTAGAAAAAATGGTGAATCTTACCAGAAAGGATTGGTTATTGAGATTAAATGGTCCCCTTTTGGCATACAGAACTGCATATAGGACTACCATTGGGATGTCTCCTTATATGATAGTTTTTTTAGAAAACTTGCCACCTACTGGTTGAACTCGAGCATCGTGCCTTATGGGCTGCTCGGTTCTTGAACTTTGACGAAGGTTTAGCCGGTGAGAAGATTGTTGGAATTGAATAGGTTGAAGGAAATCAGGATGCGTGCCTACGAGAATGCAAGAATATATAAGGAAAGAACAAAGCGGCTGCATGATAAGAAGATTGTGGATTGCACCTCCAGGGTCGGAGATCAGGTGCTGGTCTACAATTCGTTCCTTCATCTCTTTCTAGGTAACTTTAAGTCAAGATAGAACGGTCTGCACGTCGTAACGCAGGTTTTTAACTTGGGTGCTTGCAAGACAAAGGAGATCGGCTCTAGCCGGATGCAAGTGGTTAACGGCCATCGGCTGAAACATTATCTAGAGCACAATTTTAACACCAAGTAAGAGGTTTTCATGTTGGATGACCCTGTTTACAATTGATGGAGCTTTATTAGTACAGTCGAGCTGGCGACTATAAACTTAGAACTACTTCTTTTACACCCTTTTTCTATACTTGGTTTTCCTTTTTGTTTATTGAGTCAATAAAGTAGTGCGGAAGTCGAGAAGGTTATTTTTCATCACGTGTATTTATCGTCCTCAACAATGGATATACGTGGTTTTTTCCTTAGCGATTTCCACATGATCTTCTTTTCCAAGTTTATCGTGTCTTGTTTAGGTCAATAAGAAATAAAGTGGCTTAAAGTGTTTTTGCATTCCTTAGGTATGCTCAATTACCATCACCTTATTTCTTCATTTCCTCGCATGTTACTCGTGTTTTATGAAGTTTTTTTAGAAACCATGAGTTGTTTCTTGGATGATGGATGGCCTTGGACTAAATTCACGACATCTATGCTCCGTGTTTTGTACTTCACTCGGCACCATTCTCTAGAGCTAAATCCTTGTCTTACTTTATCTTTTTCCTTCATTGAGAACAATGTATTGGATAAGCGGGGGGTAGGAGCAGTCTTAGCTTATTAAAGGGATAATTTGAAAAAAAAATTCCAATAATTTTAGCTTGCTTTTGCACGTCCTGGACACGGAATCGGTAGAAAAGGAGCACATGGACTTTTTGATGTTAATTAATTGCATATTCAGTTTAGTATGGAAGAACGAATGCGTGTTACTTGATGTGAAGTAGTGACTTATTGATTATTATTTCACCTTTTCCTTGATTATTTGAGCACATTACGCCGAGTAAGAAGTATTTCTGAATGAGATGATGAGTTATGTTGACCAGGAATTGGTACTTATCTGTGGATGTGCTTTAACTAATTGTTGTAGGGTAATGGAAGCAGTTTGAACACCAAAAAGGTAAAATGGGATTATACAAGCGTGTGAGTGAAAAGCGAGTTTCAAAGAAAAACAAGAGAGAAAATTCTGCCAGAAAAATGAATTTAATGCCAAATACATAAGGTAGGAGGGAAGAAATTTCAGTACGAAAATCGTACGGTCCTCGCACAAAAATTTAAAAACATCGAGGACCTTTCAGTAGTACTCGGTCCCCAGTCCACCGGGCCTAAATAAGGTTTCATGTTCTTCTCATGAGTCTGAAAATGAGAGAATAGAGTATATATGTAGAGGAGTTAAGATTGTGAGGTTGGTATAACTTAATTCTTTTCACAAGTACACTATCACGAAGGTAATTCACACGACACGTCAATGCAGGGCTAGGTAGTGATTAATAGGAAGCTTATGAATTTTTGTGTAATATGTGTTTTGACTAGAATAATTAATCTATTTGTGGTAGTTAATGGGGATTGTTTCTGGAGCTACATTCAACTTTGAATTGTTGTTCGGGACGATCAAAGGGCTAAGTGGGGGGTAGTTGATGATGGTTAAATTTGTATATCTTGCGACATCAACATTACACCTATTATGAGCTAAAATTAGTTATTCCAGCCATTCAACATGAGCATTTGGGTTAAATGCTATATGTAGGGTTCATGAGTTGAGAATTTGGTACTTATAATAATTATTCCTGAATTTGGTATTGCTTCGTCTATTGTTTAACTATTTGTAGAAAACGAAGCAGGCCAAGTGTTCAGGAAGAAGATGCAAAGCAGACCTATTGAAGAATCTGGCCTAGGCCAATCCAGAAGATTCCAAGACTAGGTCGGCAGTGAAAAAGTATGAAAATACCCTCGATGAGGCGGTGGCCGACCTCAACGCGGAGGAAGTTTTGAGAAGCAGAGTTTATGCGTTTTCATGGACGAGAAGTATGTTTTAGGGTTTCTAGAACCAACTAGGTCGGCAGAAAACACTATAAATATAGGGCAGCCCTTAGTTTCAATGTACCATAAGACTTTTACATACTTTATGCAATAAAAGATCTTTTTTTCTTATATTATTTTCTTTGAGTTCTAGTCACGAATCTGACGGATTCGCTTACTAGAGAGCGATCCGAGGAGGATCTACACTCAGCTTCGAATGTATGACTCTTCCGCTTTCTTGATCTAGATTCATTCTTCTATGATGAGTTTATTTTAATTTTCGTATTACTCCTTCTATGTAGTTATTAAATTATTTTCCCCAGTTATGAGTAGATCTGAATTGTTGGTGAAAAAATCATGAATAGGGTTGCACCGATCTTGATGCTGCGGTAGCCTTTACTGACGTGTCGAGGCACCCAGTAAATCATATTTCATGATCGTCGGCGCTAGCTACGTCTGATATTCAGCTTTAATTTACATGTAGTTAACATGATCAACTATTTGCATGTTTTCATAATTAGCATGATGGGGTGTTACTAAAGTGCTAGTTAAGACATAGTTTGTCAATCACTAGGTACTGCCAGTCATTGCCGATGACTTCCTACGGAGGTTCTCGGTCTTGAGCCGTCCATCCCTAGTTCTTACTATATGTGATGCGAATACGGCCTCAGGTAGGTTAGCTGCATATAGGCGCTTATTGTCCTTAAAATGGAAGTACAGAAAAATTAGGGGGTATCACCCGCAGCTATTAATGAATTAAATTTACCAACGAGGAAGATAAATTCAAGATTGGGGGAAGTGTTTAATCACTAATAGTTAGGATTAATCTTTTAGAAACTCATATAATGAATATTTGTGTGATTCTTGAGTGGCAATTATTTAATTTGATTGCACCTTATTTTGTCAAAGACCGCCCTTATTGTTCTGAATCTTGATTCAGTTGTATCTTTACGAATTTTTTTGGGATCGACCTTGATTCGCCTTTTCTACATTGCAGTTGGACTAGTCCTCTTGCTAGTATCATGAATTGCACGCGAACAGCTTGACAACCGGACTGTATGTTTCAAAATAATCAATGCTCGAACGCTACGTAAAGCCCTTGGCAACCAAATGCGCATCGTAACGCTCGATGGAGCCTTCAGATTTATGCTTGATCCAATAAATCCACTTGCTGCCAACTAGATTGAGAGAATCATCATAAGGAACCAAAGACCAATTACTATTACGAACCAAAGCATCAAACTCGTCAGACATAACCTAACGTCAATGAGGACTCTTCAAAGCCTGTTTATAGGTGGAATATTCAGTATCAAAGAACTAAGAATCTAGCTAGGCATTGAGGTTCATGAGGGTGCGAGGTTTGAAGATATGTTTCTAGGCACGAGAAACCATAGGATGGAAAGGTAGGGGGATTCGAGTGGGGGAAGTTAGAGGAGGTGGAGGAGGGGGAAGAACTTTACGGTGTGACAGGTGATTCAGGTGAGGTAGGTGGAGTAGGGGTAGCGCCGGGGGCGGGTGGAGGATGTGAAGATAGGGTGGGATGAGTGGAGTGGGGTTGGTCAGTGGTGACCACGGAAATAATAGGAGGGAGGAATTTGTCAAGTGTGGAGAAGGAGTCAGGGGAGGGGTGTAAGGCAAAATGAAACAAATCGGACATCCTAAGAGCAATACAGACAATGAGAGAAGAGATCATAATAGAGGTAAGCACATTGGGTTTGAGAATAGCCAAAAAAGACACATGGTATAGAATTAGATTCCAATTTATGATAAGTGTAGGGATTGAGCTAAGGATAATATAAACACCTAGAGACACATGTTTGGAATAGTTGGGAGACTCATAATAGAGTTTTTCATAGGGAGAGAGCATATCAATGACGGGAGTTAGCATGCGATTGATGAGGTAGACAGCAACATTGACAGCATAAGACCAGTAGGTCAGTGGATTGGAAGCATGTTGACGAAAGGCAAGGGCATATTTGACTATATAAAGGTGACGGCATTTGGAGATGTCGTTGTGTTGAGGAGTATGAGGGGGAGGTGTTGTTAGTAATGCCACGAGTGGGTATGAAGGGACGCAGGGATACATATTCAGTACTATTGCCAGAGTAAATAATTTTAATTTTAGCAAAGAAATAATTTTCAATATGCATGGTAAAATTTTCAAACACACTGGAGACATCAGCTTTACGATTGAAGGGGTAAAGCCATGCATAACAAGTGAAGCGATCAACACAAATAACAAAATATTTGAAACCATCATCAGAGTAAGCTTGTGCGGGCATAGATTTTGTCGTGCGGCGTTTATGTCGATTCTTAGATACACCTACTCGAAATCATGAAGGCGACTCACGAGACTATTTAGATACCTAAAAGACAATCTAGGCCAAAGAATTTAATTCCTAGTTGAAAATAGCCTTGTTCTAAAAGGTTTACTAACAGTGATTGTCCCGGATGCCCTAAGACCAGGAAATTTGTTGTAGGATATATGATGTTTCTAGGAGATGCCAATATATTGTGGAAGGCCAAAAAGAAGACAACTATAGCCAGAAGTTCTTGAACTTGAGTCTGAGTTAATGGCCATTGGTACTTGTGAAATTCAGTGGCATGTTTATATCCTACAAAACTTGTAGCTACCTATTCCGCTACCTGTTATATTATTTTGTGACAATTCCAGTGCTAATCACATTTCTTACAACCCTGTTTTCATGAATGAACTAAGCACATTGAGATCTCATGTCATGTTGTTAGAGTCAAAGTCAAACTGGGCTACTCAAACTCATACATATGCACACCAAGAAGGTGTTCTTCGATAGCCTCACCAAGGCTCTGGATGCACCAACCTTTTCTTATCTATTAGACAAGCAAGCCATTTCCAAGATCTTTTAGCCAAGTTCCAGTGGATAAATGAATGTTGACTACAAGAGGATGTGCAAGTTGATTCATGTATCACTCTTAGCTTGAGGAGGGTGTTACAATATATGGATAAAGGAATGTCGATACAAAAGGATGTGCTCAACCAAACAACTTACCTTAGTAGGAAGATCAGTTGAGTATCAAGTAGATTAGCTGAATATCAGCATGCCGTCTGAGTATCAGGCCGCAGTAGCTTAAGTAGCCAGCTAGATGAAACAATAGACACATCAGTTACTGACTAGCATAGTTAGGCTGTTATTCTATTGTAACTACTTTCTAACTAATTCATGATGTGTATGTACTATAAACACCCCATGATCAGTTGCATTGTTGCTAAACTCAATTCATTATTCTGAGTAATAAGAATTCTGCATTATATATTTGTGGTGTCTTTTCAATTTCACAAATTCAACAGATGAAGCTGATGGTCTTCCAAGATCAACAATGACATTTTTCTCACGCGCTCTAATACGAAGTTAGGATAATGCAAATTGGGGAAGATGAAAAAACATGCAAAGAACATTTTGTAGAAGTTTAATCCATTTGATTCAGTAGCAAATATATCCAATAAATATGCAGAAAGAATATATCTAAGGGAAACTTGAAGAAATATGCCCGGAAAGAAAAACCTTGGAAAAATATGCCTGAAAAGTAAACATTTGAAAAATATGCCTGCTTCCGGCGCACGAGGGCAGCATACGCACCGCACGAGGGATGCGGGACCAATTCACGACGCATGCATGCCGCACGTGCGCCGCATGCTTCGAGGCATATTTTTTCCAAACATTTACTTTTCAGGCATAGTTCTTCAAGTTTCCCTATATCTAATTGCAGCAGTACTAGGGAATCTACTACTAGGTGCACTAGGGATAAGTTTGTTATGATGAGTATAATGACATGGCACTAATAACAAATCAACACTCTCTCACTAACACATTTCATCATTTGATTGGAAGTTGTTATTATCTATATTAGGACGTACCTGAATGAGAAAAAACTAGATAAGATATATGTCTGTAATACCCCATACCCCGGGTCTGGTAGCCCTAAGTTAGCCATAAAGGATCCGGTAAACTGCTTACTTTGTCGTTCTCACTTGGTTTAAAAGGCCTAACCCGAGTTGACAAGACATTAATGTCTCGCACATATTAGAAGGTGATGTGCTTCTCCCACATCCAATGTGGGATATAACATTCTCCACCATTATAAGCAACTGGCGTCCTCGTCAGGATTTGTCCCAAACTCGTCTGTACGAGAGGAATCTAAAGGTGTCCCCACTATCTCTCATTGTGTGGCAATTAGTCATGTATGGTATTCGGCTTTGATAGCAGTTGTAACGTCCCAAGACCCCAGGTTTGGTAGCACTATGTGAGCTATAAAGGATCCGATCAACTGCTTAGACCTTCATCCACGCTTGTAACGTCCTTAAACTTAGATTTAGGTTAAAAGGTTGTGTTTTTAATTTTTAGGGTTTTATCCTGCAATCGTAGTATCAATTTTAGTTGCATTTCTTGATAAAATTCTTGATCAAGAACATATGTTTTTGTTGTAGGGAATTCGTAGGACCATGTATCGGTGGAAGTTGTTGTAGATCGTCGAAGTATAATGTAAAGGGGTGTTCAACTGTTTACGTGTGTGAATTGTAGTTTTAGATTCTGTATATTGGATTGTTTGTTTGTAGGTTGGTAAAACAAGGTTGGATCATGTGTTGTTTGGGTTTGGGCTGAATTCTGGGCAATGAGCAGTCTATACTTGCAAATTTCCATCGCCTGGCGCGATCCAGGCTAGTTTTGGCACACGTTAGAATGCTTAGGAAATTGGGAGAATGGTATTCGAACTGTTGGCGTGTGCCAGAGTAATTTTAGTGTGTGCCAATGGCCCAAGTTATAGAGTAGAATGCTTCTGCTTTGTCTGGAGAGCGCCAAAAGGGACAAGGCCTATACCAGAGAGGATTAGCACGCTCCGGGAACCCCTAAGGCATGCGCTAATGAGTGCAAAGATAGGCACGATGTTTTTGTTTTGGTCTTGCATGCGCCAATGGGGCATAAGCGTGTACCAGATGTGCATGCTTGTTAAATAAGATTGTTTTGCCTTGTTTGAATATTGTGATAAGCCTTACTTATTTTATGGCATGGTTTTGAGTATGGTTTCTGGTGTATTTGGCACAACACCGTGTGGAGATCCTCTACGGGAAAATACATGGGATCACCGAAGTAATATCTTAGCTATGTAGGGTGTTGTGCTTAGTATCCAACTCTTTCTGTGCTATGTGATATGTAGCTTAACGTAGACTTGTCTAGGACTAGGTGCCCCTAAAAGTCCTTTTATGTGCAATGAACTTAGGTGGTTAGTTAACTACGCTTAGACATATTTGAGAGTCTAAAATATTAAATCCACTTGTCCTTGGTGAGCCACGTTTTATTTTCACAGCCGGGAGGGTTGATGTCCCGGGTTAGTAAGACTTGGGACCTTGGACTCCACTTACGGATTAACCCTATGCCATATGAGAGACTGAATGTGTCGTGGTGCAGTTTCCACTTCCCAAAGTGTCCTTGGACTTGTGTGCGACTCATCCCATGCTTGGTTGAGTTTTTCTAGTTGGACTAGTAAAGGGAAGTGTATCTTTATACATACTTGGTAGTAAGTAACCTTTGATGTTATTGATGTTGCTAATCTTGCCTTGTTATTGCTAATGTTTGTTATGCACGGTGCTTCTAACCTTCACTGAATAAGTTTGTACTCAACCCTTTTATTATTGTTTTCCCACCCGCAGAAGGTGGTATGTTGTAGGTCGAGTTCGAGATCTCTAAGGAGTGATTACGAAGTTGTTGCTATCGAAGCTTATCTTCAGTTTAATCTCTTGCAATACTGGTATATAATCTTCTTATCGCCTGTAATGAATGGTAACATCATTAGTTCTTGGTTGTAAATACAAGAGTTTTAACATATGAATGATATTTTGAGCTTTATGTAATAGTTTTGATATGCTGTTTTTAGATGTAGTTTGTGTTCTTTTCGATTGTGTAGTGGCATTTTTTGATTCCGGAGTCTTTCTTTTGTTTCTGCTTTAAATTTGTTGTTGATTTCGTAAGGCTTAAGTATATAATTAGATTAAATTTGTATTATATACGTGTCAAACGTTTTTTTACGGATAAAAACTCGATATCCGAGAACGGGACGTCATACTGTCCACTTCAAAACTCATTGCATTCCTCCATCTTTTAGCCTACTACACTAGAACGGAAGTTTTGGATGCTCACTCCATATGAAGTGACCCGTAAATTGATCGGAACCATACAATATACATCCAAAATGTACTTTTTATGACTCCAATAAACTTACATGTCACTTAACTCCATGTGGAGTGAGCACCCAAAAACTTCCCCTCATTACCCACCCAACTACCCTCTCAATAGTGTATAGCGTGACCATCCCCTACACTCAGTGGCGGAGTTACATACAACCAAGGGGGTCAATTGCCCCCCTTGATCCGGAAAAATTACTCTAATATATGTACAACGCATATCGTTTGCTCCCCTTAAATTTTTTATTTGCCTTCAATAATTTTATTTCCCCCCTTTACCTGAGATCCTGCGCCCGCCTCTGCCTACGCTCTCAATACTTTGTCCATTGTGTTCTTGGCCGGCCCTCATGTGAGGTGATGATGGTCAATTTACACCGTTAATTATCTAATTATTACCCCCGATTCTAGTTTAAATGGGCTTTAAGTGGTTAATAATTAGTCGTCTCGTGCATAAATTACACCCGAACCGAGTTACGACTCGTTATTATATAATTAGTCATTTTATTATATTATTTGATATTACAAGCCTTGTTTTATGGTTTATTTATAGTGGGCTTGATTCGGAAGCAATTTAGCTGGACTTCGGAGTGGATAAAAGCACCAAGACGGACCAGGGACGGACCAGCGAAGCGTAAATCGGCCAGCGAATCCTCGGGCTCGGCGGCAATGAGCCCCCGCTCCGCCGCCAGCCGAGTTGGATAAATTACCCCTGCTTCTCCATACGGGTTTTACGCTCCGTTAGGAGTTAGGAAACGTGATTTAGGTCGGTTGATGGCTACTCTAAGTCGGTTTACAGCCTATATAGACTCCCTTTTATTAGTCAATTTGTACAACAACTCATAACACAAATCCTCAGTATTCACAGAGCAGTTTTTATACAAATTTCGAGCAGCAATAATGTGAGTTATTTGTATTTATTTCTTCTTTGTTCTTTGTAATTAAGTCCCCCCCCAATTGTTGTTTATCATTTGAGGTTGTTCATTCTTCACCGAACGATGTAGATCTAAGGCTACGATATGAGGCAGTGGGGATTCCTTGTCTATAAGGATCCACACACACAGATCTGTTATCCGGTGATCTATAGATAACTTTGGTATGATCGACAATCGTGTTTCTAGTAGATCTATATAATTGCTTTATGAATCTCTATTTTATCCGTTACGTATGCAGAAATGCTAAGATTTAGGTTTTCGCCGCGTCAATCTAACCACGTCTTTATGGTGTGATTGTCCACCTAGAATTTCTTGTCTTAGTAGGTATGGCTACGGCTACGTTGCTTGTCTGTTTTAAATGGCGTATGATTAGGAAATACCAATATAGGGCTCGTAGGTCGGCTCATGAATTGATCTTCCGAGACTTTCAGCGAGATCTAGATCTGTTCTATATTTGGGAATTGTAGACACCTAGTTATACGTAAATCGTAGATTAACAGGAGACCTAAAAAGTAAATGTTAATGGGACAGAGACTGATGCGATCATCTAGGAAGTACGCCTAACCACAGGAATGTTGCCTAGGTGAGGAATATGGTTAATATCAGCATCCCTAGTTTTGTAAGCATGCGAGTTATATGAGATGGAGGCCTCTGAAGCGAAGTCACGTAATGTATAAGTGATGATCTAGATGGCCTAACCGGAGCTAGATCTAGTTTGGGGATGACTCCCGTAGCCAATATAAAAGAAATACGAATTGGATTAATAAATGTCGAGTTTAGCTTAATTATATAGAATCTCTAGATCCAAACGATAACATAATAATTGGGGAGGTTAATTACATTGTCTTTGTTGTGTTGTGTCGAGTCGAGTCCTTTATCGTTCTTGTCTTTTGTTGGTCGTAGACCGCCTCTGTGTGCTTGACATGAATGATTAATTGTTTGTATATAAATGACCCACAATTGGTTCCCTGTGGGATCGACCTTGATTCTCTATAGCTATACTACGATGGACCTAGTCCTCTTGCTAGTGTTGGTTTATGGTGGTCAAGTATTTTATATATCACCTGATCTACGTCATCATGTTTTTCGCGCAGTTGCCGGGGATCCAACGGTCAATTTCATATATAAATAATTTTTTATTCATGTTAAGTTTTTTGTTTTAGAGTCTGTTTTTACGTTCTTGAGTCACTCTGGTTGTCTGCTCTGTGTAAAAATTCCAGATTCTAAAAAACTGGTTTCGCTCCCAGCGAGACTACCTCTCGCTGCTAGCGAGCCTGGTCAGTTTTCTAGGATTTCGCGTGTCTGTTTATCTCCGTATGTTTAATCCGTAGGTCTGATAGCAGCATAGGAAACCATGTTAAAGTCAGTCTACGGTCTATTTGTTTTTTGTTTTTCTTCTGTTTGTAGAAACTATGGAAACAATAATCCGAGTTAGTAATTTTTCGCGGGCGCTGAGAAAATAACCCAGCAACATGTGGAGCTACGAATCTACAATGGTAAAAGTGATGGAAGCAATACATTTAAAGCACCAAGATGGCTCCGAAAAAAAAGAAAGAAAGAAAAAAAATTAAATAAATTTAAAAGGCTTGAATACTTCGTGGTATAATATTGAAGGCAAGGTACTACCTTTTTTTGCTTATGTTTTACTAACTTTTGGATTTTTGAGCATAAGTTAGCCTATACATGAACCTGAATATGAATCTTAGCACAGAGTGAGTTTAAAAGATTAATTTTATTAGTGTGGAAGGTTCTCGCTTCAAATCATCTCATCTAGAGGTCAGAAGGAAACATGTAGCAGTTGAAGGAAGTAGTGAATAAAGAGTTCCTCGTAGTTCTGTTAAAATCTCTTTGTCCTATGCATGAGATTGCTTCTATTGGCCATGGGAGCAACAATTTGTGTAGTTTTTAAGAATTCTCAATCAAAAGAAGACGTTGAGTTTTGAGAGAGCATAATGAAGCAGCATTATAGAGGATATGATTAAAATGGGTCCCTAGGACTAAATCTGTCTAGAATTCACTAATTCCTAAAACGAGAGCCGAGGTAAGAGCTTTGTATAAATGGTATGGATATATGTCGTTTCCTAGGTCTCACAACCAAGGGAAGGGTATTAATCCACAAAAGCGACGATCCCACCTCTTATAGCGCTCAAAGGGTCAAAGTCTGGCGAGCTATGAAGGATGACTGACAAGGATACTTTTTGGAAAGTCGAGCCGAGGACTTTAAACTCAGAACTACTTCTTTAAAACATTTAGGATTTCTTTTTAGTTTTTTTAGGTTTTTTTTTCTTTGAGTCAAATAAGAGTAACGTGACATATGTTGAGGTTTTTTATTTTCCGTGTTCCGATGGCCATTAGGCTAAGGATGTGCAAAACTTTTTTACTCAATATAGGCCACGTGAAGTAGAGTTCCGTAGGAGAGTCGAGAAATTGCTAAAGAAAAGGAAACTTAGCAATCAACCTTAAGATAGAAGCATTGAGAGAGCTTGAGAATTATTGAAAATGTAACAGAGAATGATTGGTGTAAACCGGAACGATTATGGTCAACTTCCAAAATTTTTTAGAATGACGATCCGAGTGAAAATCCAAAGTGGTGTGCAGTTCGTTCTGCAACTATCCTTATCTTTCCCTTTACACTTTTTCACCTTCAAACTTTTCGATCCTCTCACCAATCTGCCCCAATAGTTCACATTTCTAACATTCTTTCATTCCCACTCTGTCTTTCCATCTGTTTCACTCTCCCACCCTAGCCCATTCCCTTAAACACTACCTACCCAACAAATTTCCTTAACCAATTTTCAACCCACCCAAAACACAATTTCTTACCCACCCTTTATCTTTTCTTACCATCCTTATGTATATCTTTTTCTAAACACATCATACTCTCAACCTCCATTTTGTTCACAAAACACCCTTGTGTTGCGGAATTAGAAATATTGCTCAGTTTTAATGATTATCTTTTTTCATTTTGGTTTTCATGATCCTAGATGGGGTAAGGGTAGCTCTGAACCTACCTAGATTTTATAAGTTTTTGGTTCGATCGAAATACAACTTCTCTTTCTACCGGAAGATTTCAATTTCGCAATTTTTCTGACCCTTCCGGCACATATAGATGATGAGTTTTGTTCTAAAATATCACACCGATCCGACCTTGTTGATGACATTGAGACCTTGTACGTGATAAATTGGGTGATAGTAATTTCGAGGAGCAGCTACATCTCCCTAAGTTGTTGATTTCCAATCAAAACGTGAAGCGTCTGCGCTAAGTATCTGATTTTATCTTTAGCCTATAGGTCACATTCAATCTGTTATACATTACCAAGTTTCTCTTTTACACTGGATTGAATACATGGTTGATCCAGTCCATCTCGTGTTTTCACACAAGGGGTAATGCTTTCCGATCTTTGTCTTATCCACCCGGTTTTCTGCATATTTTTGTGGGGGAGGATATCGATGAAGACTATAATCTTTTGTTGATTGTTTATTTTTCTTTCTATTTAGTATATTTCTTTTTTGAGTCCGTATATCCTTTATCTTATTCATTTTAGTAATTCGTGTCTGAACTAGTAGTTTTAATGCTATAAAATAAAAATTGTGAGGGCTTAAACATCGGTTTGAGGTTTATTTTATTCCTTTCTCGCCCTTTTTGATTATTACTTTTTATGGGCTAACTTCAGAATGAGTTTTTGAGCTTTGTTGAAGATTTGTTTTGCAAATGATATATCTCATTTAGGTCCATGGTTTGTAGAGTGCCCCAAGTTCATCTACTTGTTCCACTACCGCGCTTGACCGAAGCTAAGTTCCTATCTTTATTTTATTTTATACATTGAGGACAATGCATTGTTTAAGTGGGGGGTACACGAGTCACTTAGCTTCCGTAGATCAAATAATTAATAAATGTGTAAAAATTAAAATTTTAAGCAAGAATCACATTTCCTTTTGTGAAAACCGAGCATGTATAGATAATGAAAGAATCTCTTAAGCATAATTATAACTTATTTTTACCATGCTATCTTCAGAATTGTTCAGTAAATATCATATCACGCTGTGTGAGTAGTTTTGTATTAAACATATATTTTGTCATGGAATCAACCTCTTTAAGCACGTATAACTTGAATTCTAAGTCTGAAAGGTTAGGTGAAAATTTATTTTTTCCGAAAGGTTGAAAGAGGAACTACTTGACTTTGTGATTACTTCTTCTTGCCATACTTCCGATAAGGCTAATATCGATGATAGTGAAGCAAAAACCGGGCAAGAAAAAAAACAGGATTTGGTTTATAAAAAAAAATAAAAAATAAAAAGAAGAGAGAAATTATGAGCATTTAGGTTAGAGAATGCTAAACCGATGGAGCATAAGATGCACGGTTGTAAAACAAGGCAGTAGGGTAGCAAGTTCGTGGAGATTTGAAGGTAGTTGCTTGCTAGGCACCCAACATTGCAAGTTACTGTCCCTAGAATCTATGCGGCCCTGGCAAAGAAACAAACGTGAACTGAGAAAAGTTTCTTGGTTTCCAAATCCGCCCCGCTTCACTAGAATCTGGTATTACACCTGTATTATTTGTTAACGATAAGGAGGCGTCACAAAGTTTTGAGTGGTGAAAGTTGCATCTAGAGGACATTATAATTCGAATCTCTCTATTTCAAATACTCTGCATGACGGTTATAGCACACACACGTTGATTCAATGATGAAATAGTGGTTAATGCCTAAATGACAAACGCGTTTTTTATTTTATTTACTTTGGAATTTTGAATGAGCCTGCTATCAATTAGTAAATTATGTTTCGGTGGTTCATTCTCCTTCTGTGTTTGCTCGGGACGATCAAAGGCTAAGTGGGGGTAGTTGATTATGGTCAATTTACACCGTTAATTATCTAATTATTACCCCCGATTCTAGCTTAAATGGGCTTTAAGTGGTTAATAATTAGTCGTCTCGTGCATAAATTACACCCGAACCGAGTTACGACTCGTTATTATGTAATTAGCCATTTTATTATATTATTTGATATTACAAGCCTTGTTTTATGGTTTATTTATAGTGGGCTTGATTCGGAAGTAATTTAGTTGGACTACGGAGTGGATAAAAGCACCAAGACGGACCAGGGACGGACCAGGCGAAACAAAAAACGGCCCAGGCGAATCCTCAGGCTCGCTGGCAGCGAGCCCTGCTCTGGATGCCAGCGAGTTGGCTAAATTACCCCTGCTTCTCCAGACGCGTTTTAGGCTCCGTTAGGGTTTAGGAAACGTGATTTAGGTCGGTTGACGGCTACTCTAAGTCAATTTACAGCCTATATAAACTCCCTTTTATTAGTCAATTTGTACAACAACTCATAAAACAAATCCTCAGTATTCTCAGAGCAATTTTTATACAAATTTCCAGCAGCAATAATATGAGTTACTTGTATTTATTTCTTCTTTGTTCTTTGTAATTAAGTCCCCCCAATTGTTGTTTATCGTTTGAGGTTGTTCGTTCTTCACCGAACGATGTAGATCTAAGGCTACGATATGAGGCAGTGGGGATTCCTTGTCTATAAGGATCCACACGCCCAGATCTATTATCCGGTGATCTATAGATGAGTTTGGTATGATCGACAATCGTGTTTATAGTAGATCTATATAATTGCTTTATGAATCTCTATTTTATCCGTTACTATGTAGAAACGCTAAGATTTAGGTTTTCGCCACGTCAATCTAGCCACGTCTTTATGGTGTGATTGTCCACCTAGAATTTCTTGTCTTAGTAGGTATGGCTACGACTACGTTGCTCGTCTGTTTTAATTGGCGTATGATTAGGAAATACCAATATAGGGCTCCTAGGTAGGCTCATGAATTGATCTTCCGGGACTTTCAGCGAGATCTAGATCTGTTCTGCATTTGAGAATTGTCGACACCTAGTTATACGTAAATCGTAGATTAACAGGAGACCTAAAAAGTAAATGTTAATGGGACAGAGACTGATGCGATCATAGGAAGTACGCCTAACCACAACAATGTTGCCTAGGTGAGAATACGGTTAATATCGGCATCCCTAGTTTTGTAAGCGTCTGAGTTATATGAGATGGAGGCTCTACGGGCGAAGTCACGTAATGTAGCACAATGATCTAGATGGCCTAACCGGAGCTAGATCTAGTTTAGGGGATGACTCATGTAGCCAATATAAAAGAAATACGAATCGGATTAATAGTTGTCGAGTCTAGCTTAATTATATAGAATCTCTAGATCCAAACGATAACATAATAATTGGGGAGGTTAATTATGTTGTCTTTGTTGTGTTGTGTCGAGTCGAGTCCTTTATCTTTCTTGTCTTTTGTTGGTCGTAGACCGCCTCTGTGTGCTTGACATGAATGATTAATTGTTTGTATATAAATGACCCACAATTGGTTCCTCGTGGGATCGACTGATGATTATTATGCTATATACTACGATGGATCTAGTCCTCTTGCTAGTGTTGGTTTATGGTGGTCAAGTATTTTATATCATTTGATCTATGTCATCATGAGGCCGGAGAGACGGCCGTCTTAAGCCTAACAGTGTCGGGAGGGCCCAACGATATATGTTTCGCTATAAGAAAAAAAAAAATCCGTGTAGATTCAATCCGATCCAACCTAATATAATATGTTAATTTTTTTTTTTTGATAAAGGCTCAAATTGTTTTACTCCAATCGATAAATGTCCCAATAAAAAAATTTACTTGGCCCAAAAAAAATTTAGACATACAAACAAGTTTTATTAATTTTTTGTTTGGAAAACTATAGAAATTAAAAATAATATATTATTTTATATTATTATATATCTATATTAAAAAAAAAGCACACAAAAAAAAAAAAAAAAACAAACAAACAAACAAACAAACAAACAAACAAAAATAAAAACTCCACTTCACTCCCACGTACTTCCTCCTAGGCATGTTTTGAGGTTATCATATTTGTATTTACAGATGTTAAAAACAAGATAAATATATTTTTCAAAAAATAAAACGACTTCAACTAAAAATCTCAATTCGGGAATTTGGCCTTAAACCCAAACGGTGCCAGGGCCGGCACTGATCATGTTGATGTGCACTTCTTTTTTTCTAGTATTTCTGAAAAAATTTATGATGATGCTTGTCTGATGATAGTGAGGTTAAGCTTTAAAAAAAAAACGGGTTAACGTTTGTCACCGGCCGAGTTGAATACTATGGGTTACATAATCAAAAAAATTATTCATATTGTCGTTTTCGCTTATAGTTGATTTTATGAGACCATATGTATTAAATTCTATTTAAGTCTTTGTTAATGAGTCATAGTTTATACTCCCTCCGTTTTTTTAATTGTGGCAGAGAGATCTAATCACACAAATTAATAAAAAAATTAATATGTTTAAAATAGAGTATAAAATGACCAAGTTGTCGTTTGATTTTTTAAGTATATGCAACCCAATAAATGTTAATCATTTCTAAATAATTGGAGTACTATATTGGAAATGTGTATATGCATGGATAATAGTACTACAAATTGACTTTTGGAATTTTCAGCACCGAGAAATGTTATTTTTTATTGGAGATGTGAATACTTTGTTTATATATTACTACCTCCGTCCCAAAATGTTATTAATTTTGATGAAAAAGACTAAATGACCTTTGATTGTTATTAATGCAAAGTAGTAAAAAGTGGGAGGGTATATAATAAATGAGGGGTAAAAAGAGCAAAAAAATATAATAAATGCTTATTTGGTTATCTAAGTGGACTTACATTATGAGACAAAACTAAAAAGCTAAATGGAATTACATTTTGGGACGGAGGTAGTATGATGAAATTGAGGGTAAAGGTGGAAAAAATAATAAATGTTGAATTGGAATTGTAAAATAACAAATAAATAAAAATAAAACAAATTCTGAAAAGTGATAGTTAAAAAAACAGAGGGAGTAGCATTTTCAGAGAAATGTTTGTGCCACAACAAAATGTGCACATCACACTTTTAAGCCATCCATTTTTATGGGACACATATGATTCAATAGGTCACATATCATAATCGATGGTCCCAAAGTATTTTTTTGCACAATGTTGTGGTTATTTTATCGTGACACTATCACTCCTAGAAATTTGGAAGTTGATGTAGAATTACCATCATAGTCTTACACCCTAAATTTTTTTTAAAAGAAAAACAAACCCAACGATGAGCATCAAAATAGACATCAACAAATGCGTATAGTAATAGAATGAAATTGAGAGAATAGTTTCATTGATTTGTAAACTGTATATGAGTGTTAAATATATACACCTTTAGGATGGATCTAGAGAATCCTAGAGAATAAATAATTAGTGTACAAATGAATCAATCAAATATCTCGACATTAACAATATAAGACATAACTACAATATACTCTAATACGCCCCTTCATGTTGGTCGACCATAGACAAGACCAAGCTTGGACCGAAAATACTGAAATGGAATGCGGGGTAACGGTTTTGTGAGAGCATCCGCCAACTGATCAGAGCTAGAAACGTCAGCCACGCGAAGAATGCCGTGTTGAACCTGATCGCATATAAAGTGATAATCAATAGCAATATGCTTCATCTGAGAATGAAAGACATGATTGGCACTGAGCTGAGTAGCACCCACATTGTCACAATAAATGACCGGCGTCTGAGAAGAACATTGACCAAGATCTTGTAGTAAGTATGATACCCAATTTAATTCATCAGCAGTAGCAGCAACGGAATGATATTCTGCTTCAGTAGAAGAGCAAGCAATAGTGGACTGCTTTTTAGAACTCCAGTAAATCAAATTTTTACCAAGAAAAACCAGATAAGCGCCAGTGGAAGAGTAATCTTGCTTATTACTATTGGACGTAGCGCCCGAAAGACAATTTATGTAATTGTTATTATAATTAATAAATGACAGATTTATTCTCATCTTATTATTTGCTTTGTGCTTATATATTATACACTACTGAAAACCCTAAGTCGTATAATATGTAGCCATATAACTAAGTGTGTGTCGCACGCGAGGATTATGTTTATGGTGATACATTTGAAATATTAGTCCGTGGTGAACTTAATCAAAGTATGGGGTCTATTGATTAAACCACCATTAATGTGCCCAAAACACTTTATGGTGTGACCGTCTTATCCGGACCGTCGATATTGGTTATCTAAGTGGGGCATTTATATAAGATGTTAGTCACATAGGACTGGACCGATTTAATCTGCATTTCTCATATAATTCCGTGATTGAGAAATCTCATTAAATCACGAGATGATCATATATGGATTAACCTTAATCCTAAAGTGATTACAGACTCCTACTTGTTTCAGGATAGGGTTTGATGTGTTCGTTAAGGATCGCTAAGAGGCGCGGTCCAAATCACTTTCACGTTGGTACTATTCTGGAATCAGTGAGAAGTGTGTGTCTCACAGATATGTAATCCATTCCTTCCTGCGGGAAGTAGAAAGACAATCCCCATATTTGTTGATCCTAGAAACTGATCGATCCGCGGAGTTCCTATTGATTATGAACTAATTGATCACTAGTGGGTTTGTTGGACTTATTTCTTAGTTTTGATGATGAGTGCCATACTAGTCGTTATAGTGCAAAGGCAAAAGATGTCTAGATAAAATGTATAGGTTTATTAGAGTTTGATTCATAAATAGGTTTGATCAAACAAGCATCGTAAAAGGTCACGATCGCTTATCGCCAGATCGGTCCAAGTCGATAGGTAGATAGGTCGATGAAGACTGGCCGCAACTCGTCAAGATCAAGATCAAGGCCGAGAGGTTCAAACTCGATGAAATGAAGGCTAAGGGATCAAACTTAGTATTTAATGTCAAGGATATGGAATCGATGATCTAGGCAAGTCTGTGATGACCTAAATTGATTACATATACCTTGTGTAGAAGGTCTAAGTTCCACAAGTTGGATGATGTTTGGAACTTAGTTATATTCAAAATGATGTAATCTAACTTCACAAATAAAAGTTGGATAAAGGAATCAATTGCATTATATTTACAGACAAAAATATAATATTCAAAGCAGATCGATTGGTTTTACAAACAGACTAATGAACTCTCTTGATATATGCCTCGATTAATTCAAGATTATTGAGAAGTTACATGGATAAGAACACCAACTACCTCTCGACTTATCAAGCAAATCAAAGGTTGAGATTAAAAAGACGTTGGGATGATCCATATTTTTATCCATTGGATACAAGTCAAAGGGTGGATGATCGCCTTTGTCAAAAAGTAATCTCGACGAGTGTCGACCCCATGAATAGTGATGAATGCGGTGAGGATGGGACAAATACAAGGAACGGTCACATTTGAATTTCAAATTCAAGTCACATGCATTCCTACCTATAAATAGAGGACTTTCAACTCAAGAAGAAGATGATGAATTTTGGATTAAAAACTTCAAGTGATAACATTGAGTGAAAAACACCTCTTGAACTTCTTGAGCTTAAAGTCATTGATCTAGTTATTTTCTTCAAGTGAATTACGTGTTTAAGCCGCATCAAGCATACACACTTGAAGGCGCAAAGTCATTGATTATATCATCCTAATCAAGTCTGCGCAATCTGAATCATTTACTTGATTCTTTCTTTATTTTATAAAGAACTCTCTGCCAAGACAGTGAAGCATCCGTTAGTGTGAAAGATCTGTTGGTTTGTGGTGGAGTGGTGAAGAGGCAATTCTACCCTTCAAGGACCAGTAGAAGACTCGGGAGCAAAGCAATCCTACTGTTCTTAGTTTTGATTTGTGAAGCCATAGTTATTGGTGAAGGACAAGCAACCTAGGATTCTTTGTAACAGATAACTCAAAGATTACTAGTGAATTTCCTCCAACATCACAAGGAGAAGAGTGGACGACTGAGGATTACATCACCTGGAACCACTATAAAATCTCTCTACATACTTACTTGCATTTACTTTCTGCACTTAGTCATTATTCATATCAACCTGCTGAATCTAGCAACTGAAATCACACACATACACTACTGAGTATCTAATACTTAGTAACATATTTAACAACAAGTAACAAGGCTTAATTTTGATATTATTCCATTTGCACAAATTTAGCAAATCGAATCTGTCGATGAGACTATCATTTATCAAGAAAGTTATCGAGGTCTCAAAGCAGACTCATCAAGTATCGCAGGTTCTTTGAAGTTGCGTAATTTGTTAACTCCAAAGTTTTAAGTGTTAAGTTTATTCACCCCCTCTAAACTTAACTAAAGCCTTTTCAAGGACCAACAATTGGTATCGAGCAAAGGCTTACATTGCGAAGGAATCCTACTTGTTGTGCTTGTGAAAATTCTTTAAAACTTTCATTCTAGTTACTGATTTTCAAGACTTGCATCATGGATAACACACAGTATGCTAGAACCATGTTGATGTGCTCTCTTGATAGATTTGATGAGTATAAACGTCGAATGCAGGCATATCTTGCTGCTACTCATGATGAGATGATGGATGTACTAACTGAAGGACCACTGGAGATTACAAAGGCAGTAACAGTGGGTGACAGAACTGAGTACATTCCTAAACCAAAGAGAGAATGGAATGCAGAAGACAGGAAAAGAGCAAACCTCAACAACATTGCTATTGATATCATCTACAGAACCTTGGATAGCAATATGTACATGAAAGTCAAAGATTGCAAGACTGCAAAGGAACTTTGGGATAAGATTCACTTAATCTGTGAAGGCACTGATGCAATAAAGAAGAACAAAATCAGTGTGGCCAGAAAAAGGTTTCAAAAGTTCAAAATGCTACCTAAAATGCATTAACTTTGTTTTGTAGGGTGTCTGGTACTTTGACAGTGGATGTTCCAGACACATGACAAAGAATAAGCACTGTCTTACAAACTTTGTGGCAAAAGATGGTCCAAGGGTGAATTTTGGCAACAAAAATACACCTGGCTATACAAGAGGATATGGCACACTTGTCAGAAATGGACTTACAATCAAGAATGTTGCATATGTGGAAGGACTGGATTACAACTTGCTGAGCACTGGACAATTCTGTGATATGGGATACAAGGTCACTTTTGACAAAAACAATTGTATTGTCATTAGTGAAAGAGGTGATCAAGTTGTACTTGCTGGTAGAAGGCAACAGAACATGTATGTTGTGGATTGGTCTACTGCAGTTCCAGAAACCTGCCTGATTGTGCATACCAAATCTGAACTCAATTGGCTATGGCACAAGAAGTTAAATCATCTAAATTTTGATGATATTAATCAGTTAGTGAAGAAGAAGTTAGTGGTTGGTTTACCTGAGATCACATTCAAGAAGGATGCTATCTGTGATGCATGTCGCCAAGGTAAACAGATAAAGTCAAGTTTCAAGTCAAAGACTAAGCAGTCAACTAACAGAGTGTTGGAGCTTATGCACATGGATCTTTTTGGACCAATAACTCCAACAAGTGTGGCAGGAAAGAAATACACCTTAGTGGTTGTGGATGATTTTTCTAGATACACTTGGGTGATATTCATGAACAAGAAAAGTGAGACACTCCAAAGCTTACCTAATCTTTTGAAGAGATTACAAAATGAGAAAAGTTTAATGATCATAAAGATTAGATCGGATGGTATCGAATTTCTCAACAAAGTTATAAGAGAATATCATGTGAGCAGAATGGTGTACTTCATCAACTTGTCATTGCTTTGGTACACCTCAACAAAATGGGGTTCTTTGAAAGAAGAAACAGGACATTAAAGGAAGCGGGAAGAACAATGATTTGTGAAGCATTGCTACTGAAAGATATTGGGTCAAGCGAAGAAATACTGACTTGCTATACACAAAATAGAACATCAAGAAACAAGAAGTCTTGAAGACACCTTATGAGATCCGGAATGGAAGGATACCTAATATATCCTATTTTCACCCATTTGGAAGCAAATGTTTTATTCTAAATCATAAAGTTCATTTGAAAACATTCCAACCAAAATCGGATGAAGGAATTTTCTTGGGATATTCCTCGATCACAGAGCATTCAGTGGTAATCTTGAACAAAAGAACAACTGAAAACATGAAGAAACAATCAATGTTGTGTTTGATGAACCTAAGTTTACTGGTATGGAAGATAAAGAGTGTGAACCTGCTGAAAATCAACAAATCACTGATCTAGATTGTGTTGAAGTTTTGGAAAGATTCAATGACTTAAAAGTTTCGACATCGCCCTCATTGAACACCCTGCCGACAATGTTATCGATGCAACAACCAAGCGGTTCAAGGATCTCACGACCCCACAGTAGAAGAAACTACAAAGCAGACCCTCAAGATGATATTCCCGAAAATCAAAATAACCAAAATCCACAATGGTTAAGGAATCACCTCTTTGAACAAGTAATTGGCAATGTACACAGCAAGGTGTGAGAACTAGAAGACAACCTGAAGCTATGTTTACTTGTTTTCTATCACAAATGGAACCCAAAGTTGTTGAAGAAGCAATTTCAGATCCAGATTGGATAATTGCTATGCAAGAAGAATTAAATGAATTTGAAAGAAATCAAGTTTGGACACTTGTTGAAAGGCCAAGTCATGCAAATATCATTGGTACTAAATGGGTATACAGAAATAAACTTGATGAATCTGGTACCATTGTTAGAAATAAGGCCGACTAGTTGCAAAAGGCTATTCTCAAGGAATGAATAGATTTTGATGAGACTTATGCACTGTTGCAAGATTGGAAGCTATCAGATTATTTTTGGCACATACGCATACAAGAACTTCAAAGTATATCAAATGGATGTCAAGAGTGCATTTTTGAATGGTATCCTAGAGGAGGAAGTGTATGTTCAAAGAACCTCCTGGATTTGAAGTTAAAGATCAAGAAGATAAAGTGTATAGACTCAACAAGGCACTTTATGGATCAAACAAGCACCAAGAGCATGGTATGAGACTCTATCTCAATTCTTGGTGGACAATGGTTTTACAAAAGGACCATTGACAAGACACTTTTCGAGAATCGGTGAAGGGGACAACACCTTTGGTACAAATTTATGTAGATGACATAATTTTTGGTTCTGAGAATGATTTACTTTGTGAAAAGTTTGCAAATCTAATGAAGAGCAAATTCCAAATGAGTATGATGGGAGAAATGAATTACTTCTTGGGATTGCAAGTTAAAGCGATTGAAAGATGGAATCTTCATTCATCAAACCAAGTATACCAAAGAGTTCTTCAAGAAATTTGGTATGGAAAACAAAGACTAAGAGCTCAACTCCTATGAGTACAAACATCGATTGGATGAAGATAAAGAAGGCAAAGATGTTGATCGGACTTTGTCTGAAGGATGATAGGCGATCTGTCAGATCTCTTCGCCGCCAGACTGATATATCTTTCTTTTTGTAGGTGTTTGTGCAAGATTTCAATCCAAACCTAAAGAAAGTCATTTAGGTGCTGTCAAAAGAGTTCTTAAGTATCTAAAAGAGACTTTGGGAGTAGGAATATGGTATTCCAAGGAAGGAAGCTTCAAGGTAATATCCTACTCAGATTCGATTATCTTTGGATGCAAGATTGATAGAAAAAGCACCTCAGAACACCGCCGCTTAATGGGAAATAGACTGGTCTCCTGGTTTAGCAAGAAAGAATTCTATTTCAACTTCCACTCTTGTAAAGCTGAATACATTGCTGCTGGAAGTTGTTGTGCACAAGTACTATGGCTAAGACAACAATTAAGGGATTATGGAATTGAAGAAAGGAAAATCCAATCATGTGTGACAACACAAGTGCAATTGCAATCACCAGAAAATCCTGTTTTGCATTCAAGAACCAAGCACATTGATGTGAGACATCATTTTATAAGAGATCATGTTGAAAAGAAAGATGTGGTGGTTCTATACATTCCCGAAGATCAACTTGTCGATATTTTTACTAAGCCACTTGATAGTGAAAGATTTGCCAAATTAAGGATTGAACTTGGAATTATAAAGATTGACTGATATTCAAAGAGTTGTAATCGAATTCACCAAGGGGATTAGTCTTTGCTATGTTGGGTGAGCTCACTTAGCAGATTAGTCATTGGTATCAACAATTCCATGTACTTTTGTTTGAACAATTGAGCAAATGAGGTTGCCAAGGGGATTGGTCTTTGTCATGTTGGGTGAGCTCACTTGACAGATCAGTCATTGGTGTTAAACTTCATCTTGTTTTATCAATTGAACAAAACAAGGAGAAAACAAGGATCAGCAGAGTCACTTTGTCAGCAGGCTGCTGAGGCACATTATCAGCAGACTGCTGAGCCCACCCTGCTGAGGGATACCTTGCTGAATGGAACTTTACTCAGTCAAAGTTATTAAAGTCAAAAAGCATATTGGCGGGATATTTATTCTATCCATTATTACCACAGTTAAACCATCCAACGGTTACAAACGTTATGGTGGAGTAATGGGCCACGTGTCAAGACAGAATTTATTCAGATTAATCGTGGTTACCTCAATGTACGTGCAAAGACAGTTTCAACTACCCAATGTCTATATATTCAGACTATCACTCAGCAGAATCGTCACTTGCAAATCTGCTTTATCACTGCAATCGTTACACTGTGTGAACACAGATTTAAGATTCAATCTTCTTCATCTCTTTCTTCTCATTAAAATGGCGGAAAAAGTTGATGTACAAATAGAATCAAGCCAAAGTGTTAGAGGTTTTGTTGAAGATGCAAACAGAACTGAACTGGCCATTAACATTGGTCGAAGAATAAGGAGGTATGTCGGTCTGGAAAATGTGTTAAACATAAGATCGACACAATTTCTTATACAAATGTTGTCAGTTTCTGGAGAAACATTCAAATAAAGGAAGGAACTGAAGCATTTAAGACTGCTGTAAATGGGCAAGAAATTGAAGTTTCCCCCAGTCTGCTGAGGGAAGTTTTTGGATTTGTTGAAGTGGTGGACGGCTCTGTCAATCCTGAAGCAATGGGATTGGACAAATTGACGTTTGTAGATCGATTAAGGCAGATGCGTAAATCAAATCCGTTCTGCATCAACCGCAAACACATTGGTATTGAATACGATCGCCGAGCAAGCTCATTGCAAAGAACATACTTGGGCTAGTTGGCAGTTGGACACTTCATCAGGACCCAAGATAGAGTTGATGATTATCATCTGTAGGAGCATGAAGTTTGAACTGTGGGCGGTACTTTATTCATTATATGAAGAAAGTGGCCAAGGAAGAGAGTTTAGGAAGAGGAAGTCCAAGGCACGCCCTTAGGATTATTGGTCCAGACTCTCTTTGAATCATCTTGGAATCCCTCGATGTAGCACTGTGGATATTAATCGATCCTAGATACAAGAAGGAGATTGATTATGCAATTCTGGACTTGATGATGATGAAGAAATTCTTTGGAGAAGTCTGGCGATGATAATGATGATGGAGATGATGGTGATATCGGTGGTGAGCGAGTTCAAACAAACTAAGACGATTTCCATCAAACCCGCTTGCACCAAAGAAAGCTACTGGAAAGAGGAAGAAGAGTCGATGTTAGAAAGACTACGAAGTCCTGGAAATCAAAAAGAACAAGAAAGGAAACAAAGACCTGATCGTTGAGTCTTTGAGGTCAAGTGGAGTTTATGACCTCGCTTGTGGCTTCAAGAAAAGCTGTTGGTGAAATTTTTAGAGAACAACGAAGGAAGCAAGTAGAAAAGAAAATTGACTAGAAAAGATGATGATGATGAACCCCTATCCAAGAGGATGAAGGAAGTTGCCAAAAGAAGAAATATGGCAAAGGGAAAGAGTTGAAAAATTTGGAGGCACAGAGGGCCCAAGAAGAAGCATCGAGAGAAGAGGAAGAAGAGGTGTTGAAGTTTGAGCCTCTAACTATCATTCCACCAGTTGTTATCGGTGATTCCTCCAATGAAGAAGTTATCAAGTCCACCGATGTCTTTGAGCAGGTTGTTTTTGAGCAATCTCAGAGGATGTCAGCATCTCTGACCTTGAGCTCTTTGTAGTATCCATCGAAGAACCACAAAGAAACCACCGAACTCGAACTCTTTGTGGTGGTTGAAGAGGTGATTGGAGACTTGGTTGAAGACCCTGCAAATTTGGCAATAGTTCAGGGGGAAGAGCAGTTTGCTGCTAACCCTGCTGATGAGCATGTAAGTCGTGGGGAACCAAGTGTGATCTGAGATGGAAGTAGTAGGTACAAATGCACATTCACAAAGAACTCTTGACTTTCAAACATCTGTAGAAGAAACCATGGATCTCGCTTGTTGGAACCTTTGGAGGTCAACAAGCTACTGGAGTCGCTCCCAGAGATCTTTTATGCCATTTGAAAGGCATGCAAAAGGAGCAAGAAAATCGAAGAGTATGTGGATCCCAAACTTCAAAGAAATTGTCGATTATTTCCAATGGAAGTTTGGTTTCTATAAGAGACAAAAGCCATTTCTTTGAACCAATGACAGATCTTGAAGAATGGGCTTTTGGCAAACCGGGAGTGGAGAACTTGGTGGATCTCGATTGATACAACCTTGCTGCAATCAAGATTGATGGATTTATTTGATGAGCAACAGAAGGAGGAGGGTATCAAGTTTAGAGATCCAAGAGATGGTCCTGATGATTCTTCCTCATCATCTGATAGTAGAGGAGACTTTCCCTCTGGACCAGGAGAATCAAGTGGGGGCTGACCGGCACATGAATCATCTGCATAACTGTGATCCACTAATATTGGTAAGTCTCGGCCGAGGGCCAAGAGATGGAGAGATGGATGAGGATCTACAGGATCTCACCATGGATGATCTCGAGGCATTGATCAATGAAGGCATTACTCTCGAGTCTTGGTAGGTGGTGATGAACCAAGTACATTCCATGTTGTAGAGCCATCGCACAAACCGATGGCGGGCAGAGTGAGGATTTGGATGGAGAAAAGGTTGTCGATTTTAATGAACCTAGTGCCGCTCAAGAGTCAATTGGATATCAAGACGGATTTGATATTGAAGGCACTCGACTAAAACCGCCATCATCCCGCACAAGATTGGTCATCTTTGAAGGTTTCCAAGTGGATAATACCAATATATTCAATCCAATGTGAAGTTGAAGAGGAGGTACAGTTCTTTGGGATACAAACAAAGACTGGACAAAGGTTGGAAACAGGAGAGTACAGGCTCTTGAGTGTCAAACAAAGACTGGACAAAGGTTGGAACTCGATTTGGGTTTGGAGGAAACCCCATTCTTTGTCGATGAGGCAGGTTTGTAGTAGAACTGCTGGAGCCAAGGCCACTGTAGGGAAGGATAGTCAGCAGACTGCTGTTAATGAGGATGAGCAGCTGCTGGACTATAACTACAGTGATGAAGAATTACAAATTTTTGGAGAAGAAGAAGTTGTTGAAGAACCTGCACAAGATCCTATCCTTGAAGATGTTCTTGGTGCAATGGTTGAGGAAGGACCTCCTCCTGCTGGGAGAGATATGAGTAGAGCTATGGTCATCGCCAGACAACAGCACAATATAGAGTTGAGGAGCCTCTTGATGGATCTAATGATGATAGAATGGCAGTGGAGTGCCAATTGAAGTTGTCAATGAGTTAAGAATCGTAAGAAATGACATGCAATGATTAAGAACTCAATTGGATAGGTAAGAAAGTAGATTTGAAGAACTCACAAGATGGTAAATGATAATAGACAATCTCATCGACATCTGATTGCTTCAAACTTTGCATCTACTCAAAATGCAATGAATAATTTGATACTAGATGTCAAGGGTATCAAAGTTGGAAATACACCAAAGACAAGTTTCTAAAAGATCAACTTGTCTCTATACATGAGAAACTTGACAAGCTTGTCAAGCTCCCAAACTTGCCGAGCCTGTTCTTGCGCACAACAACTCGCTATGCCCGATCCCAAACTCACCGAAAGGATCAACAGATCGGAGGAGACCCCGCAATCAAGGATTACTTCACTTGATACTAGAATCGAAACAAAGTGGCGGTGTCAATTACACAGAGTGATAGTATCACAGAAGCTATTCATGGCCTCATCTCACGCTTTGTTGATGATGTCACTAAGGGGAAGAGGCCAATCACCGCAACAAAGGAGGCTGCGGACTTTGCACGTGAAGAGATGGACTGATGATACAAATGCTTTTAGGCAACCTGCACCTGGCAGATTGCAACTCACAGATGATCTCCTGTCACAGTACAAGAAAGAATTTCATAACAGAAGGAGACCCTATCGTGACATGGGATTTCATGAAGGTCTTAACTCTTTCTTGAGTTTGAAGTTTTGGGAGGCAAGGATTAAAGCCTTAAGAGCAAATACCAGAGGCAGAAGAAGTAGCAGAGGTGAAAAGGTGCCGCCAATTACAAAAGCAAAAGATTCATGAATGAATTTAAGGAGTCAGATATGAAGTTTGGCTTCAGGTGAATCAGATCAATCTTGTCTCGCTCAAGCATGGAATTGGTGGAAACAAGTCAATTCTTATATTGACTTTACACTTATTGAGAATGAATGGATGGTTGAAATGATAGAAGAGATCGAGCCTATCAAGAGCAAGTCGAGAAGGCTAGACAAGAAAGAGAGAAGAGACAATAGATCGCCTACTTATCACTTTGTTTATCTTGGTTGTATCTAGTTGTAATAATGTGAAAATTATTTATAATGAGAATTGACTGAATTTGTTCTGTTTGTGTTTTTATCTTTTGCTTTTGTTGATTAGGTGAGGGTAGTGGCATCATCACCAAAAAGTGGGGAAATTGTTGGACTTATTTCTTAGTTTTGATGATGAGTGCCATACTAGCTGTTATAGTGCAAAGGCAAAAAGATGTCTAGATAAAATGTATAGGTTTATTAGAGTTTGATTCATAAATAGGTTTGATCAAACAAGCATCGTAAAAGGTCATTGATCGTTTATCGCCAGATGGTCCAGTCGATAGGGTAGATAGGTCGTAGACTGGCCGCAAACTCCAAGGTCAAGATCAAGATCAAGATCAAGGCCGAGGGTTCAAACTCAAGAAATGAAGGCTAAGGGATCAAACTTAGTATTTAATGTCAAGGATATGGAATCAAGATTCAGGCAAGTCTGTGATGACCTAAATTGATTACATATACCTTGTGTAGAAGGTCTAAGTTCCACAAGTTGGATGATGTTTGGAACTTAGTTATATTCAAAATGATGTAATCTAACTTCACAAATAAAAGTTGGATAAAAGGAATCAGCTGCATTATATTTTACAGACAAAAATATAATATTCAGCAGACTGATTGGTTTTACAGCAGACTAATGAACCTGCTGATATATGCCTCGATTAATTCAAGATTATTGAGAAGTTACATGGATAAGAACAGCCAACTACCTCTGACTTATCAAGCAAATCAAAGGCTGAGATTAAAAAGACGTTGGGATGATCCATATTTTTATCCATTGGATACAAGTCAAAGGGTGGACAAACTGCACTGTCAAAAAGTAATCCGACAAAGGTCACCCGATCCCATGAATAGTGATGAGAACGCAGTGAGGATGGGACAAATACAAGGAACGGTCACATTTGAATTTCAAATTCAAGTCACATGCATTCC
The DNA here is from genome assembly GCA_026214975.1 of Gentiana macrophylla. Classification (NCBI taxonomy): domain Eukaryota; kingdom Viridiplantae; phylum Streptophyta; class Magnoliopsida; order Gentianales; family Gentianaceae; genus Gentiana; species Gentiana macrophylla. The sequence continues at coordinate 104,608,753 of CM047805.1, read as the reverse complement.
TACCTATAAATAGAGGACTTTCAACTCAAGAAGAAGATGATGAATTTTGGATTAAAAACTTCAAGTGATAACATTGAGCTGAAAAACACCCTGCTGAACTTACTGAGCTTAAAGCTGCTGATCTAGTTATTTTCTTCAAGTGCATTCTGTGTTTAAGCTGCATCAAGCATACACACTTGAAGACGCAAAGGCGATTATATCATCCTAATCAAGTCACGCAATCGAATCATTTACTTGATTCTTTCTTTATTTTATAAAGAACTCGCCAAGACAGTGAAGCATCTGTTAGTGTGAAAGACTGTTGGTTTGTGGTGGTGGAGTGGTGAAGAGGCAATTCTACCCTTCAAGGACCGAAGAGAAGACTCGGGAGCAAGCAATCCTACTGTTCTTAGTTTTCGTTTGTGAAGCCATAGTTATTGGTGAAGGACAAGCAACCTAGGATTCTTTGTAATGAGATAACTCAAAGATTACTAGTGAATTTCCTCCAACATCACAGAGAAGAGTGGATTTCTGAGATTACATCACTGGAACCACTATAAAAATCTCTACATACTTATTGCATTTACTTTCGCACTTAGTCATTATTCATATCAACTCTTGAATCTAGCAAATGAAATCACACACATACACTAATGAGTATCTAATACTTAGTAACATATTTAACAACAAGTAACAAGGCTTAATTTTGATATTATTCATCACGCACAAATTCAAAGAATCGAATCATCAAGAGACTCATCGTTTATCGCCAGAGTTATCGAGGTCTCAAGAGACTCATCAAGTAGTATCGCAGTCTGTGAAGTGCTGCAATTTGTTAACTCCAAAGTTTTAAGTGTTAAGTTTATTCACCCCCTCTAAACTTAACTAAAGCCTTTTCAAAGGACCAACAGGTTAATGGTAAATAAGGATAAGATGTATTGAAGAAGGTTTACGGAAATAATCCCGCTTCATTACGGATAGTCTATGAAGGGTTAGTTTATATGTAATGATTATATCAATAGACACTTATCGACTCGACTCGACGTTTCGAGAATAAGTTATATCTATAATCGATAGAGTTCTGTTTCGGATTTATGGTAGCGTAATTCCGGAATTATTGAGTTGTGTAGAAATATTCTGTTCGATGAATATTTTATTTAATTTATTGTATCAACTGGTTATAGGTACATGATACCCGGGTTGGCTCCTAACACGCGAGTGTTTTCTCGTTTTATGGAACCTCGAAAATAAATTAAATAGTTGGTCTATTTAATGAATATGCAATATTATTTATTTGGTAAATAATATGTAAAATAGAAAATACATTTTCTATTAAATTAATGATTAAAATGGCGCCATATTTAGTGAGGAATTAGGAAAAGAAATTTTTCTAGATTATGTTACATGTGTAATTAATTAATTATCTATTCTTTATAGGAATATGTAATTGTGGTGTGAAAATGATAAATCTCTCTTTACTAGTTATTTTCCTATATAAAGAGAGTTTCTCCTCGCACAATACATACAACTATGATTGGCTCCATACTCACAAAATAAAGGAAGAAAAATTAGTTTCTTGCCTTAGTCATTAAGAGATGAAAAACCTAATATTTTTCTTCTGCATATTCAAGGAGGTTCTACGGCAAGGTTCGACGTTCACCAGTCGTCGCTAGGAGATAAAATCTGGAAGACTGCGGCTTCTCCCTTGGTCGATTGCTTCTCTCTGGTTGGGTAAATCTACTAACTTTCTTGTAGTTATTAATTAATCATGTGAATCGAATCATAGAAAAATCGCATGTGAATTCATTCATAGCTTCCGTTGTGCAAGATCGAGCGTCTCGATCGGTGCTGTGAATTAGATCTGACGATCCATTTATGGATCGGATCCGGATTCGGGTTTCTGTATATCCAGCATGTGGTAGCAGAGCCAATTTAAAGCGATTTTGCGATCTTGATTGCATAATTAATTAATAAGGAGTGGAATTGAATAAATATTGCATCTTTTATATGTTTATTAAATATATGTGTGGTTGAATGTTTTTGTTGACGAGATGGATTGCGGTTGGTGCTTGTTTACCGTTATATCTATTGTAAACCCAATTTTTTCTGGGTATAGGAAATTATTTAATTTATTTTGTTGTAATCTAATTTCCTAGTAACTAGAATAATTATGGAATCGGTGGCCCTGTTGTATTTAATGTTTTTTCCAAGAACAACAACAACCAAGAGCTTGATGATGTAAAGTGGTCAAGGTGTTTGAACCACAATCCTGAGGAGCTGAGTTCGACTCCCTCCCTCCATGCCAAGACGCAAGCGTCCACCACCAACTCGACTACAGCTTCTTTGGTAAAGGAACGGAGCAGCAAATTTAAATACCATGCATTAGAAAATCCTTTAAAAGTAGGGTTTATCTATTTAATTATTTTAGGTTTATAGATTAGATACGGGGGTACCAACGATCCATTTCAGTGGTTTATTTTTCGCTTTTTTTGTGTGATTATTTATGTGATATAAAAATGACATGCATCATATTCATGAATTCCACTCCTAACATATGCATACATGTAGATAATTAACCATGATATTAATTAGTCATGTATGAGACGTAATTAATTTAGATTAATTTAGGTAATTAATTTAATTAATTAAAACGAACAGAATTTTATTGGGATATAAAATTCACATGATAAAATAAAATTTACTCGGTAAATTTATTTTGGGGTCTAAAAATCATTCGTGGATTTTAATTATGTAGTGACTACATAAAAGAATTTTAATAAATTGAAAAATTGGAAAATCTGAAAAAGTTGGACACCAACTGAGCAAAAGGTTCGAAAATTGGTTCGGGCGGTAACCAGGGCTTCAGCTAGACTCGACTTGTCCGTCCAAGTGCGGGGTTAGCCACGGGGTCTGGCAAGGTCAAGCTATCCGGCGAGCTGAGGCTCAATGGGGCAACCTTTGCCCGATTTTCAACCAACACCCGCACACGTGCGACGTTAGCCACGGGGTCCGCAAGGTCAAGTTATCCGCAAGCCGAGGCTCGATGGGGCAACCTTAGCCCAATTTTCAACCCAAAGACAAGACACGCGTGCGGCGTTAACGTCGGGGTCCGCAAGGTCAAGCTTATTAGGTCAGCCTTAGCCCGATTCATCCAGCAGTCGTATATGAACCAACGAAGAGGACGGGTTGGCTTAGCTAATCCCGACACCGTTCTCGTGAACTCGGTTAAAGCTCACCAGGGTTTAATACCGATAAGTTGGTCATTGATTTCATGATTTATTGTTTTCAATACGATCCCAAATTTTTATCATGACAAAATTATGACTTTTTTTTAAAATTGTTTGGTGAATTTTAGTTATGTAGTGTCTACACAAGAAATTTCTAAATATTCAAAAAATTGGAAAATCATGAATATATTGTCACTAGTTAGACGGTATTTGAAACCGATAAACTAGTGTGAGCTTTAAATTTTATGATTTATTGTTCTTTGAATTATTAGAAAAATAATGAAGTCCTAATGTATTAGGATTATAAAATTCTTGGCGAATTTTAAATGTGTAGTGTCTACACAAGGAATTTTAATAAATCCATAAAATTGGAAAATCGTGAATATGGTGACACTAGTTAGACGGTATTTGGAACCGATAAACTAGTGGGAGGATTAAATTAAATATTCATGATCTATTGTTTTTTGGATTGTTAGAAAATTTTAAAATCGTAATGAGACTACCTAATTTTCAAAATAACGAGTGGGAGCGGGAAAGGTGACAACCGACCCCACGGCCTCTACTGTTGACAAAAGCACGTGAGATAATGGTGACGCCTCGTGCCGCTATGATTTCGGCCCCCTACGGACGGCCTTCACCGCTATCAAAATTCAAGGCTTGGTCTCCGAAAGAATAGGATTTTGAGTACTCGTCGGGTCACTAACCTACCCTACGGCAGCATACTCGGGGCGTACTTAAAAATCTAAAATAGTAGGTCACACTCACAAGGATATTTTTGGAAATATGGCTGAAAAATGAAGGTAATCAACAATTTAATGAAGATGTCCGATTCTCAGTTAATTGTTGAGAGAGATTGTCTCAATTTAATCGTCACCTCTTTGACCTACTCTACGGCGGCACTGTAGGTGTGAGATTAAATCCTTGGAATGGTAGGATAAACTGCATGCATGACATCACGTTTATAATTCCTAAAATATATTATTTGTTGTGGTGTATGATTTGATTTATATTTCTGTCGTATTTTAATTTTACAACTACATATCATCTCAAGGCATCTAAACTGCTAAACACGATAAATTGACTGATGATGACTTCGTAAAAGTGGAAAAGTAACAAGAACGTTGAACTCAATATTCGAGAATGCAAATTAATTTTTTCGGAAGAAGATGTTCCTCTTGAGCCTACAAACTTAAGTGATATTAATAAGTATGTCACTGCTGTCATTCGTGATGACCTGGAGACAAATTAAAATTAGTTCAAAGATGACGAGAATGATTTGGTATCAATCTCACTGGACATCCCACAGTTCACGAGTAGTGTCTACTCATATGAACTGCTAGTTCGTGGCTATTTCCTTTAAAGAAACTCAAGAATGGGAAAGAATGTCTACAAGCGAAAGTCATCTAAACTAAATAAGTTAAAGGATGAACTGAAATATTAATAAAAGAAAGTAAAGGATAAGGAAAGTGATTTCATATCACTAACCTATGAATCTTTATAGACTTTCTTAACTGAGTAATTTGACTCAGAAGCTAAAGTTCGCTTATGAACAAGGTAGCTTGGCATTCATGATTAAAGAGTAGACAACGGGCAGTTATTTCATCTGAGATAGTGTGAGTGATAATATGAAATAAATTTCGGATTGTAATCCTTGAATATCAAAGAAATATAATTAATGTTTTCAGATTCGTTGGGACAAATGGATTCACTTTCACATCGATAATATACTTACCTTAAAGAAAGTGAATATGACATTTGTATACGATTCTGATACTCGGACTTTTGTCTGATAAAGTCAAAATCACTAAGTAATGCTGAAAGGTATATGTAACACATCATAAACTATTAAGACAAATGGTTTCCGTATTTAGATAAATGATTCTTCAACATCTAATTATTAGTGCATATATCCTAGAGATAAGATCTGAAGACTGGCTGAGGGTGATTCCTAACTCCCAGTCTAAGAACACTATCTCAAAGGAAAAATGACTAAGTAAGCTTTCAATCAGGAAAGGTTAATAGAGCTAAAAAAAGTATCATAGCTTGTTCATATTGACCTTCGGGGTCTTATGAAGGATACAAGCTAGTGGGAGCCTTCGAGTAATAGACCTTCTTTGTCTAATGACTACTCGAAATGCCGATTAGTTTATCTAAATATTTGGAGGAATCTCTAATGTCACCAGAGAAGAGAGTATTACATGCTCAGATATAGGCTATAGCATAGTATTTAGAACTGATGCTCGGCCTACCTCCGAGTGAAATGATTTCACTGAAAGGATAAACCATAGATTTTCTTGTATAGTTATTGATATGCAACAATACACTGCTTAACTCAATTAGGATATTGATTGCAAAATAACTGTTTACATTATTATGTAATACCAAGAAGTCTACCTAGAAGATGCTTATGAATTTGTGGATAAAGAGTGAAGTGCATTTACTCCACTTCTGCAAATAGAGGAATTTAGCACTAGTGCTTGAAGGTAGGACTGGAGATTTTACATACACGTTCAGATGGTGACTGTTCGTGAAATATCTTGATACAATGAGTAAAAGTTGGTTATAAGATTCTTAAGATCGGATAGTGGCGGTTACACTTTTGTATCCTTTCCAAAAAGAATGTTTAAATAACAACCTTAGACCTTGAAGTGCAGTTACTCAAGGAGATACTATCTGAATTAATCACACCACATCCAACATTGGTTGTTGGGGGATAACACTGATAAATAGTATTGAACCATGTCAGAATATCAATCCATCCAAATGTAGTGGGAGTATGGTTTATCCATTGACTCGCTGTGATTATGTAGACTTTACAATCTGCTGGGGGTGATTGATAACCTATGGTCTTCTGGAAGAACTGTATAGGATTCTGATAAAATGAGGTTGGTTTAAAGCCATAAACCTGTAAATAGAGTTTAGGTACTCCAGTTCTGTTCACAATCTTGTAGAACCACTTGAGTGTCTCAGGCCAAGTGGGAGTAATTGGATCTACGTGTAGAAGAGACAAATGAATGAGAAAGTCTAACTTTCAGAGCTAAGACAAGTGGTCTAGGGGTAATTCTCTGAGAAGAAGATAGTTTAAAAGGGGTGATGCCCTGAACTTTCTCACCACTCGGCCTTGCTTGACTTCTTGGAAAGCAGAAAGTTCATTAAGGGTGATGCCCTGAATATTTTCTTGCCAAACAACGGAGTTTGAATTCATTCAGAACGGAAAGGTTTTTATCTCAAGCCAATGGCAGATTGATCGCATATGCTTATATCCATTGATGGATTAAAGCAAACCTCTAGGTTATTAAAAGCCACATATTTGAAATGTGTGAGCTTGACCAAAAGTATTGATGAGTCTTTTGTAGATCGGAGAATCAATATTGGTAAAGTAGTAGACATTAGTGTTTATAAAGGATAACACCGCAAATGATTGAGAATGACATGAGTGTGTTATCTGAAGTCAAGAACTGACGAGCCAACGCTTCTCTGAATCAGAGAAGTGGACTATATTATTAGAAATCATTTCGGTCGAATTCTTGAGAACAAGTTGTGACAATATCCCATCCATCTTATTGGTTAAAGATGATAATGCATTTTCGAATGCAGAATTCAACGAGAGGTTTCCTGCCCAACCCCTCACGGAATAATTCTCTTAGTCTTCAGATATAGAGAAAATGGGATAGATTCTCTTTTGGATAGAGAATGTCGATTATTAAAAGCCAATGGTAATCGAATCTTGGATTCGACTATTGATAGCAGTATAGTGCATCCTCAAGTATCTTAAGTGAACGAGGAATCATATGCTTGTGTATTCGGGTGCAAACCCGAGTGTGTTGAGTACACTGATTCTGATTATTTTGTCGGATTAAGGATGATCGTGAATCGATCTCAGGCTCAGTGTTTACTCATAGTGATGGAGCTATAGTCTGGAGCAATCCAACACTGCCAATTTGACTCTGTTAGTCGAATACATAGAAACTTTCATAGCAGCTAAAGAGTCAGTGTGGCTTGAGAAGTTCTTTGTTGGACCGGGAAGTGATTCCAGGTCTCGATGAGCCGATATCAATTTACTGTGAAAACAGTTGAGAGGTAGCTCATGCAAATGATCTTCACAAGCACCAAAGGACAAAAGCATTTTGAGATAAAGTACCACCTGGTCAGACATATCATGCAAAGAGGCGACGTTTTGGTCCTAAAGATCGCCTCGAACCGACAACCTAGCTGATCAGTTTACCAAGTCATGTGGCATCTAATGTCACTGATAAGCGCTTGGCGGGTATGAAATTGGGAGATATGTCTCATCTGCTTTAGAGCAAGTGGGAGAATGTTGTGGATAGATAGAATAAGGGTGAGGTGCTCTAAAAACAATTGTTGCTTGTCTTTACGGGCAAGTGAGAGATTGGTAGATGTAGAGTGCCCGAAAGACAATTGTTGCTTGTCTATACGGGCAAGTGGGAGATTGTTGGAAGTAGCTCCCGAAAGACAATTTATGTAATTGTTTTTATAATTAATAAAGGACAAATTTATTCTCATCTTATTATTTGCTTTGTGCTTATATATTATACACTACTGAAAACCCTAAGTCGTATCATATGTAGCCATATAACTTAGTGTGTGTTGCACGAAAGGATTAAGTTTATGGTGATACACTTGAATGTTAGTCCGTGGTGAACTTAATCAAAGTATGGGGTCTATTGATTAAAACACCATTAATGCACTCAGAACACTTTATAGTGTGACCGTCTTATCCGGACCGTCGATATTGGTTATCTAAGTGGGCATTTATATATGATGTAGTCATATAAGACTGGACCGATTTAATCTGCATTTCTCATATAATTCCGTGATTGAGAAATCTCATTAAATCACAAGATGATCATATGTGTATTAACCTTAATCCTGAAGTGATTACAAACTCCTACTTGTTTCAGGATAGGGTTTGATGTGTCCGTTAAGGATCGCTAAGAGGCGCGGTCCGAATCACTTTCGCGTTGGCACTATTTAGGAATCAATGAGAAGTGTGTGTCTCACAGATATGGAATCCATTCCTTCCTGCGGGAAGTAGAAAGACAATCCCCTTATTTGTTGATCCTAGAAACTGATCGATCCGTGGAGTTCGTATTGGTTATGAACTAATTGATCACTAGTGGGTTAATGGTAAATAAGGATAAGATGTATTGAAGAAGGTTTACGGAAATAATCCCGCTTCATTACGGATAGTCTATGGAGGGTTAGTTTATATGTAATGATTATATCAATGGACACTTATCGACTCGACTCGGCGTTTTGAGAATAAGTTATATCTATAATCGATAGAGTTCGATTTGATTTATGGTGGCGTAATTCGAATTAATGAATTGAGTAGAAATATTACGTTCGATGAATATTTTATTTAATTTATTGTAGCTACTGGTTATAGGTCCATGGTCCCCGGGTTGGCTACTAACACGCGAGTGTTTTCTCGTTTTATAAAACTCGAGAATAAATTAAATAGTTGGTCGATTTTAATGAATATGCAATATGATTATTTGATAAATAATATGTAAAATATAAAAGTCATTTTCTATTAAATTAATGATTAAAATAGCGCCATATTTAATGATGAATTAGGAAAACAAATTTTTCTAGATTATGTCATATGTGTAATTAATTAATTATCTATTTGTTGGATAATTAATGGAAAAGAGATAAAGAGATTGATTTTTTGGGAATTATCTCTTATCTTTTGAAAAATATATTTTCCTTATGGGAATAAGTAATTGTGGTGTAAAAAGGATAACTCTCTCTTTACTAGTTATATTCCTATATAAAGAGAGTTCCTCCTAGCACAATACATACAACTATGATTGGCGCCATACTCACAAAATAAAGGAAGAAAAATTTGTTTCTTGCCTTAGTCATTAAGAGAAGAAAAGCCTAGGATTTTTCTTGTGCATATTCGAGGATGTTCTACGGCAAGGTTCGACGTCCACCAGTCGTCGCTAGGAGATACAATCCGGAAGACTGTGGCTTCTCCCTTGGTCGATTGCTTCTCTCTCCGGTTGGGTAAATCTACTAACTTTCTTTTAGTTATTAATTAATCATGTGAATCGAATCGTAGAAAAATCGCATGCGAATTTATTCATAGCTTCTGCTATGCAAGATCGAGTGTCTCGATCGGTGCTGTGAATCAGATCTGATGATCCAATTATGGATCGAATCCGGATTCGGGTTTCTATATATCCAGCAATTACCACCCCAGTGAGCATCAGAAAAGGCATGTAGCGATAAAGAATAATAGCGAAACAACTTGAGGCCATCATAAGAAGTGCCAGAGAGATAACGTAAGAGACGCTTGGCTAAAGACCAGTGAGTGACGGTAGGAGCATGCATTTACTGGTATAATTTATTAACCGCAAAAGCCAGATCAGGACGTGTGAACAATAAATACTGTAGACTACCAATAAGCTAACAATAGGTAAAAGGATCATCATAAGGGGTAGCCGGCTGAATAAAAAGCTGTGAAGCATCAGAATGCAGGGGAGTAGTAACGGCCTTGGCCTCATGCATATTGTGCTTCCGAAGCAAGTCAACTACATACTTATGTTGATGAAGAAAAATACCGCTGACAGATGAACCTTGACACCCAAAAAATAAGATAGAAGACCCAAGTCCTTGATCGAAAACCCGGAGCCTAAATGCTCAACAAAAGAGGATACTGCCATGGGATCATTACCTGTGACAACAATATCATCGACATAGACAAGCATAAACAAAGTAACACCATCTGCAACAAAGGTGAATAAGGACGAGTCAGCTATGGAATTACGAAAACCCACAGACAACTGATACTCCTTGAGTTCCGATACCAAGCATTGGGAACCTGCTTGAGACCATAAATAGCCTTATGCAACTTACAAACATGAGTAGGATAATCAGAGACCTCGAAGCCTGGTGGTTGTGCTATAAATACCTTCTCAGTAAGGGTTCCTTGTAAAAAAAAGCATTATTCACATAGCAACCAAGCGAGCTTTATAATGCTCAATAGTCCCATCAGTTTTACGCTTGATGCGAAAAACCCACTTGCAGTCAACCAAATTCATCTGTGAATTAAAAAGAACCAAAGACCACATACCATTAGAAACCAAAGCATTAAATTCATCAGACATAGCAGCCCGCCATTGAGGACATTGAATGGCCTGTTTGTAATAGTAGGCTCAGTATCAGAGAATTTTGAAGCCAATTGGGTGTTAAGGTTGAGGATTTGACGAGGTGTGAAAATATTGTTACGGGCACGAGTGACCATAGGGTGAGTGGGTTCTGGATCAGGAGAGGAGGGATGAGGCAAGGATGAAGGGCTGGGAAAGAAGGATTCGACTTGGAGGGAAGGGGTGATGCTGGTTGGTGGGGAGTTAGAGGAAGGAGCGGGTGGAGGGCAGGTAGGGGAAGGAGCAGGTGGAGGGGCAGGAATGGATGAGGGAAGAGTCGAGGACCAAGCATCCACTGAATAATCAGGAGATTTGGATGAGGGACGAGAACTGAAAAGGAAAATAGACTCATGAAGCGAACATCCCGCAAGACGTATAACCGATTTGACTCTAGGTAGAGACAAAGATACGCACGGTGGGTGAGCGAGTACCCAAGAAAGGCACAAGGGAGTGAGTTGGATTCTAGCTTATGATGAGTGTAAGGACGAAGCCAATGATAGCAGAGACAACAAAAAACACGCAATTTTGAGAAATTGGGAGGTTGGTGAAAGATGCATTCATATGGAGAGGACATGGAAAGGACCTTCGTGGGCATACGATTAATTAAATAAACAGCAGCGGCAAAGGCATAAGACCAATAATTAAAGGGCTTATGGGCATGGTGTAATAAAGTGAGATCCGATTCCACAATGTGGAGGTGACGACGCTCACAAATGTCATTATGCTGAGGGGTGTGAGGGGGAGTAGTGAAGTGAGAGATTCCATGGGCAGAAAAAAAATCACGCAGGCCAATAAATTTGCCACCTTTATCCGAATAAATAACTTTAATAGAGGCATCAAAGATTTTTTCCACAATCGACTTGAAAGTTGAAAAACAGACAATGCATCAGATTTATGCTTAAGAGGATAAAGCCACATATAATGAGTAAAGAGATCAACGAACAAAAGATAATACTTGTAACCATCAACGGAATAAACAGGTGATGTCCATACATCAGAGAAAATGATTTCAAGGGGCCGGGAAGAACGCAAAGTAGAAGCAGTAAATGGTAAGCGATGGCTTTTCTGACAGAGACATGCATCACAATGAGAATCAGTTGCCAAAGGATGTTGTTGCAAAATATGATAGAGAATAGCAGAAGCAGGATGACCACAACGTTGATGCCAAGTCATTGAATTTGTTTTATGTGCAGAAAAGGAAAAAATATGAGTAGTGGACCAGAGGTACGTACCATTTTGAGCTGGCCCCTGGTGGAGACATTTGCCTGTCTGAATATCTTTTACCAGAAAAGAGTCAGGTAAAAATTCAACAGAGAAAATTATCAGCATAGAATTTAGAAACAGATAATAGGTTTTGAGTAAGTCGAGGAGCACATAAAACATTACACAAAGTAAATGTGACAGAAGAAGAAAGTAATGATGTTGAACCAGTATGTGTGATGGACAAGGCACTACCATCACCAATAAGAATCTCTTCATGGCCATGGTAGACGTCATGGTGGCTTAGTGTTCGAAAATCTGCGGTCATATGATGTGAAGCGCCACTATCCAGAAGCCATGATTGAGGATGGGTGGTGGTGGCATGATATGCGGTAGGCATAAACGATGTAGAAGCAATCATTTTTTTTCCGCTGCTGCTGCTCTTTTTTATTTTTTTTTTCAATAGCACTCAATCTATTCCAAGGCTGGAGTAGTGGTTGAATGGATTTGACGGAGAGTTGCAAATTTTTTTTTTTGATTTGCTGAAAAGAAAAAAATCAAAAGGACGGTGAAGAACAAATGGGAAAGGACGATGGTGGAGAAGCTGGGAAGGTGAAAAAGAACAGGAAAAAAAATAAAAATACACAGCAGAATAGAAAAAAAAAAAAAAGGAAACGGGGATCTACTAGGGAGAGAAGAGATTCAATTGGAGCTATGAAAGAGAGGAGACCGAAGGCTACAGAGAAAGACCGATGGTGGCGGCGATGAAGGTTGGAGGAAGGAAAAAGGAGAGGAAAACCCAAGGATAAAAAATGCCCAGATACCATAATAGAATGAAATTGAGAGAATAGTTTCATGGATTTGTAAACTGTACAGGAGTGTTACATATATACACCTTTAAGAAGAATCTAGAGAATCCTAGAGAATAAATAATTAGTGTACAAATGAAGCAATCAAATATCTCGACATTAATACAATATATACGACATAACTACAATATACTCCCTAATTTTAGAAAGCAACCAAAAACATAGAAAGCAACCAACTCCTTCCAAACAGATACTAACGCTCACCGGCCCTTTGAGAAGCAGATCTTATATGACGTTTAACGGTCGACAAATTTTTTTTGACTAAAAAAAAACACCCGACATACATACATATATATATATATAAGGCTTACGCCAATATAAATCAGTGAACAAAGCGGGAAAATAAAAGATTAACTTTGGAATGTCAAACGACAAACACTAAGATTGCAACTGTTTCAATCCAAAAATAAATGAAACCAAACAAAAATATCCAATGTTGTTTCTGTAAGAAAATTAGGTCGGCCCAATATTTGAGCCCAAATAATTTCATTTTATGTAATAGTCGTCTTATAGGAAATTGGTTTTCGTTAGGAAATATGTTAATTTAATTTAATAGGTTATTTAAAAGTAGTTTTAATCCGATTAAAACTCGGCTTTGATGGACGGCCGAGATTAAAGCAAGTGACTTGGAAACTGACCCGTAGAACTTTCCATTAACAAACTCAACGGATTACAACTGCTGTCAAACTAAAATCATAAATAACTACTAACATTTAAAACAACTCTGCTTGTCCCGATGGAGGAAACTTCTTATTACGACATTAAGAATATTATTGTTATTATTTTTGTATTAAGTAAAGGGCGTAGGTGGTATTTTGGGATTTTTATGATACGTAGGGTTTCGATTGTGGTTTATATATATATACATCATACTGTGCCGATGAATGAAAGATATAGAAAGTTACTTCCATTGATTATACTTCGTTTCGTTTGTCAAACTTTGTCATGGTATCAGAGCCAGGTTCCGTTGACGAATTAAGATGGGCATGGGATATCGGAAAACTTGAATAATCAGATAGGAGAGAAAAGGTAATTTTGTGTATTAATTCATTATCATGCTTACACCATTACATCATTCGGATATTAATATTACCACTCTTAACAGCATATTCAACAAACTAATATTCCTTCTACACATGGTATAACTGCTGGATATACAAAAACCCGAATCCGGATCCGATCCATAATTGGATCATCAGATCTGATTCACAGCACCGATCGAGACGCTCGATCATGCACAATGGAAGCAATGACTAAATTCGCATGCGATTTTACCACGATTTGATTCGCATAAACAATTAATATAACTATAAGAAGGTTGAATATTTACCTAAACGGAGAGGAAGAAATAGTCGACCAAAGGGGAGAAGCTGCAGTCTTCCGGATTGTATCTCCTAGCGACGACTGGTGGACGTCGATCCTCGCTGTAGAACCACCTCGAATATGCCCAAGAAAAACCCTAGGATTTTCTTCTCTTAATGACTAGAACTAGAAATTAATTTTCTCTTCTATTTCGTGATAGTGGCGCAAATTTGGTGTGTCATTGTGTTGGGAGGAACTCTCTTTACATAGAAAATAACTAGTCAAGAGAGTTATCCTTCTCACACCACAATTAGCTATTCCCACAAGGAAAAGATATTTGCCAAAAGATAAGAGATAATTTCCAAAAAATCAATCTCTTATTTTTCCTTTAATTATCCAACAAATAAATAATAAATTAATTACACATGTGACATAATCTAGGAAAATTGCTTTTCCGAATTTTATCAACATGGGGCGCCACTTTTATGTCATTATCTTAATAGAAAATGTCTTTTCTATTTTACATATTATTTACCAAATAAATAATATTGCATATTCATTAAATAGACCAACTATTTAATTTATTCTAGAGGTTTCATAAAACGAGAAAACACTCGTGTGTTAGGAGCCAAACCGGGGACCATGGACCTATAACCAGTAGCTACAATAAATTAAATAAAATATTCATCAAACAAAATATTTCTACTCAATTCATTAATTCCGGAATTACGCCACCATAAATCTGAAACTGAATTCTATCGATTATAGATATAACTTATTCTCAAAACGTCGAGTCGAGTCGATAAGTGTCCATTGATATAATCATTACATACAGACTAACCCTCCATAGACTATCCGTAACGAAGCGGGATTATTTTCGTAAACCTTCTTCACTACATCTTATCCTTATTTACCATTAACCCACTAGTGATCAATTAGTTAATAACCAATACGAACTCCGCGGATCGATCAGCTTCTGGGCGCATTAATGGTGAGACACACCATTAACCCACTAATCATCAATTGTCTTTCTACTTCCCACAGGAAGGAATGGATTTCATATTTGTGAGACACACACTTCTCACTCATTCAAGAATAGTGCCAACGTGAAAGTGATTCAGACCGCGCCTCTTAGCTATCCTTAACGAACACATCAAACCCTATCCTAAAACCAGTAGGAGTATGCAATCACTTCAGGATTAAGGTTAATCCATATATGATCATCTTATGATTTAATGAGATTTCTCAATCACGGAATTATATGAGAAACGCAGATTAAATTGGTCCAGTCCTATATGACTCTCATCATATATAAATGCCCCACTTAGACAATCAATGTCAACGGTCCGGATAAGACGGTCACACCATAAAGTGTTCTGGACGCATTAATGGTGGTTTAATCAATAGACCCCATACTATGATTAATTTCACCACGGACTAATAATTCAAGTATATCACCATAAACTTAATCCTCATGTGTGACTCACACTAAGTTATATGGTACATTTGATACGACTTGGGGTTTCAGCAGTGTATTAAATATAAGCACAAAGCAAATAATAAGATGAAATAAAATCTGTCATTTATTAAATAAAAACAATTATATAAATTATCTTTCAGGCACTACACCTAACAATCTCACACTTGCCCGTAATGACAAGCAACAATTGTTTTAGAGCACACCCTATTACATATATCAATCTACTACATATTTCTACCACTTGCTCTAAAGCAGATAAGACATGTCTCTCACTCCCATACCCTCCAAGTGCTTGTCAAAGACATTAGTTGCCAGCGTCTTGGTAAATGGATCTGCTAGGTTGTCGGCCGAGGTGATCTTTAGGACCGAAATGTTGCCCTTGTGCACGATCTCTCTGATCAGATGGTACTTTCTCTCTATATGATTTGAGCTCTTGTGACTTTGCGGTTCCTTGGAATTCGACATCGCTTTATTGTTGTCACAATAAAGTGGTATTGGATCATTTATATTCGCAATTACTTCCAAATCACCAAGAAACTTCTTGAGCCTTACTGCTTTCTTAGCTTCCTCAGAGGCTGCTATGTATTCGACTTCCATAGTTGAATCAGAAATACTGGGTTGCTTTACGCTTCTCCAAACTACAGCTCAACCTCCAAGAGTAAACACTGAGCCTGAGATCGACTTACGATCATCCTTATATGACTGAAAGTCAGAGTCAGTGTAGCCTACGATATTCAGGTCTGCACCTGAATACACAAGCATATAATTCCTCGTTCACTTTAGATACTTGAAGATACTCTTTACTGCTGTCCAGTGCTCCATGCCTGGATTTGACTGAAAACAACTGACCTATCCTATGCTGTAGCAGATGTCCGGTCTTGCATACAATATTGCATACATCAGACTTCCAAATGCAGATGCGTAAGGAATACGTCCCATGCTCTCTTGTTCCTTAGGGATTTTGAGGACACTATTTCTTAGAGAGAGCTATGCCACGACGGGTTGGTATGAAACCCTTCTTTGCATTCTGCATACTATAACGCAGCATCATCTTATCAATGTAAGATGCCTGGGACAAAGCAACATTTTCTTCTTTCGATCCCGAATGAGCTGGATCCCTAGGACATAGCTTGCATCTCCCAAATATTTCATTTGGAAATGCATGGCTAACCAACTTTTAACATCAGACAACATCCCTTTATAGTTTCCAATCAGCATGATTTCATCAACATACAACACTAAGAATGCCACCTTATCCTTAATGATGCGCTTGTATACACAAGGCTCATCAGGATTCTGTTTGAAACCGTAAGATTTGATGGTCTCATCAAATCTATGGCTCTAAGACCGAGAAGCTTGCTTTAACCCATATATGGATTTGAGAAACTTGCACACTTTGTGCTCTTGGCCTTTCTCAACAAAACCTTCTGGTTGCTGCATATATATTTCCTCGTCAAGATAGCCATTTAGAAAAGCCTTCTTAACATCCATCTGCCAGATTTCATAATCTAAGCATGCAGAAATCAAAAGAATAGTACGAATGGACTTTAGCATGGCCACAGGCGAGACTCCTCATAGTCGACTCCCTCTCTCTAGGTGTAACCCTTTTCCACTAGCCTAGCTTTGAAGGTTTCAACCTTCCCATCCACGCCCCTCTTTCTCTTGCCGATCCATTTACTGCC
This sequence comes from Gentiana macrophylla, assembly GCA_026214975.1. Taxonomy (NCBI): domain Eukaryota; kingdom Viridiplantae; phylum Streptophyta; class Magnoliopsida; order Gentianales; family Gentianaceae; genus Gentiana; species Gentiana macrophylla. Next base: position 104,591,836 of record CM047805.1, on the reverse strand, counting down.
TATGGGTCGTACACCCCCAAGGCAATCCACAAGTTTCCAGACTGTGTTAGAGTACATAGACTCCATTTCTTGGTTCATTGCGTCAATCCATTTATCATTGTCAGAATCATCCATAGCCCTCCGAAAGGACAGCGGATCATCCTCCACTCCATCAGAGACTGCAATATTTGGCTCCTCTTGCATGCCATACCGAGTAGGTGGCCGAACGACCCTTTCGATACGTCTGAGCTGTCTAGGATTCTCTGGATAACTGTGGCAGTATCAGTGTTATTTGTGACATAAGGTGTCAGCAGTGGTCTGACCGTGTCAGATAGTAACTCCTCGAGTACTACTTTACTTCAAGGTTAGAAGTCTGTCATATACTGATCCTCAAGAAATGTGGCATTAGTTGAAACTATCACCTTATTATCTTCTGGATCATAAAACAAACCTCCTCTCGTTCCTTTAGGATAGCCCACAAACAGACATACTTTCATATGTGCTTGCATTTGCTAGTCTTGTCTTCCAGCAATGGTGCATGACATCCCCAGATGCGGTAATGGCACAAACTAGGTTTACTTTCATTCCATAACTCAATAGGTGTCTTTTCGACCGCTGTTTGTAAAGCATAACCCCAAAAGGAAATCGGTAGTGATGCGTAGCTCATCATTGACCTGACCATGTCAATCAATATTATGTTTCTCCTCTCAGCAACTCCATTTTGCTGAGGTGTCCTGGGTGCAGACGCTAGGAACAGATCCCATGTCCTAAGAGGTAATCAGTGAATTCAGTATCCAAGTACTCGCCTCCTCGATCATAACGAAGGCACTTCAATGATTTGCCCAGTTGCCTTTCGGCTTCTGCCTGGAATTCCTTAAACTTACTAAAAGCTTTGGACTTCCTGTGCAAAGATAAACATATCCATACCTCGAGTAGTCATCGATGAATGTCACAAAATACTCGAAACCACCTCTAGCATGTACATTCATCGGACCACACAAGTCTGAATGCACTAATTCCAAAGGTTCTTGGCTCTATTTCCCTTTGATGAGAAGGGTCGTTTAGTCATTTTTCCCTCCTGGCAAGATTCACAGACTGGGAGTGTGTCAACAGATAACTGACTCAAGGGACCACCATTGGTCAGTCTTTTGATTCTTTCCAAGGAAATATGACCAAGTCTTAGATGCCAAAGGTATGTTTTATCATGGTGAGAAACTTTCTGTCTTTTAACAAATTTTTGATGTCCTACTTTAAACATTTCAATGTTAAGCAGTGGAGTTGCTATCGGTTTAATAAAATACAATCCATTCTCCAAAATTGCAGAACAAATATCACGACCATTTCTGGAAATGACAATTTTATTACTATCAAAAGAAAGGGAATACGATTGTTCTTGCAACATTGAAACTGAAATTAAATTTCAACGGATATTTGGAACAAAATAAACATGGTTTAAAACCAATAATTTATTGCCAAAACATAAACTAACTACTCCCACTGCTCTAGCTGAAACCACTACATTTTTTCCAACTCTCATCGTCAACGTGCCTTCCTCTAGCTCTTGATATGAACTAAGGATCTCGCAAAGAAGAACAAACATGGTTAGTAGCTCCGAATCTAGTATCCAAGTTGACACATCTTTAGCTACTTTATAGGATTCCAAGGCTAGTAATTGAATTACTGCCTTATCCTTGCCCCTTGTTCTCAAGGCCTTTCCTTCCTTAGCCTCTTGGAGGTATCTTTGGACAATGGCGCCTCTAATGTCCTACCTCATGGCAAAGGGAAACATTTCCCCTTAGGCTTGGAAGTTGCCTGATTAGCCTTCTTCTTCATCGGCTTTGCATGATTCTCTTCATGTTTTGGCTGTTTTGCCTACTTTGCCTTAGGCTTATTCTTGACTCCAGAGCTCGATGCCTTAGCTTCAGCCACGTGGGTATCGGCCTTTACTTCCCCTTCTCGGCTTCTCCCAGAGGAGATAACTTTGAACACTTGCAGTTCATTAATCAACTGAGTCAGATCAAACTTGAGTTTGTTCATGACATAGTTACTCTTGAACTGGAGGAACTCAGGTGTAAGTGATTCTAAGATCATACTCACTTGAGTTGCATCGTCAAATCTAGATCCACGAGTCTCAGCATCAGTGAAGTAGTTAATCATGTTCATCACATGACCAGTTACCAACTGACCTTTCCTCATTTTGGCATTTATGGCTAACTTGACAGCCTCATGTCTTGCTTGGTCAGATGGGGTACCAAACATGGAAATAAGAGAGTCCATGATTTCTCGCGCACTCTCCATGTTCTCATGCATGGTCCTTATGATCTCCGACATGGTGGCCAGCATTGTGCCACGTGCCTTATTGTCCGCCTCCACCCATCTCTTATGGTCATCGCGTATAGCTCGTGAAGCGTTCATGGGAGGAGTCAGCGGACAAGCCTCAGACAGGACAAACTTAACGCTTTCAAATATGAGCGCAACATTCATGTTACTTTTCCACTTGTTAAAGTTGTTTCCGGTCAAATTTTCATATAGCAGATTTGTTACTTGAGAAGACATTATGCTGTAGAATAATAATAAAAAATGACAGAAATAAATCAAATCATACACCACAACTAATTATGATTTTAGGAATAATAAACGTGATGTCATGAATGCAGTTTATCCTACCATTCCAAGGATTTAATCTCACACCTACAGTTCCTCCGTAGGGTAGGTCAAAGAGGTGACGATTAAATTGAGACAATCTCTCTCAACAAAAAAAGTCAAGAGGCAGACATCTTCACTTAATTGTTGATTACCTTCCTTTTACAGCCAAGATATTTCCGAAAAATATCCTTGTGAGTGTGACCTACTGTTTCGGATTTTTAAGTGCGCCCCGAGTATGCCGCCGTAAGGTAGGTCAGTGACCCAACGAGTACTCAAAATCCTATCTTTCCGGAGACCAAGCCTTGAATTTTGATAGCGGTGAAGGCCATCCGCTGGGGGCCAAAATCAAAGCAGCATGAGGCGTCATCATTCTCTCACGTGCCTGTGTCAACAGTAGAGGCCGTGAGGTCGGTTGTCACCTTCCCCGCTCCCATTCGTTATTTTGAAAACTAGGTAGTCTCTTTTAGGATTTTATAATTTTCTAATAATTCAAAAAACAATAGATCATGAATATTTAATATAATCCTCCCACTAGTTCATTGGTTCCAAATACCGTCTAACTAATGTCACTATATCCGCGATCCTCCAATTTTTATGGATTAAAATTCTTTTGTGTAGACACTATAAAATTCACAAAGAATTTTATTATCCTAATATGTCATGATAAAAGTTTTAGGATTGTAGAATTTTTTTTCAATAAATCAAGAAAAATAATCACAAACTTAATTATCGGTTCCAAATACCGTCTAGTTGGTGTCCACTTTTTCATGATTTTCCAATTTTTGATTATCAAAATTCTAATTTATGTAGACACTATATAACATAAACCCCGAAGGATTCTTAATCCCAAATTAAGTTTATCATGTGAATTTTATATCCCGATAAAATTCTGTTTCCTTTAATTATTTTATTTTTAATCTAAATTAATTATCGTGTTGATACATGTCTAATTAATTTCAATATTAATTTTCTACATGTATGCATATGCTAGGCGTGGAATTCATGAATATGATGCATGACATGGTTATATCACATAAATAATCATAAAAGAAAATAAATGCGAAAAATAAACCACTGAGATGGACCGTTGGTTCCCCCGTATCTAATCTATAAATTGAATAAACCCTAAGCATGGAGAGAGAATTTATTAATCTACTTTTAAACAGCCGCCGCCGCCGATATAAGAATTTTCTGCTCCGTTTTTTTTATCAAAAAACTGCTCCAGCCGAGTTGGTAAGAGCTCTTGCTTCCTTCATCTTGATCACCCGAGTTCGATCCCCACTCCCATATCCGCATTCCCTTTTTTTTCGTCCAAAAAAAAAATTTGTTTTCGGTTTTTTTTTTTTCTTTTCAAAAAGGTTTTAAATTTTTTTTTTCATTCAGAAAAATTAAAAAAAAGCAATAAAAAAAATTCCAGAATTTTGATCTGGCCAAGGGGATTTGAACTCATGTCTGCGTACTATTGGAACAGTATCTTGACCACTGTACCGCGGCTTTTCTTCTTCATAGTCTTCATCCGAATTTTTCAAATAGTCGTGAGGTCGAAATAAAATAATGCAGAAAATTAAACTTGCAAAGTAAATTAGATTGCATCATATACCCGGGAAAAACGGGTTTACAATAGATCTAATGGTAAACAGGTACCAACCATAATCCATCTCGTCAACCAAATCATTCACTCACGCATATATATTATAAAAAAAATAAAAGATGCGATATTTATTCAATTTCACTGCTTATTAGTTAATTATTCAATCAAAATCGCAAAATCGCTTTAACCTAGCTCCGATACCACATGCTGCATATACATAAACCCGAATCCGGATCCGATCCATAATTGGATCATCAGATCTGATTCACAGCACCGATCGAGATTCTCGATCACAGACAGCGGAAGCTACGAATAAATTCGCATGCGATTTTACCCTGATTTGATTCGCATAAACAATTAATATAACTATAAGAAGGTTGAATATTTATCTAAACGGAGAGGAAGAAATAGTCAACCAAATGGGAGAAGCCGCAGTCTTCCGGATTGTATCTCCTAGCGATGACTGGTGGACGTCGATCCTCGCCGTAAAACCTCCTCGAATATGCCCAAAAAACCCTAGGTTTTTCTTCTCTTAATGACTAGAACAAGAAACTAATTTTTCTCTTCTATTTGGTGATAAGTGGCACAAATTTGGTGTGTCATTGTGTTGGGAGGAACTCTCTTTATATAGGAAAATAACTAGTCAAGAGAGTTATCCTTTTCACACCACATTTACCTATTCCCACAAGGAAAAGATATTTGCCAAAAGATAAGAGATAATTCCCAAAAAATCAATCTCTTATTTTTTTCATTAATTATCCAATAAATAAATAATTAATTAATTACACATGTGAAATAATCTAGGAAAGTTTCTTTTCTTAATTTTATCAACATGGGGCGCCAATTTTATGTCATTATCTTAATAGAAAATATCTTTTCTATTTTACATATTATTTACCAAATAAATAATATTGCATATTCATTAAATAGACCAACTATTTAATTTATTCTCGAGGTTCCATAAAGCGAGAAAACACTCGCGTGTTAGAGCCAACCGGGACCATGGACCTATAACCAAGAGCTACAATAAATTAAATAAAATATTCAATAACGGAATATTTCTACTCAATTCATTAATTCTGGAACTACGCCACCATAAATCCGAAACTGAACTCTATCAATTATAGATATAACTTATTCTCAAAACGTCGAGTCGAGTCGATAAGTGTCCATTGATATAATCATTACATACAGACTAACCCTCCATAGACTATCCATAACGAAGCGGGATTATTTCCGTAAACCTTCTTCACTACATCTTTTCCTTATTTACCATTAACCAACTAGTGATCAATTAGTTCATAACCAATACGAACTCCGAGGCTCGATCAGTTTCTAGGACTAACAAATAAAGGGATTGTCTTTCTACTTCCTGTAGGAAGGAATGGATTCCATATCAGTGAGACACACACTTCTCACTCATTCCAGAATAGTGCCAACGTGAAATTGATTCGGACCGCGCCTCTTAGCGATCCTTAATGAACACATCAAACCTTATCCTGAAACTAGTAGGAGTATGCAATCCCTACAGGATTAAGGTTAATCCATATATGATCATCTTGTGATTTAATGAGATTTCTCAATCAGGGAATTATATGAGAAACGCGGATTAAATCGGTCCGGTCCTATATGACTCTCATCATATATAAATGCCTCACTTAGACAACCAATGTCAACGGTCCGGATAAGACGGTCACACCATAATGTGTTCTGGGCGCATCAATGGTGGTTTAATCAATAGACCCCATACTATGATTAATTTCACCACTGACTAATAATTCAAGTGTATCACCATAAACTTAATCCTCATGTGTGACACACACTAAGTTATATGGCTACATTTGATACGACTTGGGGTTTTCAGCAGTGTATTAAATATAAGCACAAAGCAAATAATAAGATGAAATAAAATATGTCATTTATTAAATAAAAACAATTACATAAATTGTCTTTCCGGCACTACACCTAACAATAACAACCACATGACACTTGGCATACAACAAGTGTCCTAGTCATCACTGTTATCCCTAACACCCCCTCTCAAGCTGGATGGTGGGGTGACCACATTCAATCTTCGCTTGAAAATCTGAAACTGAGGTGATGGTAATAGACCTGACCGGTTCCGGGTCCAAATCCGGTTCGGACCCGCCGGTTCCCGGGTCCAACCCGGCGGTTCCACGGGTCCACGGGTCCACGGACCCGGCGGTTCCACGGTTCCTACCCGGTTTTAGGTTCCAACGGACCCGGCCCGGCCCGGAACCGGCGGTTCAAAGAACCGGCCGAAAAACCGGCGGTTGAACCGGCCCGGAAGACCCGGAACCGGCGGTTTTTGATTTTTTTTTTTGAATTTTCGTTTTTTTTCCTTTTCCTTTTTCTTTTTATTTTTCTTTTTCCTTCAAAATTTGACCAATGGATATATATTCAAAAATTTTGATTTTATTTTATTTTATTTTAAAATATCGCACACTCATCACATTATAAATACATATCCATTTCATCAATTTTTACCCACAATTCTTTTCTATCTCTCATATTCTAACTCACATATTATAATATTATCTACAATTATAATATATTTCGGATAGTGATTTGAAGTTGTTCTGAATAAATTCGTTTACTTTATCACATTCGAAATATATTATTTTGCAATGTCGATCATTGTGTCTGCTTTTCATTTTTTTTTCCGAAAAGAAAATGTTACTGATGAAACTACCGGGGAAGTGAATCATTCAAAATTTAAGGTTGTTTGTAACGTTTGTGAAAAAACGTATCATTACGAGCGTGGAATCGGGCTTGGTTCTTATATGCGACATTTACGAATAAGGCATTCCGAGGAATATGAAAATTATATGCATGATGCGCGGATACGTCGAGACGGGTAGCCGGGTAGGATGTGACATGTAACAACGTCAACATGCACGTTATGAAAAATCGATGTAATATCAATGTTGAATGTTGCTTGTTGTAGTGTTTTGTTGTATTAATTTAGTTTTATCAATGTAACCGTTACGTAGAATAATCGGTATCCATCATTTATGTTTAATTTATCCATCATTTATTGTATTCTAATAAATTAATGTAATCGAAAATGGTCGTTATAATGAATGTTAAAAGTTAATCCATGTTATTTTTCTTTATTTTCTTAGCAATTGTTTTATTTAAATATTATACAAGCCGTGTTTTTTTAAAACATACTTATGAAATTAAATATTATACATAGTTTAATAACCAATTAGAATTTATTATTAATTTTAACGTAAGTTATACAAATTTTGTAAAAAAAAATTGATTTTTTTGGAACCGGGATTGGAACCGTGATTGGAACCGTGATCGGAACCGTAATCGGAACCGTGATCTGAACCGTCTGACCCGGGAACCGCCGAGACCCGGACCCGGACCGGGGAACCGCCAAACCCGCCGGTTCCGGAACCGCGGAACCGGCTAGAAAATGGAACCCGGCGGTTCCGGTTCCATTTGGACCCGGAACCGGAGGGTCGTGCCATGGACCCGGAACCGGCCCGGAACCGGTCACGTCTAGATGGTAATGCCTTTGTTAAGCAATCTACAATCTGATCTGCTGTAGGAATATGCTGAATTGGTATGAGCCCCCTGCAACCAAGTCTTTCACATAATGAACATCAACTTTAATGTGTTTTGTTCTAGCATGAAACACACGATTATGTGCCAGAAAAGCTGCACTTATATTGTCACACCAGGCCACGGGAACCCTGGGAATTTTGAGATGCAGTTCATTCATAAGATTTCGCAACCATTGTAACTCGGATGCCAAATTTTCCAGTGACTGTGTTCAGATTCAAAGATTGGATCTAGACACAATATTTTGCTTCTTGAGCTCCAGGACACAAGAGAATCTCTTATATACGCACTGATAGCTACTACAGTTGACTTCCTATTTGAGTCATCACAAGCCCAATCAAAGATCGTAGAGAAAATTTGTTGATTTGTAGAGTAAAACTAGGTTTAAAGTGTAATCCTTCATCTATTGTCCCTTTGACAAATCTCAGAAGCCTCTTAAGATCATACCGATGAACATCAGTAGGTGACTGCATAAACTGACTAAAGCAATTTACTGCATATGTAATATCAGGCCTAGTCAAGGTGAGGTACTGTAACCCACCTATAGCAATTCTGTATAAACTAGGGTTGGTCATAGGGGTACCTTGGTCAGGAGCATAGTGTCTCACTGCAATCATAAAAATAAGGCATGCCTTAACATTGTCCAGATCCAGTCTTTTCAACAACTGTATTTCATAATGCCTCTGAGTGAGGTAGAGTCCTGAGTTGTCTATGTGTGCTTCCATACCCAAGAAGTGAGTGATATATCCCAAATCCTTCAAGGGAAAGGGGGAATTCAGAGTCTGTATAAACTTCTGGATATATGACAGTGAGTTACCAGTGACAAGTATGTCATCCACAAACACTAGGGCATAAACCAAAATCTGATCTTTCTTAAAAATGAACAAAGAGCAGTCAGACTTGGACTGATAGAATCCCTAGTTCATCATTTGTGTTTTGAGAGCATCAAACCATGCCATGGTGCCTTCTTCAACCCATATAGTGCCTTCTTGAGTCTGCACACATAGTTAGACTTTGTTGTTACCACAAACCCTTCAAGTTATGGCATGTATACTATCTCATGTAGGGGTCCATTCAGAAAGGCATTGTTGATGTCCACATGTCTGATGTCCCAATTTAAGGTGACAACTATGGAAATGATAACTCTGATGGTTGATGACTTGGCAACAGGGCTAAATGTTTCAGTGAAATTTACACCATAGGACTGCAGAAAACCCTTTGCCACCAATCTTGCTTTGTATTTTAGCACAGAACCATCATGATTCAGGTTTAGTTTGAAGATCCACTTGTTTTCAACCAATTGTTGACTGGGATGTGGTGGAACAAGTTCCCAGGTGCCATTTCTCATCAATGTATTGTATTCATCTTCCATAGAACTCTTCCAATGAGGTACAACTAGAGCATCGACACTTTGACAAAGTTCAAGAGGTAGGATTCAGGAGTGGGGCAACAGATGGTGAGGGTTTTGGGTTTAAAGATCCCACTTTTGGATCTTTTTTTGCATGGAGTGTGTAGGTTTCGTTGGTTATGTACTATGTTGTGTGGTATTGGTGGTGGAAACAGAGGTTACATGCTCTTCATCTTCATGTCTAATATTATCACTATGAGTAGTTGATGGTGTTGATGTTGGTGAATTTGAGTGGGTGGGTGGTGGTGTTGATGTGAGTGGTGATGTGGATGTGGAAGGTGATGAATTCCCAATGTTGTGCCCCCCAAAAGAGGGAGAGTATGTATGAGAGAAACTACTGCCAGTAGATGGTTCTTGTGCTGGAGAGGCTGGAGGATCTATACTGTTGTTGTCTGTTGGTGATGTGTATGAGAAGGGAGAGGAAATAAGCTGTGTGTAGTAGGATCAGAGTGAATAGATCCGTGGGGACCTTGTGAGAAACCACTGGAGAAGGGAAAATGGGACTCATTAAAGGTGACATTTCTGGTGATGTATACTCTGCCAGAGGCAGATAGGCATAGGTGTCCTTTGTGATCAGGGGAGGTACCTAAGTAGACACACTGGGAGGAATGAAAATCAAACTTATGGGAGTTGTAGGATATAATGTGGGGATAACAAGCACAGCCAAACACTCTATGGATGGTGTACTTAGGTTTGGTATGATATAAGGTCTCATATGGTGATTTGAAGTGAAGGACCGAGGAGGGAAGGATGTTTATAAGTGTGGCAAAGATTTTAAAGGTATCCCAACAAAACCTATGGGGCATGAAGGCTTGTGCTAGAAGGGTTAGTCCAAGTTCAACAATGTGTCTGTGCTTCCTTTCACTCCTACCATTCAGTTCATGAAGATGGGGACAATGGTGCCTAAATGTGATACCAGATTCTTTGAGTAGTGGGACTAAGGATCTGTACTCTCCCCCTAGTCACTTTGCACACATTTGATTTTAGTGTTAAATTGGTTTTCAACCAAGGTTTTGAATTATTTAAAGATGGATATGGCATCAGATTTGTGCTTAAGTGGGTAAATCCAGGTGAATCTAGAGTTATCAACAATAAAGTGAATGTAATAGGTGTATCCAATGCTTGATTTTATAGGGGCACATCCCCCAGATGTCTGACTGTATTAATTCCAAAACATTTGATGCATGAGAGTTAGAGAGAGTATAAGGAAGGGCATGGCCTTTGCCAAATTGTCAGGCTTCACAGAATTTCATTTCATTAAAAACAGTGACATTACAACCTGATGAAATATGGTCTAAGTCCTTCTTAGTTGGATGACCTAGTCTTCTGTGCCAGACATGGGCATCAACTTTCTGACTACTGATACTAACTAAGGAGGTGGGACCAGATGGCTGAGATTTGGAGTGAGTGGAGCTCTTGGCAGAAGCACCAGGAAGCTTGTATAGAACATCACATAGCACCCCGACTAGAAGGGTCTTCCCTATATTCAGATCCTTGACAAAACAATGAGAGAAGTGATATTCAACATAAACAGGATTATCATGAGTAAGCTTAGAAATACTTAGTAATTTTTTAGTAATGTGAGGTACATGTAAGAGTGAGATTAGGGTAAGATCAGTGTGTGGTGTGTGGATAGTGCTACTACCAATGTGCGTTAATCTCACTTTCTCACTGTTGGCCCCGTGAAAAGGCTAACACAAGTTTAGAGGGAGGAGGGGGGTGAATAAACTTGTCCCTAAAAACTGAGATTTGAAACAAATTAAGTTCAGTTATAAACTTGTTTGAAGTTGAGCTGACTGAGCTGAGAATAAGTCTATCTGACGTTTGCTTGAACAGAGTCAATCGGAAGCGGATATAAATTTTAGCCTTTTTAAAACTGATCTTGTTGTATCTATGAAAAAGCTTGTGTGCAAAACTGAATTTTGGTGAATGTCAGTTTGTGTATTGTGTGTGTATATAACAATCAATTCTGATTCAATTTGCTTTGTATAAATTTAAATAAAATCAATCACAAATACTGAAATGAAAATAACAGTAAGTAAATGCCTAAAGTAAAATAAGGCAAGAATTATAGAGGTTCCATGTGGTGTAATCATGTCAGTCATCTCTTCCCATGTGATGCGGAGGAAAATTCCACTAGAACTCTTTGAGGTATCCGGTTACAAAAATTCCTAAATTGATAGTCCTTGACTAATCCTAGCTTCACTATCTAAACAATCAGAGAGCAGGTGAGATTGCCGCTCTCAGAATCGCTTGAACACACTTGGTCCTTGGAGGGTTATATGGCCCCTTCTCCAGCTATCACCACAAACACAGTCTACCTTGGCTGCTAAACAACAACAACTGTCATTGGCAAATCCTTGACCGGATTGCATCATAGTCTAAACCTTTGATAAAATCAAAGTTGAAATTTGAGAATCAAGTGAATGATTCTTTCTTGTGGTTCTTCAAAGTGTTGGATCTTGATTAAATCATTGTAGCTTGAACACTTGAAGATATATAGATTTGATCTTGTTGAGCACAAAATTGATAGCAATTCAGATGAACAGAACTTGATCTCAAAAAGCTTGCAAACTTGTAATCGATTCTTGGTGTTGTGTGTTTGATCCTTGATGTCAAGTCTCTATTTATAGTGTGAGTTCCAACATTCATCTTGTTTGAAATTTGAATCCTTTAGCTATCAAACGGTTGTATGTCAGATGCCAGTGACCGTTCTGACATGATAGTCCTTCATCCAATGATAATGCTTGATCTGCAACGTTTGAATTCTCTTTTAGCTTTTTGCATGTCTCTTAGCTCTAAAACTGAGTTTTTTATGAATGGTCAGTTTTAAGCTTCTGAAAACTAAGTGAATCAGTTTTTAGATTAGAGCGTTAACTGAGTTTTTACTATTCTTCAAAACATAGTACTCTATTTTCCATCTGATTTATATTGACTTAATCAGAGTACACCGTAATTCATAAATCATCTAAGATATCATTGTCCTTATGTATCTTCGGTCTTGATACAAGATCCATAAAGTCAGTTCAGGTCATCATAGTCTTGCCTGGATTCTAACCTTATAGTCTCGACTTTGGTCTTCATAAACTGAGTTTGAACCCTCAGTTCTTCATTCTTTAATAACTGATTTTGTGTCCCTCGGTTCTTCTACTACTGAGTTTGTTCCCTCAGCCTTCTGCTTTTAGATAAGCCAACTGAGTATGTGTCCCTCAGCGAACTTAACTTCTTCAATTCTGAGTGAACTTCAGTTCTTGGCTCTGAGTAGGATTTTCAGTTTTGTTGGAATTATCAGTTTCTCTGTTGTATAATCTCAGTTTCTAGATGGTTTCCAGTTCTCAGTTCTACGACTCTTTAACTATTACAGTGCTTGTCTGATTCAACCTATACATAGATCAGACTCTAATAAATCCTATACATATTATTTCTAGACATCTTTTAGCTCTTCACTATAACAGCTAGTTTCAGCACTTCATCAATAGGGTGTAAACAAACAAATAAACAAATAAGATGAATCATCATCAAAACTCAAATTTTATTTCTAACAATTTTCCCCTTTTTGATGATGCCAAAAACCCTCCTTAATGAAAAGCTTAAAGATAAAACTGTTGAAATAGTGTCCTAAACCCATTCGGGTTGGACCGGATCCAACCGGGTCAGATCATTTCTACTATTTCTTTATGTTTGTACATATATTAAATGGCTTTTCTGTTGTCATATATTTGTTCTTTTAAAGAACCAATTATGAATTGTTATATGAGAACGTCCTTAGTATTAAACTATGATAGAGAAACCATGATAGACGATAATGGTTGATGAGATCTCTAATCATTTTAATAAGTTTGATACTTAAATGTCTCTAGGCTTATGTACTATTAAACATGGCATTGATAGTACACACAAGCTAGCACGTATTAGATGTCTTTAATCTTTAAGGGCATGGATATATCTAGTCTATCGAAGTGTAGAGACACTTGGACTGTACGTGGACATATATTAGAGAATGCGTACATTAGACTGGCCCACTTACACTGGTAATTTTCACACTATGTGATGGTTGTGTAATTATCCTTAGGACCGTATTCTTCATGGCATCACGGTGTGAATTGTCATACTTTGACACTATTGAGGTTTCCCCTAGCCACGGGGTGATTATGCGGTAGTGATTAGGTGTGATACCGAAGCATACGGAGTATACATGTTTGGTCGTCCGGAAATCGCGTACCCTATCAATAGGGGTGAATATCCGAAAGGGCCTTCTTATAAGGAATGCCTTACTCTCGTGAATCTTTGCAAAGTGGAAGTAAATTAGTTACTTCGAGAAAGCATGATATCCACATTATAAGATACGGCCGTTGATGTTTGACACTCGACGAACGACCGTATGGATATTATTATAGCGATAGGATTTTATTTACACGGTAACCGTTTCACATGAAAGGTAGTAGTCATTGCATTTGACTCTTCTGATCATTGTGGGTCACGGTGTGTTGCTAGACGCTATTCCGTGATCGTTAGGTATGAAAGGCATTTTCATAATTTGCACTTTGTGCCTATGACCAACATATTCGGAAGCCTATCGGATGACACACATAAGAACATCTAGCCGGATTAAAATGAGGTTGTAGCGATAACCAAATAAAGAAAGTTTTATCTCGACTATAAAGTGTTATAGTGATAAATTAATATGGTAGTATTTATTTATTATGAATAAATTAAATACAAGATATTAATTATGTTGATTAATTAAATATATGTATAATCTATATGTATATCGTAATATATTTGTGCATATTGATACACATGTATTTTGTAAATTAATTAATCATGATATTATATTATCTAGTATTAATATAAGATATTAATATTTATATATGTATATACACGTGAGTGACATGCATATGATATGCATGTGCACATTTGTATTAAATATATATATAAATCGATTTATATGTGTAACATATATATGTGATATATACACATATGTAAATTGATTTATAATAATATAACAAAAGATAAAGATACATTAAATATAAGTTATTGTCAATATATATATTGGAAAAATATTTAATATAAGATATTGAATATTAATGAGATAATCTAGAATATCTATTTTCCTTATTTTATTGGAAAATGGTTTTCTTTCTCGTCTATCCATTGGGAAGCTCTTCCCAATCAAATTGGGTAGAAAAACTGGCGTCCCTTTTTCCTAAAAAGTCCCCCCATATTCCCCGATTTAGTCGGAGAATATGGGGGGTCTTTTTAAATGGGGAGTTGTGTCAACTCTTTTACAACACAATATTCTTGCAATATTTTAGTGAGATAAAAAGAGAGCTTCTAGAGAGAGAGTTTTGGGAGAGAGAAAAAGGCAGCCTAGCAGCTGACTTTTTCCGGTAGCAATCCAATGTGGATTCCGGCGAGTTGTTCGTGTAGATCAACGGTAGAGGCCGAACACTTGGGCGGCTTCGTGCAGAAACTACAACCGTAGACAAAGCGTCGATACAATTGGATCAACCAAAGTATTCTCTTGTCTACTTCTATTATGTTTGTTGCTTAAACAAAGTCGATCTTGGTTAAAAAGGAAATTAAATTTCGAATTCAGCTACGTTCCCGCGTAGATTTCCTGACAAAAACAATGAAAAACCAAAGTAAAACTGGAAACTGGATTTATCAATAGAATTCTCAAAAACTGAGATAAGTTACACAATGCTTGATTTATCAGTTATTTTGCTTGTTGTGTTACTAATATAAACTTCCTTTTCTTATCATGTAACTGATACTCATTTTCTAGTTTTGTATCTTCCTAGGTAAATGTTCTGTTGTAATCCACTAGGCTTGACAACTTCCATTATCTCCAAAGAGCTAACATGGGAAGATCGGTGTTGTCTCTGTAGTACTTTTCAAATTCATCAACATCTATCTCCATTTGTTCCTTCTTGTTCGTGTTGGCAAACATATCTTCCATGTTCCTCATCTTCTTGTGATTTGCCATCCTCTGAATGTGATATGCATCAGACAAGAAGTAAACAAGCGATTCTTCATAAGTCTTATGCATGTACTTTGCCTTGACATGATTATAATCCATGTAGAATTTGATCCTCAAATCCTGTGTAAGAGCATCTTTTTTGTCTCCGGGTTTGCTGTATTTAAGTATGAGTTGTTCATCACTGAGTTCTTCAATATTACTGACATATGGATCTGTTGCTGACTTCCCTTTCTTCAGTTCTCCCAATTCAGTTTCTAGCTTCAGCTTTTCTTCTTGTAGCTTCAGCAATTCTTCTTCTACTTCCCCCTTTTTGGCATCATACAACTGATTAATTAATAAATGAGTTGCCCTTTGATCATCTGCTATGCCTTTTTGAGAAGTTAGAACTTCGGAGAGCCGAGTCTCTAATCCGTAAATTATCTTTTTTAAGTGCCATTCAGCTTGAGTTTGAGCTTGTTTATCTTCCAAGGTTGTAATTTCAAGCTGTTCCTTTAACTTGAGAATTCCTGAAACTGGGTTTGAAGTTGTATGCTTGATAGTGTATAACTTGGAATGAACTGAGACATCAGTTTTCTTCCTGTAATCCAAGTAGACTGAAATTTTTGACAAAAGATTGTTGTAATCTGCTTTTTGATTGAGCATACTGTCCAGAGAATTTTGAACTCTGGTAAGTTCTTTAGGTGTCAACAACTCTATTGGATCAACTTCTTCTTTAGTTGACTGAGTTTGATTGTCCACAATCTTCAATCGTTGTTTATCGAGTTCTTCTTGTTTCGATTTATCGCTTGTCTCGTGAACGAATCGCCATCCTTCTCGATCCTGACCTTCAGTTTTATCTCCTTGAATATCAGCTTTCTCTTCTTGTTGTAAAACTGAACTCCGCTCTGGTATCTTCTCTGAGTCATCATCCTTGTCATCATCATTCTTCTTTAAAACATCCTTCGGTATAGATGATTCAGCTGACTTTTTCTCCTTTTGAGTTTCTTCAAGTCTCTTATAGCATCGTGTGAGGAATTCATCTATAGGAAATAATGCATATAAGTCTTGTACTTGAAGATTGTCTAAGAATAACCTTTCTTCATTCTTTAAGACATCCTTGATAGATTCCTGAGAATCTTCAGTCTTGAGCTTCATCTTCATTAGATTGATAAATATTTCAGTTCAAAGATACATTCTGGTTGCTAAGATTGTTGTTGCTGAAATTGTTGTTGCTCTTGTTCAGCATCCATAGCGGAAACTTGTTTCTTTGATATCTTTTGCTTTTCATGAGAAACATCTTCAGCAAACTGACTATCATCAGTTGTCAGTTGGTGTTCCCCCTCAGTTGGTACTATCTTGCTCGTTTCAGTTCCCTTAGCTGAAGTACCTAGGAACAAACATCTTCCAACTGACTTTTCCTTCTGTGAGTCAGCTTTTCACTTGACTCCTTTATGTTTGGCTATCTACTAAGAGATGGTCTTCTTCTTCTCTTCAGCTACAGAAGGCTCTTTCCTTGAACATACTACTGCTGCAATTTTCTCACTATCAGTAGTTTTTGATGCAGTAGCTTGTTCAGCCTCCTTTCCTTGACCGAGTCTCTCTGAGTAATGCTGAATTACTCTGCTACGTGATTTCTTCAACCAAAACCTCCCAACTTTTTGTCTTCCTTCAGCTTGGGTTTTGCTAACACATGCTATTTCAGCCAAGTGTTGCTTCTTCATCTGATTGAATACATATCCTACCCTGTTGAATTCAAATTCATCCTATATGATGTTCATTAGATGTATCCCATCTTCAGATAAGTTATCTAACCCTTTAAAATGTCCGATGATATGTTTGCTTATCCATCTGCTGAGTAAGGCAAATTCAGTTTTGAGACTGTTGAGATACGTATAAACTGCGGCTGGTTGATCTGTGGCTGAAATCTAGGTGAGAAACGCTTCACGCTTGAGCGGCAAACATGCTAGGTCAATAGATTTCACAAGTGGCTTATTGAAATCAAATAGCTGCCTTATTATCTCTTCATTGATAATAACCTTATCTCCACGAACATTTGTCACCAGCGAAGTTTGGTTCATCCAAAACCACATGTATGGATTCTTCATGCTTGAATGTTCTTTTGTTCAAAACTCTGAATGCTTTACTAACACTTGAATATCCTAAGATTATTCCTTTATCAGCTTTAGGTTGAAAAGTCTTGAGCTGATCCTTTCCATTATTGTGTATGTAGCATTTGCTTCCAAACGCATGAAAATATGAAACATTAGGTTTTCTTTCATTCCATATTTCATAAGGTGTCTTCTCCAACCTTTTGTTCATGAGGGCTCTGTTCTGAGTATAGCAAGTTGTATTTACTGCTTCAGCCCAATATCTTTCAGGTAACTTTGATTCACAAATCATGGTCCTTTCTGCTTTCTTGAGTGTCCCGTTTCTTCTTTCAGCTACTCCATTTTGCTGAGGTGTTGCTGTAGCTACAAGCTGATGTAACACTCTATTTTCTTCACAATATTCAATGATTATATTGTTGAGAAATTCAGTTCCTTTGTCGATCTTATCTTGACAATGTAAACACTTTTTTCGATTTTGAAGTTTCTTCATCAGTTCCAGTGAGTTTTTGCTTGGTCTCGCTCTTCTTTGTCAAGAAAATTACCTATGTATACCTTGAGTAATCATCAACCACTACCACTATATATTTCTTTCCACTAACACTGATAGGTATAATTGGTCCAAACAAATACATGTGTAGAAGTTCTAATACTCTTGTTATTGAATGCTTAGACTTGGTCTTGAAACTTGCTTTCCTTTTTGACATGCATCATACAAACTGTCCTTTTTGTATGAAATCTCTGGTAGTCCAATTACAAAACCTTTCTTGACCAGTAGATTGATGTCAGAAAAGTTGAGATGACTCGGTTTCTTGTGCCATAGCCAGCTGATTTCTGATTTGGTATGCACAAGCAAACAGGTCTCTAAAACTGCTGTTGACCAGTCCACAACGTACATGTTTTCTTTTCTTCTTTCAGCAAGAACTACTTGATAAGCTGTCTCACTTATGACAATATAGAATTCTTTGTCAAAAGTGACCCTGTATCCCATGTCACAAAATTGGCTTGTACTGAGTAGGTTGTAGTTGAGTCCTTCAACATATTATAAACATTCTTGATTATGAGTCCATTTTTCACTAACTTTCCGTAACCTCTTGTATATCCAGGTCTGTCTTTGCTTCCAAAGTTGAATTTTGGTCCATCTTTGGCAACAAAATCAATCAGACAATATTTGCTCCTTGTCATGTGTCTTGAGCAACTACTGTCAAAGTACCATATTTCCTGCAAAACAAATTAATGAGCTTTAGGTACCCAACTTTGTTTGGGTCCACAAGAGTCAGTTGTGAGTACAATATTTGGGATATTTCCATAGGGTCTCCTTTGAAAATTGTTGCACTTGTTATCAAATATATAAGCTACATTCCTACAAAATATGTTTCTGGATTGTACCTCATTTATATGCTCTCTTAGATCTTTTGGTCTAAACTGACTTCCATATTGCTTTCTATTATTGAAATCTGAATAGTTACCATCATTCTGCTATTTGTGATTAACAAATTGCATCGAGGTCTATTCTCGACTTCGTGGTTGAGGATTCTGATGAGATCTCATATGAGTTCTCTGATGAGTCCTTGACTGAGACTTGTGATAAGTCTTGGGTTTTGAATGATTGTTCTGTTCAGTTTTAGCAATAGGTTCAGAGAAGTTCCAATCATCATTAGAAGGAAATAATCTGCCTTTCCCCTGAATTTGTGAATCTTTGAATGATTAACATTCTTGGATTTACTTTGATTGAAATTTTTCTGGTTCTTCACTTGTGTAGACCTGACATTCGATCTATCATCTCTGTTTCTTTGAGGTACAGCTGCTTTACCTTTGTTATTATGTGCAGCTGACTTCTTAGGAACCTGATGCTGAAACTGGGTTGACTTATTTGAGCTGATTTTACTGGTTCGGCATGCTTCTTAGTTTGAGGAATTTGTTCAGCTACAAATTTAATGCCAGTTCTGACATTAGATTCTCCAGCTTTACTAGTTCTTTTCTTTGAAGTTTGCTGAGTATCAAACCTAAGTCAGTTCTGTCACCGTAGGGCTTTCCAAATTTGAATCCAGTTGCAGAACTTGACAGAGCTAAAGATTCAGCTGTTGCTACTGACGTAGTAGGCTGAAGCTGATTCTTTGCTTGATCAGTTCTTGTCGGTTTCAAATTATTCAACTCAGTTTTTAATCTTTCGACTTCCAAAATTAGAGATTCTTTTTCAACTTTGATTGATTCATAACCAGCTTGTATTGTTACTAGCCGATTCATCAATTCAACTAGATTTTCTTCTAATTCAAGATTTTGAGGATTAAAACCAGCTGTGAAGAACAAGCATTTTGTATGGAAATCTGTGCTGAAGTATACTTAGAATTGGATTCACATACCTCATTTGAATCTTCCATGTGAGCCATTAAAGCTGTGTCATTTGAGAGTCTTTCCGTGCCAGCTTCATAGTCTGACTCATCACCAGCTAATAATGATCTTCTTCCGGTTCTTCTTTGCTGAGTTCTCTTATTTGCCATTTCTGGACATTCAGCCTTGTAATGTCCAGGCTTTTTGTAGTTGAAACACAAATACTCATCATCTTTCTCTCTTTCAGGAGTTTTCTGAAGGTATTTTTGAGTAACTGGCTGGCCATTCTTCATTCTTCTAATTCTATTCATCATGAGTGCCATTTGTTCTTCCATTTCATCTAGTTGTTGAAGATTGCTAGCTGAGGTTTCTACATTATCACTAGCTGCTGCAAGAGCTAAAGTCTTTGGCTCATCAAGTGCTTTAATTGCAGTTGAGATAACTGTAAAATATTCACTGAATTCATATGCTTTCAAGTCTGAGAAGATTTTGGAAGTGTCTTCTTCATCAAGCCTTCTTGATTCTTCCATAGCTGTCACCTTCATTTTCCAACATGAGGGTAAAGCTTTCAAAATTCCGGTGTTGACTTTCTTCTTGGTGTATTCTATCTTGAGAAGTGACAGTTCATCCATGATTGCACCTTGAATCTTGTCTTTATTTGTTCAATGGTTTCTCCAGGTTTCATCTTAAAGTCATGAAACTTTTGTTTGGCGGCCCGAGATCTTTTTTCTCCTTGATAGAGCAGTTCCTTCACAAACCAAATTGTAGTTTTTCCCACATGTCATTGGCGGTTGTACATTCTTTGACTTTTAGGTACATGTTTCTATCCAAGGTTCTGAGAATTATGTCCATAGCAACATTGTTCAGATTGTTCCGTCTCCTATCATCATTAGTCCATTCACTTTTATGCTTGGGAACTCTAACTTGAGCACCACCATCAACTGTCTGAATGTGAGGGATTTGAATTGGTCCATCAGTAAGTACATCCATCATTTCATCATGTGTGACAACAAGAAAAGCCTGCAAATGACGTCTATATACATCAAAACGGTCCATGTTGCACATGAGCATCTGTCTAGCTTATTGATTGTCATCCATGATGCAAGATTATGAAAACTGTGTTATGAAATGACTGGAAACTGAAAGGCTATGCTTTCTCAGAAGAACAACTAAATGGTATTGTCAGAACTAAATAACTGAATAGTTATTTGAGCTGACAAATTGGAACAGAAAACTCTGCTCCATTACCAATTGTTAGTCCCGTGAAAAGGCTGACACAAGTTTAGAGGGGGTGAATAAATTTGTCCCTAAAAACTGAGATGTGAAACAAATTAAGTTTAGTTATAAACTTGTGTGGAGTTGAGCTGCCTGAGCTGAGAATAAGTCTATCTGACTTGTGCTTGAACTGAGTCAACCGGTAGCGGATATAAATTTTAGCCTTTTTAAAACTGATCATGTTGTATCTATGAAAAATCTTGTGTGCAAAACTGAATTCTGGTGAATGTCACTTTGTGTATTGTGTGTGTATATAACAATCAATTCCGATTCAGTGTGCTCTGTATAAATTTAAATAGAATCAATCACAAATACTGAAATGTAAATTACAGTAAGTAAATGCGTAAAGTAAAATAAGGCAAGAATTATAGAGGTTCCAGGTGGTGTAATCCTGTCAGTCCTCTGTTCCCATGTGATGTGGAGGAAAATTCCACTAGAACTCTTTGAGGTATCCGGTTACAAAAAGTCCTAAACTGATAGTCCTTGACTAATCCTAGCTTCACTATCTAAATAACTGTAGAACAGGTGAGATTGCTGCTCTGCAACTGCTTGAACACACTGGTCCTTGAAGGGTTGTATGGCCCCTTCTCCAGCTACCACCACAAACACAGTCTACTATGACTGCTAAACAACAACAACTGTCCTTGGCAAATCCTTGACCGGATCGCTTCACATTCTAAACCTTTGATAAAATCAAAGTTGGGATGAGAATCAAGTGAATGATTCTTGCTTGTGGTTCTTCAAAGTGTTGGATCTTGATTAAATCTTTGTATCTTGAACACTTGAAGAAATCTAGATATGATCTTGTTGAGCACAAAATTGATAGCAATTCAGATGAACAGAACTTGATCTCAAAATGCTTGCAAACTTGTAATCGATTCTTGGTGTTGTGTGTTTGATCCTTGATGTCAAGTTCTCTATTTATAGTGTGAGGTCCAACGTTCATCTTCTTTGAAATTTGAATCCTTTAGCTATCAAACAGTTGTATGTCAGATGTCAGTGACCGTTCTGACATAACAGTCCTTCATCAAATGAGAATGCTTGATCTGCAACGTTCGAATTCTCTTTCAGATTTTTGCATGTCTCTTAGATCTAAAACTGAGTTGTTTATTGAAGAGAGTTTAAGAATGTGATACACACAAGAGTAAACTTCAACTTAGTTTATTCATTGAGTAAAAAGATGTATAAATAGATACAATTGAGATGGAGAGACTAGCTAGCTAGCTTGGGCGGCCACTTGAGTATGTAGATGTGGGCGGCAAGCATGCAAAAAGTAAAAAGTAAAAGTTATGTCTATGACATAAAGTAAACTAGAGTTTGACATATTAATTGTTTATATGACTCACAATTAATATGTCTTTTACAATTAATTTTACAATTAAATAAGGTGTACAAAATATTATGCACGAAATCCTGAGGCTCAGCAATATGCTGAGCACCCTGCTGAAGCCTCAGCAGACTGAGTCTGCTGAGTAATATTTCCACACCCCCTCAACCGGGTTTGTATATGTTGATGCAGCCAAGTTTGCTACTTAGTCTCTTTGAACATAAGAGGTGGAATAGCCTTGGTAAGAATATCGATTCGACCGATCTGTGAGGAACATCTTTGGAGTTGAATAATCTTGGCATCAATCTTCCTTCGAGAAAGTGTCATCAATGTCCACATGCTTGGTTTTATCATGATGGTGGATCTTCCGCCATGCATAAGGCTGAATTATTGTCACAACAGAGTGTGATAGGTTGTCGTCTGGTTCTTGAAGAAGTTCGCCAAGCACTTTTTAGCCGAGAGCTTCACAAATGCCAAGTACAAGTGCCCTTAGTTCGGCAAGACCTTCGCTCGCTTGACACAAGATGGGTTGTTTCTTGCTCCTCCAAGTAACCTGTGTTCCCCATATATATGAGCAATAGCTGTGGTAGACCTCTCTGTCAATGTGACATCCGCCCAATCAAGATCATCAGATAGACCTTGATTGATCTATCAAGAGACTTGGTGAAGAGCAGGCCTTGGCCAGAGTGGATTTTAAATACCTCATTATCTTGTTCTTTGCATCCCAATGTTGCTCAAGAGGGCAATGCATGAATTAGTGACAGATCGACCCCATATGCAATATCAGGTCTTGTGTGAGAAAGGTATATGAGTTTGCCTACAAGCCTTTGATATTGTTCTTTCCTCGACGAAAGAATGTCACCATGCAGAGAGGTATGACTGGGTCACGGAGATCTGAAGAGAGTTTGCATCCCAAAGATGCCGATTTCCTTGATGAGGTCCAGGACATACTTCCTTTGGGAGACCCCGAAATGCCATTGGTGGTTCTAGCTACTTCCATACCAAGAAAGTACTTGAGGTAGCCCGGATCTTTAACTTGGAACACCTTTGCGGTAGAGTCTTCAAGTTACGGATCTCGGTAGAGTCATCTCCGATAAGGATGATATCATCCACATATACAATTAGAATGGACCTCCTCCGGTTGGTTGTCTTGACAAACATGGTGTGATCGAGTTGCATTGATGATATCCAGCAGCCTTTAACCACAGTAGTGAGTTTGCCAAACCATGCCCTTGGTGATTGCTTGAGGCCATATAGAGATTTCCTCGGTTGCACACCTTGCCTTGAGTATTAGGATTGATAAAACCAGAAGTGCAGGTCATATAAACCTCCTCAGTGAGGTCCCCATTTAGAAAGGCATTTTGATGTCCAATTGGTGAAGAGGCCATCAAGTTGGACAACTAGGGAAATCGACTCCACTGGCGGTGTTGAGCTTTGCTCTTGGTGCAAAAGTTTCCTTATAGTCAATGCCATAAGTTTGAGTGAATCCCTTGCTACCAATCGGCTTTATACTTGTCAATTTTACCATCAAGATTGTATTTGATAGTGAATAACCATCTGCAGACTAATTGTTTTCTTGCCTTTGGGAAGAGTTGTGAGGTCCCAAGTGTGATTATCCAAGAGAAGCGATCATCTCTGTTTTAACAATGACCTTCCACTTATCATTTTGAAGGGCCTCACGAATATTTCTAGGATAGAGTGAGAGTCCAGTCTGTGTAAACATGGCAAAGACAGAGACAACCGATCATAAGATAAATAAGTATGAATAGAATGATCGGTGCATGATCTTTTCCCTTTCCTTAGAGCAATAGTGCATCATCTACTTGATGAGCTCTTTGAGAGTCGATGGCGGGGTCCAGCGGACTGCGGTTCGATAGGTTCTTTGAGGTTCGGTTCAAAGAGGCTCGGGTCGGCAGACTACTGGGGTCGGCCGGACTGCAGGTCGCCAGATTGCGAGGGTCGAGAATGTGAGTATCTGCAGGATGTTGAAGATTATGAGTCTCTTTGAGGTTAATGGTTTCTTGAGGGAACGGACTTAGTTCAATCTCAATCAGTTTCCATCAAGTGGTGGCTCAGTGAGGTTTCTTTGTAATATGGAGTCCTTTCAAAGAATTTCACATCCATAGAATTGTAAAATTTCTTTCAGTAGAGAGAGTAACACTTGTAACCTTTCTGCCCCTGTGCATATCCAAGGAAAATGCACTTATGAGCTTTAGGATCAAGTTTTATACGTGTTGAGCATGGATATAAACAAACACAGTACAACCAAAGATCTTTGGAGGCAATTGGGTAATAAGATGAGAGCAGAGTGTGTGGTCGAGGAAGGGTTTGGAGAGGAGTTTTGAAACCTAACACTCTGCTTTGGGAAGTCTGTTGATTAAATATGTAGTGATCAATATAGCTTCACCACACATGTATTTAGGAACATGTGTAGTGAACATGATTGATCTGGCCATTTCAATGAGATGCCTGTTCTTTCTTTCAAAGAACCCCATTCTTTGAGGTGTTTCCACACAACTCTTGATATGAACAATTCCTCTGTTTGTCAAGAAGTTCACGAGGTTAGACTCATAGTATTCGAGCATTATCGAGTCTTTAAGATCTTGATCTTAGTATCAAATTGGGTGGAGACCATGTGATAAAATTCTTGGAAGATAGGTCCAACTTGATTTGTCTTTCATTAAGAACGACCAAGTGTTTTCGGTATGATCATCAATGAAGGTTACAAACCACCTTTTTCTGTTATACTTTTCACTCTTGAGGTCCCCATACATCACTTTGTGAATTAGGGTGAAAGGGAAGAGGGCAAGTGAGGTAACTTAGCATACACAGATTTGGTGAGTTTAGCAAATTGACAAATATCACATTGAAGATCATTAAGATTACATCCTTTAAACAATTCAGGATTAAAGACTTTAAATAACCAAAACTTGGATGTCCTAGTCTATAATGCCATAACATGATATTGTCTAGGTTTTGAGTGCAGTGTCTGAGGCGAGACTCTGTCTTCGATCTTACATCTTGGCGAGGTTGATCACAAGCTTGATCTGGCGAGTGGTTTAGCTTGCCCAATCACTTCACGAGAAGAAAGATCTGGAATGTACACCGATTCTTATTAAAAACAACGGTCCAATTCAGATCTTTAGTGAGTTTCTTGTGAGATATAAGGTTCTGATCTAACTTTGGAACAAAGCAGGACATCTCAGTAGATATATCGATTAGTAAGTTTAACCTTCCCAACACCTTTTGCATAAGAAAGCAGAACCATCGCCAGTCTTAATTGCAGTGAATTTGGTTGCATGGCATATATTGGGTAATAAGGTTTTATTACGGTCATATGGGAAGAAGCCCCAGAATCAACAATCCAGTCTCATTACTAAGAGGTGAGTAAAATATACTGTTTTAGCATGAGTGGCCATTTCAAGAGGGAGCTACCTTCACGATCTTTGAGCAATAAAGGCTCTAAAGGCGACAAAGCGAGCATTCGACCATTGTCATTTTCCTCTTCAACGATAAGTTTGCCTTGACTTTCCCTTGTTGGTTTTGAGGTTTTAGAGGGGTTAGGTTTGCCATGTAGCTTCCAACAATTGTCCTTGGTGTGATTTGTGCGTTTGCGGTGATCGTGAACGACTTTCGGCTTTCTCAGTAGGCTTCCTGTAAGTCTCATTAACCTTCAGCAGGGCAGTACCTTCAGTAGGGTTGTCAGCAGGGGGGTTCAGCAGCATCACTTTCCTCCTGCTTTCCTCATGTTTGACCTCAGCAAACATGGATTTGAGATTTGGAAGAGGTTTAGTAGCAAGAATTCTACCTCGACATCATCAAAAGTAGGATTCGATCCGAGTAAGGAATTTGAATACTCTCTTTTCTCGATAATGTCTTTAAAGAGTGCGACATCTTTAACATCATTCCAGGGTGAGTTTCCAACATATCTAGGTGTTGCCATGCCTTAGATAGTTGATTAAAGTATTGAGATTCTGAGACATATCCCCTTGTATGCGCAATTTTGAATCTGAGCTTGAGTTCATAGACTTGGATGTATTGTCCTTTTTGAGTAAAGGTCTACGGCATTGTCCTGCATTTCCTTAGCAGTGTCATACATCATAAAGTTCTCACTGATCTCTTTTGTCATAGACCTCGTGAGGATGGTCATGACTTGGTTATTTTCTGTATCCCATGCTTCAAACTTGGGGTCAGTTTCAGCAGGGGCAGGTTTGGAACCAGACAGATATCCCATCTTGCCCTGGCCGGAGATATACATTTTCATGGACCTTGACCATAGCAAGTAATTGTTACCATCAAGTTTATGATTTGTAAAAGAAGAGTGTTCGATTATCCCGATCACGAGGCATTGTGAGTTCATGAAGAAGATGAAACTTCAGATAATGTTGACATTTTTCTGAAAAAGAACTGAGTTTTGCAGCGGATTTTTAGAACTCAGTAAGGCTCTCTGCTACCATGAAGAGAGTTTAAGAATGTGATACACACAAGAGTAAACTTCAACTTAGTTTATTCATTGAGTAAAAAGATGTATAAATAGATACAATTGAGATGGAGAGACTAGCTAGCTAGCTTGGGCGGCCACTTGAGTATGTAGATGTGGGCGGCAAGCATGCAAAAAGTAAAAAGTAAAAGTTATGTCTATGACATAAAGTAAACTAGAGTTTGACATATTAATTGTTTATATGACTCACAATTAATATGTCTTTTACAATTAATTTTACAATTAAATAAGGTGTACAAAATATTATGCACGAAATCCTGAGGCTCAGCAATCTGTGAGCACCTGTTGAAGCCTCGTGATGAGTCTATTTGAGTAATATTTCCACATTTATGAATGGTCAATTTTAAGCTTCTGAAAACCGAGTGAGTCAGTATTTAGTTTAGAGCGTTAACTGAGTTTTTACTCTTCTTCAAAACTTAGTATTCTATTCTCTATCTGACTTATATTGACTTAATCAGAGTACACTGTAATTCATAAATCATCTAAGACATCACTGTTCTTATGTATCTTAGGTCTTGATACAAGATCCATAAAGTCAGTTCAGGTCATCACAGTCTTTGCCTGAATTCTAACCTTATAGTCTCAGCTTTGGTCTTCATAAACTGGGTTTGAACCCTCAAGTATTCATTCTTTAATAACTGAGTTTGTGTCCTCGGTTTTCTACACTCTGAGTTTGATCCCTCAGCCTTCTACTTCTAAATAAGCCAACTGAGTATGTGTCCCTCAGCGAACTTACCTTCTTCAGTTCTGAGTGAACTTCAGTTCTTGGCTCTGAGTAACATTTTTAGTTTTGTTGTGAATTATCAGTTTATTTGATGTATAATCTCAGTTTTCTAAATGGTTTCCAGTTCTCAGTTATACGACTCTCTAACTATTACATTGCTTGTCTGATTCAACCTATACATAGATCAGACTCTAATAAATCCTATACATATTATTTCTAGACATCTTTTAGCTCTTCACTATAACAGCTAGTTTTAGCACTTCATCAATGGGGTGTAAACAAACAAATAAACAAATAAGATGAATCATTATCAAAACTCAAATTTTATTTCTAACACTCACCACTACCAATTGTCAAAGTATCAGTGCCAGCATAATTGGAACTCAAGTGAAGGTTGTTGAGGTCTGAGGTAACATGTTTGGATGCCCCTTTGTCCATATACCATGCTTGATGATCTCCCATGGGTGTGGGGTGGCCAAGTAAGGAATACTTACTTAGGATTGTGGTGTTGTCCCTGAGTCTGATTCCCTTGAGCATTGCCTTGAGTATTGTTGCTGCTATAGTCCTCCTCATATATATGCCAACAAATGAGAGTTGTGTGCCCAATCTTGCCACAGACTTGACACTAAACTCCAGGATTTGGACTTCTACCACCACTGTTAGAGCCTCTACCACCCCTTCCTCATGACCTACCAGCTCTGGATTGACCTCTTCCTCAAGATTAAGTGTAATTCCCTTGATTTTGAGACCTATTTTATGATCTATGATTAGGCTTGGCAGCAAGATTGGCTGAAGGTGAGGAATCAAGGATTTGCACAGGATGAAAGCATGCCACCAATCTTTCATGGGTAACAAGTTGGGACTGGGCCTCCTGCCAAGTTAAGGACCCAACCCTAGCTATGATGTTTACTATTACAACTTCATAATCCTTTTCCAGTCCTCCTATAGTAGAAAAGATGAGTTCAGATTTTGACACGTGGTACCCTGTAGCTGCAAGATTATCAGCATGAGATTTCATAAGGGCAAGGTAATCAGCCATACTCTTGCTTCCCTTGGTGGTTTTGGTGAGGGCGTCCTTAAACTCAAGCATACGGACCTCGGAAAGATTATTGAACAGATCTTCAAGGGTTTTCTAGACTTAAGGAGTGTCACAACCCATAACTTCCAAGAGTGCTTGTTCGGTCATTGAGCCTAGAAGCCATCCCATGAGTAGTTGATCAATTCTATTCCATTCTGCAAATGCAGGATTTGGAATACTGCTAGTGAGACTCCGGGACCTGGATAAGTCAGGAATTCTGAGGGTTTATCTAAATTACCAAACCGATGCTCTTCTAGGTTATGACCTCGAACCACCGGAAGAATTGTATAGCGCCATAGCAAGTAATTAGTGCGGTCCAATTTGACAGTGGTGACAGGGGTGAGGTGACCGGAAAAAGGTGTTTGAGAAAAAGGTGATGGTGGTGCGAACTTGGGTGGTGCTATTACATTAGATCCTGGAGGGAAGGATGAGATTACCAGATAGTTGAAGATTGGATGTCGGAAAATTGAAGTTGCTGGATCAGGCACCGAAATCTGTAGGTATGGTGAGCTGAAATGAGCCGGAGTTTGCTGAATTCTGGTGGTGGAAACTCTAGGCGAGGTTGGGATGGTTGTTCCAAGTTGAACACTAAACGGTGGTACTTCCGTGGATGGCAGAGCAGAGGTCTGCTCCATCCTAGCTCTGATACCAACTTCAATAATCATATAGGAGAGAAAATGTAACTTTGTGTATTAATTCATTATCATGCTTACACCATTACTTCATTAGGATATTAATACTACCACTCTTAACAACATATTCAACAAACTAATATTCCTTCTACACATGGTATAACAACCACATGACACTTGGCATACAACAAGTGTCCTAGTCATCACTATTATCCCTAATAGGAAAAGCTCCGGGAAGAAGGAGAAAGAATGGGAGCCGACGGAGGCCAGGTTCGCAATCTGGTGAGCGGAACATGAGTGGAACGGACGAACCACGGTTTGGTGAGAGCCAATAAAGCAACCGCGGGTTCGTCATCGCAAACCGGCGAACAGAGGCAGCCTACTACGGTTCAACAAGCCGGATTCACTAATTTGACTCCGGCACAAAGGTAGAGTATACTCGATCTATTAAAACGAGTCAGGCATGAAGATTGGTTAACAGGCGAGTTTTCATGGATAGTTGATACCGGATCGACCCATCATGTGACTGACATGTTAAGTGCATTGGTGAATGTACGGGTGATTTAAAAATTCCCGGCGTGTCTACCAGATGGACGTACCTCGCATGCAACACATCAGGGTAGTGTTATATTGCCAGGAGAATTGAAACTTAAGAATGTTTTATATGTGCCGAATTTGGCTTGTAATTTATTATTTGTGACACAGCTATTGGAAAAACATAATTGCCAGGTTCAACTCACTTCAACATTGTGTGTTGTGCAGGATTGATCGACGAGGAGACTGATTGGAGTGGGTGAACGTGAAGATGGACTTTTCTTATTTCGGGGGTTCCACATGTAAGGGTTATGGCGATTGATGGGAGAAATTCCATGGAACTATGGCACAAGAGGTTGGGACACCCACCGGAAAGAGTACTTAAACAACTTCCTATTGTGGGTAAGTCTAGTCAATTGAATAAAGACGGTTGTGATATTTGTTTTCGAGCTAAGCAACCTAGGGAAAGTTTCCCAAATAGTGATAGTAGAGCTAGTAAGATTTCTAAACTTGTTCATTGTGACTTGTTGGGACCGTATGAAACACAGTCTACATGTAGGGCATCTTATTTTTTGACGATTGTTGATGACTTCTCTAGATCTATGTGGGTCTATTTACTTTATAATAAATTGGATGTTGAGACCGTGTTTCTGGATTTTATGGCGTTGATTGATCGGCAGTTTAATGTGAAAATTCTACGTGTTCGGAGTGATAATGGGACCGAGTTTAAATGTTTGCTCCCACACTTTTAAAAGGAAGGAATTATATTTGGGGGGCGTGTTGAAACCCAATTATATTGTGCAAGTGATGGGAAAGATTTCCCACACTTGAGGGAGGTGTTGGGAGAGATTGCCCACACTCCTAATGTATAAGGAAATATAGTAGCACATTTACTAAATCCAATTGGTTTTAGTAGAATAGTAAGCGCTTGATTCGAACCCTGGTGTGAACATTATTTTCCCCATTTATATTGTGCAAGTGTAGGGAGAGTTTGCTCACACTTGACCGGAGTATTGAAATGTTTAAAAATTGTGCAAGTGTCGGAGAGATTGCCAACACTTGAGGGGACTTGTTAAACTGTATAACATGTTAATTGTATTATGGGGGCGTGTTAAACTGTATAACATGTTAATTATATGCCTCCCCATCAGCTTAAGCTTTTGGGAGAGATGGTAGTTCAACACTTCTGAAACACAACGAACTTCATGATTTTACTCCTTGCTTGCTCTCTATGATCATAATCCAACTCGTTTTTAACCTGTGTTTCTTCTTATTACAAATGAAGAAGTGAGCCCGTGCACAAGCTTAGTAAAGAAAAAGTAGATCAAAAGAGAGATTCATGTATGTAGGAAGCCGGGAGACATAACATGAATCTACTTCATTCACTTTCACAATCTGTTTAAAAGCATAACTTGAAGAATACGCAAAACACCTTCAAAAGCATCTTCTGAAACATAAGGAACTTAATTTAGAACTCAACTTGACATATAAGGGTAAACCATTTGGAAACCAATTTTAAACAAGGCGTAGAATACATGCATATTAATTACGTTCAATTAATCTTACACGTATTTGTTAGTTTCTTTTGTTACTTAGTTACTATGTCTAAATGTTGATCAAACTTACACAAGCAATTTACTAACCCATACTTGACTTGCCTACTAAACGTAACATATTCTTGTCCCATTCTCTATTTCTTACTTAGAATATATAATGGGACTTAAAATCCATTGTCTTGATTGTCATATTCCCAAAGGGTTTTATGGGACTCAAAACCCATAGGACTTAGCATATCTTACTGACTTACAGTAAGACTTAAAACACACAGAACATAGCATAAGGGCTTGGTGCAACACAACTAATATGACTAACTGTACCACCAATCCTCGGACTTAAAACCCACTAGATTTAAAACCGTCGTCTTGAGAACATCATTGTAAGCACAGTTATCCATAGCTCCGACACAGGACTTAAAATCCATAATACAACGTATTTATTTATAGTATTAATTGTAATGTTTTTCTCCAAGTAATTCAATAATTAACCTAAATCCTAACATTCGGTAATTTAATAATTTGTGATTGATGAAAATACTGATGACATGGTGGACCACCGTAAAATAATGGGAAAACAAAAGGAAAAATCTTGTTAACCAACGCGTGCTCAAATGAAGTGAAGCTTGCTTTTTCGAATTCCACCAAAAAAACCAACTAACTACTTGAAACTATTACAGATCTACAATACATTGTCGAACCATGCCACTGGAATTCGATGTTAGAAGAGGCAGTGGGACGAATGGTAGTCTACTACTACATGGCAGCATAAAGTCCAGACAAAAGTGATTCAAATACAATACAATTTTTTTGACAGAATATATGAATCCTAGTATTTCTCTTTATTTTCTGTTTCTGATTTAATGTTTTCTCCAATTTTCATGTTTTAATCCCAGCACATGGATCAATTATTGACTGCTAACAAACCGACGCCAAAACCAATGTTGTTCCCAAACTTGATACATAGAATCCAAAGGTATTCCCTTAGTCTCTGGCATGAAAATTGCAATAACGGGTGATGGTTTGGTGTATTTTTAGACTGAACTCGAAGGTTATTTTCCTTGAGTTGCCTACGTATCCAATAAATATATTGGAATCAAGTCTTTCGTAATTTCTTAGATTTTGTTTATATATGGAACGATTTATCCCTTTCCTTGTTCTACAAGGAATCATATTATTATTCCCGAATGATAAATACACGCCAATCCCCATATTTTAGGGATAATTATGGATATATTTAAATGCTAGGATCAAAGTTTTTATGACTAAAGATTCTTTCCTTAATTATCTTTGGCTATTCAGCACGTGGGCTAATAGCCGGAGGTGCTCTGTACGTCCTGCGTCGAGCCCCCGGGGTCACTACGGCCGAACTGGAGCAGCTCCTCTTTACCAGACCTTGGCCGACCTGTGGTGGCTGGTAGAGGAGTTCCTGTCGATCTCCCACCTGGGGTCAGAGACCTACCCTTGAGGATGTCTCTATGGCTCCTGGCCTTTAATGCCTATTTTTAGAAGCTATTCATTTATTATATGCTTGTCAAAGGATGACATATGGCGTAGCTCGGGTCGGCCACCATCAGAAGCCCCCCAGATCTGACCATGCTCCTAGCTGGCCAGATCTGTGCCAATCCTGTTCAGCCGAAATTATGCGACCTCGCCTTTTGAATTCTCTAGCTGCCAAGTGGAAGCCTATTAACTCATGAGTTATTATTTTCCGGGATTCATGGTATCTTTTACCTCTTTCTCATAACTGACGTCATTATCATCATCTAGGGTGATATAAACCCTGTCTCATCGTCAGTCTTTCCCCCTTCCTTTTCTTATCACTATTAAACCAGAGATTCGTGCTTTCCACCAAGACTCTTGCATTTTATCAAGTAAACTTCTTCTATTCTTGTTTTTCTCCATCTTTTTTCATTTTTCCTTCTTGTTGATGAGGGTTGGACATGTTACTAGTAGTTCCATCGAGAGAGAGTTTGGGTCCCAATCCGATTCTGATGGAGAGATTTCTCATTCTAGGATTCACTCAGAAACCTTAGTTCCCGTTCCTGCTATAAATCGTAGGGGGTTTGAACATTTGATTATTGATCCCCATCTTACCAATCAACCCCGACCTCCTCTCCTACACAGGCCTTCCCCCTTCTTCCAGCTCCTAAAATGGGAAATGGCTACCTAGGCAGCAGTGGGCAGTCATGGAGTGGACTCTTCTTTATCCCAGGACGAACTTGTCTAGATCTGTAATAGGTATGGGGTCGACCTGGACCGATATTCACCTCGTCTTCCTGGTACCTCCCACCGGTATGCTTATCAGCCCCAGGAGAGGAACTGCACTGTGTATAAGGAACAATTTGAGCATGGCCTTAGGGTACCCTTACGCCCGGCCTTTCTGGCTATTATTAGACATTACCAGTTGGGATCTTCCCAGATTGCTCCTAATGGGTTTAAGACGATCATAGGGTTTGCCATCTAGTGTAGGTGCATAGACACAGAGTTTTTTGTGGAGCTGTTTCAGACCTTCTATCAACACAATAAGGTTACAACCCACAGTGGGTGGTATTATTTCCCCCGCCGTACAGACCACCGGCGGGACATCCCCATTCCTTCACCGCGGAAATCTTCTATCCATAAGTGGAAATCCCATTTTTTCTTTATCCGTCGTGAGGGGCACCCAGAGTTAGGTAGGTGGAACTATAACTCCCTTACTGTGGATGTGTGCCCTACTGGGTTGGAGCCCAGTTGTTGGAAGACATTGCCAACTGTGGCGTTGTTCTGGACCATAAGGAATGGTTTTTTAAGCTGATTGAGGTAGCTCATCTGGCTGATTGAGGTAGCTCATCTGGCTGATTCGGGGCCTGATCCCTACCGGAGGCTCAATCTGGAGGAGTACGACAATTGTAGGGCCCCATCTTCTTGTCTTATTTTTCATGCATAACTGATAGATTTTTCCTTGCTCATACTAACCTTGTATTTTCTTGCTTTTTCAATGGCTGGCTTTGCTGAAATTTTTAAGGAGGCCACTGAAGAGGAGGTTGTGGCCGAGCACAACGAAGAAGTCTTGAACCCAGACGTAACTGGGGCTGCTGGCACCTCGGAGGTTCCACATGTGAACCTTGAGGCAATCACTGAGGGCCTTCAATCCTTTGAGGATCTTCAAAGGGACGAGTAGAATGTCCCTACTCATCATACAGGGTAGAAGGGCGAGGAGTGCATGGTAGTTACGGGACGGCTCTCTGAGTCGACTGCAGAAGAGGCGAGATTCAATTGTGCTCCCGATCCGGGAGAAAGAGGAGCAGAGTCCGATCGAGGTGATCGGGATGATTTTGACATAGAGGAAGGTTCTACCACATATTATACTGGTATATCTTGTATGCCGGATAAGGATTTAGCTACACGGGCGGTAAGTTCTTTCTTGACTTTACATTTCACCTATGTTTTTATTCATCTTTATCTTGCAACCTTAGTAACCTCTGGAATGCTCTCTTAGGTCATCATAATTGGGAAAGATGTGTTGCAAATGTTTGATAACCTATCTTCCCAAAAGGGGTCTCTAGAACGACGAGTTGTTATGCTCTCAACCAGCCATCAAAAATACAAGGACGTCTTGGCGTCAAGGATCAGCCGGATCTACGATGCGAACGAGCGACTTTACGCTCAAAGGTATAGTTGTAGAAGATAAGGGACCGATTCACCGACCGACAAAGCGGCCATCTGCGATCTTGTCAAGCAAACCTCGAGTTGGAGGATTTAGTTGCCCGACTCCGAGCTGAGAATGAAGAGCTTAAGGCCACGATACCTGTGCAGATCACCCAAGTTCTTCATGATTATAAGAGCTCTGCTCATTGCTCTTAGGCTTTAAAGGCTTTGCTTACCTTAATCTTATGGCACAGGTACACTCACGGGAGTAGATAAAGCTAAGGAGTAGTGCCCGGAATCGGTGATTGAGGATCGTCCCCATAGGGGACTTCATAAAGAGGCTCCAACAAAGTCTATGATGATAGACTTAAAGAGTTCCAGGCAGATGAAGACTTGGTGGTGAAGTATACTCGTCGACCTGCGTTTGCTTTCGCCAAGCTGGTACTTCTTCTTCTCAACCTTCTAAATAGGGTCCTGCTGTTGAATCTTAAAATAGCATTTAGGCTTTTGGTTATAATTTTGTTTTTTGAAAAATTTGTAGCTTCATTTTGAAAACTTTCCATTTGCTATTTTGACAATGTATGATATTTATGCACTTATTATGAAATTCCTTTTGGCTCATTTCTTTTGGATTTTGCCCTTTATTCGAAGTATATTTTTGGGCCTCTATGCCCCCTACAGTACATCATTCATGAGTCATGCTTCTTTGGGGTGTACTAGGTATTTTTAATTATTTCCACTTAAGTGCAGCTCCGCTCATCCACCCATGTAGACTTAGCAAGTTTATTGTTTGCAATCTTTCAGAGTCTGCTCTGCAGCTCAGTTCTGATCGTCTATCCTACAGACTTGGTAAGTTTGTCCTTTTCAAACTTTCGAGTGCGCTCTACAACTTCGATTCGATCGTGCATCGTGCAAACTTGGTGAGTTTGTCGTTTGCAATCTTTCGAGTCCGCTCTCTTCGCTCGATTCTAATTATACATCCCCGAGACTTGAAAAAGGAAAGAATCGAAATTGATCGATAGATTTCTCAAAACAAATGAAGATGAAACATAAATCATAGATCAACTAAGCCCTCTCGGAGACTTTCTTAAAGAGGAACGTCGTGTAAATGCCATGGAATAGGGTTGATCCTATTCATGCTTCTTATTCCACAACAACGAAAGCACTTTTTCACTCTTTCATATACTAGGGATTTCACTTGGAAAGAAAATGTTCCAAAATAACGGATTCGGGTCCATAACCATGGGTTCCAATGCACGTGCTCTTGTAGCACTTAAGTTTGTCCTTTGCAAACTTTCTGAGTCTGCTTTCTCATTTCGATTACGATAAATCATCTGTAGACTTGGTGAGTTTGTCCTTTGCAAACATTCTCGAGTGCTTTCTGCAGAAACGATTCGATCGTCGGTCTTGTAGACTTGGTGAGTTTGTCTTTTGCAAACTTTTCAGTCGCTATGTAGCTTTCGATTCGATAAATGTCATCATGCAGACTTGGTGAATTTGTCATTTGCGAACTTTCTGAGTCTGCTCTACACATTTCGATTACTGCAACAAATCAATCTCTGAGACTTGTTGAGTTTGTCCTCTGCAAACTTTCTTTAAGTATATCAATTCAAACAATAACTATGCATATGTACAAAACATAAACTTTACTATATAATTGATGTTCAAGTACACCTTATTGGGAAATAAAAACTAAAACAAAAAAAACATAACAGTTAAAGCCTGGAACCTGTCCTAGACATAGAACTTTCTTAAGTTGGTGGTATTCCAACTGTGTGGTATGGTCCTATCATTTGCATTAGCTAGCTAATATGCTCCCTTTCCATGTAGTTTGACCACTTTATAAGGGCCTTCGCAGTTTGGTTCGAGTTTTCCCTGAGGACCTTGCCTGCTGACCTCATTCTTTCTGAGTACCAGATCTCCCTCTTTGACGTATGAATGTTTGACTCGGAAGTTATAATACTAGGAAATCCGTTGTTTATACTTGGCCATTTTAATGAAAGCATATATTCGAGCCTCCTACAGTCATCTTTAGAGTGCTTGAGCTTGGTTAACTACTATTCTTTAGAATAGAGCTGCTTCCTGGCGATGGCGAGCCGATTTCAGCCGGAATTACCGCCTCACCCCCATATGCTAGGTGGAGGAGTCTCTCCTATATTGAGTTCGGTGTTGTTTTGTACACCTACAAAATGTTGGTAAGTCCTCGCGGCGCCGTTTTCTTCTTCGAGGCACTTCTCAGCCAGATTTTGATTTGCCTATTGGTCCGCTTCGACCTCCCATTAGCCTAGGGATGACCTACAGACGTGAAGTCTTGAGTTATGTGCAGTTCGATACACCATTCCTTAACATTTCTATCCTCAAACTGAGTTCCGTTATCAGAGATCAATGCTTTCGGAATTCCATATCTACATACTATGTTTTTCCATAGAAATTTATGGATCTACTTCCCTGTGGTTGTGGTCATTGGTTCATCTTCAACCCACTTGGTGAAGTAGTCCACTGCTACTATCATAAATCAGACATTGCCGGGAGATCAAGGGAGTGGTCCCACTATGTCTACTCCCCATTGAACAAAGGGCCATGGGAAAACAAGAGGAATCTTATCCTGGGATGGCTGATGCAAAAGATTATCGTGCACCTGGCATGATTTACACTTCTCGACCAGCTCTTTGGCGCCCTGAGACATGGTAGGCCAGTAGTATCCGAACAGCCGACACTTTCTTGCTAAAGTTCGGTCTCCGGGATGATTTCCACAAATCCCCAAGTGTATTTCTCGGAAAAGATAGTTCCTTTCCTCGGTTGTTGTACATCTGAGCCAAGAAGCAATATACGACCTGTGATAGAGGATGTCATCAAACAAGGAATATATGGCTGCCAAGAGCTTTATCTTTCTAGCCTGAACCTTGTCGTTAGGTAAGATTCCATCTATAGGAGACAATAGGGTCCATCCAAGTGTTGGCTTGTGTGATCGGCGGAACCATCTGCTGGTCGTAGCTCCTTTCCTTGAGGAGTTCTACCAACACTTTTCTATCTGATATGAAGTTGGAAGCCAACTTTGATAGTGCATCTGCTCTGCTATTTTACGCTCGTGGTACTCGGCGCGGGACTGGACCTATTGAAACTTCTCCACAGAGATTGAGCAATAGTTAAATACTTTTTCATAGGCTCTTCTTTAGCTTCATACTCCTCATTTATGTGGTTTACCACGAGCTGAGAATCGCTTTGAACCTGCAATTTACTTACCCCAAGTTTTGCTCCCAACATGAGCCCTGTAATTAAGGCTTCATACTGTGCTTCATTATTTGTGGCTTGAAATCCAAACGTAGGGCATATGGGAATTCTTCCTCTTTTGGACTGACGAGTAGGAGACCTGCTCCTTGATGACGGTCGAATTATACCTGTAAATGTCATCAACGTTATCCTTAAATCGAGCTTAATAATATATATTTTGTATTAAATCACGTGTTTATAATGTTTATTTAATGTTATGTGTTTTATAGATTATAATTTGGTATTTATCTATTTTTATTATTTAAATACGATTTACTGTGTGATAATTATTGATTTTATAGATTACAGTGTATCGGAGGATATCTGAAAACGAAGGAAGTAAATCTCAAGATAAATCGGAGCGGAATCGGATTGCATTAAAGATAAATATCAAAGTAGCACGAAGAGTGGAGTGTGGAACAAGAAAAGCCAGCGATCCAATCAGAGCAGAGAGGACTCGCTAGCAATGAAGTGAGGGCTCGCTGGGAGCGAGTTGAGAGGCAGACTGAGGATCAGCTCGGAGTTATCTAGACGCGTTTTAGACTCCTTTAGGGTTTAGGAAACGTAAATTAGGTCAGTTAGAGTTTATCCTAAGTCGATTTTCCAAGCCTATATATACTTATTTCGCTGTATCACTTTATATCTTGAATATCACTTTTCATAACACAAATTCTCGGTTTCAGAGAAGCGGTTTTAATACAAGTCCAGCAGCAATTATGTGAGTTCTTGTATTTATTTGTTCTTTGTTCTTTGTGATTAACTCCCCCCAATTATAGTTTATCGTTTGAGGTTGTTCGTTCTTAGTCAAACGATGTAGATCTAAGCATACGACGTGAGGCAGTGGGGATTCCTCGTCTATAAGGATCCACACACCCACGCCGCCATCTAGTGATCTATAGATGACTTTGGTATGATCGACAATCGTGTTTTTAGTAGATCTATATAATTTCTTTATGAATCTTGATGTCGGGTCCAAGTAATAAAATACTCGATACCTAAATAACCAACTAGCAAAAGAACTAGGTCAATCGTAGTATAGCTAGATAGAGTCGAGGTCGATCCCACTGAGACTCGGCTTAAACAAGTACAACGTTATTAAACTAAAAATAGATTAAAGGGCGGTCTACGACCAACTATAACGTAGAGATAAAGGTTGACACGATAGAAAACACAAAGACTAGCAATACGACACTAAACACTTATTTTTATGGTTTTATAATACTCTAACAAATGGTATTGATTACGCTAGTAGTAATTACTCCCCCATATATGTATATCTAAGCCGAGACAGAAAAGACATTAAGGTTGATTATATTCCGGCTACGGGAGCCATCCCCTAAACTGGATCTAATTCGTGAACAGATAGAAGATCTTTATGCTTTATTACGAATCCTTCCTTGGACAGGATAGAACATCATATAACAAGCATACTATACCAAACTAGGGATGCCGATCTAAAATCGTCACCTCGTCTAGGCAACCACCATGGACGAGTTGGCACACCTCCTAAACGATCGGCTAACTAATGTCCTAGTAACATGACAATTTTCACAATATATCATATTAATTTACGAGAATGATGTAACAAATTGGCCAGATCTATTACATGTTTATATGAAAAACAGAAAGCACAACGTAGCCGAAGTCGTTCACAGAAAATTGCTAGAATCTTGATGGCTAGATCTAACCATATAGACCATGGTACATCTAGACCGGTGACTCTAGAATTTGCTCGTAAACCGCCTTCTTACGGCTTAGATCTACATGCATATGGGTTTGTTAATTATCTACATCACAAAATCAATACACAAACGACTACTCCATAACGAAATAAAATAGATCTATGAATAAAAACGACATATTTGGATAGACATTACCCTCATAGACGGAGGGTCCTCTGATCCTTCAATGCAATCTCTAATCGATGAATACATCGCCTCCGTGATGAACAGACATACTATAAAATAAAAAGAACTACATTGATAAACTAAAAGTATTGTAATATTGTGTTTCTAGAGTGTATATATTGTTGTCGAATAAAATTTTTGGTTGCTCCTTTATATAGAGACTTAGGCCGACTTAAAGATATATTTGAAAATATCAAAACAATTAGAGATAACTCCCGGCCGATCTCAAAAGAAAAGTGCCCCCCCCCCCCCCTTTATGCGTATCCTCCATTGGCGCCAACTCTTCGGATTGGCTTGCCGGCTCTTGTCATGCCTTACTCCTCTTTTCGTGCTTATCCGATCTTTATCTTCAATGCATCCGGATCTGCTTGGATTTATCTTGAGATTTAATTCTTCATTTTTAATTATCCTCCAAAAATTATCCCAATCTACAAAATAAATATTTATCCCAAAATAAATTATATTTAAATAAAAACGGAAAAATACCAAATTATATAATAAAAACGGATAAATACCAAATTATATCATTTAAACTACACAATAGCAAATAATCATTATAAGCATGTAATTTAATATAAAATAAATATTATTAAGCTCGATTTAAGGACAACGTTGATGACTTTTACGGGTATGATTTGACCGTCATCAACTACCCCTCACTTAGACTTTGATCGTCCCGAACAAAGCATCAACAAGTCATTCCCCAAGACAACACTTTCCATGGTCAAATCATACTTACGCAAGAAACTCGAGTCAACCCATACCATTCATGCTCATAAGCTATCCATTATTCACTACTAGCTATGAATCGAAGTGATGTGTGCATGTGCGTTCCGTTTTATACATTCGTGGCAAGATTAAAGTTTATGCTAACTTCGCAGTCTTAACCTACCAACATCGAGCATTCCCACTTCTTAAGCCTCGTGAATGGGTAAAGACATGGTGCAATAAGCAAGAGCGTCATCTAACGAGTTTTGGACTTGGAGACCGAGAAAAATACTCAAGCCTCTTAAAAGTTGAATTTATTCGCATTTTCATAACTTCAAGCATTAACACATCTCAAGAAAGAAACTTGCTTTAAAAGTAAATTATGCATTGCAAGAATCCCCTTTCACGGATTGGTTAATAGCATTGAATATTACCACAAGCGCGAAGCTACTTTGGTAATGTTACTACAAGCCCAGTGTTTAACATTTTGTTAATACACAGATAAATCTCAAGCTTATTACTCCGCTTTGATGGCTAGAAGTTAAGAATACATCAGCAGATAAATATCGGCACTAAGTCTCCAGAACCAATCATCTATGCAATGCATACATAATTCTTTCAGTTATTAAAATTTGTGCGGTACTCGTCGATTCAAATTGAGTAATCGAATAATAAATAACTACTTGCAACGGTCGGCATGAATATCCCTTAAATTTGCATTCACATAAGTATAAAATAATCACGTACTCATGCAACTTGGTTCCTTTCCTATCAATTCCATGTATAAGAACTCACAATTCTAAGGGTACGAGATACTTAATTTGGCATTTGTTCAATTTTTTCATTTTTCACCGTTTCATTCAATTGTTCAATTATAGTACATCATAGCTAAGTCTCCTACCCCCCACATAAACTTGGCATTGTCCCCAATGACAAAGAAAAAGGAGAATTTAAGAAAAATACTTAGCTTTGGAAACGGTTCTCAAGTAGATGCAGAATATAGTAGTAGTCCAAGCACGTCGTGGAGAAGCAAACAAAAACCTATTTAAGCAAACCAAACAGAAACTCCACGAAACCGTTAATAACATGTCAATGGAAGTTATAAAATAACGTGCGATAATTGATATAGAATATCCAAAAACAAATTAAGCCACTTTATTTCATACAACCAATGACAAGGAAAACCAAAGAGTTAAAACTACAAAAATCACATGGCGGCTATCAAGGAAAAAACCTCGTTTATTCCGAACTTAGAATCGGAACATGGCGAGATGAAAAAAAACCTTAACAGTCTCATGCTACTTTATTAAAAGCAAAAACAAAAACAAATTTAAAATATAGTTTTAAGAAATAGTTCTATGGTTATAGTCGTTAGCTCGACTGTACTCACATGATGGTCTAGTTGTAACTAGGATTTCCTAGAGTAAGTACTTCTTCCTCTCTATTAAAATGATTCCCGGGGTAATGGTTTATTCGGTGACCATTGACCATAAAAGTTTTTCGTTCATCCAGGTGACTTACCTCTGCAGCTCCGGAAGGAAATACTTTACTCACTTTATAAGGACCAAACCATCTTGATTTTAACTTACCCGGGAAGAGTTTCAAGCGTGAATTGTAAACAAGAACCATATCACCCACCTTAAAGGTGCGGTCAAGGATCTTTTTATCATGAAATCTCTTAGTGCGCTCTTTATAGATTCGAGCATTCTCGTAAGCTTCAATGCGAAACTCTTCTAGGCGAGTTAATTCCAACAATCTCTTTTCTCCGGCTAAACTTTCATCTAAATTCAACATACGAGTAGCCCATAAGGCACGGTGCTCAAGTTCAACCGGAGATGACACGCTTTCCCAAAAACAATCTGGTACGGGGACATACCTATGGAAGTCTTATACACAGTCCGATAAGCCCATAAAACGTCATCCAACTTCAACGACCAATCTTTCCTTGTTGGGTTCACAGTTTTTTCCAGGATGCGCTTAATCTCTCGGTTCGTGGCCTCAACTTGACCACTTGTTTGAGGATGATAAGCGGTAGCTAACTTATGTCTCACCCCGTACTTGGCCATTAACTTTTCAAACGGCTTATTACAGAAATGGCTCCCATTCTCACTAATGATGACACGAGGGATTCCAAACCGCGTGAAGATATTTTTCATTAAAAACCGCAGTACAACCTTTGCATCATTGGTAGGTGAAGCAATATCCTCAACCCATTTAGACACATAGTCGGCCGCCACCAAAATATAGCGGTTTGAAAGCAGGGCGAAGTGAAAGGTCCCACAAAATCAATTCCCCATACATCAAAGAGTTACGGTTCTAGGATACTCCTCGGTGGCATTTCATTTCTCCTCGAGATATTGCCCGTCATTTGGCATGAATGACAGGATCTAGCAAATTCGTCGTGCAGATTTTGTAAAGATTGGGCGATAAAAACCACATTGGAGAACTTTAGCGGCGATCTTGTCCCTCCATAGTGTCCTCCTGCAATGTTTATGTATATCGAGGAATTCACTCTCAGGAACACATCTTCTAAAGATGTTGTCTGAGCAACAGTTAAAAAGATAGGGTTCATCCCAATAATAGTGTTTAAGGTCCGCAAAGAACTTCTTCTTTTTTTCTTTGGTTCAAGTCACGGTGGCAAATATCTCCCGGATAAATAATTCACATAATCTTTAAACCATGGTTGTTGCTTCTCACCTTAACAACCTCACTTTCGTGAAGATATTTAGCGCAATCACTATTCCCTAAAATGGTAGAGATGGAGGATAATTGCTCAAATCAGGGGCTTTTCTAAACATGGTGTGAATGCCTCCTCAGGCTCTTT
Organism: Gentiana macrophylla; assembly: GCA_026214975.1. Classification (NCBI taxonomy): domain Eukaryota; kingdom Viridiplantae; phylum Streptophyta; class Magnoliopsida; order Gentianales; family Gentianaceae; genus Gentiana; species Gentiana macrophylla. Next base: position 104,548,254 of record CM047805.1, on the reverse strand, counting down.
CTCATCATCCATATTTTCCTCATTCTTTGGGATTTTTGGAGTAAGCTCCTTTTCACTTCTAATCATTATCGCATTCACATCCCTAGGGTTCCTATCGGTGTTGCTCGGAAATCCCGGGAGGCCTAGTTGTGATTGTTCGACTAATTGTCCTATTTGATGAGAGATTACGGACTAAGGCTCCTTGGTTGGTGACTTTGGCATCATTCTCTCGACAGTATTGGTGAAAGTTTGTAGCCAAGTCAGTAATGGATTCTGCTAATTGATTCACAGTGTCAGACATTGTGTTACTCATCTTTTCAAGCTCAACTTCCCAACCGTAAGTTTGAGCTTGCTGAGGTACATAAGTGTTGTGTGGTTTTACCCTTTCATTTGGATCACTCCATCGGATTTCAGGTTGGTCATGATTTGGTCTGTAATCGTCATATTGATTACCCTGTCTCCCAATGTAATTGGCTTCTTTAGTACCCGCATTCTCTAATGGTCTAGTCGTTTCTGTCCCTTTCCCAGTCTCTACTCATACAATCCTCTCATGCATACCATCCACCTTATCATTTATGAGCAATAGAGTATTTAAGATCATATGCGATACATCCTCCTCAGATAGATTATCGGCCATCTTCACAGTTGCTATTTCACCACCTCCCCATTGGCTATTCATTGCTATTTGCTCCATCTTTCCTTGTGCCTCTTTAGGAGATAAAAGAACAAACGCTCCATTGCTAGAGGCATCTACTCTTATCTTCTCCGTATCTCTCAATCCATGGTAAAAGGTTTGCATTAAAAGCCATAGAGGGATATCATGATGAGGGCACTTCCTCATGGACTCCTTAAAACGTTCCCAAGCTTGATCAAAACTCTCCCAGGTTCTTTGCTTGAACCCCAAGATATCTTGGCGTAACTTAAAGGTCTTTCTATGGGAAGTACTTATTCATGAACTTTGCAATAGTTCCTCCCGTGTCGTGATTGATCTACCCTCTAAAGAGAAAAGCCATTGCTTAGCTTTATCTTTCAAAGTGAAGCGGAAAAGTTTCAAACTTAATGTTATCCTCGGGGAACGATTCGGGGGTTCACGGTACTCACGATCTCTAAGAAATTCATCACGTGAATGCCAGGATCTTCATTCGAGGATACCATGAAAAATGGAATAGTTTGCTACCATTTGAATGACATTAGGTTTCGGGTGATAAACTTCAAAGACATTTTTAGGCACTACGATAGCGAGGGAATGAATTGTTCAATGGTAGGTGTTGCATAGCTTTGCAAAGTACGTCTTTCCCATGCAGCCACAGCTTGGTTAACAAAATTTGCATTATTAAAATTATTTCCATTTACCTGGTTGGCTTCATTCAGTACTCATTCCATGTCTGAGTCAGAGTGATGTGCTCCTTCAGATTTTTCCTCGCCTTGCTCTTCGTTTGGATCCTTAGAAATCCCGGTAGCTTGTTTGTTTTGTTTTTTTTATTTGCAAGACAAAAACAACAATAAACAATTAAAATACGCCAAGGCTACTGCCTTTGGCGAGACTCTAAAATAGACAAAAATAGAAATAACAAAAACAATAAACAATTAGAAACTTTAAAGGCTAATCGTTTAACTAGACTCACTAATTAACGAAACGAAAACAGACTCTAAAAATATAAAAATTACAGAAACATGAAGCAAACACTGTGTAAAACAAAATAGAACAGAAACTGCCTAGAAAAACTGGCTGGCTCCCAGTGAAATGACTTCTCGCTGCCAGCGAGCCTGCTTGATTCAGGGAATCTACCCAGATTTGTTTTACGACTCTTACACGTTATTTCTATGTTAAAAAACTAATTAAATAGACTTTATTCACAATATTTATGAATCTACTTTTAATAAAATAAGCTATACCCAATTTAATGACACGAGTCCCCGGCAACGGCGCCAAAAACTTGATGTCGGGTCCAAGTAATAAAATACTCGATACCTAAATAACCAACTAGCAAGAGAACTAGGTTCAATCGTAGTATAGCTAGATAGAGTCGAGGTCGAACCCACAGAGACTCGGCTTAAACAAGTACAACGTTATTAAACTAAAAATAGATTAAAAGGCGGTCTACGACCAACTATAACGTAGAGATAAAGGTTGACACGATAGAAAACACAAAGACTAGCAATACGACATAAGACACTAAACACTTATTTTTATGGTTTTATAATACTCTAACAAACGGTATTGATTACGCTAGTAGTAATTACTCCCCATATATGTATATCTAAGAGGAGAGAAAAGACATTAAGGTTGATTATATTCTGCCTACGGGAGCCATTCCCTAAACTGGATCTAATTCTTGAACAGATAGAAGATCTTTATGCTTAATTACGAATCCTTCCTTGGACAGGATAGAACATCATATAACAAGCATACTATACCACACTAGGGATGCCGATCTAAAATCGTCACCTCGTCTAGGCAACCACCGTGGACGGGTTGGCACACCTCCTAAACGATTGGCTAACTAATGTCCTAGTAACATGACAATTTTCACAATATATCATATTAATTTACGAGAACGATGTAACAAATTGGCCAGATCTATTACATGTTTATATGAAAAACATAAAGCACGACGTAGCCGAAGTCGTTCACAGAAAATTGCTAGAATCTTGATGGCTAGATCTAACCATATAGACCGTGGTAGATCTAGACCAGTGACTCTAGAATTTGCTCGTAAAACGCCTTCGTACGGCTTAGATCTACATGCATATGGGTTTGTTAATTATCTACATCATGAAATCAATACACAAACGACTACTACATAACGAAAAAAAATAGATCTACAAATAAAAACGACATATTTGGATAGACATTACCCTCGTAGACGGAGGGTCCTCCGATCCTTCAATACAATCTCTAATCGATGAATCCATCGCCTCCGTGATGAAGAAACATAATATAAAATAAAAAGAACTATATTGATAAACTGAAAGTATTGTAATATTGTGTTTCTAGAGTGTATATATTGTTGTCGAATAAAATTTGTGGCTGCTCCTTTATATAGAGACTTAGGCCGACTTAAAGATATATTTGAAAATATCAAAACAATTAGAGATAACTCCCAGCTGATCTCAAAAGAAAAGTCGCCCCCCTTTATGTGTATCCTCCATTGGCGCCAACTCTTCGGATTGGCTTGCCGGCTCTTTTCATGCCTTACTCCTCTTTTCGTGCTTATCCGATCCTTATCTTCAATGCATCCGGATTTGCTTGGATTTATCTTGAGATTTAATTCTTCATTTTTTATTATCCTCCAAAAATTATCCCAATCTACAAAATAAATATTTATCCCAAAATATATCATATTTAAATAAAAACGGATAAATACCAAATTATATCATTTAAACGGATAAATACCAAATTATATCATTTAAACTACACAATAACAAATAATCATTATAAGCATGTAATTTAATATAAAATGAATATTATTAACCTCGATTTAAGGACAACGTTGATGACTTTTACGGGTATGATTTGACCGTCATCAAATCTCTATTTTATCCGTTACGTATAGAGAAACGCTAAGATTTTGGTTTTCGCCGCGTCAATGTAGCCACGTCTTTATGGTGTTATTGTCCACCTAGAATTTCTTATCTTAGTAGGTATGGCTATGGCTACGTTGCTCGTCTGTTTTAATTAGCGTATGATTAGAAAATACCAATATAGGGCTCCTAGGTCGGCTCATGAATTGATCTTCCGGGACTTTCAACGAGATCTAGATCTGTTCCGTACTAGGGAATTGAGCTCATCTAGTTATACGTAAATCGTAGAATAACATGAGACCGTCTGCAGTAATTGTTAATGGGACCAGGCGATGCGATCATCTATGAAATCACGCCTAACCACGGGAATGTTGCCTAGGTGAGGAATACGGTTAATATCAGCATCCCTAGTATTGTAAGCGTGCAAGTTATATGAGATGGAGACCCAAAAGGTGAAGTCACGTAATGTAGCACAGTGATCTAGTGCCTACCCGGAACTAAGTCAAGTTCAGGGGATGACTCCCATAGCCAATATAAAAGAAATACGAATCGGATTAATAGTTGTCAAGTCTAGCTTAATTATATAGAATCTCTAGATCCAAAGCGATAACATAATAATTGGGAGGTTAATTACGTTGTTTGTGTCGTGTCCTTTATCTTTTCTTGTAATTTGATGGTCGTAGACCGCCTTCGTGTGCTCGGCATGAATGATTAATTGTTTGTGTATAAATGATCCACAATTGGTTCCCTGTGAGATCGACCTTGATTCGCTATAGCTATACTACGATGGACCTAGTCCTCTTGCTAGTATTGGTTTATGGTGGTCAAGTATTTTATTATCACTTGATCTACATCATCAATTTTTTGGCGCCGTTGCCGGGGAACCAACGGTCAATTTTATATATAATTAATTTTTTATTCATGTCGAGTTTTCTGTTTTAGAGTCTGTTTTTACGTTTTTGAGTCCCTCTGGTTGTCTGCTCTGTGTAAAAATTCCAGATTCTGGAGAATCTGTTTCGCTCCCAGCGAGCCAAGAGCTGGCTGCCCGCGAAACTGCCTCTATTTCTTGAATTTCGCATATTTGTTTATCTCTGTATGTTTAATTCGTAGGTCTGATAGCAGCATGGGAAACCATGTTAAAATCAGTCTACGGTCCGTTTGTTTTTGTTTTCTTACGTTTGTAGAAACCAGGAAACAATAATCCGAGTCGATAATTTTTGTGGCGGTGAAAATAACCCAGCAACATGTGGAGCTACGAATCTACGATGGGAAAAGCGATGGAAGCAATCCCTTTAAAGCACCAAGATGGCTCCGAGAAAATAAATATTAAAAGGTTCGAATTATTCGTGGTACAATGTTGAAGGCAAGGTACCACCTTTTTTGCTTATGTTTTACTATCTTTTGATTTTTTGAACATAAGTTAGTCTTTACATGAACCTGAATTAGAATCTTAGCCCGGAGTGAGTTTTAAGATTAATTTTATTTGTGCCGAAGGTTCTGCCCGAAATCTGTCTCATCCAGAGGGTGTAGGGAAACATGTAGTAGTTGAAGAAGCGGTGAATAAAGAGTTCCTCGTAGTTCTGTTAACCGAGAAGCACACTCAATCTCGGTGTCCTACACATAAGAATGCTTCTAATCTCACGGCCAGGGAGCAAGGATTTGTGTAGTTTTAATAATTCGCAATCTAAATAAGGCGTTGAGTTTTGAGAGAGCATAATGATGAGACTTATAGAGGAATGGGCATAAAGTAAATCCCTAGGACTAAATCTCCTTAGAATTCATTAGTTCCTAAAAGCGAGAGCCGAGGTAAGAGCTTTGAATAAATGGTATGGATAGATGTCGTTTCTAGGTCTCACAACCAATGGAAGGGTATTAATCCGCCAAAAGCATTTGAGCCCACCTCATATAGTGCTCAAGGGGTCAATATCGGTGATCCAAGAAGGATAAGCGACAAGGATAATTTTTGGAAAGTCAGTGAGGACTTTAAACTCGAACTACTTCTAAAACCCTTAGGATTTCTTTTAGGATTTTAGCTTTTTTTTTTATTCCAATAAGAGTAACGTGACATGTGTTGAGGTTTTTTATTTGCCATGTTCCGATGGCCATTAGGCTAAGGATGTGCAAAACTTTTTTACTCAATATAGTTCACGTGAATTAGAGTTTCATAAGCGAGTCGAGAAATTGCTAAAGAAAAGAAAATTTAGCAATCAACCTTATGATGGAAGCATTAAGAGAGATTGAGAATTATTGCAAATGTAACAGAGAATGATTGGTGCAAACAAGAATGATTTTGGTCAACTTCTAAAACTTTTTAGGTGATCCAAGTGAAAATCTAAAGTGGTGTGCAATACGTTCTGCAAATATGCTTATCCTTCCTTTACACTTTTTCACCTTCAAACTTTTCAATCCTTTCACCAATCTGCCCCAACAATTCGCATTTCTAACCATTCTTTCATCGCCTCTCTTTCTTTCCATCTGTTTCACTCTCCTGCCCCATCCCAATCCCTTAACCAATTTCAACCCACCCATAATCACAATGTCTTACCCACCCTTTATCTTTTCTTACCATCCTTCACTATCTTTTCTAAACCCATCATACTCTCAACTTCCATTTTCTTTACAAGATACCCTTTTGTTGCGGAAATTTGAGCGATTGCTAAGTTTTAATGATTATCTTTCCTCAATCGATTTTCATGATCCTAGTGAAGTGCGTGTAGCTCGACCACTAGCTAGATTTTTAAAAGTTTTTGGTTCGATCAAAATACAACTTATCTTTCTATCGGAAGTTTTAAATTTCACACTTTTTCCGACCATTCCGGCATTTATAGATGATGAGTTTTGTTTTAAATTTTCACACCGATCCGACCTTGTTGATGACGTTGAGAACTTTTACGTGCTAGATTGGGTAATTAGTAATTTTCTTGGCGTGACTACATCTCCCTAAGTTGTTATTCTCCCATTCCAACGAGAAGATTTTTCCCCTGAGTATACATTTCTATCTTTTACCAATAGGTCCCATCAAACTCATTATACCTTACCAAGTTTCTCTTAACACCTTGGTTTGAATACCTTGTCGATCCAGTCCACCTCGTGTTTTCCACATGGGGTAATGCTTTTGCTCTTTGTCTTCCACCCGGTTTCAATAATATTTTTGTGGTGGAGGATATCGATCTGAGTATCATCTTTAGTTGCTTGTTTATTTTTCTTTCATCTCGCCATGTTCCGTGTCTCGATTCGATAAAGAAAATGCGAGTTTTTCCTTGATATTGCCATGTGAGTTTTATAGTTTTTAACCCTTTGGTTTTACTTGTCATTGGTTGTATGAAATAAAGTTGCTTAATTTGTTTTTGAATATTTTACATCTATTTTTGCCACATTATTTTATAACTTCCATTGACATGTTATTAATGATTTTCGTGGAGTTTGTTTGGTTTGCTTAAGCAGTTTTCATTTGCTTCTCCACGGCGTGCTTGGATTATTCCGATGTTCTGCATCTACTTGAGAGCCGTTTCCAGAGCTAAGTCTTTTTCATAAATTCTTTGGGGACAATGCCAAGTTTAAGTGGGGGGTAGGAGACTTAGCTATGATGTGTTATAATGAAAATTGAATGAAACGGTGAAAAATTGAAAATTTGAACAAATTAATTATCTCGTACCCTGAATTGTGAGTTCTAAAACATGGAATTGATAGGAAAGGAACCAAGTTGCATGAGTACATGATCATTTTATACTTATGTGAATGAAAATTTAAGGATATTCATACCAACTGGTGCAAGTACTTATTTATTATTCGATTACTCAATCTTTGAATCGACGGTTACCACACGAATTATAATAACTGAAGAAATTATGTGTACATTGCATAGATGATTGGTTATGTGAAATTAGTGTCGATATTTATCTGCTGATGTAAACCTATCTTCTAGCCATCAAAGCGGAGTAATAAGCTTGAGAATTATTTGTGTTTTAACAATGCGTTAGACACTGGGCTTGTAGTAACATTTCCAAAGTAGCCCCGAGCTTGTGGTAATATTCAACGCTATTGACTAATCCGTGAGAGGGGGATTCTTGCTATGCATACTTTACTTTTAAAGCAAGTTTCTTTCTTGAGAGGTGTTAATGCTTGAAATTATGAAAATGCGAAGAAATTCAACTTTTTAAGAGGCTTTGAGTATTTCTCGGTCTCCGAGTCCAAAAACCTTTTGGATAACGCTCTTGCTTATTGCACCAAGTCTTTACCCATTGCGAGGCTCAAGAAGTGGGAATGCTGATGTTGGTAGGTTAAGACTAAAAAGTTAGCATAAACTTCAATCTTGCCATGAATATATAATACTGAATGCACATGCACACATCACTTCGATTCATAGCGGGTAGTGAATAATGGATACCTTATGAGCATGACTGGTACGAGTTGACTCGAGTTTCTTGCGTAAGTATGATTTGACCATGGAAAATGTTGTCTTGGGGAATGACTTATCGATGCTTTGTTCAGGACGATCAAAGTCTAAGTGGGGGGGTAGTTGATGACGGTCAAATTATACCCGTAAAAGTCATCAACGTTATCCTTAAATCGAGCTTAATAATATATATTTTATATTAAATCAAATGTTTATAATTTTTATTTAATGTTATGTGATTTATAGAATATAATTTGGTATTTATCTATTTTTATTATTTAAATACGATTTACTATGTGATAATTATTGATTTTATAGATTACGGTGAATCGGAGGATATCTACCAAAGAAATAAGTAAATCTCAAGATAAATCGGAGCGGAATCGGATTGTATTAAAGATAAATATCAAAGTAGCACGAAGAGTGGAGTGTGGAACAAGAAAAGCCAGTGAGCCAATCAGAGCAGAGAGGACTCACAGGCAGCGAAGTCAGGGCTCGCTGGGAGCGAGTTGAGAGGCAGACTAAGGATCGGCTCAGAGTTATCTCGACGCATTTTAGACTCCTTTAGGGTTTAGGAAACGTAAATTAGGTCGGCTGGAGTTTATCCTAAGTCGATTTTCAAAGCCTATATATACTTGTTTCATTGTATCACTTTATATCTTGAATATCACTTTTCATACCACAAATTCTCAGTTTCTCAGAGCAGTTTTAATACAAGTCCAGCAGCTATTATGTGAGTTCTTGTATTTATTTGTTCTTTGTTCTTTGTAATTAACTCCCCCCAATTATTGTTTATCGTTTGAGGTTGTTCGTTCTTCGTCAAACGATGTAGATCTAAGGATACGACGTGAGGCAGTGGGGATTCCTTGTCTATAAGGATCCATATGCCCATGCCGCCATCTAGTGATCTATAGATGACTTTGGTATGATCGAAAATCGTATTTTTAGTAGATCTATATAATTGTTTTATGAATCTCTATTTTATCCATTACGTTTAGAGAAACGCTAAGATTTAGGTTTTCGCCGCGTCAAACTAGCCACGTCTTTATGGTGTGATTGTCCACCTAGAATTTCTTATCTTAGTAGTTATGGCTACGGCTACGTTGCTCGTCTGTTTTAATTAGCGTTTGAGTAGAAAATACCAATATAGGGCTTCTAGGTCGGCTCATGAATTGATCTTCCGGGACCTTCAGCGAGATCTAGATCTGTTCTGTATTAAGGAATTGAGCTCATCTAGTTATACGTAAATCGTAGATTAACATGAGACCGTGCAGGTAATTGTTAATGGGACAGAGACTGATGCGGTCGCCTAGGAAGTACGCCTAACCACAGGAATGTTGCCTAGGTGAAGAATACGGTTAATATCGGCATCCCTAGTATTGTAAGCGTGCAAGTTATATGAGATGGAGACCCAAAAGGTGAAGTCACGTAATGTAGCACAGTGATCTAGTGTCCTACCCGGAACTAAGTCAATTTTAGGGGATGACTCACGTAGCCAATATAAAAGAAATACGAATCGGATTAATAGTTGTCGAGTCTAGCTTAATTATATAAAATCTCTAGATCCAAACGATAACATAATAATTGGGGAGGTTAATTACGTTGTTTGTGTCATGTCCTTATCTTTTCTTGTCGTTTGTTGGTCGTAGACCGCCTTCGTGTGCTCGGCATGAATGATTAATTGTTTGTATATAAATGATCCACAATTGGTTCCCTGTGGAATCGACCTTGATTCACTATAGCTATACTACGATGGACCTAGTCCTCTTGCTAGTATTGGTTTATGGTGGTCAAGTATTTTATTATCACTTATTCTACGTCATCACTCCTGCTTCTGTTTTGCTAACTACTCCATCCAGATACAAGTTCCATTTGTTCTCTTCCTGAACTGGTTGGTCGTCTTCTATGCGAACAGCTATCCCTTCAGCTAATAAATCTGCTAAGGCCGGTGCTTTAATCGCAGTTCGGGGACGGATGTCAAGATCATACTTTGTGAGTTCTACGTCCTATTTTTCCAACCTTTCTGAGGTTTCTGGTCATCCTAAAAATTTCCTAAGAGGCTGATCGGTAATTACAGTAATGGGGTGTGCCTGGAAGTAAGGCCTTAGCTTCCTGGAGGCGTGAACCAACGCTAACTCGACCTTTTTGGCATTTGAATACCTGACCTTTGGTCCATGGAATTCCTTACTCACAAAGAATATTGGTACCTAGTGGTCGTCTTGTTCTTTGACCAGCACTGCACTGAGTGCTTCTTCACAGACTGCTAAGTAAACATATAAAGTTTCTCCTTCCTGAGGAGCTGTTAGTGTTGGAAGCTCGGCCAAATATAATTTCAACTCTTCAAAAGATTTTTGGGTGTCTTCGTCCCAATGGAAAAGACTTTCTCTTCTTAAAATCTTGAAAGAAGGTAAGGCACATTGTGCCGACCTGGAGAGAAACTTGTTCAGCACTACTATTCTTCCTGTCAGTCTATGTACGTCTTTGATGATTTTTGGTGGTTGCATTGCTTTCAGAGCATCCACCTTATCAGGATTGGCTCTAATCCCATATTTGGATACCATGTACCCTAAAAATTTGTCTGATCTGACCCCAAATGTGCATTTTTGGGGGTTTAGCTTCATATGAGTTTGCCTTAGCACATTGAATGCCTCTCTAACATCCAATAGATATTGATGAAGAGACCTTCCTTAATTAGGAGGTCATCCATATATACCTCCATGCATCCTCCAATCTGCTGGGCGAATATCTTATCCACGGATCTCTGGTAAGTTGCTCCAGCATTCTTCAAACCAAAGGGCATAGTGACATAGTAGTAAGTTCCAAATTCTGTAATAAACGAGGTTTTCTCAGCGTCCTTAGGATCCATTGCGATCTGATGGTATCCCTTATAGGCATCTAAAAATGCAAACACCTCATATCCCACGGTTGAATCAACTAAACTATCAATCTTTGGTAAAGCATAACAACCTTGGGACAAACTTTGTTGAGATCGGTGAAATCAACACATATTCTCCAGGTCCCATCTGTCTTTTTGACCAGCACCGGGTTTGCCAACCACTCTGGATACAACTTCCTTAATAATCTTGTCTTGCGGCAACTTGGCTACTTCCTTTTCAATAGTCGAAATTCGTTCAGAGGCGAAGTGCTTTTCTTTTGCCGAACAGGCCTCCTGTTCGGATCTATGTTTAGTTTGTGCACAGCTAACTCTGGGGATAGACCTAGCATGTCTTCTGTCTTCCAGGCGAATACATCCCGGAACTCCTTCAGAAGATCTACCAAACGTCCTTTATAGGGCTGGGATCCATGCACCCACATTCATTGTCGAGTCTGCCTGCTCGTCCCACAGACAAACAGCCTCTGTGTGGTCCTCAGACGACCAGCTATCCTCATTTTCCAAGAGTAACTCTTCGATGCTTACCTATTGAACCAGCATCTTTCCATTCACCGTCGTGGTGTAACAGCTCCTGGTTGTTTCCACGTCGCCTTTAATTTCTATGAAGTGTTTCCCCGTCGGGAACTTCATACTAACATGAGCTGACAATATTACAGTTCATAGGTCGATGAGCGCTGATCTTCCCATGATTACATTATATGCTAAGGGAGCTTTTATGGCCACATAGTTTACCATCAGGGTCCTGCCCTTGGTTCCTTCTCCAAAAGTAGTTGGAAGCTTAATCATGCCCAGTGGATGGGCCGGGGGTCGGCAAAGCCGACGGATGGGCGAGATATGGGGGTGAGGTCGGCCTCTTTCAACTACATAGCTTGAAAAACATTGTAATAAAGAACATTCACTGCACTGCCTGTATCTACACAGATACTTTTTGTCAGATTCCTGCTGATCACCGCTTATATCACTAAACCTTCATTGTTCATCACCAAAGGAAGAGGGTTCTTAGGACCGTAAGTTACTTCTCCCGACAATCTTTGCATTTTGTTGTATTGAGAAAGAGCAACAGACCTGCCACTACTCATACCTTCAGTTCGGTTGGTGTTGTTCGCCCCCCTTGAGATCGTATTGATCATGTTTAAAGGGCGGTTGTCCATCTGACTTTCGGGGTCTAGTGAGTGGTCCCTTCTTCATCGAAACACATCTCGGTTATCCCGATCATGGTAGTTATTTTTGTGTTTTAACTCATGTCGGCCGTGCGGCTCGGCCAGTTGAGACCGATATACGACCTCATCCATCTTTCTTTCTATTACTGCCACGGCAATATCTCTTATCAAGTCTCGACATTGATCAAAGTCATGACCAATGTCATTTACAAAAAATTTTAGGGTCTCTCTTTTCCCTAGGACCCCTCATTGGCGGCGGAACCTTTAATATTCCCTTTCTTTCCATGATCGCGAGGACCTGCTCGCGAGATCTGTTCAACGGGATGAAGTCTCTATCCTATAGAGCTCCCTTCTTGCCCAACCGATCTAAGACGGGAGTAGTTACCCGATCCCAAACTGACTTCCACTTTTTGTTTGGTTGTCTTCAGACTTATTCTCTTTCCTTCATTCCTTTCAATCTTTCTTTTCAACCTATTTTCTTCTTCCCCTTGAAAGTGCTTGTAAGACACATCTAGACATTTTTCCATAGACTGAGGAAGTTTGTTGTTCAACTTGTCGAGCAGCCGTCTCTCTCCCAGACCTGCCACAAAAGAGGTGACCAGGAGTCGATCATTCGTGTCCCGCACATGTGCGGATTCCTTGTGAAAGCGTTTGATGAAGTGAAGGACGGTATCATCTGGTCTTTGCTTCAAAGTGAGAAAATGAGTCTGATTTCTCCGGACTGGACGAGCTGCAATAAAACACGTGGACGAACTTCCGAGTTAGAGCTCCAAAGTCGGAGATCAACCTGGGAGGAATCTTGTTGAACCATTCCCGTGTTCTTCCTGTGAGCAGCACAGGGAAGACTTTACACTTCATCTCATCTAAGGCGTTGTACAGATTCATATGAGATATGTACAGATGCATATTATCATAGGGATCCTTAAATCCACCATAAGGTACAATCTTGGGTATTTTGAAACCTGCTGGTCGAGAATAGTTATCGATGTACTCAGTAAACGGCGACGCATAGAGGAGCTCGTTTGATCGTCGACCGAGCAGGGCGTCCAGTTCGGCCCTAGCTGTTTCGTTGGGCTGCAGGTGAACGTTCTTCTACTCTGTATGAAAGCTAGACTCCACTACCTCCTCCTTTTTATGAGCTCCTTGAGGGAGGGTCGTTTATGAAGCTTCAGGGGGGTCTCTCCCCTTCAATGTTTCCTTAAATATAATTTTGAGGGTGTTGTTATCCATATTCTTTAGGGCTACCACCAACGCCTGGTTGGAGGGATCTTGAAGGACCGGATCAGGTTGGTGAGTCTGATCCTCAGCAGGGTTTGCACCCTTTTGAGCGGCCGTAGTCCGCCTTCCCGGCCGGGCGGCGGTGGTGGCAGTTTCACCTTGCTGGGTTGGATCCACTGGATCCGGATCACCTTTCTTGCATGTGTTCTTAGCCATGGTAACTTTAACAACAAAATTATGGAAATTCTTGAACGATTTGTCAGAAAGGAGACCCTCCTTCGAGCGCCAATTGACGATGCTGGATCTCGTCTATGAGTTATCCGGGTCTTATCTCCTTGAGTGACAACGATTCAAGATCCAAAACCTATGAAATCTAATTAAACGGGGGGTGGTTTGGTGTATTTTTAGACTGAGCTCAAAGGTTATTTTCCTTGAGTTGCCTACACATCCCATAAATATATTGGAATCAAGTCTTTCGTAGTTCCTTAGAATTTGTTTATATAGGGGACGATTTATCCCTTTCTTTGTTCTACAAGGAATCATATTATTATTCCCTAAGGATAAATACACGCCAATCCCCATAATTTAGGGATAATTATGGACATATTTAAATACCAGGATCGAGCACATGACTCAAGATTCTTTCATTATTTATCTTTAGCTATTCAGCACGTGGGCTAATAGCCGGGGGTGCTTTGTACGTCATGCGTCGAGCCCACGGGGCTACTATGGCCGAACTGTAGCAGCTCCTCTTCACCAGACCTTGACCGACATACGGTGGTTGGTGAAGGAGTTCCTGCCGATCTCTCACTTGGGGTCAGAGACCTACCCTTGGGGATGTCTCTATGGCTCCTGGCCTTTAATATATATTTTTAGAGGCTATTCATTTATTATATGTTTATCGAATGATGATACGTGGCGTAATTCGGATCAGCCACCATAATGCATCAACGTAGATACACATTGATGTATTTTAATTAGAAAACATGAATCATCCTTCTACATGCTTCTGTCATGCCTTCATCAGGGACTCATGTGCAACCTACTCCAACTCCATACGTGGCAGGGAAAAAAGATCATAATCGTAGTAAATTAATCTTGATGATAATGTATTTAATTATGTACAAAAAAATATATATATATATATTAAACCTTTCAGCATCCTTGTCTTACGCGTACTTTAACGCTGGCAAATTTCCCAACCATTCCGCACAAGATCTAAAGTAGTGTAGTATATTTCGAGATATACTTAAAACTGTGTGATTCTGATCGTTTCATTCGTCAATTCTTCTTAAAATTTTCCTATACAAGTATTTTCCGTATATTTCTTGTCAATGTCGATAGTGATGGGGCAAAAATAAATCAATCAAATCAACAAATATTTAGTAAATATTGGCTCAACTAGAAGTTGAGAGATTTTTAGATGGTGTCTTCACACGGTACATTGATAACTCTATAATTTAATGTTTTTAAATAAGATTATATTATCGACTTTTAAAAGGTAATTATAACAAATTGTTGCATATGTCATTATGATAAATTTGGTCTGATTTCACTAACCATCTTCAGATATATATATATATATATATATACTGCGCAGCAAAATATAAAAACAATTTACTACGAATATCATTACTGAGCATTCAAGGATTGTTTTTCTGTCTTCATTTTGTTATTTAGTTTTCAAACTTGTTAGAGTATAAGGACTAAAATGTAGTTTATCATAGTTAAGGATAAAATTGTTATTATATCTTGATGATACACATGGCATCATCTAGAGAGGAGGTTATAATTTGTTAGATTTGCCGTATTAATATATTGTTGATCATCACAATCAATGTAATGGATTTGGTATTATTTTTGTTCTGATAAACTATGACTTGGTATTAGAGCCTATCCATGGCTAATGATGGCCAAAATAGTAACGAACCAACTTTAACCGATAGAGTATCGGGTCGATTATACTACAACGACGAGCAATGTCGTATCCCACGAGGAATCGATCAAATATCACAATCACTTTTCTATTTAGTTTAGATCAAAAATAGAGGTGCAGTTAGGTATAACTATGTAAACAATAATACAGATTAAACGATATGATAACGGAAATAGACAAATTATGATCAAATAAACTACTCTCGACACCTCTACTGAATCACTAGGAATAGGTTTTCCAGACCAACCAACCATTTGTAGTAATGAACGTTTTGTGGGTGCAATCTCCTAAAGTGACAATTAGGCACTAATACCGCAACCTAATTACCATAAGTTCGGTTCAATAGCCCCCTCATCGGGATTTAACTGACCTAACACGATTAAGTTCTAGAGAAGCTCGGTTTACAACGAAAAACTCACTCAAAAAACAAGACCCGAACAACTCGACTGGTTTTACATGGCGATCCCAAAACCTCTTTTCCCACACACTCTCGCAACACACATTTATAAAGATCGTGTGTAATTTTATGAATCAAGTGATCAATTGAATTTAAGCATCAAGCGCAGGTTTCAGGACATGAACCATTCAGAAACATGAACTTTATGCTCAACCTATTCCTAATTCATCAATCAAGGCATCAATTCCATTAAATGTCACATAATTCGGCTATAGAAAATTTAGCTACTCATGATTTCGATAAAACAAGAAACAAGAATCGAAACAAAGATGATGAGGCCGCGATAAATGAAGGAAGTCCATCGTGCCTTTGTTGAAACGGCAATAGGTTTGTGGAACATCGACAAACCAAATACAGGTGGATGCTACACGGAAGAGAAAGCACATTCAAACACAATATTGCTTGATTTAAGGAATATTGATGTTAAAATTGAAGAGGTTGTTCGGTTTGAAGATGCAGTCCATCGAGGAACATCCTAATCCTTGATTTAAGGGTGTCATTACCGCCTAATCATCATATGAAAACTTTGTGCGATCGCTCATAGTTGGGAAGGATACAGAGCTTTGGAGGATGTGAGGTCCGCCTTACATGCTGTGGAGCTTAGATACAAAGCTGTCTGGAACAACATATCAGTCAGCCTGGGCTGGTAGCTACGCAAACAATAGTGGAAAAGGATATGGACAGGAAGAAGAAAAAGAAGTCAGGTCCAAAGGTCCTAAGTCTATCGATGTCTCAGAATCATCAGAAGGAGCGTGGGACATTGGAAGTCCAATTGTCCAAGGAAGAAGAAAGCAGCGGGAAGGCAATTACTCGCACAAGCACTTGGCTCTTGAGCAATCGATGAGGATCTCGGTTCTAGTTGCAGGGATTCTACACACCACAATGATGTGTGGATACTTGATTCTGGAGCATCCTACCATATTTGTCCAAAAGAGAGTGGTTTTCACTTATGAGCGGATAGATGGTGGTCAAATCTATATGGCCAACAGGCAAGGTTTGCAAAGTTGTGGGAATTGGCTCAGTAAAGTTAAGGAGGAGGATGGTAAATTTTGTACAATGAAAGATGTAAGACATGTTCCACGAGATGACCAAGAATTTGGTATCTCTCGATACCTCTTGGATGACAAGGGTTCAATTTCATGGTGAAGGTGGACAAATTGAATGTCTTTAAAGATTCATTGTAGTCCTCAAAGGCATCAAGAGGAACCTTGTATATATTACAAGGATCTTTACATCATCAGACACTTTCTTCTTTTTGCAGATCTCAGCAGATTCACTGAGCCTCAAAGAGACTCATTTGTGGCACATGAGACTTGGTCACATAGGTGAAAGTGGGTATGTGTGTTCTTTCTTCAAAGAGGTTTTCTTGGGGATATAAGGTCAAGAATCTGGACTTTTGTGAACATTGTGTGTTTGGGAAATTGCATGTATAAGTTCTCGCGAGGTTGCACAATACAAAGGCAACACTTGATTATATCCATTCAGATCACCCGGGGGCCCATCAAGAGTTGAGTCATTGGGTGGTCACAGATATTTTGTGTCATTCATAGATGACTATTCAAGGATGACTTGGGTGGTGATGATGAAGAACAAAAGTGATGCATTCAAGAACTTCAAGCAGTTGGAAGGCCCTAGTGGAGAATCAGTTAGGCAAGAAAATAAAAAGCCGCATACGAGATAATGGTCCTGAATTCTGCTGGACGGATTTTGATTCATTTTGTGCCGAGGGTATTGCCGGACATCATATCGTAAGGAATACACCTCACAGAATGGTGTAGCCGGGAAAGGATGAATCAAACTCTTCCTGGAGAGGGCAAGATGTATGCTTTCTCAAATCGGGTTTATCAAGGAGATTTTGGGCGAGAAAAGTTTAAGACAGCTTGCTACTTAATCAACAGGAGTCCTCACACAGAATCAATCTCAAGACACCATTTGAGATGTGGTCAGCAAGCCTGGGCCGACTACTCGATTCTAAGGGTTTTTGGAAGCACAATTTTACTATCATGTTAGTGAAGGAAGTTGGAGCCAAGAGCCAAGAAGGAGTGTTTGTGGGGTATGGTGATGGAGTAAAAGGATATAGAATTTGGTCATCAAACAGAGTCCAGAGTAATCCTCAAGCAGGGACGTTGTGTTTGATGAAAATTCTATGTTAAACTCATCGATGGAGAGGTCTACCGAAGTGCAAACCAAAGGTTGAATCTGATAAGTGTTGAGAAACAGTGGAGCTTCAGGTGGAGTCTGATATGCAACAATCGGCTGGATCCAAATCAACACTATACCGATCCGGATAATGAACCGAATCCGATTCAAGCGATGTCTGACTGAGACCTCGTAGGCGTCATACAAACATTGATCACAGAGTCTAGACGCCAAAGAGCCTAGAAGATCTAATGTTGGGATACCTCAAGGAGATATGGATATGATGATTTGGTGGATATGCACTCCAAGATTCTTTGAAGAAGCAGAGGTTCTTTGAACCTACTACTTCAGGTGGAAGCAGTGACATGTACTGTAGCATCTCAAAGGGTACGCATGCGACCATGGAGATGAAATGGAGTCATTATTGAAGAATCGGACTTGGGAATTGGTCAAACAGCCCTCTTGGCAAAGGGAGTTGTGACTTGTAAATGGATCTTCAAGAAAAAGGAAGGAATAACAAAGGCAGAAGGGGTCAGGTATAAGGCACGTTTGGTTGCAAGAGGATTCAGTCAAAAAGAAGGGGTTGACTTTGATGAAATATTTTCACCAGTGGTCAGACACACTTCAATCAGGGTGTTACTAGCAATGGTGGCACAAAGCAGATCTCGAACTTGAGCAATTAGATGAAAACTGCTTACACATGGTGAGGTGGATAAGGAGATATACATGACACAGCTGAGGGTTTTCAAGTTCCCGGCAAAGAAAACTATGTTTGCAAGTTGAAGAAATCATTGTATGGTTTGAAGCAAGCTCCAAGGCGTTGGTATAAAAGGTTTTGAGCGGTTTCATGCTTCAAGCGAGGTTATAACAGAAGTCCATATGACTTGTGTGTTTACTGATCAAATTTGAAAGATGGATCATATATCTATCTTGTCCTCAGATGTGGATGACATGTTGATAGGCGCACAAGGAAGTCCGATGTTCAAAATCAAGAACCTCTCGATCTTTGAATTTGAAATGAAGGATTTGGGTGCCGCAAGAAAATCTTCGGGATGGAGATCCGGAGAGATAGAAGTCGGAAGAAGTTGTTCTTGTCTCAGCAGGTTATGCGCAGTGAAGATATTGGCCAAGTTTGGGATGTCTGCCGAAACCAATAGATACTCCTATGGCATCAAATGTTCATTTGTCTGCTTATGCTTCACGACCACCAAGAGAAGGAGTATATGTCAAAGTTCCTATGCTAGTGCAGCTTGGCGATCGATGTATGCCATGGTATGCACTAGGCCTCGGCTCGAGCTCAGCGGTGTTGTCGGCGAGGTTTATGGCTCAACCCGGAAAGGAACACCGAAAGTTGTTAAAAGGATATTCAGTGCACGAGAGAGTGCTGGTGATGTTGGTCTCTTTTATGGTGGTGATATCAAGTGCAGTCCAAAGTTCTTGTGATGCCGATTATCTTTGGTGATGTTGATGAGAGAAAATCAATGACCGGTTATGTGTTTACTTTGGGAAATGCAGTGTGGTCATTTGAAAGCTACTCTTCAGGCTCTGATGAGCCTTATCAACCATCAAGGCGAATATATGGCTCTTCAAGAAAGCTGATTAAGGAGGAGGGTGTCGGTTGAAGGGGCTAGTCAATGATTTTGGGGTTGCATCGGATCAAAGGTGATATATATTGTGACGATCTAAGTGCAATATGTTTAGCCAAGGATCCGGTTCATCATGAGAGAACCAAGCATATTGATGTCGTGTATCATTTTCGAGAAATGAGAAGAGGGTTGTAGTGAAGAATTATAACACTTCATTAATCCAAGAAAAATCAAGAAACAAATACCTATGATGAAGAAAGGAGAAAAATCAAATTTTTCTTGGTCTCCGTTGAATCTGTCACACAATTCGTTGAAGAAAAGAAATCTCTAATTATTCATGAATAAATTCGATAAAAACAAGTATTGCTATGGTGAAAACGAGTACTTTAGGGCTAAGAATACTTAAAAATCGCAGCCAAGGGTTTTTTGGATGAAAAGAGCTATCCTAGAATGTCATACGCCCCTCTTTCTGTCAAAAATCGCATATAAATAGAGTTTGCCCAAACAGGCATTGATGCCCCGGCCTCAGATTCCATACTAATATGCCTCATCTTCCATCCTTTATGGCTCTAGCTCCAAGCTCAGCTCAATCTTTCAGTACTACTCCAATTGGAGGTCATCTGGCATAGACATACACTGCTAAGTTACATAAAAGTAATATCTCCTCTAGAAGTCCACAATCTTGTCCAATATTAGAGGACATCGGTTAGATGGTCACCTACTAAGTACAAAACCCTATTAACCGCAGTCGATCCTATCATCCATGTATGGATCTTCCTTCAATCCTGCTTATGATGATTGGATGGCAACAGATCAACTTTTAATGGGCTGGTTAATGGCCTCCATGACTAAACAAGCTCGTGTAGAGGTAGTAGGTTGCTCAAATTCTCATGAACTATAATATAGCACCGTAAAAACACTCATCAACAACATAGCATAGGCCAAAATGCTAGAAAATAATAGAGCACAGACTAGAACTGATAAAGGTCCCCAGTCTATGGTTGAGTATCTTACCTTGATAAAGACTTATTCATATGGTCTACTTGTTGTTGATTAGCCCATGTCAAATGATGAAATGATTTTAGCGGCTCTTAGTGGACTTGGTAAGTACAATGTATCTGTCATAGTCAATATAACTTCTAGAATTGGATCATTATCATGGAAAGAAGTGTAGTCTCAACTTGTGATTCATGAGAGTTTGTTGGCTAGGTTTCATCCTTCTACAATACTGGACATTTTTGCTCCCTCCGCTAATGAGGTTCTTAGAACACTTGTGGTCATAGACCTAATACTGCCTATGGTAATCAGGATTCTAGCAGAGACAGAGGATTCAGAGGATTTAAAGGCCTTAATAGAGGCAGAAAGGGTGGTAAAGGTGGTTATGTGTGTGAAGTGTTTGGTAGAAATGGTCACATAACAGTAAAATGTTATCACATATATGATTCAATTTACACATGACAGATTCCAAAAAGCAACCCTCTTTTTCAGAATGCAGGTCCCAGACCTAATGTTTCCTATGTTGCTTCTGCCGACACACTCTTGGATCCCAGCTGGTATGCGGACAGTGGTGCTGATGACGGTCAAATTGGTATCATTATTTACCATCAATCTTCTTCGGATTTGTGTTCTCAATGGGAATAATATGTATGAAATCATGAGTTAATTAGCTAAATGTCATTAAGCCACGTCCGGGGTGACTAAATTGGTATGCGTATTAACAATGTATTTTATGCGTTATTTGCTAGAAATATAAGCTACTATATGTGCTATGGTTTTATTGACAGATGGACGAGTGTTTGAAGCATCATTTGGGCAGAAGGAGAAAGTTAATCGATAGATAATTGAACCGAGCTGAAGGTTGAAGTGTTTCGATCGGATATTGGACCCGAGAATCTGATTGGTGATATTACAACACAGTTTCCGAATCCTTACAAGATTAATTGGGCTTGGACTTCTACATTAACGTTGTAGGTCTTGGAACAAGGATTCCAACACACTTTGAATCACTTCAATCGGAGTTGCGTACGCCAAGTTATGGTCCAAATATCGAAGTTGGGCCTAGGGTATTCCAAGTTAAGTCGGCAGCAGAAAAAAGACGAAAATACCCCCGGTTTACCAGGAGTTACCCTCGATTTACCGAGCCCCGGAATCTTCTAGAAACACGTTTTCTTGTCCTCGAAGTATTGGGTTTACCCCTAAGTCGGTTTATACACCTATATAAAGCCATTCAGAGCTGCGAATTTGTATTCCATCATTCATCTTCTATTCAGCTACCTATTCTCTCATTCATTCATAGATCTATTCATAAATTAGATACAATGTAGTCTTCTTGTTATAAATTCTTCTTTTCTTTCTTGCAAATAAGTCATGAGTCTTTAATTATTGAATTGTGCTTGGTTTACGATCATCATGGATCGTCCTGAATCGCCGGAGGGAGAGAGAATAGAAGAGTAGATATGTTCTTCGTCATGGGCTAGATCTATTCCAATGTTTTATTTCTTTTCTTAGATTCATGATTGTTCTTGTGTTAGATCTAGATTATGCTTGCATCTAATCATCTTGAATTAATTAAACAAACCTTAATCTTTATTCGATTCGTTCATATGAGATGCAGAATTATGGGTTGCGCTCTTCAGATCTACGACGGTCTTTATAGCTAGATCTGAATACCTAGTAAACCCTAATTCTGTGGTTCGGCGTCAGCTACATTGATCGACAGATCTAATTTACATGTTTTTAGCCTGATCACCTAATTGCATGTCTTCGTAAATTAGCATGAAGTACTGATAGTGAAGTGTTATTTTGGACATAGTCTTGATGGACCCTAGGAACGTGCTAATCAGTGTCGATAGCTGCCTAGGTAGGTTAGCGGTATGGGTTAGCGCTCAATACTGGAAATTCTAGTTATTTATGTGTATGGGCTATTACGGAGCAATTAAGAAGGGTAGCTTGCATATAGATTATCGACTACCATGGTCGGAGTAGATAGGGTTAGGAATTGCACCCGTAGCTTAATTACAAATATGAATCAGATAAGGACTAAGGGGAGATTAGTTATGAATATTTTGGTTAATGGCTTTTCAATATATGATTGACCATGAATTTATTTGCATCTTTTTTATTTACTGTTCCTTTATATTGGTCAAAGACCATCCTACCCGGTTGACCTATGAATTGTAGTTGTGTTTAGCATTAATAAATAATAGTCTATGTGGGATCGACATTGACTCACTCTTGCTATACTACGATTGACCTAGTACTCTTGTTAGTACATCGTGTGTATCAGTGAATTGCACAAGCGATCAGGTGCCACTAGCCACATTGCCTCTTATCTCAATAATCTCCATCTCGTCTTAGGATATGAGGGTTCTGATACCCTGACTGTTGGTAATGATGAGTCTATCAAGATTTCCAGTATTGGTCAATCTACTCTTCTAGTTAATTTTAGTTATAATAATTCCCTTAGGAATATCTTACATGTTCCTGCTATCACAAAAAACATATTAAGTGTCTCCAAACCGACTTCTGAAATTCCCGTCAATCTTGATTTTCATGTCAATTCTTGTTTTGTGAAGGATCTAGCTACAAGGAGAACATGCTAGAAAAAACCCCTAGGAATGTCTTGTATCAGCCGCATTTACCCCCAACTTGAGCTCTCTTAAATTCAATGGTTCAGGAGATTAGTCTTCCCAGTTGTCTGAAGTTTAGTCTAATTTTGTCTCCAATAAATTAGGTCATAAGACCACAGTGAGCATTCTAGCTAATAATTGTAATGCCAATGTTGGGCATCCGAGGTTAAGGCATCCGTCATGAGGTCATGAAACAAGTTTTGAAATCTGTAATGTTTCCTTGAAATTCAAAGAAAATATGTCTTTTGGGAAGCTTTGTTGTTTTGGCAAGAAACATGCCTTTGCCTATCCTTTTCTTCTACTAAAACTATTGCTCCTTTTGAATTAAAACATTCTGATATGTGGGGGCCTTCCACTCTGTATTCTACATCTAGTTGTGCTTATTACATACATTTTATGGATTATTTTATTAGATACACCTGGATTGTTCATTTAAAACTAAAGTCTGATGCCTTAGAAACCCTCATTCCGTTTAGGAAGCAAGTTGAAAAATCAGTTTGATATGAAAATTAAATGTTTACAAATAGATTGGGAAGGTTAATTCGGTCTTTTGATAGTATTCTTACAGTGAATATGACATCCAATTTGGACATCCTTGTCCACATGCCCATGCTCGAAATGGGAATTTGAAAAAAAAAAAGCATGAGATCTATTGTAGAAATGGGGTGACCTTACCGGCAGTGCATCTATTCCTCTTAAGCTTTGGTGTGAAATTTTCCTACATTATGTAAGATTGATTAACTATTTACCTACTCCCAGTTGGATCATAAGTCTCCATTTGAGTGTTTGTTTGGAAAACTCCCAAACTACAGTATGATTAAAGAGTTTGGTTGTGCATGTTATCCAAATCTTAGACCCTTGCAAAATAGCAAGTTCCGATTTCACTGTTAAAGTGTGTGCATTTGGGTCTGAGCTCACATCACAAAGGTTATGTGTGTCTTCAACCTAGTACAGTCTATATTTCAAGAAATGTTACCTTTGATGAATCCACATTCCCTTATCATACACCCATGCTAGTAGAAAATCTTTCTCATGACATAGTTGTAACTTATAATCCTATCTTGCCTCATATCCTTCTTCTACTCACTCACATGAACGTACCATTGTAACTGAGGCTCTCGGTGATCCGAACTGGAAGAGATCTATGGAGGAAGAGTGCAATGCACTTACGTGGAATCATATATGAGAAATGGTGCCCAGATCCCATGCTCATAATTTGGTTGATAATAGATGGGTGTTTATACTGAAACTAAATCATAATGGCATAGTTAACAAACACAAGGCAAGATTATAGGTGAAAGTCTTTTACCAAATACCAGGGATAGATTATTCAAAGACTTTTAATCATGTTGCTATATAATGCACTAGTAGAATCATACATGCCTTGATGGTGGCTCTTAAGTGGCCTATCAAATTGGTGGATATTGGCAATGCATTTCTAAATAGAACTATGCATGAATCAGTGTTCATGAGAAAATCATATGGCTTTGAAGATCCTACCAACCCTGGCTAAATGTGTCCTCTGAACAAAGCTATTTATGGTTTAAAAAAAGCTCCTAGATCCTGGTTTTATGAGGTGAAACATCAGTTGTTGCAGTGGCAGTTCAGGCAATCCAGAGCTGATCCATTAATATTTATTTTTCATTCTAGAAATCTATTCATGTATTTCCTTGTCTGGGTGGATGACATCTTGATTACATGTAATGATCTTACTACAATTTAGGAATTTATTAGATTTTTGAAATCCAAACTTTCCCTCAATGATCTAGAAGATTCACATCACTTTTTGGGTATTCAAGCAATCAGGGATCAGTCTGGCTTGTGCCCGTCTACACATGTGTATGCACAACAACTGTTAACAAAGCTGGGGTTTAAAAATTTAAAGCCATGTTCCACACCTATGCTTGTGTCTTTAAATACACCACCATCCACTGCTTCTATGACCAATCCAACTATTTATAGAAGCACAATAGGATCCTTGTTGTATCTGACCTTTGCTAGACCAAATCTGGCATTTCTTGGAATAATTTGAGTCAACATGTTTAGTCACCAACTATAGGGCATTGGTAGGTTGTTAAGCATCTTCTAAGATATATCAAAGGCACATTGTATTATGCACTGCATTTCAATTCTTCATAGGCTCTTCATATTTAAGGGTCTAATGGTGCATATTGGGGTTGTGATAAGATTATCAGGAGATCAGTGGCTTCTTATTGTATCTACTTAGTAGGCTCAATGGTGTCTTGCTCTTCAAAGAAACAGCAAGGTGAGATCTATCATGGATAACGAGTACAAGCCACTTGCTAATGCTGTAGCAGTGACAAAGTGGTTACTTAATGTTTTGTTTGAGTTACATATTGTTGGTCCCAGAGAAGGGTAAAACTATAGCCAGAGAGGGGGTGAATGACTATAGTGGAGTTTCAAAAACTTTTCTTATATTTAAAAGCTTTTGGGCAGCGGATAATCCCTTCTTTAAATGTTGGTTTAAAGTAGATTATACAATCACTGGTATAGGATGAAATGAAATAAAGTACGGTAAAGTAAATAGACATAAAGGTTTATAGTGGTTCAGGGTGGTGTAATCCCTTAACCCACTCTTCTCATGTGATGATTGGAGGAATTCACTATTGTTTTCACAGATATAATAGTCAGATTGTCCTTGACTACACAAGCTTCACAATATTCAAGACTATCACTCCCTGGCTACAAAAGCTTCAGTGACTCAGTCTCTGTCACTGGTCCTTGAGAACAAATCTTTCAGCAGCTATAACAAAGGTTGCAACTCATTCTCAGATTCCTCTAATTCAATTGCTTCAGTTGATGTGAATTGGATTCACAGACTTGTGATCAATCTCAGTGCTTGATGTGGAATTGGAGCTCTGATTTCTGAGTTGATCACTAGATGTTTCTTTTAAGTACATATAGAGGGCTTGCCCAAGGATTTGACTGAAGGCACCAATAAGATGAGCACCGTGACCCTTGGCTAACCCGTAGCCAAAAACCTTGGTATAAATGGACACCCACAAAGTTCGCTCACAACCTCGATAAGTCCCGTTTGGAATCCACCAAACACCGGCATTGGAATCCACCAAACATCAACGTGAGAAAACTCACAAAAGCTTAAAAGCTTCAAATATAATATATTATATTAAAATTTGTTTGAATAAAAAATAGTACAACTAAAGCCTTTTATAGGCTTCAATGAAAGAAATAAAACTACTCATAACCGATGTGGGACAAAAATAAAAAACATAATAATAAATGATAATAAAATTTAATGAAATATGATGTGGAAACGATGTGGGATAAATGATAACATAAGTAGACTCGAAGCCAAAACGTCTCATCTTCGATCACATCAAATTTTCTAGATAGCATCTGCTGAGGTGTCAAGGACTGTTGAGTATGGTGGAGCTGGTGAAGAGGCAATTCAACCCTTCAAGGACAATTGGAATACTTGGAGAATCATCAATCCTACATGTTATCCTAGTGTTCAGATTGTAAATTTGTAGTTATCAGTCAAGGACAATCATCATACTTTTGTGTCTTGTAGCTGTACCTCAAGAACATTAGTGGATTCCTTCAACATCAGTGGAGAAGAGTGGACTAAGGGATTACACTACCCTGAACCGCAATAAATTTTGTGTTTTTATTTCTGCATTTACTTTCCTACAAATTACTTTCTGCGTATTATCACATCATCTGCTAAACTACCAATCTGCTTACACCTAGCTCATCTGTTTATAAAAACAACAAGTTAAAGTCTTTAAGTTTTTATCCGCTTCATATAACTCAGCACGGTTGTATAGTCAGCTGACTATCAACTCAGCAGAGTTATAAAAACTCCAGAAAAGTTTTTAAGTGTCAAGTTTATTCACCCCCCCTCCCTCTAATCTTGACCAAAGCCTTTCTAAGGGACCAACACTTGACCTCAACATTGGCCGCATTTACGTCTTTCATCAAGTCTTCTTTGATAACGGTACATTTCCTTGCACAAAATCTCAGTCACTTCCGGGCGCATTCTCTAATATCAAAATACCTCTTCCTATC
The DNA here is from genome assembly GCA_026214975.1 of Gentiana macrophylla. Taxonomy (NCBI): domain Eukaryota; kingdom Viridiplantae; phylum Streptophyta; class Magnoliopsida; order Gentianales; family Gentianaceae; genus Gentiana; species Gentiana macrophylla. Next base: position 104,521,286 of record CM047805.1, on the reverse strand, counting down.
GATCTAGTTCCATCATATGTCGTTACAATATATAGATAAATGAGTGTTGGATGCAAGAGGATGTGCACGCATTCAGAATCGAGAATAGTCACCTGGTAGGGTGTAAATGTGTTGATGTGGTGAATTGAAGGATTTAGTTGAGTAGGCAGACTTCAGTAAAGCATACTTTAGCTGAAGAACAAAAGGTTCAAATCTACTTACACACTTTACTGTTATAACCGTTTGTAACTTCTTCTAACTATTTTATGAGGAGTGTCATCTAAGAGTACTCCCTTATCAGTCACATTGTAACTTAACTTGATTATTTATTGATTAATAAGAATTCTGCATTTTATTTTGTCTTGTATTTTCAATTTCATCAATTTCTGTTGGACTTATTTTTAAGTTTTAGTGATGAGTGCCAGACTAGCTGTTATAGAGCAAAGGCAAAAGGATGTCTAGATCAAATGTATAGGTTTATTAGAGTTTGATCTTTGTATAGGTTTGATCAAACAAGCCTTTGTAAAAGGTCACCAATGAATTACATCGTGGTGGTCTTTATCGATGAGGGTAGCTAGGTCGATGAGACTAGTTCAGGAACCTCTTTGAAGCGAAGGCTGAGGGCTCAAACTCAGTTATTGAAGGCTAAGGGATCAAACTTAGTAATTAAAGTCAAGGATATGGAATCAGAATTTAGGGAAGTCTGTGATGACCTAAACTGATTACATATACCTTGTGCACAAGATCTAAGTTCCATAAGTTGGATGGTGATTGGAACCTAGTTATGTTCAAAATGGTGTAATCTAACTTCATAAATAAAGTTAGATAAAAGACAGTTAGCAAAATATGGATCAGCTAACTAATAAGTATATCAGCAGACTTATTATTTCAGGAACCTGCTGATACACATACATCGAATTATTCAAAGGTTACATTAGAAGAAAACATGAAAGGGACAGCTAACAACCTCTGATTTTATCAAACAAATCAATGGTTAAGATTAAAGGGACGTTGGAAAGATTTAGAGGATTATCCAATGGATACAAGTCAAAGGGTGGACAGACTGTACACTGTCAAAAAGCATTCTGACAATGTCAGTACTATGAACAGTGACAGAAGGCAAGTCAAATAGGACAAAATCTGAAACGGCTATGTTTGAATTTCAAACATAAGTCACAGGGATTCCTACCTATAAATAGAGGACTCCTGATTCAGATAAACGAGATGAAAATTGATGAACATTAAGAGAAAAATCCTGAGCTTCTATTTCTGATCAAGAAAAACACCCTGCTGACCCAACTGAGCTTTAATCTACTGATCCAGAAAATCTCTTCAAGTGTAATCTGCATTATAGCTACATCAAGTTTACACACTTGGAGACATCTAGCTGCTGATCATATCATCCTGATCAAGCTGCTAAAAGCTGAATCACTTACTTGATTCAAACTTTCTATTACAAGAATCTACTGAAGACAGTGAAGCATCTGTTGGGTGTGAAAAACTGTTGTTTGTGGTGGAGCTGGTGAAGAGGCAATCCTACCCTTCAAGGACCAGTGGAAGACTTTGGAGCAGCAATTCTACCTGTTCCAAGTGTTCAGTTTGTGAAGCCATAGTTATTGGTGAAGGACAAGCAACTTAGGGATTTTTGTAACAGCTGTCTCAAAGATCTCTAGTAAATTACCTCCAACATCACAGGAGAAGAGTGGACTGACAGGATTACACCACCTGGAACCACTATAAAATCTGCCTACTTACTTTCTGCACTTACTTTCTACATTTAGTATATCTTGCACATCAACCTACTGAATCTAGCAGATGAATTCACACACATACACTACTGAGTATCTAATACTTAGTATCATATTTTAACAACAAGTAACAAGGCTTAATTTTTGATATATTCCGCTGCACAAATTCAGTAAGTTCAATAGTCGTGAGACTTACAAGGTCACAGACTATCAAGCATCATGAGTTTCTTGGGTTTCCGAGTTTGTTAACTCCAAAAGTTTTAAGTGTTAAGTTTATTCACCCCCCTCTAAACTTAACCAAAGCCTTTTCAAAGGACCAACAATTGGTATTAGAGCAGTGCTTCTGTTCTCAAGTAATCCTACTTGTTGTGCTTGTGAAAATACTTTGAAAACTTTTTCAAGTTACTGATTTTCAAAGCTTTGCATCATGGATAACAACCAGTATGCTAGAACAAGGTTGATGTGTTCTGTGGATCGTTTTGATGAATATAAACGTCGTATGCAGGCTTATCTAGCTGCAACTCATGATGAAATGATTGATGTGCTGACAGATGGACCACTGGAGATTACCAAGTTAATAACAGTGGGAGATGAGACACAGTACATTCCAAAGCCTAAAAAGGAACGGACTGCTGATGATAAAAAAAAGAGCAAACCTCAACAATAATGCTATTGACATTATATACAAAACTTTAGATAGCAATATGTACATGAAGGTGAAAGATTGCAAAACTGCAAAGGAACTTTGGGACAAGATACAGTTAATCCGTGAAGGCACTGATGCAATGAAGAAGAAAAAAATCAGTGTGGCCAAAAAGAAGTTTCAAAAGTTCAAAATGCTACCAAATGAAACCATTGAGCAAATGGAATCAAGATTCAATGCTATCCTGGATGAACTTACCCTGCTGAGTGTAAGTTACTCAAAAGAAGAAATCAACTCAAAAATCTTAGAAGCATTACCTGAAAAAGAAGTTTGGGAGATGAAAGTTACTGCCATAGAAGAAATGAGGAAGCTACATGAAGAGGATACCTTCAAATTATTCTCAGATCTTAAAGCTTATGAATGCAGCAAGAAACTGGCACCTATCACTGAAAAGGAAGAACCAAAGACCACTGCATTGGCTGCTAAACATCAAGAAGAGACATCAGGAGCTCAAGATGATCTACTAGATGAGATGCAAGAGCAAATTGCCCTACTGAGCAAGAAAATCAGGATGATGAAGACTGGAAAGGGTTCTTCAAGGAATTTCACAAAGAGATCTAGTGAAAAGAATAAGGAAGAACCAAATAAAGACAATGATTATCTGTCCTTTCATTGCAAGAAACCAGGACACTTCAAACCTGACTGTTCTGAGTTAAAACAAAGTAAGGAACCTGATTATCTTTGCTTCAATTGCAAGAAGCCTGGACATTTTGGACTGATTGTCTGCACTCATCAAGACCAAAAGTCAACAAAGAAGACATGGCACGAAGGCTATGGTTGCTGAAGATGAATCAGGATATGAAGTGGAATCAGAAAAAGGAAATGAATCTGATGACACTGCACTTGTTGCTGATATGGATGATTATGCTTTGATGGCAAATATGGATGAAACAGAGGAGGTATACAATTCTGTATCTATAAACACTCCTGCTGGAAGTGATTATGAATCAACCTGTGGTTCAAATCCTAAAAATTCTGACAATGAAGAAACTTTGGATGCCATTCTTAATCAACTGAGGATAATTCAATCTGGTTATGAGATTGTGAAGGCTGAAAAAGAAGCTCTTCAAGTAGAAGTTGAAAGGTTGAATGCTGAATTAAGAATTCTCAAAGGAAAGGAAAAAGAAGTTGGACGAGAATCAAAGCAAAAGCTGTTGAACAATCATTGAGGCTGCTTGAGTCTCTTTGAACCATCTTGTTCCTCCACTGCATTCAAATCTGGAAAGCCTTATGGGGATAGAACAGGGCTTGGATTTGGAACTCAACAATCCAATAAGAGTGGATCCAGTAAGGTCACTGAACCTAGAACCAGAATTGGTCCTAAGTTTATACCTGCACAAGATCCAACTCCTAGTAAGGTTGCGGAGGTAGTGAAGCCTACTGACAATGCTTCAAAGAAGCAAAATCAGAAGTCAAAAATGACATCAGTACCTAACAAAAAGGGTAAATCCAAAGGTAGGACTGCTGGACCTTCTAGACCTACTGATAGCAGACCTGCTACCAAGTCAGCTGGACCACAAAAGGGTAAAAGTCAGAAATATTCCAAGGATAAGAATCCTAAACCTAAAAATGTCAATCATTTAAGGGATACTTATCTCAGGGGGAAAAGTAGACTGTTCCCTACTGATAATGACTGGAATATTCCTGCCCTCACTGCTAGAAACAATAAGTATAACCATGCTGCTATGGTAAAACCTAAGCAATGGAATCAGCAGAGGACTCAACAGAGGACTTATACAATACCTCAGCAGGGACCTCAGCAGACTCCATATTACAGATCTGTTCCTAATAGACACCAATTCAATGGTTATGCTAATGCTTCTAACAACAAGAATCACTTCAAACAGCATTACATACCAAAAGGCCAGAAGGCATATGTGAATCATACACAATCAATTGCTAGGCCTTATGGATGTGTAGAATACATGTATGAATCAAGGTATAATACCTTTCAAAGAAGACCTTATGGAAACTTGCCAAGGGTCATGCTTACCACTGACCATTATGGACCCAAACAGATTTGGGTACCTCAAATGCATTAACTTTGTTTTGTAGGGTGTCTGGTACTTTGACAGTAGTGGATGTTCCAGACATATGACAAAGAATAAGCACTGTCTGTCAGATTATGTGGCATATGTGGAAGGACTGGACTACAACCTACTGAGCACTGGACAATTTTGTGACATGGGATACAAGGTCACTTTTGACAAAGGCACCTGCATTGTCATTAGTGAAAGAGGTAATCAAGTTGTGTTGGCTGGAAGAAGACAACAAAACATGTATGTTGTGGATTGGTCTACTGTTGTTCCAGAAACATGTCTGATTGTGCATACCAAGTCAGAACTTAATTGGTTATGGCATAAGAAGTTGAATCATCTAAATTTTGATGATATCAATCAATTGGTGAAGAAGAAACTGGTGATTGGTTTACCTGAGATCACATTCAAAAAGGATGCAGTATGTGATGCCTGTCAGCAAGGTAAACAGACAAAATCAAGCTTCAAGTCAAAGACTAACAAATCAACTAAAAGAGTTTTGGAGCTGATGCATATGGATCTATTTGGATCAGTTACACCAACAAGTGTTACAGGAAAGAAGTACACCTTAGTGGTTGTGGATGATTATTCAAGATACACTTGGGTGATATTCATGAACAAGAAAAGTGAAATACTTCAAAAGATGCCTGAACTTTTGAAGAGATTACAAAATGAGAAAAGTCTAACAATAGTGAAGATCAGATCAGACAAGGGTACTGAATTTCTCAATAAAGTTATAAGAGAGTATTGTGAACAGAATGGTGTACTACATCAACTTGTTCTTTCTTTGGTACACCTCAAAGAAAAAAGGGTTCTTTGAATGAAGGAACAGAACTCTAAAAGAAGCGAGGAAGAACTATGATTTGTGAAGCATTGTTGCTGAAAGATATTGGGTCAAGCGATTAATACTGACATGCTATACACAAAACAGAACCTCAGTGAACAAAAAGCTGCTGAAGACACCTTATGAGACTTGGAATGGAAGAAAACCCAATATATCTTATTTCCATCCATTTGGAAGCAAATGTTTTATCTTAAATCATAAGGAACAATTGAAAACATTCCAACCAAAATCTGATGAAGGAATCTTCTTGGGATATTCTTCAGTCAGTAAAGCATTCAGGGTACTGAACAAAAGATCACTAAAACATGAAGAGACAATCCATGTTGTGTTTGATGAACATAAGTTCACTGGTATGGAAGATGAAGCTTGTGAACCTGATAAGAATCCACAAGTCATTGATCAAGATTGTGTTGAAGTTTTGGAAAGATTCAATGACTTAAAAGTTTCTGATTCTGCCCCTGCTGAACACCCTGCTGGTAATACTACTGATGCAACAACTGAAGCAGTTCAAGGATCTGCTGAACCCCCTGATGAAGAAACAGCAGACCCTACTGAAGATGATGTTCCTGAAAATCAATCTAACCAAAATCCACAATGGTTAAAGGATCACCCTGCTGAACAAGTAATTGGCAACATACAGCAAGGTGTGAGGACTAGAAGACAGTTAGAAGAAATGTTTACTTGCTTTCTATCTTAAATAGAACCTAAAGTTGTTGAAGAAGCAATTTCATATCCAAATTGGATAATTGCGATGCAAGAAGAATTGAATGAATTTGAAAGAAATCAAGTTTGGACACTAGTGGAAAGGCCTAATCATGCAAATATAATTGGCACAAAATGGGTATACAGAAACAAATTGGATGAATCTGGTACCATTGTGAGGAATAAGGCCAGACTAGTAGATAAAGGCTATTCTCAAGCAGAAGGAATAGATTTTGATGAGACATATGCCCCTGTTGCAAGATTAGAAGCTATCAAATTATTCCTAGCACATGCTGCTTATAAAAACTTCAAAGTATATCAGATGGATGTCAAAAGTGAATTCTTGAATGGCATTCTGGAAGAGGAGGTCTATGTTCAGCAACCTCCTGGATTTGAAGTTAAAGATCAAGAAGATAAAGTGTATATACTCAACAAGGCACTTTATGGTTTGAAACAAGCACCAAGAGCATGGTATGAGACTCTATCTCAATTATTAGTGGACAATGGTTTTACAAAAGGCACCATTGATAAGACTCTTTTCAGAATCAATGAAGGAGACAACACCCTGCTGGTACAAATTTATGTTGATGACATAATATTTGGTTCTGAAAATGAATTGTTTGTGAGAAGTTTGCAAATCTGATGAAAAGTAAATTTCAAATGAGTATGATGGGAGAAATGAACTACTTTTTGGGATTGCAAGTCAGACAGATGAAAGATGGAATCTTCATTCATCAAATCAAGTATACCAAGGAACTACTAAAGAAATTTGGTATGGAAAACAGCACCAAGGTATCAACTCCTATGAGTACAAACATTAGACTGGATGAAGATAAAGATGGCAAAGATGTTGATCAAACCTTATACAGAAGGATGATAGGCAGTCTGTTGTACCTTACAGCCATCAGACCTGATATATCCTTTGCTGTAGGTGTTTGTGCAAGATTTCAATCAAAACCTAAAGAAAGTCATTTAGGTGCATTCAAAAGAATTCTCAAGTATTTGAAAGAGACTTTGGGAGTAGGGATATGGTATTCAAAAGATGGAAGCTTTAAAGTTATATCCTACTCAGATTCTGATTATGCTGGATGCAAGATTGATAGAAAAAGCACCACAGAACTCATCGGTTAATGGGAAATAGATTGGTTTCTGGTTTAGCAAAAGCAATTCTATATCAACTTCCTTTATTGAAAATTTGAATATATAGGCTGCTTTGGAAGTTGCTGTACACAAGTACTTTGGTTAATACAACAATTAAGGGATTATGGAATTGAAGAAAAAGAAATTCCAATTATGTGTGACAACACAAGTGCAATTGCAATCACAGAAAACCCTGTTTTGCACTCAAGAACCAAACATATTGTTGTGAGACATCACTTTATAAGAGACCATGTTGAAAAGAAAGATGTGGTTGCTCTTTATATCCCTACTGAAGATCAACTTGCTGATATTTTCACTAAACCATTGGACAGTGAAAGATTTGCTAAACTAAGGACTGAACTTGGAATTATAAAAGTTGGTGATATAAACTTAATCAAGCAGTGTCTTTGGAATTCACCAAGGGGATTAGTCTTTGCTATGTTGGGTGAGCTCACTTAGCAGATTAGTCATTGGTATCAACAATTCCATGTACTTATTTATGTTTGGACAATTGAGCAAATGAGGTTGCCAAGGGGATTGGTCTTTGTCATGTTGGGTGAGCTCACTTGACAGATCAGTCATTGGTATTAAACTTCATATTGTATTATCAATTGGACAATACAAAAGGAATTTAACATCAGCAAAGTGACTCTATTAGCAAAGCATCGAGACTTCTCTATCAACAGTCACGAGCCAAATCTCTTGATGACAAGGTCTTTGAAGGAAACGTTACACAGTCAAACTTACAAAAGTCAAAAAGCAAATGGCGGGATATTTATCTTATCTTTATAACTGCGGTTACATGATCGACGGTTACAAACATTTATGGATAAGTAATGGGCCACGTGTCAAGATCCCATTTATTCCAACTTTAATCGTGGTTAATGCACATTATGTGTTCTGACAGTTTCAACCACATCTGTCTATATATATACAGACCTATACACAGAGGCTACTTACAAAAACTCAGATCGATTTTCTCTGCATTTACACTGTGTCAACACAGATTTACAAGCTTTCTTCTTCATCTTTTTCTTACAACAATGGCAAAGAAGAATGAAGTTCATATTGGAACCAGTTAGAGTGTAAGAGGATATGTTACTGACTGTAACTCCACTGAGTTAGCCATTAATATTAGAAGAAAAATCAGACGGTTTGCTGGGCTAGAAGGTGTTATAAACAGAAGATTAGAACGAATTTCCTATGTCAATGTGTTGAAATTCTGGAAGAACATTGCCATACATGAAGGTAGAGAGGCCTTCACTACAACTGTAAATGGAAGAGAGATTGAAATATCTTCAGACCTACTGAGAGAGGTATTTAAATTTGCACCTGGAAACAATGCACCCATAAATCCAGAAGCAATGAATCTACCAAAAATGAAGTTTGTGGATTCAATAAAAACAGATGATACAATAGCATCAATGTATGGTATATTGGTCATGAGTATAACATGCTGAGAAAATTGATTGCCAAAACCATCTTGGGATTTGTTGGAAGTCTAGATACACTGTCTGGACCTAAAATAGACCTATTGATCATCATCTGCAGAAGTATGAAGTTTGATTTGGCTGGATTCTTCATACACTACATGCAGAAGGTGTGTATTGAAGATAGAGATGGTACAAGGAAGTCCAAGGTCAAGCCAAGTCCAAGGTCAAGCCCTTAGGTCTAATGATTCAGACCTTGTTGAATCACCTTCAGATACCTGATGTCTTATCTGAAAAGATTAACAAATCCAGATTCAAGACAGAAGTTGCTACTCCTATCCCTGGTCTGGATGATGATGAAGATGTAGATGATGAGGCTACTGAAAGTGATGGTAATTGTGGAGATGATGATGCTGGTGGTGAATAGGTTAAAAAAACTATTAAACCTGCTGTACCCAAGAAGGTTACTGAAAAGAGGAAGGCTGCTGACACAAGAAAAATTACAGAATTGCTAAAGCCTAGAAAGATATGGAAGCAAACAGCAGAGACTGCTGAGTCTGCTGAGGGTTCAGTAGAGATTGACGTTACTGACCCTGCTATAGTTAAAAAGAAGAAGATTGTTGCTGATGTTTTGAAAGAGCAACAGAAGGAAGCCAGTAGAAAAAGAAAGGCTACTGAAATTGAAAAAGAGCAACTTTCCAAGAGAATGAAGGAAATTGCTAAAAAGAAGAAACATGGAAAGGGGAAACAACTAAGGATTCTAGAGGAACATAAAGAGAAGAAGAAGAAGAAGCTGTTGAGGCTGAACATCTTACAATTATTAAGCCTACTGTGATAGTAGAGGTTGTTGATGAGCAACCTAATGAAGAATCACAGCAGACTGCTGAAACTGAGCCTGCTGCAGTAGTTGTTGAATCCTCCCCAATAAAGGCTGCTGAGCCTACTGAATCTGCACAAGTTGTTGTTGAGCAACTTGTAGAAGAGCCACAGCAGACTACTAGGTCTGCACCTGCTGTGGTAGTTAAAGCATTGGTACAAGACCCTGCAGATTCTGCAATAAGTCAAGGGGAAGAACAATCTGTTGTTAACCCTGCTGATGAGCATGTAAGTCAGGGGGAAGATAGTGTGGTACAGATGGAGGTAGTAGGAACTAATGTACAATCAGATCAACCTACTGACCTGGAGGCATCTGTTGAAGAAACTCTGGCTCTGCTAGTTGGGACCTTTGGAGGTCAGCAGAGTGAACAAACAGCTCCCAGAAAGCCAACCATGCCTTTTGAAAGACATGACAAAAAGAGGAAAGAGGAGTTTGTTGATCCTAAACTACAGCAAGTGGCTGAATATTTCCAATGGAAATTTGGATTTTACAAAAGACAAAAGCCTGCTGCACAACCAATGACAGATTTTGAAAAATGGGCTTTTGAAAGATTGGGAGTGGAAAATTTGCTGGATCTGGTTGATACCTCCTTATTACAATCAAGACTGATGGATATATTTGATGAACAACAGAAGGAGGAGGGTATCAAATTTAGGGATCCAAGAGATGATAATGATGACTCATCATCATCATCGATTCTGGAGGTAATTATCCTCTGGTCCAGGAGGAACCAGTGGAACTGCTATGTTAAATGAACCAAGAGTAAGGCGCTACGATCTTTGGGCCGATCCCACCGAGAGGCAACAAACTGAAGAAATGGATGAAGATCTGGAGGATCTTACTATGGATGATCTAGAGGCACTAATCAATGAGGGTATACATATTGGTACAAACAGATTTGTTGGTGTATCTGATCCCTCATTTGTTGCTGAACCTGTTGAACAACATGATGATCAGTCAGACTGTAGATTTGGATGATGAAAGGGTTACTGACCATAGTGAACCTGATGTCAGTTCTGAGGATTCAAGTCAATATCAATCATGGATTGACACTCAGGACACTCTAACCAAGGTTGCAAATTTTCTAAGAAGGATTTCTGATATTAGGGAATTTCAAAAAGAGAATATGGATGTATTCCCTGTACAGGTTGTTGTGGCACAAACAAAGACTGAACAAAGATTGGAGCAGTGTAGTACAGTTCTTTGAGGCACTAACAAAGACTGGACAAAGATGGAACTGGAGGTGCAGTTTCTTTGAGTTACAACAAAGACTGGACATAGGTTGGAACCAGTTTTGGGTTTGGAGGAAACCCCTGTTGTAGTTGTTGAAGAGGCTGTTGTAGTGGAGCATACTGATCGGGGTCAATCAGGTTATAATATACTTGACCACCATAAACCAATACTAGCAAGAGGACTAGGCCCATCGTAGTATAGCTATAGTGAATCAAGGTCGATCCCACAGGGAACCAATTGTGGATCATCTTATATACAAACAATTAATTAAACATGTCAAGGACATAGAGGCGGTCTACGACCAACATAAGACAAGAAAGGTAAAGACACGACTCGACACAACGTAATTAACCTCCCCAATTATAGTCTTTATCGTTTGGACCTAGATAATTTATATAATGTTTGAACTTATTAACTGTCAATCCGATTGTATCTATCTTAGATTGGCTACGGGAGTCATCCTCTTTAACTTGACTTAGCACAAAGTTAGGTTGCTAGATCACCGTGCTACATTACGTGACTTCACCTTTGGGTATCCATCTCATATAACTTGCACGCTTACGACACTAAGGATGCCGATATTAATCGTACACCTCGTCTCAGGCAACATTCCTATGGTTAGGCGTACTTCCTAAGCGATTACTCAAGCTCTCGTCCAACTAGCAATTACCAAGTTATAGTCTCATGCTAATCTATGACGTATATATAATCAGGTGCTAGCAATCCTCAAATATAAACCTAGCTAGATAACGTTGAACATCCGTGAAGAGCAATTCATAAGCCTACCTGAGAGTTTTATATTGGTATTTCCTTTTTACACATTTTAATTAAACTAAGCGAGTAACGTAGCCATAGCCATACCTACTGAGATAATAACTTCAACTAGGTTAACCTAACCATAAAGACGTGGCGTAATTAACAGATAGCAGGGGCTCGGTCGACCGAGTGAATAGGCTCGGTCGACCGAATGAACTTATTCGATCACCCGAATCGATTTCGTCCCCAGATTACATCTTAGAATATATCTCTCAGCGTTTCATCATACAAAAGCAGATTAAGCGATGAATTCATACATGATATTCATATAAACTAACATAGATACGCATTAATTAAATCAAGTAGATTCATGAATAAATGCTAAGTGTATGACGTAGGTTATTGGATCCTCATAGACAAGGTGTCGCCACATCCCTAACGTCATAGCCAGATCTACATCATCTAGCTATGATTAATTAATTCAAACGATAAAGCATAATTGGAGAATTAATTACTTCAAATAAAAGAAAGCAGAAAATAAGGGCTTACATATTTGCAAACCTCTAAAATTCGAAAAACCTTCAAATTATTTATGCTACATTGTATCAAAGTTGTATTATGAATTATATGATGAATGATTCAAGGTATATTCTACAAATTTCGTAGTTGCTGCTTATATAGTAGTTTCTGCCGACTTATGAAGGATCTAGAAGGTAAATACGAAAAAATCCGATAACCGACCGAAAATCCCAACTTGGTCAACCGAAGCTCCCCACTCGGTCGACCGAAGCTATAGGCTCGGTCGACCGAACCTAACTTTGCACATGTTAAACGTTTTTCTCGTCTATCTTGCTCCCCACTGCACGCTTGCGTGTTGATCAGATTAATCTTTCATTTAATGCTCCGATTTTCTTCCTCTATTATCTTGAGACCATTGATTAAATGACATTAATCCTCTCGATTTGTTGTGATCTGCAAAATAAACATTTATAGCACAATAAATCGGCCTTTTAATAATAAAAACAGTTAAATACCCAATATCATATTAATAATCACTTAACATTAAATAATAAATATAAACGAGTGATTTAATATGAAATATACATTATTAATCTCGATTTAAGGTCAATGTTGATGACTTTTACGGGTATAATTTGACCGTCATCACATACTGGAGACAAGACCACTGTAGGGAAAGATGGTCAGCAACCTACTGATGTTAATGAAGATGAGCAGTTGCTGGACTATGACAATAGTGATGAAGAATTTCAAGTGCCTGGAGAAGAACACATAAATGAAGAACCACAACAGGCATTTGTCCCACTGTTTGAAGAACCTGCTCTTGATCCTATTCTGGGGGAATTCCAAGGACCTAACCCTGCTGGAAGGGATATGAGCTATGCATTGTTTATCGCCAAATGAGGCAACAAGACAATGTAGAAGAGCTCTTGATGGAGCTCTTTGGAGGAATGGCTGGTGGAATACCAGCACATGTCTTGGAAGAGTTGAGAGCTGTCAGAAATGAGATGGCACAGTTAAGGACTCAACTTGATAGACAGGCACAAAGGTTTGAAGAACTGATGAACCTAGTGGATAACAATAGAAATTACACTGAGGCAGTTACTTCAAACTTCACATCTAATCAGTATGCTATTGCTGATCTAATACAAGATGTGAGAGGAATCAAATAGGGCAACACACTGAAGGAGAAATTTTTGAAAGATCAACTTGCCTCTATCCATCAGAAATTAGATAACCTTGCTGAGATACAAAGACCTGCTGCACCTGCTGTTGCACCTCAACCTGCTATACTTGATCCTAAACTTACTGAAAGGATAAACCTACTAGAGCAAACAATGCAAGGAAGGATCACTACAATTGACACTAGGACTGAAATTATAGAAGGTCAGATGAACAACCTAGTGCTCACACAGGAGAGTGTACATGGTCTGCTGTCCCGGTTTGTTGATGATGTCAATAAGAGGGAAGAGCAAACAGCAGAAGCAAAAGAGGCTGCTAGGATCTTTGCAAAGAAAATATGGGAAGCTGATACAAATGCTTTCAGAGAACCTGCACCTGGAAGACTTCCACTTACTGATGATCTTCTCAAAAAGTACAAGAAAGTTTACAATAATAGAAGGAGACCCTATCATGACAAGGGATTTCGTGAAGGTCTTAACTCCTTTTTGGGCTTAAAGTTTTGGGAAGAAAGGGTTAAAGCCATGAGGGCTACACACAGAGGTGGAAGAGGTGGTAGAGGTGGAAGAAGTTTACCCACTACCAATGCAAAGGAGTCACTTAATGAGTTGAAAGAAGTATACATGCGTTTAGGCTTTAGAGTACATCAAATCTACCTTACTCTACCTGAAGCATGGCATTGGTGGAAACAAGTGAATCCTCATATTGATTTCTCTCTGATTGAAAATGAGTAGATGAGAGAAATGGTCAAGGAAATAAGTGCCTTTCAAGAACAAGTTGAGAAGGCAAGGGAAGAATGGGAAAGAAGACAGTAGATCAGCATACTTTATCTGTTTTATCATTTGCTGAATCTAGCTTATAATAATTTTGAACAATTGATTATAATGAGAAATGACTGCATTTGTTCTGTTTTAGTTTTTAATCTTTTTGCTTTGCTGTAAGGAGGGTATTGGCATCATCACCAAAAAGGGGGAAATTGTTGGACTTATTTTTAAGTTTTAGTGATGAGTGCCAGACTATCTGTTATAGAGCAAAGGCAAAAAGATGTCTAGATCAAATGTATAGGTTTATTAGAGTTTGATCTTTGTATAGGTTTGATCAAACAAGCACTGTAAAAGGTCAGCTGAATTACATCAGAAGACTGCTCTTTATCAGTAGGGTAGCTAGGTCAATAGACTAGTTCAGGAACCTGCTGAAGACTGAAGGCTGAGGGCTCAAACTCAGTTATTGAAGGCTAAGGGATCAAACTTAGTAATTAAAGTCAAGGATATGGAATCAGAATTTAGGGAAGTCTGTGATGACCTAAACTGATTACACATACCTTGTGCACAAGATATAAGTTCCATAAGTTGGATGGTGATTGGAACTTAGTTATGTTCAAAATGGTGTAATCTAACTTCATAAATAAAAGTTAGATAAAAGACAGTTAGCAAAATATGGATCAGCTAACTAATAAGTATATCGGCAGACTTATTATTTCAGGAACCTGCTGATACACATACATCGAATTATTCAAAGGTTACATTGGAAGAAAACATGAAAGGGACAGCTAACAACCTCTAATTTATCAAACAAATCAATGGTTAAGATTAAAGGGACGTTGGAAAGATTCAGTGGATTATCCAATGGATACAAGTCAAAAGGTGGATAGACTGTACACTGTCAAAAAGCATTCTGACAATGTCAATACTATGAACATTGACAGAAGGCAAGTCAAATGGGACAAAATCTGAAACGGCTATGTTTGAATTTCAAACATAAGTCACAAGGATTCCTACCTATAAATAGAGGACTCCTGATTCAGATACACGAGATGAAAATTGATGATCATTAAGAGAAAAATCCTGAGCTTCTATTTATGATCAAGAAAAACACCCTGCTGACCCTACTGAGCTTTAATCTACTGATCCAGAAAATCTCTTCAAGTGTAATCTGCATTCAAGCTACATCAAGTTTACACACTTGGAGACATCTAGTTGATGATCATATCATCCTGATCAAGCTGCTAAAAGCTGAATCACTTACTTGATTCAAACTTTGTTTTACAAGAATCTACTGAAGACAGTGAAGCATCTGTTGGGTGTGAAAGACTTTTGTTTGTGGTGGAGCTGGTGAAGAGGCAATCCTACCCTTCAAGGACCAGTGGAAAACTTTGGAGCAGCAATTCTACATGTTCCAAGTGTTCAGTTTGTGAAGCCATAGTTATTGGTGAAGGACAAGCAACTTAGGGATTTTTGTAACAGTTATCTCAAAGATCTCTAGTGAATTACCTCCAACATCACAGGAGAAGAGTGGACTGACAGGATTACACCACCTGGAACCACTATAAAATCTGCTTACTTACTTTCCGCACTTTCTTTCTGCATTTAGTATATCTTGCACATCAACCTACTGAATCTAGCAACTGAATTCACACACATACACTACTGAGTATCTAATACTTAGTGTCATATTTTAACAACAAGTAACAAGGCTTAATTTTTGATATATTCCGTTGCACTAATTCAGTAAGTTCAATAGTCACAGACCATGAAGGTCGTGAGACTCATGAAGCATCAAAGAAGCTCCTGGTTCTTTGAGCTTGTTAACTCCAAAAGTTTTAAGTGTTAAGTTTATTCACCCACCCCCCCCCCCTAAACTTAACCAAAGTCTTTTCAAGGGACCAACAATTTCAACATGGTATTAGAGCGTTTTTTCTCAATTTGTGCCGACTCTGGTGTTTAGGAAAAGAAACTTGAGAGTTTTCGCCAATATTTTTTGTTGTTTTCATAGAAACTTGAGAGTTTTCAGTGAGTTTTCTCTTTACACTGGAGTTAGAATCTAGTTATTGATCATTTTCTCTTAGTTTTGCTCGATTTGTGTGGTTAGATATTGTTCTTGTCAGCCATGGCAGCGAAGAAGCAAGAATTGAGTCCTTCTAGTCCCTTTTGTGTTCATCCCAATGAAAATCCTTTGTTTGTATTAATTCGGCCATGATGAATGGTAACAATTATCATCCATGGAAGACTGTAGGATGTAACATCACCGGATGGATCAAGATCCAACCGATTACGCAGCGGAAAGTATATGATCTAGATCTAGTCAACCAAAATACATAAAATAATAGATCTAAACCTACGATGGGGTTTAGATTACCAACCTTTTTATGGTGCAATTACTCCAAGAACAAAGGTCAATCCAAGATCCAAGCTAGATGAGAAACCACAGTCTTCCAACGTGTGTCTCCAAGCAACACCAAGTGGATGGTGTTTCAAGCCGCCGGACCTCCACGATATGCTACCTTAGAAAACTCGAAGTTTTCTAAAACTCAAACCCCAAGTATTTAGCCGAAAATTCAAGGCTAGAATACTCACCAATATTTCGAAAATAAAGTGTGTCATAAGACTTGGGAGAACTCTCTTTATATAGGAGAGTAATCCTTGTCCTCCAAGGATTTAATAATTAAGAGATAATTATTAGATTAATCCTTATTTCAAATAAAATATAAATAAAATAATTATCCGAAACAAATTATGATAAATAATATTATTATCTAATATTTCATGAATTATCAATTAACAAATAAAAGATAAATCACATGTTAAATAATTATCCAAGAAACTAATTCCTTAATAATTAAATAACAACTAATTTCGGCCAAAACCCTAGGTAGTATAGGGCCACACGAAATTTTTGACACATTGAGCCGAGTCCACGAAAAAATTTCTTTTCCATGTATTTAATTATCTAGTTCAACTAAACAATTAATCCACATATCAATTAAATAGTCCAATCCAACTATTTAATATTAATTGAGGTGAACGACGAGAAAACATATATGTTAAGAGCCACGTCGGGGACCATGGACCCATATTCAGTAGCTACAATAAATTAAATAAAATTATTCGTCATACCGAACAATTATATTCAATCTATTAATTTCGGGATTACACCACCATAAACCTGAAACGCAACTCTGTTGAATATAGATATAAACTTACACTCAACTATGAGTCATAAGGTGTCCACTGATATAATCATTACATACGGATAAATCCTCCATAGACTGTTCACTTCGATTCGGGATATCTCCGTAAACTCTTCTCGAAACATATTATCATTATTTACCATTAACCCCCTAGAGATCAATTAGTTCATAACTAATATAATATGAACTGGGCCCAGCGATCAGTTTCTAGGGTTAACAAATAAGGGAACTGTATGTCTACATCCCGAGGGAAGGAATGAATTCCATATCTGTGATAGCACAGACTACTCACTCATCCTAGAATAGAGCCAACGAGAAATGTTGGACCACATACTAAGAAGTGATCCTTACTAACACATCAAACCCTACCCTAGTCTAAGCAGTTGTCTGTGATCACCTCAGGATTGAGATTAATCCATATATGATCATCTTGTGATTCGATAAGACTTCTCGATTACGGAATTATATCGAGAACTCAAATAAAATCGGTCCATCCCTATATGATTATCATCATATATAAATGCCCCATTAGGCATCCTATTACCAACAGTCCGGATAAGACTGTCACACCTAAAGTGTTCTGGGCGCATCATTAGCAAATTAATCTAGAGACCCATACTCAGATTAATAAACTCTATAGACTAAGTTAATTTTAAGTATATTTCACAAACTCAATCCTCGTGTGTATAGCCATACATTGAGTTATGTGATTACATAATCAATATACTTAAGGTTTTCTATAGTGTATTAATATTGGCAATTAATGCGAATAAATAAGATGAAATAAATTCTGTCATTTATTTAAATAAACAATTACAAATTGTCTTTCAGGCATAAAACCTAACAATCTCCCACTTGCACCAAAGGCAAGTGGATTAATTGTTTTAGAGCACACACTATATCTATATTACAGCAATACAACTCCCACTTGCTCTAAAGCAAATAAGCCATGTCCCTAATACCAATAGTCTCCAAGTGCCGGTTGAAGACTTCTAACGGCAATGTCTTGGTGAAAGGATCAGCGTGGTTGTCAGCAGAGGCGATTTTCTTGACGGAAATGTCTCCTCTTTGTACAATCTCTCTGATTAAATGGTACTTTCGCTCAATATGCTTCGACTTGCGGTGACTACGGGGTTCCTTCGAATTTGATACTGCCCCATTGTTGTCACAATAGAGAGTGATCGGATCGTTGTGATTTAGAGAGACCCCTAAACCACTCAGGAACTTTTTGAGCCAAACTGCTTCCTTAGCCGCCTCAGAGGCCGCTATGTATTCAGCTTCCATAGTAGAATCAGTTGTGCTGGATTGCTTGACGCTTCTCCAAATGACTGCACCGCCACCAATGGTAAACACTGAGCCTAAGGTAAAATCATCTCGATCTGACTGGAAGTCAGAGTCAGTGTACCCCTGTACATCCAGGTTTGCACCCGAATATACCAGCATATAATTCCTAGTCCACTTCAAGTACTTTAAGAGGTTCTTTACTGCAATCCAATGCTCATTGCCTGGATTCGACTGATAACGACTGACGAGTCTAACACCATAACAGATGTCAGGTCTAGTGCACGGCATAGCGTATTATACTACCTACAGCCGAAGCATAAGGCACTTGTTAAGGGTGATTTTATATGATTTATACTGTTATATTCCGTAACGATTTCCCCCATAATCTGATAAATTGCATAGAAAAGTAAGTGTTTATTAGATTTATTGAGCAAGAGAGGTTAAGAAGTGTTTAAGTGCAAAACCGGGTTAAATTGTGTGATTTTATGAGTATTTATCTATCTATGTGTGGTTTTACATTTTTGCATGTTTTTATGGTTTTGAAGGTACATTTACATGTCATGGAGAGGGATTTAAGGAGCTTAAAAGATGACCAACTGAAGTTTAAACGGAAAGAAGAAGGTGCAAGTTGAATTTGGATTGAAGATATGCAAGTCCAGACGTGCGTTCACCCCCGTCCAGCCTGGACTGGCGTCCAGAGGAGGGGAATTTGAACAGAGAGTTTGGACGCTGAGCAGACTGGCGTTCACCTCCGTCCAAGAAAAGTGAACGAGCGTCCACAAGGTCAGACGTCCGTCCAGCCGCCGCCAATGCTGAAACCGACCTAAAAACCTATAAATAGGCGCGTTTTATCAAACCCTAAGGACCATATTTCGACCCTAGGCGGCCACAAGCCCCTTTGGGGCAGCTTTTGCGGCGTTTTTCCTCTATTATAAACAGCTTTTCTTTTACTTTTTATTCATGTTAATTGCATCATAACGATGGGCTAAGGCTAGGCGATTGAGCAAGCATGTGAAACCATCTCAACATCATCTTGTTTTCGACTTTGGATTTGTTTTGTGAGTTTTATTAAAGCTTGTATCTTTATTATGCTTTTATATTGATTATGCAATTATATCGATGGATTGTTGCTTATTGATGTTTAACGTTGATGAGAATCGTTGTTAGACCTAGATCACCATATTAAAGATGAGACTTTTAACCTAAAAATAACGAGAGTTGATAGGTTGAATTTCTAGGTTGCTAGATTGAGAAATCTTATACCTTGGTTAGTAAAACATCAATCTTTAAGATCGAGAGATGAGAGATTGATAGGCGGATTATCTACGAGAGTAGAAGTTCATACCTTTGGTAGGTGAACCACAACCTTTATTAAATCTTCACTAAACGATCTAGGGTAGAAATTGAGAGTTGCGAGATAGGTGGATCATTGCTTGTTCTTCGTTAAATTAATTGAAACTATCTTGTGCCTTGTTCTTCGTTGCCAAGTTGGAATTTTATTTTCGTTTTAGTTTATAGAATAGAATTAGTTAATACGTGTTCGAAATTATCTTTCCTGGCTTTGGACTGAAAATCCTCTGTCCAGTTTATTTTCCGTTTTAGTTTAGGTTTAGTAATAAATAGTAGTGACAATTTTAGAAGAATTAATGAACTAGATACCTTGATTCCCTGTGATCGACTCCGGTATTAATCGCTATACTACGATCCCTGCTCTTGGGGAATACCGGATTTATAAATTATTATTACTTGTTGTTTTGCATAGATAAAATCCGTGACAAGTTTTTGGCGCCGTTGCCGGGAATCGGTGCGGTTGTCGATTCATTATTAATTTTTCTATTTTTGTTACAACTTTTTCATAGGTAGATTATAGTTTAGGTTATTAAATCTGTTCAGTAGTTAACTTTTATAGTTATCAATTTCCCCTAGGTTTAGCGTTTCTCCTTTAGTTTTCTGCTCTTTCTGTCTGTCTGTTTCCCGTTTTTCTGCACTCAAACGGGCGTCTTGACTAGTAGACGCCCGTCTGTCTGGAAATCGACAACTCTGCTTTGTTTTATCCTACTGGACGAGCGTCTGGATTGAAAACGCCCGTCCACTTCAACCTTCAGGCAGACGTCCGTCCAATCATCTGGACGCCCGTCTTGACTAGTTTTTATTGATTTTTCTGTTTTTGTTACGAATTTTTCGTAGATAGGTTTTTGTTTCTATCCTTTCTAGTTTCTACATTGATTCGGGGACATCTGAGGTTGAATTATCTGAATCCACATTTTTAGCGATCGAACTTTTGGATAAAAGGGATAGTTTTAGCACTCGTTAGTATTTTGGCCGTAACTTTCGGCTCGAGTGTCCGTTTGGCGCGTAGGACCCCAATTCGGAAAGCTCGTTCCGACGCCGACGACATGGTGACCTACCGTAGGCCATTCGATGCCGTTTTCGAGGTCAAAATCCACTGTTTTCCCTTCCATTTTGGGCTCAGAAGATTTCAACACGTTTTTCTCCCTTTTTCCGTTTTCTGTTTTTCTGTTTTAAATTTTTCGTAGGTAGGTTTCTTTTTCTGTTTCCGTTTCTTTTTCTGCTGCGTCGAAAATCCGAGACTTTTGGCAAGTTTAAGGAATTTCAAGCGAAGCCAAAAGCGATTAGGCAAGTCTTTGAAATGCCTTCGCTCGATCGCAGAGAGAGTACTTAGATCATCGAGTTCATCGACTACCTACTTGAACATGGGATCTGTTCCCAACGTTCTGCGCTATGACACCTCGGCAGAAATGGAGTTCTTTGAAAGGAGAAATAGAACATTGATTGACATGGTCAGATCAATGATGAGCTACGCCTCACTACCGATATCTTTTTGGGGATATGCTCTAGAAGTAGCGGTACACATATTGAATGTGGTTCCGTCTAAGTCTCATCAAGAAGACACCGTGAGGCCGTTCGATGCCGTTTGAGGTCAAAATCCATCATTTTCCCTTCCATTTTGGGCTCGAGAAGATTTCAACACGTTTTCTCCCTTTTTCCGTTTTCTGGTTTTCTGTTTTAAATTTTTTGTAGGTAGGTTTCTTTTTCTGTTTCCGTTTCTTTTTCTGCTGCGTCGAAAATCCAAGACTTTTGGCAAGTTTAAGGAATTTCAAGCAGAAGCCAAAAGGCAGTTAGGCAAGTCTTTGAAATGCCTTCGCTCTGATCGCAGAGGAGAGTACTTAGATACTGAGTTCCCTGACTACCTACTTGAACATGGGATCTGTTCCCAACGTTTCTGCGCTTATGACACCTCAGCAAAATGGAGTTGCTGAAAGGAGAAATAGAACATTGATTGACATGGTCAGATCAATGATGAGCTACGCCTCGCTACCGATATCTTTTTGGGGATATGCTCTAGAAGTAGCGGTACACATATTGAATGTGGTTCCGTCTAAGTCTGTCAGTAAGACACCGTAGGCCGTTCGATGCCGTTTTCGAGGTCAAAATCCACTGTTTTCCCTTCCATTTTGGGCTCAGAAGATTTGAGACGTTTTCTCCCTTTTCCGTTTTGCTTTTTGCTTTTAAATTTTTCGTAGGTAGGTTTCTTTTTCTGTTTCCGTTTCTTTTTCTGCTGCGTCGAAAATCCGAGACTTTTGGCAAGTTTAAGGAATTTCAAGCAGAAGCCAAAAGGCAGTTAGGCAAGTCTTTGAAATGCCTTCGCTCTGATCGCAGAGGAGAGTACTTAGATACTGAGTTCACTGACTACCTACTTGAACATGGGATCTGTTCCCAACGTTCTGCGCCTATGACACCTCAGCAAAATGGAGTTGCTGAAAGGAGAAATAGAACATT
This sequence comes from Gentiana macrophylla, assembly GCA_026214975.1. Taxonomy (NCBI): domain Eukaryota; kingdom Viridiplantae; phylum Streptophyta; class Magnoliopsida; order Gentianales; family Gentianaceae; genus Gentiana; species Gentiana macrophylla. The sequence continues at coordinate 104,499,088 of CM047805.1, read as the reverse complement.
GATTGACATGGTCAGATCAATGATGAGCTACGCCTCGCTACCGATATCTTTTTGGGGATATGCTCTAGAAGTAGCGGTACACATATTGAATGTGGTTCCGTCTAAGTCTGTCAGTAAGACACCGTAGGCCGTTCGATGCCGCTGAGGTCAAAATCCACTGTTTTCCTTCCATTTTGGGCTCGAGAAGATTTCAACACGTTTTCTCCCTTTTCCGTTTTCGTTTTTCATTTTAAATTTTTCGTAGGTAGGTTTCTTTTTCTGTTTCCGTTTCTTTTTCTGTTCTTTTCTAAATAAAAAAATGTCATTAACTGGGATTATGCAAGATCAGAACGCCATCTTTGAAGCTTGAAACAGTAGATGGAAGCGCTTAATCCTATGAATCAGACCCCGTCTTTTCCACAGAACTCACAATCTATGTTACGTGGAAGATGTTGTCACCGCCATCTTTGTTGGCGGTGTCAAATTCTTTCCCTCCTGCGATCGAGTCAATTCTTTCCGAATCGGGAAATTTCAATCTAGTCGGATGTCGAATTGTGACAACATAGGACACATCGCTTCGTTTCGCCCCATGAATGGACATGAACCATGAAGTAAGTGCTACGTGGCGGCAATATCGAGAGATGTAATAATCGATTATCCGCCAAAGCAGCTTTAAACCAGGTTTCAATTCTCGATATCAATTTCTATCAAAACCCGAACTTCAATGAGGACCAAAATATCAATTTTTCCAATCAAAATCAATGGTTCAATCAGAACATTCCCGATCCTATGTTTCAAAGTCAGTCTAGCCAATCTTTCCCACAGAACTTTCAGAACTATCAAGGCCCCTCTCAATCGGACGATCTTGAAGCTAAATTGGAGGAGCAAAACAGGACACTCAAGAATCTTGAGAGACGGCTCAGGCAAATGGCTCAAGACCAAGGCATTGATCTAGCTCCCACACTTCCTTATGATAGAGAAGAGGACAATGCCATGAACTTAGGATCCGGCATTCAATTCAGTGGTCCCCCAAAAGTAGAAGTGTCAAGTTTAATGGATTCATCTGTCTTTGGATCCGATGCTCGTATACCCTCAACTGATGAAAATTCTTACGGACATGGATTTAATAACGTTCAAGTGAGATGTTCGTATTGTGGTGGAAACCATTATGAGGCTCAGTGCAGTGGAGGTAATTCACCCCACCAATGGAATACTAATAGCAATTCTGATGCAAGTTATAAGAATCCACTTCAATCTAACTATGCATCCACATACAATGGTGGAGAAGAGGCTAGTGCTATGAATGTAAGGTCAGACACTCAACTTAGTGGTTTCCTGCTCGGATGAGAATACTCGGTGTGGTGATCCACGAGAAATAAAGAATTTAGTGGAAGTCGGGAGGCTGATCTCCTGGCTGGTAAGGAAGGTGGAAACGAAGTAGATGATCATATGTCTAGAATGAAGGATGAAGAAGTGAAAGAACCTGAAGGGATAGACCTTTACCTTCCTCTCCAGAATGTTATGCATCTAGACAAGTGCACTCCTAAAAATCCTTGGTATGCTTCTATCGTCAACTTCTTACATTCCCGATGATCTAGATCCGAATTGTCTTATCGGAGAAGAAGAAATTCTTCTCGGATATGAAAACATTCGTTTGGGATGAACCTTACCTCTTCAAGATTGGTAAAGATGGTTTCTTTGAGAAGATGTGTCCCGAATCGAGAAAGCGTGATATTATTGAGCAATGCCACAGTGGACCCACTGGCGGTCACTTTGGTCCTTGGAAAACCGTTGCTAAGATCTTTCAATCCGGCTTCTATTGGCCCATGATCTTCAAAGATACAGAAGCTTTCTGTAAAGCTTGTGATAGATGCCAAAGAACCAGTACTCTGACAAGGCGTTTCGACATGCCATTGACACCCATCTTAGAATGCGAAGTCTTTGATGTATGGGGTATCGATTTTATGGGACCGTTCCCATCATCTTGCGGTAACAAATACATCTTTGTCTGCGTAGATTATGTGTCAAAATGGGTGGAGGCTCAAGCCACTCCTCACAATGATCATAAAACGGTCATGAAATTTCTAAAGAAAAATATCTTTGTGCGGTTTGGATGTCCACGCGCCTTGATCAGTGATGAAGGGACGCATTTCTGCAACCGACCCCTAGAGAAAGTTCTCGAAAAATATGGTGTCCGCATAAAATTGGCACACCATACCATCCTATGACTAGTGGTCCGGTTGAAAGAAGCAACCAAAGTTTAAAGAAGATCTAGAAAGCGATTTGATCGCATAGAAAAGGCCTGAGTCTAAAGTTGGATGATGTCTTGTGGGCATATCGAGCGCCTATAAGACCCCATGGGTACATCACCCTATCGAGATGGTGTATGGAAAATCATGCCACTTGCCAATCGAATTAGAGCATGAGCGTATTGGGCCATTAAGTTCTTAAACTTTGATTCCCAATCTTGTGGTAAGCACCGATTGCTTGATTGCATGAGTTAGGCAATTTAGACTTCAGGCCTCACGAGAGCGCCAGGATAAGTAAGGAAAAGACTAAACTCCTTCACGATGCCAAAATCAAGAAGCGAGAATTTCAAGTTGGGGAACAAGTTTTATTATACAATTCCAGGTTACATCTGTTCCCTGGTAAGGCGAGGACACGATGGTCCGGTCCTTTGAAATTCTCCAAATCATTCCTGGAGGTGTTTTAGAACTAAGAGGTCATGATGACCGGCCGTTGAGTGAATGGTCAAAGGTGTAAGCATTATATCGGTCAACCCAAAGAGAAGCTGTGATTGTTCACTTCCTCGACATCCTCGGGTGTGGTACTCTCAAGTCGAGTGAGTTTGATGAGTTTTCGCCCGATTTGTTTTACGAGAATGACGGCAGTGGTCCGGTAGAGAGAAGTTCAGGTGGTAGTTGGGATATGGAAGAGTTTAAGCGGGAGGCACAATTAAAGAGAAGATTGAAGAAGAAGAAGTCGCAATGGGGAAAATTAAGAATGTTTGGGAAGCGGTAAAGAAACGACCCCATGTGTGAGATGTTGTTTCAGTAGCCACACTAATGACCGAGCTTACACGAAGTAGTGGCCGGAAGGAAGATTAAGTGGCACGATCCATTTGAATAATGCGTGTGTCAGCCAAAGACACTAAAGAAAGGCGCTTGTTGGGAGGCAACCCAATAATAGGAATAGTTTTTATTTATTTTGGATTATTTTGTTTTTGTTGAATAAGGGGGGCTAGTTTTGTCTTGTGTCGTCTAGGTTTTTGTTGTCGGTTTCTGTGTTTAGGTAACTTGCATTTTCGTAATTTGAAAAATCCATGTGATTCCTTCTTTCCTCCCGATGTTACATTTGTGCACTACTTTTCACATAGATTCTGTTTTTGTCAATTTTTTCATTGCTTATGCTTTGTTCCATGATAATGCCTTGTCTATCATCTTTTGTGCCCCTACCCCCGAGGTACGTTTTGTTTTGTTTTTCAAGTGTGCAGGATATTTGCTAAAGCGATGGTGCGCTTTTAGACGATATCAGTTTTCCGGTGGATGGTCCACAGTCTATTGATTTCTTCAAGCATTTCAGGATCTGGATCTAGACCACCTTCAGAATTGCCACCTTGAGCGACAAATCGCCTAAGTTTTTTTCTTATTACGCACAACATGAGGACATGTTGTTATTTAAGTGTGGGGAGGGATTGGTTGTACTACACAATGTGGTTAATTTATTATGCTTATGATGCTTACCACCATTCTTAAAAATTCAAAAAAAAATTCAATTTTTGATTAAAAACATCCGTCGAGCATGATTTTATTTTGGCTTACTTACTTGTTATATTCCCATACTTGTGCTGGTTGACTAGTATTTTTGCATAGACCTTTGATAAATGAGCCTTTACTCGAATTCTTTTCACGTAAGCCTCTTCGATGACGAGCTGAACTTAGGAACTGTACTCATTTAAGCCGATGATGTTTTATTTTGATTATCAGACCGTTCGCTTAATGCTAATGTCATGACAATTGTAATATGTATGTAGTTGGAATTGAAGTATGAAGTATCGTGAATATGCCAAAGCCTGAATGTGATAAGTGAAACGTGACTATTGTTCTTTAAGAAGTTTTTATTAAAGGAAAAAAAGTTGAAAAGTATATGAATTAATTGGGTGTGTCGGAAGCTAGTCGATGATTTGAGTGCGGTAGGTCATATCACGAATGTCCTATACCACTATGATGACCAAAAGCTCACGACAGTCAGAAGAAGCTGCCTTATGATTGGAGTAAGGTAGGGCATATCACGAATGTCCTATTCTGCTATGACGGGCAAGAGCTCATTCTGATGTGTGTTTATATGTGAAAGATAAATTAAATCAACTTACATAAGGAAAGTGGTATGAATGAGTGAAAGACTTAGTTATCGTCTACCTTATCCCCCAAAGTATAGGCCAAGGTATATGTTGTAGGAATATCCTCTGGTACAATCGAAAAGATTTGAAAACACATGTATTACTCTAGTCATGGCGTGAGTAGTTTTGTAGGGCGTATGTATAGTCAGGGTGATTCATTATCTGTCTTAAATGGGTATTGGTTGGTTAGCTTGAATTTAATTGTCAAGTGTGGAACCAGTGGAAGTTGAAGAAGGCTTTGCACACACTACACATTCGAGTAATCGTTTATTTCATTGTGGTGTATGTTTTTGATGCTAGTCGACCTATTGTGATTTGATATATGGGAGTGTATGTGATTCAATGTTTGAGTAAGCCTTGGTTTTCTTGTTTTGTTTTGCTCGGGACGAGCAAAAGATAAAGTGTGGGGAGTTGTTAAGGGTGATTTTATATGATTTATCTTTGTTATATTCGTAACGATTTCCCCATAATCTGATAAATTGCATAGAAAAGTAAGTGTTTATTAGATTTATTGAGCAAGAGAGGTTAAGAAGTGTTTAAGTGCAAAACCGGGTTAAATTGTGTGATTTTATGAGTATTTATCTATCTATGTGTGGTTTTACATTTTTGCATGTTTTTATGGTTTTGAAGGTACATTTACATGTCATGGAGAGGGATTTAAGGAGCCTAAAAGATGACCAAATCAAGTTTAAGCGGAAAGAAGAAGGTGCAAGTTGAATTTGGATTGAAGATATGCAAGTCCAGACGTGCGTTCACCCCGCCCGGCTGGGTGGTGTCATGCAGATTGGATCAAGGCGTCGAGGAGGGAATTTGAAGAGAGTTTGGACGCCGAAGCGGTGGCGTTCACCTCCGTCCAAGAAAAGTGAACGCAGCGCCCACAAGGTCGGGCGTCCGTCCGGCCGCGCCAATCTTTGAAACCGACCTAAAACCTATAAATAGGCGCGTTTTATCAAACCCTAAGGACCATATTTCGACCCTGGCGCCACAAGCCCCTTTGGGGCAGCTTTTATGGCGTTTTCCTCTATTATAAACAGTTTTTCTTTTACTTTTTATTCATGTTAATTGCATCATAACGATGGGCTAAGGCTAGGCGATTGAGCAAGCATGTGAAACCATCTCAACATCATCTTGTTTTCGACTTTGGATTTGTTTTGTGAGTTTTATTAAAGCTTGTATCTTTATTATGCTTTTATATTGATTATGCAATTATATCGATGGATTGTTGCTTATTGATGTTTAACGTTGATGAGAATTGTTGTTAGACCTAGATCACTATATTAAAGATGAGACTTTTAACCTAAAAATAACGAGTGTTGATAGGTTGAATTTCTAGGTTGCTAGATTGAGAAATCTTATACCTTGGTTAGTAAAACGTCAATCTTTAAGATCGAGAGATGAGAGATTGATAGGCGGATTATCTACGAGAGTAGAAGTTCAGACCTTTGGTAGGTGAACCACAACCTTTATTAAATCTTCACTAAACGATCTAGGGTAGAAATTGAGAGTTGCGAGATAGGTGGATCATTGCTTGTTCTTCGTTAAATTAATTGAAACTATCTTGTGCCTTGTTCTTCGTTGCCAAGTTGGAATTTTATTTTCGTTTTAGTTTATAGAATAGAATTAGTTAATACGTGTTCGAAATTATCTTTCCTAGCTTTGGACTGACAATCCTCTGTCCAGTTTATTTTCCGTTTTAGTTTAGGTTTAGTAATAAATAGTAGTGACAATTTTAGAAGAATTAATGAACTAGATACCTCGATTCCCTGTGATCGACTCCGGTATTAATCGCTATACTACGATCCCTGCACTTGGGGAATACCGGATTTATAAATTATTATTACTTGTTGTTTTGCATAGATAAAATCCGTGACAGCACTCTCTCTATAGCCTCTGTTTCCTCAGGAGTCTGAGGACTCTGAGTCTTAGAAAGATGGACGCCATGACGAGTTGGTAGGTAACCCCTCTTTGCATCCGCCATGCTATATCTAGCCATCACTTTATCAATGTAAGTGGCTTGTGAAAGTGCTAACATCTTGTTCTTACGATCCCTTATTAATTGGATCCCGAGAACATAATTTGCCTCTCCCAAATCTTTCATTTGGAATTGGCTGGCCAGCCAAATTTTAACGTCCGACAACATCCCCTTATCGTTTCCAATTAGGAGAATGTCATCTACGTACAACACTAGAAACGCAACCTTATCCTTAATGATTTTCTTGTATACACAAGGTTCATCAGGATTTTGTTCGAAATCATATGACTTAATGGTGTCATCGAATCTATGATTCCAGGACCGAGATGCTTGCTTTAACCCATAAATGGATCTCAGCAACTTGCACACTTTGTGCTCTTGGCCTTTCTCGATGTATCCTTCTGGTTGCTGCATATAGGTTTCTTCGTCAAGAAAGCCGTTAAGAAACACTGTCTTGACATCCATTTGCCAAATTTCATAATCTAGGCATGCAGCAATAGAAAGGAGGATCCGTATGGATTTAAGCATGGCCACAGGGGAGAAGGTCTCTTCATAGTCTATACCCTCTCTCTGTGTGTAGCCATTAGCTACAAGCCGTGCTTTAAAGGTTTGCACCTTACCATCAACTCCTCACTTCCTCTTGTAGAGCCACTTGATCCTTATGGGTTTTACTCCTTCGGGGCAATCTACAAGTTTTCAGACATAGTTAGAGTACATGGACTTTATCTCTTGATTCATCGCGTCAACCCATTGGTCCTTATCACGATCATCCATGGCCTTGCGAAAAGACACTGGATCATCTTCCACACCATCAGAGACGGCTACATTCGCCTCTAATTGTCCATACCGATTTGGTGGCCGAACCACTCTTTCAGTACGTCTGGGTGGATTAGGATTAGGGGTGACGGTTGCATTCGTAGTGTTGTCTACAGTGACACTAGGTGGCACTTGTGCTCTGATCTCGTCAGAAAGTAACTCATCAAGTATGACTTTAGTTCGAGGCTTGAAGTCGGTCATATATTGATCTTCCAAAAATATGGCGTTAGTAGAAACTATCACCTTGTTATCTTCCGGATCATAAAATAGACCTCCACGTGTTCCCTTGGGGTAACCAACAAACAGACAAACTTTCGTACGCTTTTGAAGTTTCGTAGTCTTGTCAACCAGCATATGTGTAGGACAACCCCAAATTCGAAAGTGACGTATGCTTTCGCCACGTCCCTTCTAAAGTTCCAAGGGTGTCTTACTGACAGACTTAGACGGAACCACATTCAATATGTGTACCGCTACTTCTAGAGCATATCCCCAAAAAGATATCGGTAGCGAGGCGTAGCTCATCATTGATCTGACCATGTCAATCAATGTTCTATTTCTCCTTTCAGCAACTCCATTTTGCTGAGGTGTCATAGGCGCAGAACGTTGGGAGCAGATCCCATGTTCAAGTAGGTAGTCGATGAACTCGAGATCTAAGTACTCTCTCTCGCGATCGAGGCGAAGGCATTTCAAAGACTTGCCTAAGCGCCTTTTGGCTTCTGCTTGAAATTCCTTAAACTTGCCAAAAGTCTCGGATTTTCGACGCAGCAGATAAACATATCCAAACCTCGAGTAGTCGTCGATGAAAGTAACAAAATACTCGAATCCGCCTCTAGCTTTCACATTCATCGGACCACAAAAGTCTGAGTGTACTAACTCTAGAGGTTCTTTGGCCCTATTCCCTTTTGACGAGAAGGGACGCTTAGTCATTTTTCCTTCCAGGCAAGATTCGCAAACCAGCAATGAGTCAACAGATAAATCTTTGAAGGCATCACCCTTAGCCAGTCGTTTGATTCTTTCCAAGGAAATGTGACCTAGCCTAAGGTATAATAAATTTTCTGCCATTTAGCAGATTTTTTATGTGCTACTTTAAACATTTCAGTATTTAACAGGGGAGCTTGTGTAGGTTTAATGAAATATAATCTGTTTTCTAATACAGTAGTACACAAAGTAAAACCATTCTTTGAAATAGTAAACTCATCATTCATAAACGAAACAATGTACAACTGGTCTTTCAAAGCAGAATACGAAATTAAATTTCTCCGAAAATTCAGAATGAAATAAACATTGTCTAAAAGTAAAGCTTTATTTCCAAAATGTAAAACTGCAGCTCCTATTGCTTTTGCTGAAACTAATGCCCCGGTGCCGACTCTCATAACTTGAGCTCCTTCCTCTAGCTCCTGAAACGAACTAAGGATATGCAAAGAAGAACATACATGGTTAGTAGCTCCAGTATCCAGTATCCAAATTGATACATCTATAGCTACATTGAAAGATTCCAAGGTAAGTAATTCAGGATTACCTTTCTTATCCTTCCCATTGCTAGCCTTAGCCTTCCTATCCTTTACGTCTTTGAGATACACTGGGCAGTGACGACGCCAATGCCTTACCTCATTGCAGTAAAAACACTTGCCCTTGGGCTTGGATGGTGCGTTCGGCTTAACCTTCTTCTTCATAGGTTTAGGCGCCGGCGCAGTTTGTTTCTTATTCTTTGGTTTGCCCTTCTGGTTAGACTTAGACGCCTTGGCTTCGACCATATTGGCCTCAGCCTTTTTTTCCCAATCTTGGGTTTTATCTTTCGTAGAAAGACCCTCGAACACTTGAAGTTCGTTGATCAACTCCGTCATAGAAAGGTGAGCCTTATTCATGACGTAGTTGGTCCTGAACGTTGGAAATCATGTGTCAACGATTCGAGAATCATTGACACTTGAGTAGCATCATCTATAGGCGCACCATGAGTTTCTGCTTCAGTAAAGTAACTAATCACGTTCATCACATGACCAGTAACCGACTGACCCCGCCTCATCTTAGTATTAACAGCCTTCCTCACGGCCTCGTGTCTTGCTTAATCAGACTTGGCACCAAACATGGCGGTCAGATGCTGCATGATTGCTCGTGCAGTATCAAAACCCTCAATTTTGGTCCGAATGACCTCCAACACTGAGGCTAAAAGGATGCCTCTAGCCTTATTATTCGCCTCTACCCATTTTTTATGTGCATCGCAAATGTGTTTAGGCGGACTTTGAGGGGGAATTACAGGGCACTCCTCAGTAAAAACAAACAGCGCATTCTCAAATATGAGCACCACTTTTACGTTACTTTTCCACTTAGTAAATTTGTCGACATTTAGCTTATCGTTCAGTAAAGATTGAATTTGCGAAGACATGTTGCTGTAAATAAAATGACAGGAACTTAATCAAATATACACTACGATAAATTTTATTTTAGGAATAATAAACTTTATATAAAGTCTATCCTACCATTCCAAGGATTTAATCCCACACCTCAGTGCACGCGTGAAGGTCGGTCAAAGAGGTGACGATTAAACTGAGACAATCTCTCTCAATGATTAAGCTTCGAGAATCGAACATCTCACGGGAATCAGACATCCCGGGCCTTACTCATTGATTACCTTCCTTTTTCTAGCCTAGATATTTCAAAAATATCCATAAAGAGTGTGACCTACAATATCATATCTCAAAGTACGCCCCGAGTGTGCCGCCGTAGGGTCGGTCAGTGACTCAACGAGTACCCGAAATCCTATCCTTTCGGAAACCAAGCATTGAATTTTGATAGGGGTGAACACCACCCGCAGGGGGCCGGAATCAAAGCGGCTCGAGGTGTCACCCTTCACTCACGTGCTTGCATTTATAGTAGAGGCCGTGGGGTTGGCTGTCGCCTTCCCCGCTCCCACTCAATAATTTGAAAAAGTGGTGGGTTTATTAATTACGGTTTCGGTCTAGACAATAAGAAACAATAAATCAAAGTACTCGAGCGGTCGATTCGATTGTAGCAAGCCACTACGCCCGCCTTATTCGTTGGAACATATGTGATGCGATTCAGGCTAATCCGGCAACAAAGGCCCCGTTTAGCCCGAAGGCTTATCGGTTATGCTAAGTCTTGTCGAACTCATTGTAACATCACACGCGGGGAAGTCGATGGAGCGAAGCTCGGTTGAACTCGCGCAACCATGGTTAGACCATTTCCGAACCCATGTACTAAGATTTTCCGATTTCTAAATTGTCAACCAAAGCGTAATCTCGTTTCTGTTTAAGGTGGCTTCACCGAGAAACCATCACTGAAAACTCAACGATTTAACTAAGTGGGATTCACGAGAATCCATCACTAAAACCGTAACGATTGACAAAACCGGGTCCTCGGTTTTATAATTAGTTACTTAATTTTAATTAACTACCACATACTAATTAAAACAAGTATGTTAACTAATTAATCGAATTATGCACGCCTAATTTAATTCGAAATTAAATCTCTACGTGTATGCATTGGAGTGGAATCATGAAGATGCATGCCATGGCTAGTTCCGGTTATATCATACAATTTTCGATCATACACGAAAAAAATAACGGACAAATAAACACCGAGATGGACCGTTGGTACCCCCGACTAATCTATTTTCTAAGGAAAAGTAAAACCTTAATCTAATCTTCGAGTCTTAAACTTCGAATCGTGAACTCGAACCGCCGGATCACGAACCACGAACACCCAAGAGAAGAAAGGCTTTTAATTAAAATAAATCCAATTTATTTAATGAATAAACCCTTTATTAAAATTCTTTTTTTTTTCTGTTTATGTCGGCTTTTTTTTTTTAATATGCTGCCTTGCGGCAGAAATAATATAAAAACAAAAAAAATTTGAATGCATCCGCCTTTTTAAACCCTAGCCGATTAGCGGCGGCGGTTTCTTGCCGCTACAGTCTTCTTGCCGCCCTTTAAAAACAAGTGGTGTAGTGACAGAAAAAGCGTTGCAACAGTCTTTGTAGCCGCAGATTTTTAATTAAAATTAGGTTTTAAAGCGTTTTCATCGTTCATACCTTGGGTTTCGCTTGATCTTCATAATTTCTTCAAGATCTTCATCTTATCGAGCCCGGAATATATAAAATACAACAAAAGTGCTACTTTTACATAAAATTCGATTACATGAAAGTAAATACAAATCCTATGCTCAATTGATACTAATCAAAAGAGCTTCAAAATAGATCTACGGGTAAACAATATCAACCACAATCCATCTCTTCAACCAAGACATTCACAAGGCATTCAACATGATAAATTTCGATGCATATAGAAAAGCAATCGAAAAACAAAACAAAAAAAACAATCTAAACATGCTTTTACACTCCTAGATCTAAAATTTACATACTTTGATTGATAGATCAAAGGCTCTGATACCACTTGTAGGATGTAACATCACCGGATGGATCAAGATCCACCCGATTACGCAGCAGAAAGTATAAGATCTAGATCTAGTCCACCAAAATAATAGATCTAAACCTACGATGGGGTTTAGATTACCAGTCTTTTTATGGTGCAATTACTCCAAGAACAAAGGTCAATCCAAGCTAGATGATAAGCCACAGTCTTCAAACGCGTGTCTCCAAGCAACACCAGGTGGATGGTGTTTCAAGCCGCCGGACCTCTTCGATATGCTACCTTAGAAAACTCGAAGTTTTCTAAAACTCAAACCCCAAGTATTTAGCCGAAAATTCAAGGCTAGAATACTAACCAATATTTCGAAAATAATGTGTGTCAGGCTTGGGAGAACTCTCTTTATATAGGAGAGTAATCTTTGTCCTCCAAAGATTTAATAATTAAGAGATAATTATTAGATTAATCCTTATTTCAAATAAAAGATAAATAAAATAATTATCCCAAACAAATTAGGATAAATAATATTATTATCTAATATTTCATGAATTATCAATTAACAAATAAAAGATAAATCACATGTTAAATAATTATCCAAGAAAACTAATTCATTAATAATTAAATAACAACTAATTTCGGCCAAAACCCTAGGTAGTATAGGGCCACACGAAATTTTTGACACATTGGGCCGAGTGCACGAAAAAATTTCTTTTCCATGTATTTAATTATCTAGTCCAACTAAACAATTAATCCACATATCAATTAAATAGTCCAATCCAACTATTTAATATTAATTGATAATGAAACGACGAGAAAACATATGCTATGTTAGGAGCCACGTCGGGGACCATGGACCCATATTAAGTATTACAATAAATTAAATAAAATTATTCGTCAGACCGAACAATTATATTCAATCTATTAATTCCGGGATTACACCACCATAAACCCGAAACTGAACTCTGTTGAATATAGATATAAACTTACACTCAACTATGAGTCATAAGGTGTCCATTGATATAATCATTACGTACGGATAAATCCTCCATAGACTGTTTACTTCGATTCGGGATATCTCCGTAAACCCTTCTCGAAACATATTATCCTTATTTACCATTAACACCATAGTGATCAATTAGTTCATAACTAATATAATATGAACTGGGCCCATCGATCAGTTTCTAGGGTTAACAAATAAGCGAATTGTCTGTCTACTTCCCGAGGGAAGGAATGGATTCCATATCTGTGATAGCACAGACTACTCAATCATCCTAGAATAGAGCCAACGAGAAGTGTTGGACCACATACTAAGAAGTGATCCTTACTAACACATCAAACACTACCCTAGTCTAAGCAGTTATCTGTGATCACCTCAGGATTGAGATTAATCCATATATGATCATCTTGTAATTCGATAAGACTTCTCGATTACGGAATTATATCGAGAACTCAAATCAAATAGGTCCAGCCCTATATGATTATCATCATATATAAATGCCCCATTAGGCATCCTATTACCGACAGTCCGGATAAGACTGTCACACCTAAAGTGTTATGGGCGCATTATTATCTAATTAATCTAGAGACCCGTACTCAGATTAATAAACGCTACGGACTAAGTTAATTTTATGTATATTTCACAAACTCAATCCTCGTGTGTATAGCCATACACTGAGTTATGTGATTACATAATCAATATACTTAGAGTTTTCTGTAGTCGATTAATATTGGCAATTAATGTGAATAAATAAGATTAAATAAATTCTGTCATTTATTTAAATAAAACAATTACAAACTGTCTTTCGGGCATAAAACCTAACAAAAACTTCCTTGGAAATAAAACAAAATCTATCTATTCATTGTCATAACAAACATAACGGAATAAAACTGACATATTCTCAACATTGGGCATGCAATCCCAAAAAATATATACTGCTGAAAACTGAAGTAAAAACGTCTATATAAGCATACACTCTATGAAGCATAATATACATATTCTACGGACTCTTCTGATGTACAATTAGTCTCAACATAATGATCACTTGAAAATATTAATGTGAGGTATGAGCACGACGGCCCTGTATAAAAAATATAATTAAAAGGGAACCATGTTAGTAATTGAAAACTACACCCACGGTTCTCTTTTGATTTTATGTTAAATTTAAAGAAGCATTTTATATATTATAAAGCAATTAAAATGCAACATATGAATAGGTCGGATATGAAATGAGAAACAACATAAAGTAATGCATCCTAAAATTGAAAGGCACAATTGGTAATTAACATATTTAATTTATCATACCGCAATTATCATTACTTACATTACCTAAAATTTAACTATCATTACAGTGCATAAATGAAACACGTGAGATGGATGAAATAAGTTAAATAGTTTGTAAGACGATTTAAGCGTATTACTTATTTGAACAGTCTCAAAAGAAGGACCCAAACTGACTGTACCCTACTTTACCATCCTATTTCACCTCTTTACCCACTATCATTGTTACCTATCATGTAATTTTTTTCATTTTATTATTTCATGTTCCGAATGCAGTAATGGAATTAATTTATTACATTTCATTTTATTTCATTTAATTCGTTATATTCCCCCTTGTGATGCCATCAGAGGGCGATTAAATAAATCTGAATATTATCGATCGTCTCGCCCTGGAGTTTTCTAAAACTCCCTGCCAAATCCTCCCATGTCACGGAGCCGATGTCTATTCCATTCCATCTAGAGAATTTTCAAAGTGGGTTGCTCTAAACAAACCAATATTAAAAGTACATATTGCCTTTATTCCTCCTCCGTAAATTGTTGTAACTCAAGGCGTTTATTCTTCTTTTCACATTAACCTTTAGCTTCACAAAGGAGATAGAAGAATTCCTTACAATGGCTTCTTCCTCATTGACAATTTAACCATTGGTGTTAAATTATCTCCAAAACATTGTAAGCTTTGTGATAGTAGCGGTGATGCCTTGGCTGTGTATGAGCTCTTCAATCGGTTTTCTTGACCTTTTTCGGAATTCAGTAAAAAGGTAAAAGAAGGATCATATCATATCCTACCTTGTATATACGTTACGTATTGAATTTTATGTCTATGCCGCTCCAATGTAAGAAGTCATATCATATCCTACCTTGTATATATCCGTATTTTAAAATAACATATCTTTCTTATTCTTAACATTTATCATTTTAAAATATTAGGAAAATTTTAGTATATTTTTAATATTGTATCTTTAATATAACAATTATCAAATGATTTACGAACCCTATAATCATTATAGTGAACGGTATTTTACTTTTTATAAACTAAAATATATGACCTCTATCAATCTTAATCTACATGAAGTATACAAAATGACGCATATCGAGAGCCAAAGGTAGTAAAAAAAATTAACATTATTTTACGAAAAATGGTAAAAAAAAACCTCAAGTCTCAATATCCGTTTTGTTTTTTTATAAAACCACTTCTATTAAAGCAATAAAGAAAAGTCAAAGAGAATTAAAGTCTAATTTATATTCAAAAAAAAGTCTAATTTATATAAATATGCATCTATGCAAATTTATTTCCTTTAGGATTTGGAGTTTAAGGAGCACGTGGATAAGCGTTTAGAGGCTTCACAGAGTAAGCGAGAGTAAGGAATGTAGGTGAATGCGAGGTAACATGTATAACCACAAAGCGACTTCTAATCCAAAACTTGCATCTCTCTCGGTCATAGCCCGTCTCATCATGGACACAAGTGTCTTGACCTCAGCCACGCCGCGCATGTACATCTTTTCGTCAAGTCTTCTTTCATGATGGTACTTTTCCTTGCACAAAATTCAGTCAGTTCCGCTCACTTTCTCTAATATCAAAATACATCTTCCTACCGATCTACTTCCATCATATGTCGTTACAATATATATAGATAACGGAGTGTTGGATGCAAGAGGATGTGCACGCATTCAGAATCCAGAATAGTCAGTTGGGAGAATTTGGATTTGTTGATGTGCTGATTTGAAGAATTCAGCTAAGTAGACAGAGCATACTTCAGATGAAGAACATGAAGGTGAAATCTACATAGACAACTTTATGTTATAACTGTTTGTAACTTCTTCTAACTGATTAATGAGGAGTATCATCTATAACTACTCCATCATAGTCACATTGTAACTTAACCTGATCATTTACAAATTTTTTTGAGAAAAAGTTATTATTTTATAAAAGGGCAAACCTCACAAGGCCGAGGTTCATAGCCGAAAAAAGCTGCAAAAAGGAAAAACGCGTGGTTGTCGCCGTATAGATCTGGATAGGAAAAAGATCGACTCCACAAAAATCACAAAGATGTAATAGATATTTAGACAAAATTAAACACTAGTAATATTCGTAGTCATCATCATATTTGTGGTAACTCTTGTTTCTTGCCCTTGACGTTTCTTGATAGGGTGCCTCTGCTAAGTAGTCTTCATTCTCGGATGCCTCCGTCCATTCTTCATAATTGTCATAGGATTTTGAATTTAGGTACCGCTTTGATTCCTTATCGATCGTCAAGTTGATCTTTTATTTTATCTATATCCAGTTGCATGCAAATTTATCATGTTGATCTGAGCATTTCTTGGCGGTGTCTTGTCTTTCTTTCTAGCTCGTCCTTTCTTTTTTGTAACAAAGATCAGTTCACTTCCCCCCACCCACCCCCTTTCAAAGCCGACTCAAGGTAGGTAAGGGTCGGGCCCTTCAGCATATATCACCGAATTAATCGGAGGGGTTCTTGGGTCTTTTTCGTAGTATAACTTTGATCATTTCTTGATTAATAATAATTCCACATTTTATTTAGTCTTGTATTTTAAATTTCATCAATTTCAACATGGTATTGGAGCTTTTTTGCTCACTTTGTGCTAACTCCATTGTTTAGCAAAAAAAAAAAAAAAACTTGAGAGTTTTATAGAAACTTGAAAGTTTTCTGTGATTTTCTCTTTACACTAGAGTTAGAATCCAATTCTTGATCGTTTTCTCTTAGTTTTCTGCATATTTGTGAGGTTAGATAATGTTCTTATCAGTCATGGCGTGAAGAAACATGAATTGAGTCCTCTAGCACCTTTTGTGTTCATCCCAATGAAAATCCTTTGTTTATATTAATTCAGCCAAGATGAATGGTAATAGTTATCATCCATGGAACATTTCCATGGAAATAAAACCTAATCTATCTATTCAATTTCATAACTAACATGATGGAGTAAAACTGAGATAATGTCTATGCAACCCTAGAAAATATGTACCACTGAAAACTGAAGTAATAACGTCTATACAAGCATACACACTATGAAGCATAATATACATATTCTACGGGCTCTTCTGATCTAACATTAGTCTGAACATATTGATCATCTAAAATATTAATGTAAGTTATGAGCACGACGCCCAGTATGAAAAATATAATCAAAATGGAACCATGTTAGTATTTGAAAACTACACCCACGGCTCTCTTTTGATTTAATATTAATTTTGAAGTGGCATTTTAATGATTATAAAGTAATTACAATGCAACATGTGAATATGTGGAATATGAAATGAGACCCCGCATAAAGTAATGCATCCTAAAATGGAAAGACAGTAATTACCATATTTAACTTATCATAACGAAATTATTATTACTTACATTACCTATAATTTAACTATCGTTACAGTGCATAAATGAGATATATGAGATAGATGAAATGTGTTAAATAGATGAAATGTGTTAAATAGTTATTGTAAGACGATTTAAACGTATTACTTCTTTGTACAGTCTCAAAAAAAGGACCAAAACTGACTGTACCCTACCCTACCGGGTTGGGATCAGCTGTCCAAGAAAGCTGTCCAAGTTTGCTGTCCACTTTAATACTACGTCGTTTTGCTCTCATTTACTTTAACAAATTTTTTCCCTCAAACGAGCATCTCAAGAAAAAAAACCCAAAAAATACGCTTTCTCCCCGATTTCAATTTCCAACCGCCCTCTCCCCTCTACTGCCCATCCAAGAGATTCACCCCTCAAAGAAGAAATATCCTTTTTCAAAGATGCAATTATTGCTGTGAAAATGAATTTGTTTTCTGTTGTTGTTGGTATCTTCATCTCCAACAAAATTGTGTTCTAGTCCACCTATTTCTTAAAACTCGATCCCTCACGGTCAAATAGGGATTTGTTTTCTATTTACTCCAATAATAGTTTGATTTCATTTTCTTTCCATTTGACTGTAGGTGAGCAACTAACAAGGCTGGAAAGAACCTCTGTAAAATATTCATGGATTTTTTTTAATGAACAGAAAAGCTGTTTTGAATGAACTACAAATCCGTAAATTTTTATTTTTTTTGGACTATTTACAAATTACGAAGGAAGATAGAATTGTAGAGGCAATTATACTAGTTGCCTGAAATCTGAATGCACCGGAGAGGAAAAAAGAAGACGACAAGAAAAGTAAGTTTGTAAATGAACAGAAAGAAAAGACAAAAAATAAATAAATTGTTAAAGTAGATGAGAGCAAAACGACGTAGTATTAAAGTGGACAGCAAACTTGGACAGCTTTCTTGGACAGCTGATCCCAACCCCTACCCTACCACCCTATTTCACCTCTTTACCCATTGGCCACTATCACTCAGTCTGTCACCTATCATGAAATTAGTTTCATTCCAATATTTCATGTTCCAAATGAGTACCGATATTAATTTATTCCATTTTATTTCATTTAATTTGTTATATTCCCCTTTTGAGACAAATAGACGGCGAGGAAAAAAATTTGATTATTATTGATCGTGTCGTCCGGGAGATTTCTAAAATTCCCAGCCAAGATCTCATATGTCACGTAGCCGATGTCTATTCCATTCCATTTAGAAAATTTCCAAAGTGGGTTGCTCTCCAATCAAACCAATATTAAAAGTATATATTGTCGTAATTCCTCCTCTGGAAATTTTTGTATCTCAATTATAACTTGCTGGACACGCAGAGTGCCCAGTAGCTTAAATTAAATGAGTAATAAATATCCGGTCAATCGCTTAGATCTGCCGTCCCTTGCTTGGTCTAAAAGGGCTAACCCAAACTGACAAGACATTTATGTCTCACACTTATATGGGGATGAGCATTATCTTATTTTATCGAGGTGGGACTTTACATTCTTCCCCCCTTATAAGGGACTGGCGTCCTCGTCAGGACGGCCAAGACTGTTCCCGGATCGTCTCTACCAGAGGTAACTAGAGGTCATCCTTACACCGTCTTCTTGTACGGTGCGGTAGTATAGTTTCGCCTCGATAGTCGGCTCTGAATACCATTCATAACGCCCTGCACTTCGGGCACAGTAGCGCTTAAATGAGTCATAAATGTCGGTCAATTGCTTAGACCGCCGTCCTCGCTTTGGTTTAAAAGGCTAACCCGAACTGACAAGACATTTATGTCTCACACTTATATGGGGGTGAGCATTCTCTTATTTTACCGATGTGGGACTTTACATTTATTCTTCTTTTCACATTAACCTTTAGCTGTACAGAGGAGATAGAAGATTATCTTACAATGGCTTTTTCCCCGATTGACAGTTTAACCCTTGGTGTTAAATAATCTCTATTACATTGGAAACTTTGTGATAGTAAAGCGGTGATGCCTTGGCTCTGTATGGGCTCTTCAATCGAGTTTTCTTGACCTTTTTCGGGATTTAGTAAGGGGTGGAAGAAGGATTAATATGTTACGTGTTGACTTTTATGCTTTTGCCGCTCAAACATAAGATGTCGTATCTCCTACCTTGTATATATCTATTTTTAAAAAATAGGAAAAGGTTGTGAAGTACCACTTTTAATCTAAAATCGGGAAAAAAGACAAGAAAAAAGATTGTGGTTGAGAAGGACAAAGCGCGTCTGCATTACTACGTGTGTTACTACATGTGGTTGTAGCAACATGTAGTAACACATGTAGTAGAATGAGGATTTAAACACATGTAATGTGAGCACGCTTTTTGTCATTCCTCAACCACTATCTTTTTTTCTTGTCTTTTTTCCTATTTTGTATCTTATTTTGTCATCTACAACGCGCGACCCTTTAAAAAACATCTCTTTCTTATTCATAACATTTATCATTTTAAAATATTAGGAAAATTTTAGTATATTTTTATCATTTTATCTTAATATAATAATTATCGAATGATTTACAAACTTAATAATCATTATAGTCAAAGGTATTTTACTTTTTATAAACTAAAATGAGTAATGATAGAGGCACAACAAAAATCACACAACGGATGCCACAACATCAAGGGTGGGAGATGATGCATACCGAGAGCCAACAGTAGTAAAAAGAATTAAATATTATTTTACTTAAAAATGGTAAAAACAACCTTAAGTCCCGATACCCATTTAGTTTTTTGTAAAACCACTTTATTAAAGCAATAAAGTAAAGTCAAAGAGCAATATGAGTCTACTTTATATAAATATGCATCTACCTAAATTTAATTCCTTTAGAATTTGGAGTTTAAAGAGCACGGGATAAGCGTTTAAAGGTTTCACTGAGTAAGCGAGGGTAAGGAATGTAGTTGAAAGCGAAGTGATAGTAGTATGTATAACCACAATACTAACTTCCGCTCCAAAACTCGTGATCTCTCGGTCATAGACATTCTCATCATGGACACAAGTATCTTGACCTCACCACTCGGCGCATTTACATCTTTCGTCATGTCTTCCTTAATATAGGTACCTTTCCTTGCACAAAATCCCAGTCACTTCCGCTTTCTTTCTCTAATATCTAAATAACTCTACCTATTGATCTACTTTCGTCATATATAGTTACAATATATGGATAATGAGTATTGGATTCAAGAGGATGTCCACGCACTCAAAATCCAGAATAGTCAACTAAGAGGATTTAGATGTGCTGATGTGCTGAATTGAAGAATTCAGCTGTGCATACATACTTCAACAGAGCATACTTTAGCTAAAGAACAAGAAAACAAAGCCTAAAATATCTAGAAGAGATCAAATTCAGAAGAGATCAAATTCAGAAAACAAAGCCTAAAAGCAATATCTAGTCTGAGTTTGATCAAAGCATGTGAATACTCAATTCACACTCCAATCAAGCAATTGAATCAGATTCTCTGAGAGGGAAAGACTTGTGATAGTTGCTGAAAGGTTTGTTCCTAAGGAGTGTCTCGGATTTTATCTAATGAAAAATAAACAAGTAATAAAATAATCCGGTTTACCCCAAGTGCAAGGATCTTAGTATAGAGGTTAATACCGGAGTCGAGTCCACAGGGAATCGGGGTTGTTTACCTAGTTTTTATCTAACTAACCTAAAGATGTCACAACTACTATCACTGGAATTATAAGAAAAAAAAAACGATTAACACGTGATAAACTAAAAACGAAAATAACAAAAGCAAACTGGACAGAAGATCGAAAATCTAAAGCCAGGAAGGATAGTTGCGAACCGAATGATTAAACTACTTCTACTTTATAACCTAAACAAGCAATAAAAAGTACTAACTTAGCTAAGCAATTTAAGTTCAAACGATTTTAATCAATAATTTAACGAACGAACAAGCAATTGATCCACCAATTCTATAACATTCAATTCCTCCTTTAGATTATCTAGTGACGATTTAATAAAAGTCGTGATTCACCTATCGTAGGTATGAATTTCTAATTTCTTAGACAATTCGTTTATTAATCTTTTATCTTTCGATCCTAAAGATTAACGCTTTTATATCCAAGGTGTAAGATTTCTCAATCTAGCAACCTAGAAATTAACCTACCAACTCTCGTTAATTAGATTAAAGATCTAATCTTTATTACGGTGATCTAGGGTTTAATAACGATTTTCATCAAACATTAAACATCAAGCATGCAAGGTATCTATCGATTAAATTGCATAACGACAAGTAAAACATAATAAAGATACAACTTTTAATAAAAACTCACAAGATAATCCAAAGAGAAATCAACGTTGATAGAAACGACTTATGCAACGCTTGTTCCAAAGAGCTCTAGCCTCTAAGCATCGTTTGATTACTTGAAATAGCTACTAGAAAGTACATAAAATTGGGGAAATTTATCTAGGAAATAAAAAGCATAAAAGTTGTATATGAAAGGTGGAGAACACGGAAAAATCGCCCTTAGGGTTCTTGTGGCCGCCAAGTGTAATTAGGGTATATTGTGGATGGAAAAACGTGGCTATTTATAAGAATCTAAGTCGGCTTTTGCTAAGTCGGCGGCTGGACGCTTCGTCCAAGGGGTTGAACGCCCATCCGGTGGGACGGAACTTGAGGCAGCGTTGATTCACCGAATCCGGTTTTTCATCTCTATCTTTATCCGACTTCATCTTTATCCTTTTTCTTCCATGTAGATCCTCACTTGAACATCTTTTAAACCTCTTTTAAGCCAAATTCGTGTATCTACAAGACATCAAAACATTGCAAAGTGTAAAATCATTCAAAGTGATAGAAAATCAACGATAAAATCTCATAATTCAACCAACTTTGCGATTAAACCATTCCAAACATCACTTGCTTAATAAATCAAATAAATGTTCACTTTCTATGCAAAACATTGGAGTATAGAGGAAAATTGTCACGAAATAGAACGATATAAATCATAGAGAATCACCCTAAACAACTCCCCCACACTTAGCTTTTGCTCGTCCCGAGCGAAACAAAAAAAGATCAAGGCTCGAGAAAAAGATAGGCATCTCAACAAGAATAAAGCATATTCAATAAATTAAAGGTTCACCCCTGTGTGTGTGCAAAGCCATAGCAAACTTCCACTAAGTCCAAACTTGAAACTTTCCAAGCAACTAGCAAATACTCCATTTAAACTAGAAATAGATGATACTTATAACATGCACCCTACAAAATGTAACATATCCCGAAAAGGATGATATAATACATTTAGGACCTTTCTGACATACTCAGAGGATAATCCTACAACATATCTCGTCGGTTTATATTGGGGATAAGGTAGGCGATAACTAAGTCTTATATCAATTCATACCAATACCTTTCCGTAAGTTGATTTAATCATCATTCACATTTATACGCACATCAGAATGAGCTATTGCTCGTCATAGAAGAATAGGACATTCCAGATATACCCTACCTTACTCAAATCATCAAGTAGCTTCTTCTGACTGTCGTGAGCTTTTGGTTATCATAGTGGTATAGGACGTTCGAGATACGCCCTACCTCACTCAATTCATCGACCAGCTTCCGACACACCCGATTAATTCATTCATTTTCCTTTTTAAACATACATTTTAAAGCACAATAGTCACGGTTCGTTTATCACATTCAAACCTAAGATATTCACAGTATGTCATACTCCGGCTCTAAACACAAACTATTATAATTCTCACGATACGTACATTAGCACTAAGCACAAGATACTTATAAGATAGTCAAAAATTACTAATCCAAATGGGTATAGCTTTATATTTTTGCTCATCATTTAATATGGCTCGTGAAATGTATGTCGGGTGAAACATCTAACCTACTAAACATACAATATCTGACATAAATGTCTATAAAAACCGAACAAAAATATGCATTCGCTCAACGGGACAAAACAAAATTTTGAAAAATTTAGCTCTTTTCAAAGATAGAATAACAATATAAGCAAAAATATACACATAACCATTCCCCCCACACTTAAACGACAACATGTCCTCAGGTTGTACAGGATTAAAAAGAAACAAAGTACTTAGTTGATTTGAATAGATACTCGAACCGTTGGTCGAGCAGGGAGCATGAAGAAACCAACGTTAAGTAAACTCAAAGATGATCCGTTTGCCAGTGAGATTGAATACTAGCTCGACAAAGCAGCTAAAAATATGCCTCGCACGACTCGATAAACACAGGAAAATCTCGGGAAAAGCGGGATTATATCACATCGCAAAATAAAGATAAAGATAAGGTGAAATCGAATCAAACGACAATACATACACGACACGGAATAATAGAAACCACGGGGAATGTCAACGTCGCCTTATGGCTTACAAGATTCGACAATAAAAATTGAGCAACGAAAGCAGAAAGAGCTCCAAGAAAAATACATACGAATCAAGTAAAGATTGAAAAAAAAAAACATAGTTTCAAAATACAAAACAAATCCCAGGGAGAAAGATATAACGTAAAATCAGCCTCATAAAGTCAGGTCTGCCCTGGTGCCGAAGAATCACCAGCAGGAGGTGCTCCATCCGTAGGAGTGTCAGTAGAAGATCCGGTCTGTGGTGTAGTGGTCCTCCATGCTGTGTCAACTTGCTCCTCATCAGAAGACGACTCAGATTCATGAAGAACATCCGCAATAGCCTGCTCGATGTCGTCAAAAAAAACGTAATCCATAGTGCTTGCATTGTAGCATCTCTGATCCCTCGGAGGACGGCCCTCACTCATGCAATGTAAGATAGTCAGGATATTGTTCTGAGACGTTCTCATGTCCTCCATCCAGTTCCTTATACTATTTGCCATACTTAAACGCATCCGAACTGATGGAGATAAAGAAGGAAGGGAAGATACTTGAGGCGGTACGGAAGATGATCCGGGCTCCTGTGCTGCCTCAGCCTCAGTCTCAGCCTGGCCTAAAGATTTCACTTTCTCCCACTACAAGTACCTCGGATTCTTAGGTTTGTGATCAGTTTTGTACTCGGGAACCGCAGCATCTCGATAGAGACTATGGAGCAAATGGGGGCAAATCGGACATCGAGCATAGACTTTTACGATTCAACGCTATCTCATCGAAAATCTCCCGGTCCAACATCAACATTCAACTTAAAGGTCAAGGCGTAGAGCATCCCGAGATCGCCAATGTGAAAATGCGTCAAGTTGTTCTTAGGCAACAACCTGTTCTGTATAAACCGACATTGGACTTTCCAATCCTCCGTCCACGAGGTAGTAACCAATTCTTTCCTATATCCTCTCGGTCTAAGTGTCCACGGCACCTCCGGGCACACTTTCGCCTCGGCTCCTCCAAAGGATCTCACCCGCATCCCCGCTTGGCTTTAATCGCCTCCTTATAATCCAACCCCTCAAAAGGTGCTAACTGGTATTTCTCGTTGATAACCTTCGGTGTAAACGGCACCTTAACTCCTCGAACCATAACTACCCCAGTTTCCAAATCCGTCTCAGAACAGTTCACATAAAACTCACGAACTAGGGTAGCATTGACAGGGGTTCTAGGGGTTCTCATCAGGGCACCCCACTTTCTATCCGTCAACATCTGAACAAAAGAAGGATCGACTTGAGACTCAAGAACGGCTCTCTCAATCAACATGGTTCTCGTTAGATAATGCTTGTTGTACACGTCTAGGGCCTTGGGGTTAATGAACCTCCGAGCAAATGGAATAGGGATAGGGGGTCTAACATTCTGTCTAATAGGCTCCCGTCTCTCAGGTGCTTCCTCAGTCGTAGGCCTATGAGTCTCTGCATTCCTCTCAACCCTAGGTAATCTCACTAGTGGTGCCTCGTCATCAGTGTCAGACTCAGATTCATCTCTCAATGGCACCCTAGATTGACCTTGAGCACCCATAGGAAGACGTTCTCTAATCTCAACACCCCGTGTGTGAAGTACTAAGGTGGGATCCACAACCTTTTTCTTCTTACTGGGCTCCTTTGCTATCCTATTACCATGTCGTTTCTGAACCATTGCTATACAATCTAGACAACCAACAACAAACCACAATGCAAAACAAAACCACCCGTTTATCGTCCAATTGGGATTTCCCAAAAATTCAACAACCAACACCAAACCACACCAAAACCATAATGCAACCATCCACCATCAACCATCACCACCCCAGATCACCAACAAAACAGGAAAAAGAAAAGAAACTAATAAGCTAGTATTCAAAAGAAAAAATACTCCGAAATCGAACTAAAAAAAACATGAATCAAACTAAGAAAAGGTGATAAAGTCTTACCAGGTGTGATGAGAGAGTGATGAAAATGATAATTGGAAGCCCTAACAATGCAAATTCGACCCCAAAGTTTGGATTTTTCTCCAAAAAGAAACCGCAAAAGCTAGGTCAATGAATCGGATTAATGGCCGTTTGTTGTAGGATTTGGTTTGAATAATCGATGAGAGGGGTTTGAAAGGTGTTTGTAGAGCTTTGAATCGCCTGAAACGGTTTAGAAACAAGGATTTGAGGGCGAAGCGGGTGCAAGAGTCGGTTTCACACTTTGAATTTTTTCGGTTCGACTGAAATTCGGGAAGCAGGGGGTATATATAGACCTGCAGTCGGACGGGCGCCCGAGAAAGCGCAGACAGCGCCCACTGGAAAAAATCGATGAATCGGACGGGCGTTCAATGAAACAGACGCCCGTTCCATTTTCAAACTAATACAGCGTTGGAGGGAACTTTCTGGACGGGCATCCAGAAAAGATGGACGCACGTTCAATGAAATACAAGTAGACAGGCGTCTAGTATGATGGACGGGTGTCCAAGATCAAAATTAAGCAAAAACTTAGAATTTTCCATACATTTTTATTCCAACTCTTATTGCTTCATATAAATCAAACAAAAAACTACAAATACATAAAAAAAAACGAGACGATAGTAGGTTGCCTCCCACCGAGCGCTTTTGTTTAACGTCGTTTGCTCGACAAAACGCCTAATGAAGCTAGCTATCATAGATATCAGCCCAATCCACAATCCGGATCAGACGACGGAGCATGTCAATCGCGGGAGGAAAATCGTATTCATCCTGTAGGGCCCAGTCCTCTCCAGCAACATCCACTCCTCGGAGATGTTCAGCACGCAGCACTAGCAACAAGTCGGTCAGCATCGGATCATTGAGGATTGTATACGGTCGTACTAAAGCACTCTGCAGGTCATTGGTATTAAAATCTCCACCCCCCAAAGCTTGGGGTACAATGATAACGTGAGGTAACTTGATCCTGAGGCGAGTGATAATATCATAATCTACGTCCAGAATGATTGTCCCTCCAGGTCCGTCATCTAAGGTGATAAGGTGGATCCTACTAATGAAAAGGAACTCATGCGCGAGAACTCTGTAATCCATTTTTCTCTAAAATACACAAAGTCGAATCAAGCGAGTCAACAATTACTCTAATTAGACTTAAACTAAACAAATAAATCAAAGAAAAGAGTAAAACAAAAGTAACTAATACAAAAGGATATCTAAGATGCCCCCTAATGGTGCTTTTGGTTTATGTCGTTAGCTCGACAATCTTTCAATTTAGCCTGGATCAGGCCATTTAACCTTTCTTCCAGCCAATACATCGTGTAAGCTCTGATCAGGAGTGTGGCTGCAAAAACAGCATCTAACACATGGGGTCAAGCTTTTGATAGCTTTCCAAACACTTTTAATCCTCCCCATTGTAGACTTTTTCTTCTTCAGACGTCTCTTAAGCTATTGCTCCCTGTGAAACTCTTCTATATCCCAACTACCAGCCATGACTTCCTCTAACGGACCACTGCCGTCATCCTTAGAAAACAAGTCGGGTGAAAATTCGTCAAACTTATTGACTTCAGGTATACCACACCCGAGGATGTCGAGGAAATGAACAATCAAAGGTTTTTCTTTGGTTTGACCGATATAATGCTTGCACCTTTGACCATTCACTCTGAACGGCTGGTCACCATGACCTCTTAGTTCTAAAACACCTCCAGGAATGATTTGCAGAATTTCAAAGGGCCCGGACCAACGCGTCCTCAACTTTCCAGGGAACAGATGTAACCTGGAATTGTACAATAGAACTTGCTCCCCGACTCGAAATTCTCGCTTCTTGATTTTGGCATCATGAAGGAGTTTCATCTTATCTTTACTTATCCTGGCACTCTCTTAGGCTTGGAGTCTAAACTCATCTAATTCGTGCAACTGCTGCAGTCGGTGTTCACCACATGATTGGGTATCGAAGTTTAAGAACTTAGTGGCCCAATACGCTCTATGCTCCAAACTCAACGGGCGGTGGCATGGTTTTCCATATACCATCTGATAGGGTGATGTACCCATGGGGGTTTTGTAGGCAGTTCGATAAGCCCATAGTACATCATCCAACTTAAGACTCCAGTCCTTTCTATGACTGTTCACAACTTTTTCCAGGATCTTCTTCAAACTTTGATTACTTCTCTCAACCTGGCCACTAGTCATAGGATGATATGGTGTGCCAGTTTTGTGCCGGACACCATATTTCTCAAGGACTTTTTCTAGTGGCCGGTTGCAGAAGTGTGTTCCCTCATCGCTTATCAAGGCACGTGGGCACCCAAATCTCACAAAGATGTTTTTCTTTAGAAAAGTCATGACCGTTTTATGATCATTGTGAGAAGTTGCTTGAGCCTCCACCCATTTTGATACATAATCGACACAGACTAAGATGTATTTATTTCCACAGGAAGATGGAAACGGGCCTATAAAATCAATACCCCATACATCAAAGACTTCACATTCTAAAATGGGCTTCAATGGCATGTCGAAACGCCTAGTTAAAGCTCCGGTTCGTTGGCACTTATCACAAGCCTTGCAGAAAGCTTCTGAATCCTTGAAGATCGTGGGCCAATAGAAACCGGACTGAAAGATTTTAGCAACGGTTTTCCAGGGACCAAAGTGGCCACCAAGAGGCCCACCTGTGGCTTTGTTCAATGATATCTCGTTGCTCTGATTCGGGAACACACCTTCTCAACAATCCATCTTTACAGATTTTAAAGAGGTAAGGTTCATCCCATACAAAGGTTTTCAAATCAGAGAAAAATTTCTTCTTCTCCTGATATGAAAATTCCGGATTTAAATATTGGGAATGCAGGTAGTTGACGATGGAAGAATACCACGGAACATCTGGAGTGCACTCGTCTGTATGCATAACATTTACAAGAGGAAAGTAAAGGTCTATATCGTTAGGTTCTTGCTCTTCCTCATTCAACATCCTTGAAACATGATCAGCTACTACGTTTTCACTGCCCTTTTTGTCCTTAATCTGAACGTCAAACTCTTGCAGGATCAGTATCCAACGTAGTAAGCGCGGTTTAGCATCTTTCTTTGTCATTAGATATCATAAAGCGTGATCGATCACCCACACAAGAATCGCTGACACCTAACAAGTAACTAAGAAATTTGTCCATAGCGAAGACTACGGCCAATAATTCCTTTTCAGTTGTGGTATAGTTTACTTGAGTAGGGTTTAGTGTGTGATTTGGCGTAAGATATTGGCTGGAACTTTCCCTTTATTCGTTGTCTAGATCGCTGCTGTAGCGTAGTTGGATGCATCACACATAAGCTCGAAGGTAGATTCGGTCGGGAGAGATAAGAATCGGTGCGAGAAATCAAGCGACTTTTAAGCTCCTCAAACTCTTGCTTGCATCTATCATCAAAATTTAAAAACGACATCTTCTCTCGATAAAGTAGAAAGGGCTTGGCTATCTTGGAAAAGTCTTTAACGAATCTCCTATAAAAACCGACGTGTCCAAGAAAACCTCTCACTTCGTGCACATTTCTAGGCAAACTCATCTTCTCTATAGCCTCCACTTTTGCCCTATCTACTTCCATACCTTTGGCTGAGATCTTGTGGCCAAGAACTATCC
This sequence comes from Gentiana macrophylla, assembly GCA_026214975.1. NCBI lineage: Eukaryota > Viridiplantae > Streptophyta > Magnoliopsida > Gentianales > Gentianaceae > Gentiana > Gentiana macrophylla. The sequence continues at coordinate 104,470,027 of CM047805.1, read as the reverse complement.
CTTCATCTACCATAAAATGGCACTTTTCCCAGTTTAGGACTAAGTTCTTTTCCACACAGCGGGATAATACTTGATCAAGATTGTCAAGACAGTGATCAAAGGATTGACCAAAGACTGAGAAATCGTCCATGACTATCTCCATACATTTTTCAACCAGCCCATCAAAGATTGCCAGCATACATCTTTGGAAAGTAGATGGAGCATTGTAGAGACCAAATGGCATTCGCCTGTAAGCGAATGTACCATAGGGGCAGGTGAAAGTTGTATTTTCTTGGTCGACTGGATCTATGGGTATCTGGAAATATCCACGAATATCCATCCAGAAACTTGATAGAATGCATGTCTGCCAGACGCTCAAGCATCTGGTCAATGAAAGGAAGGGGGAAATGATCTTTCATCGTAACCTCATTGAGTTTTCTGTAGTCTACACAGACTCTATAACTAGTCACGAGCCTCAATGCTATTTCTTTGCCCATCTCATTCTTCTCGATAGTAATCCCTCCTTTCTTAGGAACTACTTGAGTAGGGGACACCCATTCACTGTCAGCAATTGCGTAAATAATACCCATGTCTAAAAGTTTGATAATCTCCTTTTTGACCACTTCTTGCATATGAGGGTTGAGCCTCCTCTAGGGCTGTCTAACACACTTTGCACCCTCTTCAGTCTTAATCTTGTGCATACATATGTCAGGAGATATCCCCCTGATGTCTCCTACTTGCCAACCAAAGGCTTTCTCATTCTTTCTCAAAACGTTTAACCATTTCATCTCTTCTAATCGGGATAACTTGGCAGAGATAATTAACGAAAGCTTGTCACCTTCTCTCAGGAAGACATATTTCAAGTGCTTAGGTAACGGCTTCAGTACCAGATCTGCAGGTGGTTCTTCTAAACTCGATTTAAGATCTCCACTTTTTAACTCAACGTCACTGAGTTTACTGAGTGGTCCCACTGCCAAAGCTTCTCCTTTCATCGAATCTTCATCAAACTCAGCTGCTAGTTGTTCTAGATTCACCCAACCATGATTATTCAGATTTTCAACTAATCGCTCATATTCAGTCTCAACAGCCATGATTTGCTTTTCCATGTAATCATTAAAGTCATCTGACATATCTTCTATGGAGAAGCCGGTCGGATAATCAGAGGGTCTTTGAATAGCTTTGGAGACACTTTAGCTCACCTCCTGATCACCGACTCGTATGGTCACTTGGCCACCATCACAGTCAATGAGGGCTCTGGCTGTAGAAAGAAAAGGTCTTCCAAGTATCAAGGGGACATTCTCATCCTTTTCTATGTCTAGGACGTACCAGTCGACCGGAAAAGTAAATCTATCAATTTGAACTAATACGTCCTTCAGTATCCCTGCAGCTTTCTTGGAAGATCTATCAGTGAATTGTAGGTTCATGGTCGTGGGTTCTAAAAGATCATTCAATCCAAGCTGTTTACAGACAGACAATGGCATCAGACTTATGGATGCACCCAGGTCACATAAAGAGTTTGGGAAGACTAGGCCTCCCATCAGCAATGTGAGCACAAATTTCCCAGGGTCTCTCCTTTGATTGGTAGATCTTCATAACTTATCACAGAGCAATCCTCACCAATCAACCGATCCATGTCTGCTAACTTCTTCTTAGAAGAAACAACATCCTTGATGAACTTAGTGTACTTAGGCATTTCAACCAGAACATCAGATAATGGAAGATTAACCTGAGTATTTTTCAGAAGATTAAGCACTTTTTCATATTTCTTGTCCTCATGCAAGGAAATGTTGCTCTTTCTAGGTGGAAATGGTAGTTACTTTAAATCACTCTCAGGAAAGACTTTCTTCGAGGATGAACTGACAGCTTTATCTTCCAAATCTTTCCACCTCACCACTTTCTCACTTCTTTTACTAGTCAGGGGATCCGCCACCTGACTCTCACTTGATTCTTCATTTCCCTGGGATCACCACTGAGTACTCTCTTGCGAAAAAGGGGAACATGGGTGCTCGATTTCCCTCCCGCCTTATCATCTGGCGGGAGGGGTTAGTGGTTTCCCGGGTTCGAGGACCACTAAGTTGAGTACCAGATCTCGAGATTCATTGCACTTTGGCCTCTTCTTTACCATGTGGAATTGAAGGAACTAGGTCGGTCTGCACCGCCATGATTCAAATCGGTCTGAGCTACCGACCACCCTTAGGATTTTTCTCCGTAAAGTGGGCAAGCGCCTACGAGGGTCTGAAGTTAGTTGGCGACCATTTGCCCGATCCGCCTCTCAAGACTCTTTATTATGCTGCTCAGAGGATTGGACATTATTATTCTGCTCCTCCGGTTTAGCTTCAAGATTATTAGAGTGAGAGGGCCTTGAGAGTTCTGAAGTTCTGCGGGATGGTTTGGCTGGGACGATTCTGAAACGCCGGATTTGAATTGTTTGGCCAATTTTGATTGAACCTTTGATTTGTATTGGAAAAATTCGTGTTCAGGTTCTGATTGAAGCTTGGGTTTCGATTGAAATTCTGATTTTGGTTAAAATTCAAATGTTGATTGAGATTTTGATTCTGATTAAAACCCTGGTTTTGAAGATTGCTTTGGCCGAGAACCGATTGTTAAATCTACGATTTTTTGGCCAAAGAAAGCATTAACTTCAAAGATTCTCGTCCATTCGTAGGGATGTAGAAAGAGAGAGTGTGCCCCACATTATCACATGCCTGGCATGTGATCGAATTATCTTGTCACGATTTCGACAAAGATTGACTTGATAGGTTGAAGGGAAATAAATTGACACCGCCAACCATATATGGCCTTTGACAACAATTTTCGCAAAGCAGAACTTGAGAATTTGCGGGAATGATGAATTTCGATTCATTGGACTTTGGGGCATTGAAAGAGGGCCACCTCTTTGTTGCAAACATGGCGATCAGATTTTGCATATTCACTTCCTCGATCCTAGGAGGAGGAGGTGCACGAATAGCTTGAGAGGAGGGGCATAATTATATTTGGCAATATCCTCGAATAATAACCACCCTTCGCAGTGTTTTCCTCGGGAATGCCCCACCAGAAGAACTATTGACCATACCCTTAGTGAGCTCGGTCAATCCACTGAAAAATGTGTTGACTTGCCTCTGCAAGTCCAAACCGTGGTGAGGGCATTTACGAAGAAGAGCTTTGAATCTCTTCCATGCATCAAAGAACGATTCGTTTTCCTTTTGATAAAAGGTGAAAATTTCATTTAAGCATTGGGCTGTCTTGGATGGTGGGAAATATTGACTTAGGAACTCTTTTTCGAGTCCAGCCCAGGTGGTGATTGACTCGGCAGGCAGAGAGTTATACCACTCTTTTGCCTCCCCTTTCAAGGAAAACGGGAATAACTTCAACTTTATCGCATCCTCACTTACACCTTGAATGCGAGTCGTACCACATATCTCCAAAAATGTGTGTATGTGAGTATGAGGATTTTCAGATTGAAAACCATGGAAGATTGATGCATGTTGCATCATTTGGATGAGCCCAGGTTTTAGTTCGAAGGTTGGTGCATTTATGGCGGGTAGAACGATGGCCGGGTTGACTTTGACTTCACCAGGCATAGCGTAGTCAGCCAACGTACGTCTATCTTCTGCAGCCATAATGACTATGTCTTCGATCTCCTCAGATAAACGTTCCTCCAGGTCTTGATCGACTTTATCAGCAAGAAACGTAGGACGGATTTTCTTCCTGTTTGGTCGGACTATGGTTCGCTCGAGGTCGGGGGTATAGAGTAGTGGCCCCTTTTGACTTCGAGTTTGCATAAACCGAAACCAAAATCAGGTTGTTTAAACTAGAAACTAAAAACAAAAAGTTAAAACCTATGAAAAGAAAAATAAATAAATAAAAAAAAGAGGATGCACGGACGTCCACTTAATCCGGACGGGCGCGCTGCTGAAGAACTAGACGGCCGTTTAGGGCAAGCCACGCCTTTCGTCGATCTCCTCCAAACGGTACCGAAGTTGGATCTTTTTTAGCTGGACGGGCGCCCAATTATTCCGGACGCTCGTTTGGAAACCAGCTGGGAAAACAGGAAACGAAAACCTAGTAAAAACTGGACAACCGTACCGAGTCCCCGGCAACGGCGCCAAAAACTTGTCTCGGATTTTATCTAATGAAAAATAAACAAGTAATAAAATAATCCGGTTTACCCCAAGTGCGAGGATTGTAGTATGAGGTTAATACCGAGTCGAGTCCACAGGAATCGGGGTTGTTTACCTAGTTTTTATCTAACTAACCTAAAGATGTCACAACTACTATTACTGGAATTATAAAAAAACAAAAACGATTAACACGTGATAAACTAAAAACGAAAATAACAAAAGCAAACTGGACAGAAGATCGAAAATCTAAAGCCAGGAAGGATAGTTGCGAACCGAATGATTAAACTACTTCTACTTTATAACCTAAACATGCAATAAAAAGTACTAACTTAGCTAAGCAATTTAAGTTCAAACGATTTTAATCAATAATTTAACGAACGAACAAGCAATTGATCCACCAATTCTATAACATTCAATTCCTCCTTTAGATTATCTAGTGACGATTTAAAAAAAGTCGTGATTCACCTACCATAGGTATGAATTTCTAATTTCTTAGACAATTCGTTTATTAATCTTTTATCTTTCGATCCTAAAGATTAACGCTTTTATATCCAAGGTGTAAGATTTCTCAATCTAGCAACCTAGAAATTAACCTACCAACTCTCGTTAATTAGATTAAAGATCTAATCTTTATTACGGTCATCTAGGGTTTAATAACGATTTTCATCAAACATTAAACATCAAGCATGCAAGGTATCTATCGATTAAATTGCATAACGACAAGTAAAACATAATAAAGATACAACTTTTAATAAAAACTCACAAGATAATCCAAAGAGAAATCAACGTTGATAGAACGGCTTCACAACGCTTGTTCCAAAGAGCTCTAGCCTCTAAGCATCGTTTGATTACTTGAAATAGCTACTAGAAAGTACATAAAATTGGGGAAATTTATCTAGGAAATAAAAAGCATAAAAGTTGTATATGAAAGGTGGAGAACACAGAAAAATCGCCCCTTAGGGTTCTTGTGGCCGCCAAGTGTAATTAGGGTATATTGTGGATGGAAAAACGTGGCTATTTATAAGAATCTAAGTCGGCTTTTGCTAAGTCGGCGGCTGGACGCTCGTCCAAGGGGTTGAACGCCCATCCAGCTGGACGGAACTTCAAACGCGCGTTCAGTTCACTTCGAATCCGGTTTTTCATCTCTATCTTTATCCGACTTCATCTTTATCCTTTTTCTTCCATGTAGATCCTTACTTGAACATCTTTTAAACCTCTTTTAAACCAAATTCGTGTATCTACAAGACATCAAAACATTGCAAAGTGTAAAATCATTCAAAGTGATAGAAAATCAACGATAAAATCTCATAATTCAACCAACTTTGCGATTAAACCATTCCAAACATCACTTGCTTAATAAATCAAATAAACGTTCACTTTCTATGCAAAACATTGGAGTATAGACGAAAATTGTCACGAAATAGAACGATATAAATCATAGAGAATCACCCTAAACAAGGAGCAGTGTGAAAGAGACTCAATCACTGAAGCATCATTTGCCAAGGAGTGATAGTCTGCAGATTGTGAAGATTTTGTAGCCTAGGACAATCATACTATTATAGTGGTGAAAACAATAGTGAATTCCTCTAATCATCACAGGAGAAGAGTGGATTAAGAGATTACACCACCCTGAACCACTATAAACTTGTGTCCATTTACTTTCTGCATATTTAGTTTCCTGCACCTTATTTTCTGTTATTTAATTAGCTTGTGTGTGACCCCCTCCCCCGACTCTAGTTTCACCTTTCTAAGGGACCAACACTCACCGAGAATCTGTTCATGCAGTAGCCTTGAAGTTTTACTCATCCAGATTATCCCAATCATGTGTGCCTCATTAAGAGCATTTATATGTCTTGCGCCATGATCCTCAAGCCTGGTTCTCTTGTTTGACTGATGTGTTACATCCTTATGGTTTTCATGCCTCCACGGCCAATACTCTATATTTATTCGTGTGGCGTTGATCACATATATCTACTTATCTATGTTGATGACATCAATATCGTTGGTTCTTCCAACTCCCTTATTCAGCATGTCATCACCCACCTGGCTCAACATTTTCCTGTCAACGATCTTGGACCTTATATCGTACTTTCTTGGGATTAAGGATCCATCTCTCTAATAGTTTATGTCTCACACGACGTAAGTATATATAGCAATTACTACAAAATGTATGTATGGATACTTCCTCAATGGCAACCAACTTTCGTCTTCAGCAGCATGGTAGTGCATTATTTTCTAATTGTACCTTTTATCGTACTATTGTTGATAAGCAAGTCCATGCATTCCCATACTAATGATCATTGGGTGGAGATTAAGCGCATCCCCTGCTACCTTAGGCATACTATTTCAAAAAGTCTTGACATTACTTGTTCTTCTGATCTTTCCCTTCAAGCTTATTCCGATGCAGATTGAGAATTCGACGCAAATGACTCGTCGGTTTGTTAGCGCTTATTGTATATTTCATGGTTTTATTTTAATCAGGCCATGTTCCAAACACCAACATACAATCTCAAAAGTAGAATGAAAGTTTGAATATAATCTTTCTGTAATACATTTTCTAAAGTTCAATGGATACGCGCTCTTCTCTGTGACATGTATGTTTCTTTTCCTATTCCTCCAACCTTGTGATTTGATAACATTAATGCCACATATCTTGTCGCAAACCTGGTCTTTCATGCAAGCACAAAGCATATCGAATTTGACTTCCATCATATGCGCGAGTTGGTTGCCTCAATGAAGTTGTAAATCACATTTATTTCGTCCAATGTTATGGTGACTAATGTTCTCACCAAACCTATTGCACTCCTCGATTTTTTTACTATGAAGACTAAACTTCATGTTAATTTCATTCCAATAAGATTGCGGACACGGGTCGAAGAGTCTAAAAAATGTTCTAAAACATAATTACAATTCATGTCATTAGGGATATAGTCGTCATTTTCACATGTATCAGTTTAGAATATAAGCATCATTGTAAAAAAATAAATAAATAAATAAAAACCTCTTAAAGCTAAAATCATTCCATTATTCAACAAATGTCCATTACTCAATAATTATCAAAAATGGTTTTCAAAAAAAAAAATTATCAAAAATGGTGAGAATTAAAAAGTATGTCAATAAAAAATAGTATAATGCATCCTTCAAAAAAAAATTGGGATAATGAGTAAAGAAGGGTGTTTTGGAAAAAAAGTTTGGAAAAAAGGGTGTTTTGGATTTTAGTGAAGTTTGACCCGCGATTTTCTCCCATTTCTTTCACAAATGTGCACGATCTTAAGGCGCCAAATCCCAGGGCGCTTCTTCCAAAATAGGGTTTTAGTTTGGTCAAAAACACCTAAAGCGGAAGAAAAAAATTCAAATTTTGGGAAAAACCGTTTCCAAATTTTCATCAACACACCCGTTTTTCCCAAATGCCCCAAAAAAATTTGCCATCATTTCCCTCGTCTTAATAAAAGGATCAACACACCCTCCTAAATTCATCACATCTTTCCATTTCCCTTTCTTTCTCTCACAGTCAAAACTTCTGTTTTTCCCATTCACTCACAAAATGTCCACTTTGATCGTACCTTCCCAAGTCCCCTCTGTGACTGAAGATTGCGAACAACTCCGCAAGGCCTTCGGAGGTTTTAATTACTTTTATCCTCCCTTTTTGGTTGTTTGCTGTGTTTTTTCAGCTTTTTATATTTTGTTTTAGCTGATTTTCATGGTTCATTCTGGCATTCTTGATATGGACATTCGGAGATCTTTTCTTATCCATCTTGCTATGTGGTTTCGTTTTTTGTTTTTTGTGTTTTTTTTGTTTGCTTTGGTTAAGTGTGTTTATGAAAGGTTAGATCCAAATGATCCGATCCTTCCCGTCCCATAGATGAGATGTTTCAATGCATCTTTCTGCACACATTTAGTTCAATTTCACCGCAATCTCCTTAATTTTGTATGATGTGTGGATCGCCTTTAATATTTAGTTCAGAGATTGCCCATTATATGAACAAATATTGTGTTCTTGATTACATCATTAATGGACTTTGCTGCAGGATGGGGAACAAATGAGCATTTAATCATCTCTATTTTGGCTCATCGCAATGCTTCCCAACGCAAGCAGATTCGCCAGGCCTATGCAGACACCTATGGAGAAGATCTACTCAAACAACTGGACAAGGAGCTCTCAAATGATTTTGAGGTTTGTTCAATTTCGATTATCATTGTTCTGTGATTCATAGTTGGATTTTGCCTTTTTGAAACTACAACAGTATAGATGTGGGGTGGGGGATAACTTGTTTGTCTTTGATTTGCTAATGTATAATCTACATATAGAGAGGTGGTTTGTAATATCCCGACACCGAAAAAAAGAGAAAAGAGTCTTTTAACTAAACTCAGATTTTCGTGTTATTTAATTAAACGATTTAAAGTATATATATATATATATATATATATATATATATATATATATATATATAAAATTCAAACCTATATATTTAAAAGGATTTTGGGGTTAATTGGTAATTAGGAGGTTGTTTTGAGGACTTAAATGGTAATAACTCTTTGGGGAGTTATTTTCTACATTTAAACCTCCCACTAATAAGAAAGGGAGTTATCAGGCAAAGAGTTATGCGTTTAAAGAGAGAGAGAGAGTCTGTGAATGGTGAGCAAAGGAGAAGGAGAAGAGACTTCTTCAAATTCACGGTTCATCTCTACTCCGATTTCAGTTTCGTCTGTAGCAGGAGCATCGTGAGTTTTCGAAGATCGTTTTGATACCAAAATATTCAGGTTTTATCGAGGTAAGAAAATAACCCTAATCTTAGTTTCTTCACACTTTGATCGTGGTTGGTTGTAGAAAGTTGTTAGTTTCGTAGTTTAGATTGTCTAGCAACCTTTGATCATAATTAATTTAGGTTTAATTGTTGATCAATTAGGTTTGAGTTGGAGTTTAGAGTGGTTGCCGTTTGCTTTGCTTTTTGCTTGATTTTGCTTTGGATTTAAGGTAAGAGGCTATTCATAATGTTTAATTAAAGTTTTATGGTGTTAAGGTTGTGTTTTGGGTATGATTTGTGTTTAGAAATCATGCTAGTTGTTGTTGTTGTAATGCAAAGTGTTATAGCATGTTTAAGACATGTTTTGATGCTATTTGGATGTATATTTGATGTTTAAACTTGGTTGGGTTTGAGTAGAAATCGATAGAGTGCGAAAAGCGTGTTTTATGCGATTTTATGATTTTGGCGCCCACCAAAGCTTTTGGCGCGCCTTCAAACTCGAACGAGAGTTCGATGACTTTTCTGGAATATTTTTGGCGCGCCCCAAAGGCTTTGGCGCCCCAAAACTGAGCAGAGAGTTTAGAAGAGTCTCGATGCATTTTTGGCGACGCCAAAGGTGTTAGCGCCCCCAACCTTTGTTTAAATGTTATTTTGATTGTTTTAAGCTATGAGATGAGTTATAAATGTTATATCTTGATTTAATAACAATAAATGAACATGAACAAGCCTGGATTAAACTTACGATGCGTTTAGTTCCGGCACCGAATGTACTCTTCAAGGAGTTGAAGTTCGGGACCGTCGGAAGGGTATGAATGGCTTGTGCTTTCATGGAATTAGTATTCCTCAATGTCTGTGTATGTGCTAAGGATTGTCCTTGTTCAGTGGTCTAAGTAAGAGAGTAGTATTTGTGAGGAGCTTACTTGAAAATATTTAGGTGGCTAGTTAACAATTAATAATAAACATACTTGTGTAGTAAAAGACTAAACATCGTAACACTCTTGGTAAGGCACCTAGCTATATCGCGATGTGTGGGCGCGGTCGATAAAGTGAATAACTCTCTTTGGCCTATAAGCGGCTAAATGGCAGGGGACTTCGCGAACGTGTGCACCATCGGGCTTTCCCCGTGGCTATCGGTGTGATCCATCGATAGGTTGCAAGCGATACCTCGTGGTGGGTAGCACCGTGCGTTGTGCCCTTGAGTGCCGATGTGACAAAGATAAGTTATGTTAGAAGCGTTTAGTCACGACATGTTGATGGACATGGAGTGAACCCTAGATCGAGTCGGTCTCATAAAGATAACATAATAATAAATAATGAACCTTTCGTCGTAAGTCTTGATTTTACATTAGCTTCTTCCTCTTGCTAAGTACTTTGTACTTACCTCAATTGCATATGTTGTTTTGGTGTGCTTTTGGGGTGAGAAGGCGAACAGTTAGCCTTGAGCTCGTTGAAGAGTTCAATGACGATTGATGACATTGACGCCATGATGACGTTTTATTCTTACTTTCTATTATAGGTTGTACTAGATTCGTACCTTTTGTTTTAAAGAACACTGTTGTACCTCTCTTCTAAAAGAATCTTTGTAAGACAAGTGTTGTATCTTTCTTTTGTAGCATCGTGACGTTGTAATCTTTATCTCGTTATTGTAAGGTTTTCCTTTCTACCCCTAAGTCGGTTTGTATTCTATTCTAGTAGCATTTATGAGTTTACCCGAGCCTTTTGGGCTTCCGTTGCTTTAATTATGATACGACGACGTAGAATTTGGCGTATAATTTTGGATTTATTTAATGTTATACGCGCCGAACGTTCTCTTCCGGATAAGGGCTCGGTATCCGGGGAGCGGGCGTTCTGATTGGTATCGAGAGGAAGTGTTCCTTTCTTTTCTAGGTTTCCATCTCTCCATTCCTTAAGACAAGACTTCTTTAGACCACTCAAGTAACCATCTCGACTTCCTTGATCTTTCGAGAATGGTAGGAACCGTAGAAGTTTCTTCACTAACCTAAGTTCTGTTCTCAAGATAAGGTATCTTGGATCTTTTAGAACCTTTCGATCTCTCTTGCTCTTGGTGGTAATTTTTAAGTAAAGCTAATAACCCTTATACCGTGGTTAGTTTTCACTAGAGCCTAGTGAAGAGTCTTCTTAGGCGAAGGTTAGGTTGAGTTCTAAGCTCACATCTTTTATGTGATGCCCTCAAGTTTGTTCCTTCTCGGATCCTTAATAGAATCCCTATCTTCTTTCGACCTTTCGGACTTTTCTCTCTTTGCTCTTTTCTTTGAGGATTTAAAGTTTCCTTATTGCGACATTACGATTTAATCATTTCTCCTATTTTTATAAATTGGTGTTATGCAAAAGCGAGTAAACGATTTTATTCATGTTTCTATAAGTCTTGTAATACCCTTTCTGGTGTTCCAAAATTCTGTAAATTTTCAGTCACTTAGAAAATTGCCTTTTCTACAATTTCTCTTTTGGCATCAACTTAGTTTTCAAGACGGATTGTTCATAAATTGCTTAACAAGGAGGAGTACTGTTCAGAAAATTCTGCAGCGGTACTCTTACTTATGAATCTGTTTTGAATGAGCTAAACCCCTTAAAATGACTTGAATTTTTGATATGTTGTAGATAACTCTCTACCCTGAAAATTTTGTTTTGGAGTCAAGTGCCAATTCTTTCTGGTTTGAGTAAAATCTGCAACACAATGCAGATTATAAATTTCTGAAATTTTTGACAGCTTTGCAAGTGATCGATTGAAAATAATTATTTTAACCAACTTATACTTTTCCAAGAATTCTGAATTTTGAGTAGCATATGTAAAACCTGCATACCTACAACTTTTATTTTTACATCATGTTCAAAATCAGTTTGGTTTGTCCTGTGCAAGTCAACCATTACATGGTTGATTTATGCATATATACTTTTAAAACCATTTAAGTACTTGTTCATGAAAGGCTAGACAGCATTCTTTCACCTTGGAAGTTTAGGTGTGGGGTTATAGGTGTTGGGAAGGCTTGAAGCATAAGACTTTTAACTTAGTGGTTATCCGTAATAAGAAGTTTAGTAGGTAGATATTAAGTGTTGTAGATTTAATACCTTTGTGTGACAAGAAACAATTAAATGGTGACTTTCCAATCCCACGTTTTCTTTGATGAAGTGCTCTTTTATAATTATTTGGTTTCCTACATGGATACCCCGATTTCAAATGTTTTCCCATTTATACTATTTGCAATCCATGTTCTAGCTAATTCATCCATGTGAATTTTTTTTTTTTTTTTTTTTTTTTTTTTTTTGAAACTCGGTAACGGTTCTCTCATTGCAATGTTTTGCTTTCCAAATGTATACATACTTTGATGTGTCTTATTTTTATTTTTATGAAGACGTTTTATCGTGTCAAATGTTTGATTTTAAGGAAACAAGTTTCTTATCCTTCGAACTTTCGAACTAGCAACTGCATACCCTCCCAATGCATCATGTTTGGCCAATTCGGGACAATACACTTTTGCATCCTAGCGTTTACTTCAATGCATCCCCTACAAGGTGTTTTAGTGCACATAACTTTTGTTGAAAGACTCAACTCTTTTGTTAGGATTTTATACCATTTTGATAACGGTCGAAAGATCAAACCTTCTCAAAACACCCATTTTAATTACATATCATTTTGTTTTCCGGTAAGAATATGTGAACAACTATTTCTTGCCAAAGTGTCATTTAATAGTCCGGACCTTTTTTTTCAAGATACATATATATACATATGTTCAAAAGTCTGTCATTAATTACTTTCAAAGTATCGCTTTATTTTACTTCCTTGTAAAATTTTGAATAAACGAGTAGTCGAACCTCTTTTACGTCTCATGCATGCATTTTAAAGTTATGTTTTGATAAAGAATTTTAGCTTTGCAACTTACTTTGTTAAGAGTATTCCTTGACAAAATTTTGCTACAAGTGTTAAGTTGTTTTATCTTATTTTAAACCTTCCCCTTCAAATTTGAAGAAATGGCTTTATTTTTTTTTAAATAAAGGGTTATCCTCATTCCTTTGAACATTTGCACCCTTGATGTAAACCTTTTAACAATTTCACAATAGCCCTTCTTGTGTTAGTCTTTGAACGACACTAAAACATGCATCATTTGGAACTCTTGTGTCTTCTTTATTGATCGTCACTTATGATTTTTTTTTTTCACGAAGCACTTTTTCGATTTACCTTTATCATTGAACCTTTGGAGAAGATGTTCCCTGCTTTAAAAAAAAATTTAATCAGAAGCGGTTGTTGAAAGAAAAAGAAAATGCATTCTCTGAGTTCATTTACTTTCTTTTCCACGTTATCATTCATGACCTCTTTGCAACATTTCTCCAATTTACTTGGATTTTCATCATGAAAACTTTCGAGAGAATATTACTCGTCTTCAAATTTTTTATTATATATATATGTACATATTTGAATAAGATTTGAAACTTCTTCTACTTCCAGACCTTTTCTGTTGAACTCTTTAATAGCGAAGTAAGAAAATTTATTCGTTTGTATTCAATCATACCAATTACTTCAAGGGAAAGGAAAGTGTTTTCATTATGGATTATATAGGATGGTCTTTTGGTTGCAACAAATGTCCCAGCCAGGGAACTTTTGTTTTATCGATTTTATCACAAGTGGCCTCATCTTGGTAAATTTTATATGTCATCCATTTTGTGTTATCCAAACAAATGTTGAACCAAGTTCAAACCATCTTTCATTTTGTGCTACGTGTCTCAAATTTCCCATTTGTTATCTCCTTTAGTAGTTTTGAGTTTTCAAAAGACTTTTATAACCATTCTTACCTTTCTTCTGGAATCAAGGTGAGAATAAGTTTAAAACTTTGTTTCTTGTGTATGCTTTGCTTAAAAATGAAATCTTTTACAACTCCAGTCTTCTGTTGGACTATAAAATCTTGGTTGCTGATAAACACACTGTCAAAAGTTGTTTTCTTGTCTATAGGAAAGCCTTATAAGTTTGGTAGAAGATGTTTATATGGTTTCCTTTTTGAAGACTAGTAAAGATTGAAATACGTCATGGTTTGGGTGTGCTATAGATGGTTTAGTGATGAATTGATAACAAGACGGAGTTGAAGTTCCTTAAGTTAATAGCTAGTTTCTTGAAGGTAAGGCGGATGTATAGGTCAAAGCAACCCTCGTATAAGTATGGAAACAAGCTGTAAGGGCGACAAAGTGGACGAAGAACCTAGAAGAATACTACATGTTAATTAGTGGATTGACATTTGACTTTTTGGGACAAAGTGTTATAGGAGGAGCTCAAGAAGTTAAGTTAGAAGAGTTGAGTATAAGGTAGATGAAATGTGTGTTTAAGATAGAGTGGTTCTTGGGTCTCAAGTACTAGATTAGTTGTGATGGACGCGTTGAAGTCTTCATGACGAAAGTACTAAGATTCAAATCAATTGGAGATAACGTTTTGTTGGTTTGTTTGAAAGTGAACTAGAAGGTAGGCAGGCAAGTGGTATCTAAGATGAGAGTGGTGTTGGTTACGGCAAGTTTCGAGGGACGAAACTTCTTTAAGGGGAAGAATGTAACATCCCGACTTTTCGAAAAGGACAAAAGAGTCTTTTAACTAAACTCAGATTTTCGTGTTATTTAATTAAACGATTTAAAGTATATATATATATATATATATATATATATATATATATATATATATATAAAATTCGAAACCTATATATTTAAAAGGATTTTGGGGTTAATTGGTAATTAGGAGGTTGTTTTGAGGACTTAAATGGTAATAACTCTTTGGGGAGTTATTTTCTACATTTAAACCTCCCACTAATAAGAAAGGGAGTTATCAGGCAAAGAGTTATGCGTTTAAAAGAGAGAGAGAGTGCGTGAATGGTGAGCAAAGGAGAAGGAGAAGAGACTTCTTCAAATTCACGGTTCATCTCTACTCCGATTTCGATTTAAATGCATAGCGAGGAGCATCGTGAGTTTTAGAAGATCGTTTTGATACCAAAATATTCGAGTTTTATCGAGGTAAGAAAATAACCCTAATCTTAGTTTCTTCACACTTTGATCGTGGTTGGTTGTAGAAAGTTGTTAGTTTCGTAGTTTAGATTGTCTAGCAACCTTTGATCATAATTAATTTAGGTTTAATTGTTGATCAATTAGGTTTGAGTTGGAGTTTCAGAGTGGCTGCCGTTTGCTTTGCTTTTTGCTTGATTTTGCTTTGGATTTAAGGTAAGAGGCTATTCATAATGTTTAATTAAAGTTTTATGGTGTTAAGGTTGTGTTTTGGGTATGATTTGTGTTTAGAAATCATGCTAGTTGTTGTTGTTGTAATGCAAAGTGTTATAGCATGTTTAAGACATGTTTTGATGCTATTTGGATGTATATTTGATGTTTAAACTTGGTTGGGTTTGAGTAGAAATCGATAGAGTGCAGAAAACTGTGTTTTATGCGATTTTATGATTTTGGCGCCCACCAAAGCTTTTGCGCGCCCCAAACTGAACCAGAGAGTTCGATGACTTTCGGAATATTTTTGGCGCGCCAAAGGCTTTGGCGCCCAAAAACCTGAGCAGAGAGTTTAGAAGAGTCTCTGATGCATTTTTGGCGCACGCCAAAGGTGTTGGCGCCCTCCAACACTGTTTAAATGTTATTTTGATTGTTTTAAGCTATGAGATGAGTTATAAATGTTATATCTTGATTTAATAACAATAAATGAACATGAACAAGCCTGGATTAAACTTCTGATGCGTTTAGTTCCGGCACCGAATGTACTCTTCAAGGGAGTTGAAGTTCGGGACCGTCGGAAGGGTATGAATGGCTTGTGCTTTGCGGAATTAGTATTCCTCAATGTCTGTGTATGTGCTAAGGATTGTCCTTGTCTAGGGTCTAAGTAAGAGAGTAGTATTTGTGAGGGAGCTTACTTGAAAATATTTAGGTGGCTAGTTAACAATTAATAATAAACATACTTGTGTAGTAAAAAGACTAAACATCGTAACACTCTTGGTAAGGCACCTAGCTATATCGCGATGTGTGGGCGGTCGATAAAGTGAATAACTCTGCTTGGCCTATAAACGGCTAAATGGGCAGGGGACTTCGCGAACGTGTGCACCATCGGGCTTTCCCCGTGGCTATCGGTGTGATCCAGCGATAGGTTGCAAGCGATACCTCGTGGTGGGTAGCACCGTGCGTTGTGTGCCTTGAGTGCCGATGTGACAAAGATAAGTTATGTTAGAAACGTTTAGTCACGACATGTTGATGGACATGGAGTGAACCCTAGATCGAGTCGGTCTCATAAAGATAACATAATAATAAATAATGAACCTTTCGTCGTAAGTCTTGATTTTACATTAGCTTCTTCCTCTTGCTAAGTACTTTGTACTTACCTCAATTGCATATGTTGTTTTGGTGTGCTTTTGGGGTGAGAAGGCGAAACGAGTTAGCCTTGAGCTCGTTGAAGAGTTCAATGACGATTGATGACATTGACGCCATGATGACGTTTTATTCTTACTTTCTATTATAGGTTGTACTAGATTCTGTACCTTTTGTTTTAAAGAACCTGTTGTACCTTCTTCTAAAAGAATCTTTGTAAGACAAGTGTTGTATCTTTCTTTTGTAGCATCGTACGTTGTAATCTTTATCTCGTTATTGTAAGGTTTTCCTTTCTACCCCTAGTCGGTTTGTATTCTATTCTAGTAGCATTTATGAGTTTACCCGAGCCTTTTGGGCTTCCGTTGCTTTAATTATGATACGACGACGTAGAGGCTGGCGTATAATTTTGGATTTATTTAATGTTATACGCGCCGAACGTTCTCTTCCGGATAAGGGCTCGGTATCCGGGAGCGGGGCGTTACAGTGGTTGTGGTCTGGACACTGGACACCCATGAACGTGATGCGTTTTTAGCTAATGAAGCAATGAAGAGGTGGACATCAAGCAACCAAGTTCTGGTTGAGATAGCATGTACAAGGTTGCCAAAGGAATTGGTTTTGGTCAGGGAGGCTTATCATGCTCGTTTCAAGAGATCCCTTGAAGAGGATGTTACACGTCATACTACAGGGGACTTCCGAAAGGTACCATTTTTAAGTCATATATGTATGTAGGGCACATGCCAAAACGCCTCAATCTGTAGCCGTTGATTGAACCTACAAGATCATACTTCAAATAATGTTGTTTGGCCAATCGATTTGACTAAAGGGCATCTATGATCTTAAATTGATGTATTATCATTGTCTTTGTGCTATGCCCTTTAGCTCTTGCTGTTGCTTGTGAGCTCATACCGGTACAATGGCGATGAGGTAAACATGACACTTGCCAAATCAGAGGCTAAGATTCTCCATGAGAAGATCAAAGGCAAGCATTACAATGACGATTTAATTGCTAATGATTTTGGCTACAAGAAGCAAAGCACAGATAAATGCAACACTCAATCAATACAAGAATGAGTTTGGCACTGAAATAATCAAGGTATGAGC
Organism: Gentiana macrophylla; assembly: GCA_026214975.1. Classification (NCBI taxonomy): domain Eukaryota; kingdom Viridiplantae; phylum Streptophyta; class Magnoliopsida; order Gentianales; family Gentianaceae; genus Gentiana; species Gentiana macrophylla. The sequence continues at coordinate 104,452,737 of CM047805.1, read as the reverse complement.
ACAAAAACGCCTTTTTTTTTCACCGATTCATACATGCACAATACTGATGTTTCCTGTTGGCAGGATTTGGAACATGACGGGGAAAAAGATTTTGTTTCAATATTACAAGCAACAATTGAGTGTTTGGTCTACCCTGAGGACTACTTTGAAAAGGTTCTCCGTGAAGCGATCAATAATCGTGGAACAGATGAAGGAGCACTCACAAGAGTTGTTGCCACTAGGGCAGAGGTTGACATGAAGACAATAAAAGAGTTGTACCACAAGAGGAACAGCGTCCCTCTGGAGCGTGCTATCGTGAAAGACACTCATGGAGATTACGAGAAAATGCTCTTAGCTCTGATTGGTCAAGAGGATGCTTGAATATGGATAATCATATATCTAGTATATGCAGTTTGCCTTGCCCTGTAGGCGCTGTTTTCGTGATGTTATTCCACATAAATAAGCGGCTATCGTTCTACTAAACAGATGAGCTTGTATTTTCTATGTTCTATTTCATAAATAAAGTGGTATTCTTCTGGTACATGCAAATGCTTCATACATGTGCTTTTGAATGCGCTTGTGAAACAGAGGAATCGAAATTTAGTCGTTCATAATCATTAAGCTAAGAGTATTTTTAGCATGAACTGGTGACATAGCAAAAGAAAAACTACCGGGGATGCGATCAGTAAACATCGCAAAGCTCCAAACCTAAACACTTGTTTTGAATTTAACAAACAACAAAATAGTGCAGCAAAACACAGTGTCTCTTCTTGTTCTTCCTGCGTTTGCATTTACCAAATGGAGGCATGATTAGGCTGTGTGATAGAACCTGTCAGCACCATTTCTGAGGTTAGAAGATATCAATGGATATTCTATGAAAAACTGTAAACACGAAACATTATTACCTTCTTCATAGTGTTAAATATGATCGATCACTACTGCTTACAAAGGTTGCTAGTGAAAATCTTCTTGCAGTATGGACTACTGCGGAGACTTTGGTAAGGACGAATGGCTTGAACTAGTATAGCATGAAGTGATGGAGACCCCTGTTTGGAATCAAGAAAAAAGAATACAAATACAAGTTAGGTAAAGTACGATATGGGATAATCAAGAACCATTATTTCACAAACCTTAGTGACTTGTAGTGCGGATTGAATCACGTAGTTAGCAAAACGATCTTGCAACAATTGGTCAAAATGACGCACAGAAAGCAGTTCTTTGGTGATTCTGTAACGGCTCTCTTTAATGCATCTGAGGCATTTTTCAATAACATGGCTGCTGAATTTTTGCATAGAAAGCTGTACATAGTGACCTTCAAACTGGGAAAGCAATGTGGCGATAGAAGATGGAATTTTCAGCTCTATGATTTGCTGGATAACATAATTCCTGCATTACCAATTTTTAAGGAAAGACTTCATCATTAACTATGTTTCTATCAAAAGATAAAACATGTTTTGTCGTTTTGTTAAAAACGCAACATTCATCAGATGATCCGGTGCAATATAAAGACTCTGTCCATGTCCATGAATCTACACACTATTGGGAAACTTAAAAAAAGCAGCATAGAGATTACCCAAAGTCGTTTTGTGCAAGGAGTAAACCATGACCAGCAACGCTAACAACAAACTTTTCACGGTGTTCCCCACTTGAGTACGCAATACATTGATTCACAACACAGCAACCGAAGCGATCACATGCAATGTCAATACAGAACTTTGCTGCAGTATCAAATATGAACTGCAATAACAATTCAACAGAATTATTTTTCAAGGGGAAGAAAAAAAATAAGGGTAATCAGTTGTAATGTGGATATGCCTGTATTACCCCATTCTGCTCTCTCGCAACTAATATGAGCAAAAACGCACCAATTTTCTTTGAAAGTATCAGAATCAAAGCATAAACGCGTATGAACTGGATGTAGCTCATAACAAAACGCATAACTTAAGTGTGATGCACAATGATTTGTGTCTAAAACTGGTTTAGGGTTCCAAGAGCAATACTTAAAGCTGGCTATTCAATTTATGCAAGGAACTTCTTTTTTGTCTATGGCTCTAGGCCAAACGATTTTGTGACACTATGACAAGATAAACAGAGAGGTGATTTTCCATTTCATAGGTATGGAGGTTTACAAAACCATAACACATAGTTCAGTTGCACCTAAACATCGAAGTTAAAAACGCTGGCATAGATATAAACAGAGGGCAAGTAATCTTCCATCTATATAATGGGCAAATTAAGTAATCATTGAAAGAAAATCATGTACCTTATTCTGCTCATTGGTAAGACATTGCAAGCATCTTTGAACCACATGATTACCATTTGGATCCTTCATAAGTTCAACCAAACCTGGTTTCAAAGCTATCATAACAAGGGAAATTTGTCTCTGGCTTTTGATGGTTTCTATCAGCTTTTGCACTACCCTTGTGCTATGCATCCAAAAAAAGGAACATATATCATCAGATTAAATACAATATGCAATAGAAAACAAGAGCTTAAGAAAGACACACTATATACCCATGTGAGCTTAAACAGATGCTAACAAGCTCCCCTCGCCTTTTGGTCAGTGCGAGCACAATCCGTAGCTTTTGTTCTTCTGTGCATGATTCTAACATCTTTTGGATTAGATAATTCCCAAATGGATCCACTATGAGTTCTATAACATGATCAATGACTTCACGGAATATCGCTTGTGCATCTTCACTACTCCCTTCATCGAATATCCTTTGCAAGAAACGACATCCCAGCTGATGCTTGGCAACCATATATATATAACCTTTCATTTGACCCAAGTATCTAAGCATTACTTGCACTTCTGCAGAAGTATTTCCTGGTGTTGAATGATGTTCATCATTTTTCCCAGAATTTGAAACTCTGTCTGAAACTGGTTTCACCTTATGTGATCTATTCATCATAATCACATCGCTTGATTTGTTCTTAGAGCCCTTTGGGGACTTGGATTTCTTTCCAAGTGCACCCTTTGAGCATTTCCCATCAAAAACAAAGTTCTTTTCACAGTTAAGTACATGGATATCCTCTGCTTTAGGCACACATGGAAGGGATTGATATAAATCAGCCTCATAACATTGGATTCGTCCCCCTTTTTTCTGCATCTGTTGAAAATCATAAATGTTATCATACTGTACCGCCGGATCAATTAACTGAGATGAACTCAAACCCCCAGAATATAATCTATTATTTGGCTCTGGCTTGAAATGGGCATCATTCATCACACTTGGCCACTGAAATTGAACCCCAGAATCGAAATATCCCTCCCCTGCTCCAGTCTTTGCATCATGTTATAATCATAATCAACTTTCTCTGATCTCATGCCTATGGCATTCAGAATAGCTTGAAAAAGGGGAATCTCCGTTGAATCTTCTTCAAACTTCTTCAAATATTCATCAAAACCGTATATGTCAAACCCTTCAAAACTATCTGAGAAAGGGCCAGTGTACCCGGTCAAAAACCCATCTGGTTGAAATCCGGCAGTATTGTTACAAAAGGATTGTATTTATCTGCAATATGCATTCCTTCAAGATTTTCACTTAAACCCAGCTCGTATGGTACACTGGTAAGGCTCTTAACATTGGGATTTTTCACTATCCCACGATCTGTGTTTGTCATTTGGGCTCCTTGATGCATGCTACTATTCAATGGATGCATGAAATTTTGAGAAGATGAAGATGAAGATGACATGAAATTTTCTACAGAATCAAAATCACCAGAAATTGGCCCTGCATTTAGTACAGAATATTCTACACCCATATGCGTATTAGAAGGATTCATAGTTTCTTCAAAACCTTGATTCACATAAGGGGATGCCTGATTCATCAACATCCCTTTCATTTTCTCTTTAACATTGATGTCCTTGACCCCAAACATCACATGCAACCACCTTGAAATCAATGATTTCTACAACAATAGTACAAAATAAAGTGAAAAAAGGAAAAAGAAACAGCGTAAATATTGCACAGAGGCACTAAAGAGAAAAGGAAAAGACAAAAAAAAGGCAGGTGGAAGGTGAAATATGGGGTTTAATTTTGGTAGCCATGGGAGAGGCAATTGCTGCAGGTTTAACGTTTAAGGTGAGATGGCTATGCAAAATTGCAGCAACTAGGTACAACCTACAAAAACAAAAAAAGTAGCATAATTTTTCTTTGCTGCTGCTCTTATAGGTGCAAGTCTGCAAAGGCAGCACACACAGACACTGAACTGCAGATGGGGGGTGGGACACATGCTCACATTTAAAATTTTAAAAATTCAGTGTCCTTTAATTAAGAGAAAAGTAGGGGTTTTTTTACTCTCTCACTGTTTATTAATAATTGGTTTTAGAGATAACTAGTGATAATATCACAACAAAATGACAAAAACATTACGTAACATATTTTGGGTCATTGATTATGATATGAAACTTATTGAATCATATGAGTCCAAAAATATATATTATTGGTGTAAAAGTTTATTGAGACATTTATATATGAATAATTCTGAAATATATGTTTCATCATAAGGGTTTCTCATGATTAAGAAAGTGGTTGAATGTCAGAATCGATGGTTATTGTCTAAAATGCCCATTGACTATCATTAATGTAATAGTTGTTAAATAATGAAAAATGATTGGATTGATAATAAATTAAGGGTAAGATAGAAAAAAGACTAATAAATATTTCATTGGTAATGTAGATAGACTTATATTATGAGACAAAACAAAAAGTATAGGATGACTTATATTTTGAAACGGGGGTAGGGGTAGTATATATATATTTTTTATTTTTTCTCTTTACAGATTTTGGGTTTTGTTTGTTCATAGTAATCATACAACGTACTGAGCCAATCGGAAATAATGTTACGGGGGGACCCTGTGTATTTATACGTCTTTATTTATTTTTTTAAATAAACTCATCACTTTATATTCAAATCCTTTTAGCTATAATCTGGCATTTTAATTTTTTTTTTATGGTGTTCCAACATATAAGTCATTCTCATATTTGAATACAATATTAAAATATCAAATATAATGTTTTAAATTTTATACTAAACAATGTAATATTATTAGTTTGTTCCAGAAAACAATACAATATTTCTTTTTAAAATATTAAAAAGTGACATTTATAAAGTTTATTAAACTGTGTGAAATGACGGAGGGAGTAAGTTACGATAGACCAGGTGGATAGGCAATATTTTGATTTAATTAAAACGGTATGCTTTGTAGAAAAATAAATGGAAAATTTGATAAATATTTTCTCTGACATGGGATCAATACAAACCGGAATGTGTAAATGAGGGAATAAGGATGGATTAAAAAAAAAATGTTGATCATCATTTAAGAAAAAAATATTCTACGACTAACAATTCATTTATTTTCAAACCGACCCACTTACTATCTATTATTTGATTGACTAATCCTTTATATTGAAATGGATGAAGGGTCAAATGACTTGGCAATTCTTCATGAGGAGATAATATCTCGTGGTTTGCAACGATAACTACTACTCCCTCCGTCTCATAATATAAGTCTTTTTAATCATTTCATACAGTTTAAAAAACTTAATAAACGAGTTAATTTTTAATATTTTAATGTAAAATATTGTATTGTATTCTGAGACTGACTAATAATATTGCATTGTTTAATATGAAAATGAAGACAATGTATTTAATATTGTATTGGAATGTAAGAAGGACTTATATTTTAGAACACCACAAAAAAGTTAAAAGGACTTATATTACGGGACGGAGGGAGTATATATATTGTGATGTAAGAAGATCCTTGTTATCAATTTAAGGAAGTATGGTAGTTATGCTTCTTCATTTAATAGTATTGGTGTGAAAAAATTATTAAGGTGATTTGATACGCAACTCTGTGTTTTACAATAACTTTAGTCATGGATAATATAAATTTAGCCAAAGGCCAAAGTATACAAAACGAATTTATTTGACTTAAGGACAAAAAGAATCATTGAACTTAAGAGACACAAATTAGATAGATGATTTCAAATAACCCTTAAGGAAGAAGGAAAAAAAAAAAAAAAAAAAAAAAAAAGATGGGCAGCACGCTGAATGTTTGTGATTTTTGGTTTCTTTTTTCTTTTTCTTTTGGATACACATGCTGAATGTTGTTGTTTTTTTTTGTTTTTTGTTTTATAATTTATTTTTAGCACACGTTACATGTGCTGTGAATTTTTATTTTTTTTTTTTTTTTTTGTGTGATCCGGAGGTTGTAAAATTTAAATTTTTTCTTGGACCATGAAAATTTATTTTTTTTTTTTTTCATGACCACCACGATACATCATTGTGGCGACGATCGTTACCACCATGATGAAGTAGACACCGCGATCGATGACCACCGTGATGAACTAACAACCGCGATCATTGACCACCACGATGAAGTGACCGCGCGATCTGAGACACCGCGATGAAGTGACACCGTGATGCTCTAACAACCGCTTGATGACACCGCGATGCATTGACCAACCCGATGGATTGACCACCGCAATACAATTAACAACCCAGATGAGACACCGCGTCGATGACCACCCCGTCGACGAGAGACATCACGATGTTATAACATTTGACGATGCACGGACATCGTGAATAAGAGACACCGCGATGCACGAGACACCGCGATGAGCCCGACACCGCATTGCGAGAGACACCACGATGAAGTGACACCGTCAACGCAGAGACGCCGCGATTGCGAGAGACATCGCGATGTTATAACATTCGATGATGCGAGACACCGCCGCAATGTAGAAACCGCATTGCAGAGACACCACGATGAAATGACACCGCAATGCGAGAGACAACTGCGATCGCAGAGACACCGCGATGAAGTGACAACGCGCGATGCAAAGACACCATGATGAAGTGACACCGCGATTGCGCAGAGACACGCGCAATCGAGAGACACCGTAATCTGAGACACCGCAATGCGAGACACCGTAATCGCGAGAGACACCGCGATGAAGTGACACCGCGATGCAAAGACACCCCGATCGCGAGACACGCGATGAAGTGACATCGCATTGCGCAGACACGCGATCGCAGAGACACCACGATCTGAGAGACAAATGCGAGAGACACGGCAATGTAGAGACACGGCTTATTGTATCGATTTATTTCGACGCGTCTGCGGTGACATGAATGTCACATCATTAGTTGTCTAATGTATGCGGTGACATCTGCGGTGACATCAATGTCACTTCATTAATTGTCTATTGTATGCGAGAGACACCGCGATGAAGTGACATCGCAATGCAGAGACACCGCGCGATGCTGAGACACCATAATCTGAGAGACGCGCGATGCGAGACACACGCTGATGAAGTGGCACCCGCGATGCAGAGACACCGCGATGCAGTGACCACCCCCGATACATTGACCACCGCGACGCATTGACCACTCCGATGCATTGACCACCTTGATGCAATGACCATCCTGATGCATTGACAACCGTGACGCCCGATGCGATGACCATCGCGATGCAGAGACACCGCGATGTAGAGACACGGCGATGAAGCGGCACCGTGATGCAGAGACACCGCGATGTAGAGGCACGGCGATGAAGCGGCACCGTGATGCAAAGACACCGCGATGAAGTGACACCGTATTGCAGAGACACCCCCGATGCAGAGACACCGCGATGAAGTGACACCGCATTTATGCAGTGACATCTGCAGTGACATCAATGTCACTTCATTAATTGTCTAATGTATACAGTGACATCTGCAGTGACATCAATGTCACTTCATTAATTGTGTAATGTATGCAGTGACATCTACAGTGGCATCAATGTCACTTCATTAGTTGTCTAATGTATGCAGTGACATCTGCAGTGACATCAATGTCATTTCATTAATTGTCTAATGTATATAATGACATCTGAAGTGACATCAATGTCGCTTCATTAATAAAAGTGTACAACATCTTGCATTATGTTTATAGAAACAAGAGTCATAATAAAGGTTTTACTTAGGTCCAATAGGCCGATTTTTGAACCATTGGATCATACAAAAGTGAGGTACACAAGTGGACTATTCCAACAACATGGTAGGGGAAATGAACCAAGTCATGTAAGGTACTAATCTTGAAATACAAGCAGCTGGATAAAATTTTCGTCTAAGCATCACCGCTCCGAGTTCAAATAGACCCATCGTGTTAGCATCACCGCTTCTGACTTGCTCCTAAGATTTACAATCAAGAAAAAATGTTACAAGTATGAAGAGTTGTATGTTGTACTAAATAACAAGAAACTATATGTCACTTTACTTGCAATTCTTTTGCAGAAAGATCAAGCTCTCTTCGTACTAAGACTTGACGGATTACAAAGAAGCTACCAACTCCAAGCAACAATAATAGCAAAAGCAAGTATGTGAGCTGGATTCCCAACTCAAACAATTCCCCGATTTCATAATCTGCATTTATTCCAACGATTTCACGTGCGAATGCTGTTTGGGCAGATAAGAACCATGAAACTGGGACACAAGAAATGGCCCAAATGCAGATTGATGGGCTTCCCACGTATTCTTGAATGCTCCGTGGATTTTCTGTAATGTCTGGAACAGAATGAAATTATCCATTTGATAACTTTTTTTCACACAGCATTGCAGCTTAAGTGCAATCAAAAATCAAAACTATTATAAATATGAAAAACTGATAACTCCATGATCAATCCCATCATTTCCAAAAATGGAAGGTATCATCGCATATTTACACAAAACAAGTCCACTAGTAAGCTTACTTTTTTTGCTTATTGAGCTCAGCTAATAAAGCTCCTTGCTTTTCAAAGATTCTTAGGATCAAAGATCGACTTCAAAGCAATCAAAGCGATCAAGAAGCTACTCCCGGCGCCAAAAGGCCACCAACTAAGCCACTCGGACAAAGATAACCTTCTCAAACCCCTTCTTTATAGTCCCAAACAACCCCATCAAAAAAACCAAAATTGGCAATTTCTTCCTCGTCTCCCATTTTCATCTCCTCCATCATCACTTCATCGTTTCCTCATGCACTTCGGTGACACGGAAGCATCATTGTTTACAACTTGAAAATCAGCTTTTTCGTAATCGAATGCAAGTCGTTCTCATCGGACTTAGTAAAATTGATTCCGTCTGAGGACGAAACAAGTAAATGCCGATAATTACGGCGCGAGGAGGAGGTAAAATAAGTACACGAATTCACTTTAAAGAGGAAAATTTATGAAAATCAAAATTAGGAATAATAAAAGCAGGGAAGGAAGAGAGGTGATGATGGCGGTTAGCAATGCATAGAGAAGCGAGGTGGAGTGGAGGCGAGAGATGCTTGAAGAAGAGAAGTTGTCATCATGAAGGCTTATGGATAGAGCTCCGTATTGAAGTTCTTACACAGTGTTTTTCCCCCGGCGTCCACCGTCGCGCCGACTGATTTTTTTTGGGGGGTTTGAAAGATGAAGCTCCCTATGTCGGAGTAATGAAGGCAAGAACCTTATCATCTGCAGATTGAGTGGTTTCAGCTTGTTTTATTAGATTAGGGGTATTTTGGTACATGTAGGTATATTATGTCCTTATAAGTCCAACAGATTCATTTATGTCCTTATGAGGCTAATAAGTATAAAAAACTATAATTTTAAGTAATTAACCCTATAAGCTAATCGATGTAACATTAGTGGTGGATCATACAAGATGGCAAAAAGACTTGAAAAATTACTTAAGTTGTTGATCACCCAAAAAAAAAATTGTTTGTTCAATTTCAGACAATAGAGTATAGAGCTTGATTTTGATTAAGCAATAAAGGACATGTTGGGAACATAATGTTTGGAAAAGAAAAAAAAAACGGTTAAACCATAACCGTAAGGGCCCACTCGCCCCCGATCTCACAGGAATGCGATGAGAGGTTAATCATGGGACCTAACAGCTCAGGGATGAGGCTTTGCATTAGATATCTCTTACCGAAAAGGGCTGGCCCTTTACGGGACTCGAACCCCCACCTTCCGGCTTTAGATGTAGCAAGACACTATACCACCTCACCCGCTCACCACTATGCCATATCCCCTGCCATATCCAGGGGATATGTTTGCAAAAGAAGATTTGATAATCTTAGGTGTGAAGTTGTAATCTTTAAAATTATAAGCGTTATAGATTAAGTTCTAATTTCATGGGTAAGGATATCTATAACTATTTTACGTATATGAATCATGGGTTGTATTCATAATAGCAATATGGTAGAATCGAGGTTGTTAATAATTGGTCTTACCAAATTTAGAAGACACCAAAAAAAAAAGGTTTTGAAGGATAAACTTATTTTAGGTAGGAGGTTGCAAAACAAGTAGGAAAATGTTCGGAAATAATAAATTTAAACCTATAAATTAAAGGGAATATCTTTTCACACAAATTTTTATTTTAACACACAGATTTTTTTTTCCAATTTCGCCCTTATTTTTTTTATTTTACTGGCGTTCATTACGACCAAAGTTTGGTGAGAATATGACACGATATCCATAATTGAAATATGGTGGAATATACGTGTTGAGAGTCGCATTGTTTGATTCGGCCATATTTTAAATAGAATGTTTGAAGTTTTCCAAACTCATACATAGTCGAGCATCATTCGACCAATATTGAGTCGAATACTCTACACATTCGAGACTAGAATTGGGTCGAGGATAACAACAACAACAATATAAAGCACCACTATTGATTCGAGTGAATTTGAGATGAGAATATTAAAAGTTTTTTGTACTCAATTTTAGTCAGAATGTCTTTCTGACCGGTATTGAGTATGAAAAACATTCAAAATTCTGACTAGAATAAAATCAGTATAATGATCGTATTCTGACTCAAATTGGGTCAGAATGGCTGCTGTGTGAATTGACCATAAATTGGCCAGAATAGTATATATTTTCCGGACTCATTTACGGTCGAATGGCGGCGTGTGGAAAATCAAGCGAAGCCTCTACTCTATTTCTTGGTAAGTGTAAAACAATATTTGTGTGAAAAGATAGTCCCAAATTAAATCAGATTGCAATAGATGTAACTTAAAATTCACATTATGAACAAAAATTGTACTTTATCAACCGGTTAAAAGATTTTGATATATTTTTTTCTTAACACACGCATTAATTATGCCTCAAGCGGGGCTCAAACCTAGATCGTTTTACCATGATATAACCTAGCTAACCACTAAACCGATGTACTGAATACAAATTTTGATGTATTTGCTTCTTAAAAAGATCTGAATGTTTGGGACATTTAAAATACAAAAATGTAATCAAATCAGTTACTGATTCTATTACAACGTCAAATGTTAATCACGGCAGAAGGGAATACATAGTGTTATCTTTAAATAAATTTTTTTTTTTCAGAAAGTTATCTATAAATGTTCGGCTATTCTCTAAAAAAAAAAGTTGTTGGCCTATTCGTAAAGTAAAATAAAATAAAATAAAATAAATATCAAACCTAAGACATTCGTACATTGGTTAGAATACAAGAGGCAGAGAGAGTTAAGGCTAGTGACGCATTTAATTGATTGAACAAAGGGGTAGGGGGGGGGGGTGGGGTGGGTAAGCCTTAAAAAACAGAAGAAGAGAAATCAAGTATTTGTAAAATTACGAATTGGTGGTCCCAAAGACAACTTTACATCTTAAATGAAGAATAGAATGACAAAAAAATAATATTTGGTTGAGAAGATGAAAAAAAGAAATGTATAAAAATCTTTAATGATAATATTTTTTTCTTTTCACATTAAAGTCGTCTTTGGTGTTTACTACGTGTTGGTGTTATTACGAGTTACTTACATTATGTGTTCTTATGTTTGAGGTGTTTCCATTGCTTTCTATACCCTATTGGGAAAGGGAACCCGATAGGGATTTGTGTCTCCTTAAGATCGCGTGGCATTCATAGAAAAAATGCCAAAAGCGTTACTCTTTCTATACCCTACTTGAAAAGGAGGCCCGATAGGGGATTTGTGTATCTTAAGATTGTGCACATTCATACAAAAATGTACAAAAATGTAGTAACATTACAAAAAATGCATTGATAATTCCTCAAAAACAAACAATTGATAATTCTTCAACAACAATTCTTCAAGAACAAAAATAAAGACAGTAGGATTCATACAACAACAATTGATCAAAACCGAAATGCAGCAAAACCTAAAAAAATTGCAAAAAGAAGGCGGATCAATTGAGTTTTGAGTTTGAATCCTCGAAGCTTCTTCTGGTGTTTTTCTCTGCGTTTTTTTTTTGCGTTTTTGCAGGTGTAATGGCAGTTATGAATCCGGCGTCGATTCCGGCGGGGCAATCGAATAGTATGAAATCAGGTTTACCTTCTTACTAATCTTTTCACAACAATGGAACAAAAAAACAAAAATAAACAAAAATCCGCCGCTCTAATCCGAGCAGATTTCAGTCCCCAAAAATCCGAGCTCTAATCTGCCGCTGATGATGCTGCAATGGATTCTCCTCCGCCGCTGATGATGCTGCAATGTTCTTCCCATCACAATGGATTCTCTCCGCCATGATGATGATGCAAAGACAATGTGCGCCGCTTAACTTCTCGATGATGCCGCCGCCTCATGGAAATCTGATGATCCCGCCGCCGCTTCTTCTGGTGTTTTTTCTCTGCTTTTGTTTCTTTCTCGCCGGATTCTTCACTTCCACGCTCATAAAAAATACAGGCCTGCTTTTGTTTCTGGTGTTTATTCTCTGCGTTTTTTTTCCGATCGTTTTGCTTTTCGATTGTTGTTTTGAGTAATTGATTGAGGAATGTATATAGCAGGATCAATTGAGTTTGAATCCTCGAATTAAGCCGGAGACGTTGAAGGCGGTGGCGGTGGCGGCTGTGGAGGAAGCTGAAGAGGAGGGGGGAAAACGTTTCGGCCTTAATGAGCAAGAATTAGGTTTTTTTTTTTTTTGGAGATCTTTAATCTGAAACGTGGAGCATGAAATAAAAGGGAAATATTATTTAAGGGTATTTTCTGGATATACACTACTTTCTCATCCTTTCTAACCAGAGTGTATTTCTTTCTTGTCTTTTTTCTAAATAAGATGTAGAATCAGTCATCTACGACCTTATCCTATTTGTAAAATTAAAACAAGAGTGATTTAGGGACATCATATTTGCACACATGAGTCACAGAAAATCATTTTGAGCCTTCGATTTCTTAAAAAACTAAAAAACAAAACAAAAAAATTCTGAACAACAAACACAAGATCCTTTCTCAAAAAAAAAAACAAACACAAGATCCGGGGGATTAGTGGGGAAGGGGTCGGTGTATAAAACATTTTCCAAATTAAAATTATTAAAAAAATATATATTAAAAAAAAAAAGAAACCAAGCTTTAGGAAGAGCTAAATTCTACCATTAGGCTCAGAACGCAGTGCGAAGCCTACCAAACTCCCTGCAGCGAGGGTTAATTTCATTAAAATAATTGAGCCTTATATTTTCATTATTCGGCTCTGGTTCGGTCTGGTATTTGGGGAAAAAGCTCGGCTCGGTTCGGCTCGAACATGTCGAACCGTTCGAACATGTTCGGCTCGAATCGGGTTTTAAAAAAATCGAACATGTTCATTTCAGTTTAAAAAAACATGTTCGCTCGAATCAGTATATGAATTTATGATATCCGAGGCCGAACATGTTCGGCTTGACCACCGAATATCTAATTTGTAAGGTTCGGCTCGAAGTTCGAACCCACGAAACGAGCCCGAATCGAGCTTTTTCGAGCCGAATACTCCGGATCGAATCGAATACTTAGGTTCATTTACAGCCCTACCTACCATCATCTCTCATTATATTCCTGACACACTTTTGAGATTTTTAAGAAAAAAGTTGGTTTTATTGGCACTCGATAAATACTTTTGACACCATGTTTACATTTTAAAATATGTGTATAATTGTGATGTCGGATGATTAGGGGTGAATATGGTCCGGTTGGGCCGGTTTATTCCGTTTTTTAAAACGAACCATTTTATACGGTTTTCAATTTTCGAATCCAAACTAGAACAGTTTTCAGATGTAAACCATTTGTTTGGTCCGTTTTTTGTTCAGCTAGGTTCCGTTTTTTACGGTTTTCTTTAACAATTAAAAATTATTAATAGGAAATCACAAATTGACTCTTAACAACAAATGATAATACATGTAATACATTAGTATTATTATGTCAGTAAATCCAATGAGATAATTTAACAAATATTTTATATTAACTAACATCTATCCAAGCGAATCTTAAAGATCTAAAAACCAATCATACTTCAACACCATCCAACACAACAAACTCGACACTTATCATTGAATTCCCAAGTTTGGACAAACAAGTTAATGAAAGAGTCATCTCTTACTCATTTTAATTCATCAATGAATCATCAACTTCAAAAAATACTAATAATGAACTAATAGTTATTATTGAATATCATATATAAATCTCAAAATCCATTAGACAAAATAATATTTTGAGTATGGTCAATGGAGAAAGAGGAATACATTTGTTACATAAGTAAGCGAGAGATAAATTCAAGATAGCTAACTTTCACACATTTCAAACGGAAAAAAAAAAACATGTGACATAGTTTTGGGCTTTATTTAGTTAGAACATATTCGTCATTTTATTTTTCTCCAAAACCCCAACTCTGATTTTGATTATCTCAACAATGTTATTGTCTAACATAATCTAATTATAAGCAAATAAAAAACAAACTTATATATATTAAAACTAATGTCTATAAATGCATTTATTTTTATAAGATGTCAAACCTAATACATGAACAAATCGGAAAATGTCCATGATGAAGTTCATCAACATAATTAGAAGAAGTAACATCCTACAAATAAGCATTCACATATTTCAAATATTGGTGCTGATGAAGTAGAAAGAGAAGAAAGAGTTAGCGGTGGTGAGTTATGAACTGACATGTACTCAAAATTCTCTTAAATGATTGGAAATTAAAGACAAGTTTGTGAAATAATCAACAAAATATAAATCTTTAGGATATGAGATTAGTAATTGATCATTAACACATTACAAATACAAATTTTATACATATTGAGTTGGACCGAAAAAACATATTGATGTCTTAAAGTATTAATAGATGTACGTATGCGTGTGTATGTGTGTGTGCATACATACATAAATATATACTAGTAGGAAAACCCGTGCATTGCACGGAATTGTGTAAAAATTAAACATGTTATGAAAATTGTATCGGTATGTAGATGATAATTTTTTATGATGACTTGAGGGTGAAAAAAGATAAATATCAGCGTATGCTTGAAGTTATCTTACCAAAGAGAAATACAGAAAAATAGCATTTATAGCTCATATGCTTGAAGTTATCAAGAACTGGCTGATATTTTGGTCTCTGCTGTATAAAAAGTCATGCCCATTTATAAACCTTTATAACCTTGATTAATTGCTGCAGAAGTCGTGGCTTAATGTGCTTGTAGCTATGCTGTAAAGACGTATTATAAAGCTCTAAAATTGAATAAGGAAAGGGTAAGCTATTGAGTAATGGAGACCGTGAGTGTGATTCGAAAATGAATCTGATGTAGTAAAACATCGTGTACATAATTGTAAAACTAACGATATATTTACGACTGAAAGTAAATCAACTATGGTTAGGATGATCCAAAAGCACCCGCCGGCCTCCGTCACCATTCCCATAAAAAGATACCGAATATTGGAAATTAAAAGTTTCAATACAACATTCAAATTGCAAGTAATACAAAAAAAGTTGTAAGGAGATAAACAAATAAATCGTCTATTACCCCTACTTTGATCTTCGATAAACATCAATTAAACATTATCCTGCAGAAAAAAAATAAAATAAAATTGTGATTAGCAATAGATGTAATCAGATTTACCTCCCATCAGAGTTCTTCATAGTTGTGTCTGTGAAAATTACCAATCGGGTTTAAAAATTTGTTGACACAGGCTAAAAAGTTCTATATGCGTGAAAGGAAATCATACAAAAATACAAAATTAAATAGAAGAGCCTTACAGGATTTACAACACTATCAGCTAATTTTTGTTTCTTTGTGCAGCATATTGGTGGTAAATCCAATGGATCGTCATACAAAAAAAAGATTAAAAAAAATAAATAATTCAATCAAAGCCCTAGAAATAAGAGATAAGAACAAAAACATAAAATAGCAGACCTCAAAAAAAAAAAGCAGAAAGGTTACCATCAATACAGATAACCTTTCAGAAGGGTGAACACAATTTGTACTCGAAAAGATGTTTGAAGGTTCTTCCTGTTAGGAAAAAAAATGAAACAAAAAACATATGAATCTCTTCAGGATTATATTTCCTGTGAATTAAATGTGAAGAACAAAAAAAATTAAAAAAAAAAATTAATCAAAGCCCTAGAAAAAGAAGATAAGAACAAAAAAGTAAAAGAGTAGAAGAATTCCTCAAATAACAAAACAGCAGAAAGGAACCACCAATATAGGCGACGATGAAGGGCTGAAAACGGCTGACGGCAAAAGATGTTTGAAGGTTTTCCCTGTCAGAAAAAAATATTAAAAAAAGGTTTGAAGGTTCTCATGTCAGAAAAAAAAAATGAAACAAAAACATATGAATCTGTTCAGAAATATTTCATGTTAATTAAATGTGAAAAAGTTGTGAAATAACAAAGTTGAAGTCGGAGTTTTCACAATCAAAACGGAAAATGATAACAGACTGCGAAATGATAGAAACGTGGAATTGTGGAAAGCAGAGTCTTCGTGGTGTAAAAAACGCAAAAAGGAAAGGAAAAAATATATATGTCAGTGTGAAAAAGAAAAGAAAAAATTAACGTGTAGAAAATGGATTTAATTCTGTGTGGTGTAGTTAAGTGTGATAATGGGTAGTTAATTTTTTTTATATTTTATTTTCGGATTAGATAAATGGATAATGGGTAGTTATTTTTTTATTGTTTATTTTCGGATGAGGTAAATGAATAATGGATACACACTAAAAAAAAGAATTTTTTCGGGAAAAAAAAACTGGTAATTTGGAATTGGCTCGGTAATTGAATGTTTTCTTCGCCTGCAAATTCTCTATCTTTGCTTCTACTTTCCCCTCTTTCTCTCTCTGTTATAATAAATGGTATTTAGGTATATCAATTATATGGGTGTAGCAACTGTTAGGTGTAGTGTCCGAAAGACAATTATATAATTGTTTTAAGACAGAATTAATAATTCATCTTATTATATGCATTAATGTTTATAATTAAGACACTACTGAAAACCCTAAGTACCTCGTTTATGTAATCAGATAACTCAGTGTATGGCTATACACAAGAGGATTGAGTTAGTGAGATGTGCTTAAAATTAACTTAGTCCGTAGCGTTTATTAATCGAGTATGGGTCTCATGATTAATTTGCTATTAATGCTTGAGAACACTTTAGGTGTGTGATCTTATCCGGATATGTCGGTAATAGAAGTACTAGTGGGGCATTTATATATGATGATAATCATATAAATTTGGACCGATTTGATTTGAGTTCTCGATATAATTCCGTAATCGAGAAGTCTTATCGAATCACAAGATGATCATATATGGATTAATCTTAATCTCGAGGTGATCACAGGCATTTAACGCTTAGACTAGGGTAGAGTTTGACGTGTTAGTAAGGATCACTTGAAGTATGTGGTCCAACACTCTCGTTGGCTCTATTGCAGGATGAGTGAGTAGTCCTGTGCTATCACGAATATGGAATCCATTCCTTCCTCGGGAAGTAGAGAACGAGCCTCTTATTTGTTGACCCTAGAAAGCGATCGATCGGCCGAGTTCATATTATATTGAATATGAACTAATTGATCACTAGGGGTTAATGGTAAATAAGGATAAGATGTTTGAGAAGGGTTTAAGGAAATATCCCGAATCGAAATGAGCGATCTATGGAGGGTTTATCCGTATGTAATGATTATATCGGTGGGACGCGCTTTCGACTCATAAATTGAGTGTAAGTTATCTATATTCGATAGAGTTCAATTTCGGGTTTATGGTGGTGTAATCCGGAATTAATAGGTTGGATATAATTATTCGTCGATGAATAATTTTATTCGATTTATTGTAGCCTACTTGAATATGGGTCCATGGTCCCCGACGTGGCTCCTAATATAGCATATAGGTTTCTCGTCGTTGCACCTCAATTATAATTAAATAGTGGATTGGGCTATTTAATTGATATGTGGATTAATTGTTTAGTTGGACTAAATAATTAAATACACGGAAAAGAGCATTTTAAATGCGACTTACCAAATTGGTGTGTTGACCTTTTGACCTAATTGGTCAAATATAGAAATATGCGCATGACTTATTTGACTAAGTGTTGGGGCGCATATTTGCATTAATATATTATTAAGAAATTGGTTTTCTTGGATAATTATTTGACATGTGATTTATCTTTTATTTGTTAAATGATAATTCATGGAATATTAGATAATAGTATGATTTATCTTAATTTGTTTGGGATAATCATTTTATTTATCTTTTATTTGGAATAAAGGATTAATGTAATAATTATCTCTTAATTATTTAATCCTTGGAGGTTAAGTTTTACTCTCCTATATAAAGAGAGTTCTTCCAAGCCTTTTAAACACACTATTCACGCTACTATTACAAGAGAAATTGGCTGAAAATTTCGGCCTCTATTCTTAGGGTTGAGTTGGAATAATCTTGGGATTTTTCCGGTAGCATATCAAAGAGGTCGGCGGGCGGGAAACACCATCCACCTGGTGTTCTTTGGAGACACACGTTGGAAGGTCGTGTGGCTTCTCAAAATACGTGTTCTTGGAGATCTATCGTTCTTGGCGTTAAGCACCATAAAAGGTTGGCTCTAAACCCCCTTGTAGGATTAGATCTTTTATTTATGTATTTTGTTTCGTTTAGATCTAGATCTGATGCCTTCCGCTGCGTAATCGGGTCAATCCATAATTGATCCGACGATATTACATCTAACAAGTGGTATCGGAGCCTTTGATCTAACGATCAAAGTATATGAATTTTAGATCTTGGAGTGGAAAAGCATGTTTTAGATGTTTTATTTCGTTTTTTTTTTGGTAAAATTCGAATTTAATCATGATTGTATGCTTGTGATTGTTGTGGTTGAAGAGATGGATTGGGGTTGGTATTGTTTACTCGTTAGATCTATTGTAAACTCATATAAATTCGTTTATATGAGTATAGGAAATTTTGTAATTTTAATTTCCTAGAAGTAGATCTGTTTTGTTGCTGTTCCGTTTTTTATTTTTTCCCGGAGTTTGAGCCGTTGAAACGAAAATCCTTCGGTCGAGAATGAAGAATAAAAGTAGAAGAACATGCCCTCAAAATTTCGTGACGATCGAGTCGATATCGATGTCCGATCGCCGCTATAAAGTTCTTCTTTATGAAGAAAAGCACAGCAGGCATTAAAACCCTAGCTGTGAGTTCGTCGAATTTCTGGAAGAGATTGGACCGTTGAAACGAAGATCCGACCGTTCAGATCGACTACCATGGAGTTATGAACAAGCCCTAAAAATTTAAGGTCGATCGGGATTTGTCTCGATGCCCGATCGTCCCCAGGAAGACATTTGTTGCGCCGATTATAAAGCGATTGCAGCAGAGTTAGATCGGCGGATTGCTGGAGAAAATTGGACCATTGAAACGAAGATCCAACCGTTCAGATTGAAGTAGGCGGAGTGAAGAACAGATCCATAAAGTTTCATGACGATCAAGGCTCGTTTGGATTTCCGATCTTCGATAATACGCAAAGCAGCAAACATATTAGAAAATAGTAAACCCTAGTTAGGGTTTGTGTTTTTTTAATAGGTTAGATACGGGGTACCAACGATCCATCTCGGTGTTTATTTTTTCCGTTATTTTTTCGTGTGTATGATCGAAAATTGTATGATATAACCGAAAATTACCATGACATGCATCATATCATGATTCCACTCCAATGCATACATGTAGCTAGTTTATTTCGAATAAATTAGGCATGTATAACTCGTATAATTAGTTTAAAGGCTTATTTAATTAATATGTGGTAGTTAATAAATAAGTAACTAATTATAAAACCGAGGAACTGGTTTTGTCAATCGTTACGATTTTAGTGATGGATTCTCGGTGAATCCCACTTGGATAAATCGTTGAGCTTTTCGGTGATGGCTTAGTGAACCCACCTTAAATGTAAAACGAGATTACGCTTTGGGTTACAATTTAGAAATCGGAGAATCTTAGTACATGGGTTGGAAATGGTCTAACCATGGTTGGCGAGTTCAACCGAAGCCGTCTCAATCGACTCCCTCCACGTGTGATGTACGTTACAGCAGATTCGACAGACTTAGCATAGCCGATAAGCGCCGGGCTAAACGGGCTTCTCTTGCCGGATTGGCCTGAATCATCACATATGTTCCAACGAATAAGAGGCGGCGTAGGCTTGCCTACATAACCGACCCTATTCGAGTACTTTGATTTATTGTTTCTTATTGTCAAGACCGCAACCGTAATTAGTAAACCCACCACTTTTTCAAAATATTGAGTGGGAGCGGGAAGGCGACACCAACCCCACGGCCTCTACTATAGATGCAAGCACGTGAGAGAATGGGTGACGCTCGTGCGCTTTGATTTCGCCCCCTTCGGATGGTGTTCACCGCTATCAAAATTCAAGGCTTGGTCTCCGAAAGGATAGGATATCGGGTACTCGCCGGGTCATCGACCCGCCTCGTAGGCATACTGGGGCGTACTCGAGATCCGATATAGTAGGTCACACTCTTTGTGGATATTTTCGAAATATCTAGGCTAGAAAAAGGAAGGTAATCAATGATTAAATGTCCGGGATGTCGATTCCGTGAGATGTTCGATTCTCAAGCTTAATCATTGAGAGACATTGTCTCGATTTAACCGTCATAGTAATCGATATCGACCCTCTTGGGACGAAGACTATACGAGGTTAAATCCTTGGAATGGTAGGATAAACTTTTTATAGTTTATTATTCCTAAAAATAAAAATCTAGTAGTGAAAATTTATTTTTGAATTTAACTTTCTGTCATTTTATTTACAACTAGATCTCTAGGTTACTAAACTGTTAGTAATAGGACTTCAATAAAAATGTGGAAAGTAACAAGTACGTTGTAATTATCAATAAATGCGATTAACTTTTCGGAAGAAATTTTCTCTTGAGCCTTTAAAAACTTAAGTGACATAATGCGGTGTGTCACGGGTGTCACTCGTGTTGAACGAGAGCGACCATACTTAGTTTACAAAAGATGACATAGGACTATCGGATAAAATTCATTTAGTGAATTTTAAAAGTGTAATTACACAACAAATTTCTAAATTGAAAAATTGGAAAATCATATACATAAGGTGTTGCTAGTTAGACGGTATTTGGAACCGATAAACTAGTGGGAGCCTTAGCCTTATGATTTGTTGTTTTTCTGAATTATTAGAAATGTGTAATAGATCGCATGAAGTTTCTCCATTTATTGGAAAAACAAGAATAAAGCGTTACTAGTTAGACAAGATTTGGAACCGATAAACTAGTAGGAGCTTAGTTTCGAGATTTTATAATCGTTGAAACATCATGAACAAAGCATTTCTAGTTAGGCAAGATTTGGAACCGATAAACTAGTGGGAGCTTAGTTCGGGGATTTTTCGATCTTTGAAAAATCATAAATACAAAGTGTTGCTAGTTAGACGGTATTTGGAACCGATAAACTAGTCGGAGCTTTGGTCTTATGATTTAACGATTAGAAAAATCGATAGTCCAAGCAAGTAACACCGAACGCCCCACGGTTCAAAGAGTAGTGTCTACTTACACGAATTGCTAGTTCAAGATTGTTTCCATCTAAGGAAAGTCGAGAATGGGAAAGAATGTTTATACGTGTTAGTCATCTAGACTAAGTAGTTTTAAGGCTAAACCGGAAAATTAATAAATTGGAAATTAGAGGATAATGAAAGTGATTTCGGATCATC
Source organism: Gentiana macrophylla (assembly GCA_026214975.1). Lineage (NCBI taxonomy): Eukaryota > Viridiplantae > Streptophyta > Magnoliopsida > Gentianales > Gentianaceae > Gentiana > Gentiana macrophylla. The sequence continues at coordinate 104,430,853 of CM047805.1, read as the reverse complement.
GTCCAATGTATCCTAGCAATTTTCTTGAAAGCTAAACTTCTTTGGAAGAACTAGGTAGCTTTGCATTAAACGATAAATAAAATAGACAACGGGCGCTTTTTTTGATTGACTAGTGGGAGTGATATAAGGAAATGAATCTCGGATTCAATTCTTGAGCATCACAGAAAATTCATTTTCTGTTTTGGATCCGTTGGAACGAACGTATTCATTTTCAATAGGATAATTTGTTTGTCTTATTGACGATGAATGTAACGATCGTGAGTACGAATCCAAGACTCGGACTTTTGTTTGATAAAGTCGAACCACTAATCATTGTTGAAAAGGTATTAGTAACACATCTTAAAACATATAAACGCAAATGGTTTCCGTATTTCGATAAACGCTTCTTTCGTTTCTATTAATTAGTGCATATTCCCTAAAGACAAGATCTCAAGATCGGCTTAGGGTGATTCCTATCTCGATCAAAGGAACAACATCTCAAAGAAACAATGACTAAGTTTCCTTTCAATCGAGGAAAGGGTAATAGATTTAAAGAAGTAACATAGCTTGTTCATAACAACCTTCGGGTCATATGAAAGGTACAAGCTAGTGGGAGCTTTTGAAGTAGTGACATCTTGTTTGACTACTATTCGAGACTCCGGTAAGTTTATCAAAAATATTTGGAGGAAATCTCTGATTTCACTGAGAGATAGAGTATTCCATACTCGAGAAATAGGTTATTGCGTAGTCTTGGGACCGATGCTCGGCCTACCTCCCAGGTGAAATGTTTTCACTAAGGGATACACCACAAATTTGCCTTACATAGTTATTGATGTGCTACGATCTGTTCTTTGAACTCATTTAAGATATTGGTTGCAAAATAACGGTTGTATTGAAAACCGAGAAGTCTACCTAAAAGATGCCTACGCATTTGTGGATAAGGAGTGAATTCGGTTCACCCCACTTCCGTAAATAGAGGCATTTAGCACCGAGTGCTTGAAGGTAGGACTGGAAATTTTGCGTACACGTTCAGGACGTGAAATATCTTAATGCATTGAGTAAAGGCTAGTTATAAAACTCGTAAAATCAGAGAATGACGGTTATACTGTCAAACTCGGTCTGATAGAGTCTATAAATAACAACCTTGGATCTTGAAGTATTTGTACTCAAGATGTTACTAACTGATTTGTTCAGTCCACATCCAACACCGGCAGTTGGTGAAAACACTAATAAAAACTACTAAACTAGATCAGTATATCACTCCACCCCGAACGCAGTGGGAGTATGGTTTGTCCATTACCCATTGCAGGACCTTATGGTCTATAGGGTAGATTGATGACCTATAGTCCTTCGTGGACTGTATAGGATCCTGATCATAGAGGTTGGTTTAAAAGCCATAACCCTGTGAATGGAGTATGATACTCCAATTCTGTTGAAACTCTTGTAGAACCACCTGAGTATCTCAGGCCCAGTGGGAGTAATTGAAACTACACGGAGAAGAGTCGAATGAATAGGAAAGTTTAACTTTCAACGCAAAGCTGAGTAATTTAGGGGTGATTCCCTAAAAGGTAGAGAGTTAACCAGACCGTGATCTCTCTTATCACTCAGTCTTGCTTGATTTCGTCAGAAAGCGAGAAATAGGGGTGATTCCTTAAGACTTCCTTGCCGAACAACGGAATCGAATTCATTCGAGAATAGAAGGGTTTTAGCTAAGAACAAATAATGGATTCGTTAAAGTAAAGCTTGAGAAAATAGGGGTGATTCCCAAGACTTTTTGCGAGACTAACGGTATCTTAATTTATTCGAGAAGAACCTTTGGCGGGATGCCCGCTATAGCTTATATCCTTCGAGGATTAAAGCAAACCTCTAGAGTCATTTCAAAGTCATATATTTTAATATGTGGACTTGACCGTAATGTTGATAAGTCTTTTGTAGACTGGGCATCAATATTAGTAAAGTAGTATGTAGATTAGTGTTTGTGAATGGTAACACTGAAACAGTTGGAAACAACATGGGTGTGTTATCTGAAGTCAGATTCTAACATGCCATCAAGATTCATTCTAAAGGATTTGATTCGCTCAAATCCACGTGAATCGATCATTGGCAATCCCATCCATTCACCTGGTTAAGATATTCTTGCATTTATGCAGCATTCAATGATGTAGTCTACCTACCTCTCGGGAATGATTATCTAAACTCGAGGATGAATACTGAAATGGGATGTTTAGTGAATCCTAAAGTATCTTGGGAGAATGAGGAATAATATGCTAGTATATTCAGTGCAAACTAGAATATAAGTGATGACACCGATTTCGACTTTAGGTCGGATGAAGGATGATCGTTAAGTCGATTTCATCCTCGGTGTTGAATCAAAGGCATATTGATATCGTACCACGGATTAGATGGAAAGGCGACGTTTCGATCCCAAAGATTGACTCAAGCCGCCAACCTACCTGATCAGTGTACCAGGTCACATGGTATTCGGATTCTACGTACGCGCCGGGTCACTGACCTACCCTGCGGCGGCACACTCTGGTCGTGCTTGGAAGGATGAATTACTAAGATGCGCTTGGAGGGTACAGATTTGAGGGATTCGTCTCACTTGTTTTGAGCAAGTGGGAGAATGTTGTAGATATAGATAAATAAGGGTGTGCTCTAAAACAATTAATCCACTTGCCTTTCGTGCAAGTGGGAGATTGTTAGGTGTAGTGCCCGAAAGACAATTATATAATTGTTTTAAGACAGAATTAATAATTCATCTTATTATATGCATTTATGTTTATAATTAAGACACTACTGAAAACCCTAAGTACCTCGTTTATGTAATCACATAACTCAGTGTATGGCTATACACAAGAGGATTGAGTTAGTGAGATGTGCTTAAAATTAACTTAGTCCGTAGCGTTTATTAATCTGAGTATGGGTCTCATGATTAATTTGCTATTAATGCGCGCCGAACACTTTAGGTGACAGCGATCTTATCGGTTTATCGGTAATAAAGTACCTAGTGGGGCATTTATATATGATGATAATCATATGAAATTTGGACCGATTTGATTTGAGTTCTCGATATAATTCCGTAATCGAGAAGTCTTATCGAATCACAAGATGATCATATATGGATTAATCTTAATCTCGAGGTGATCCTGCATTTGCTTAGACTAGGGTAGAGTTTGGCGTGTTAGTAAGGATCACTTGAAGTATGTGGTCCAACACTTCTCGTTGGCTCTATTCGGGATGAGTGAGTAGTCTGTGCTATCACGAATATGAAATCCATTCCTTTCCTCGGGAAGTAGAGACGATTTCACTTATTTGTTGACCCAGAAAGCGATCGATCGGCCGAGTTCATATTATATTGAATATGAACTAATTGATCACTAGGGGTTAATGGTAAATAATGATAAGATGTTTTGAGAAGGGTTTACGGAAATATCCCGAATCGAAATGAACAGTCTATGGAGGGTTTATCCGTATGTAATGATTATATCAGTGGACGCTTTCGACTCATAAATTGAGTGTAAGTTATCTATATTCGATAGAGTTCAGTTTCGGGTTTATGGTGGTGTAATCCCGGAATTAATAGGTTGGATATAATTATTTCTGTCTGATGAATAATTTTATTCGATTTATTGTAAGCTCTTGAATATGGGTCCATGGTCCCCGACGTGGCTCCTAATATAGCATATAGGTTTCTCGTCGTTGCACCTCAATTATAATTAAATAGTGGATTGGGCTATTTAATTGATATGTGGATTAATTGTTTAGTTGGACTAAATAATTAAATACACGGAAAAGACATTTTTCGTGGACTCGGCCCAAATTGGTGTGTTGACCTTTTGACCTAATTGGTCAAATATAGAAATATGCGCATGACTTATTTGACTAAGTGTTGGGGCGCATATTTGCATTAATATATTATTAAGAAATTGGTTTTCTTGGATAATTATTTGACATGTGATTTATCTTTTATTTGTTAAATGATAATTCATGGAATATTAGATAATAATATGATTTATCTTAATTTGTTTGGGATAATCATTTTATTTATCTTTTATTTGGAATAAAGGATTAATGTAATAATTATCTCTTAATTATTTAATCCTTGGAGGTTAAGTTTTACTCTCCTATATAAAGAGAGTTCTTCCAAGCCTTTTAAACACACTATTCACGTCACTATTCACAAGAGAAATTGGCTGAAAATTTCGGCCTCTATTCTTAGGGTTCGAGTTGGAATAATCTTCGGGATTTTTCCGGTAGCATATCAAAGAGGTCCGGCGGCGGGAAACACCATCCACCTGGTGTTGCTGGGAGAAACACGTTGGAAGGCTGTGGCTTCTCAAAATACGTGTTCTTGGAGATCTATCGTTCTTGGCGTTAAGCACCATAAAAAGGTTGGCTCCTAAACCCCCTTGTAGGATTAGATCTTTTATTTATGTATTTTGTTTCGTTTAGATCTAGATCTGATGCCTTCCGCTGCGTAATCGGGTCAATCCATAATTGATCCGACGATATTACATCTAACAGCAACAATGGTTCTTGTTAACAACAATGGGATGTAACTCAACCTGCAGCTCGGAAGAACATAAATCCCAGAACCTTACTTTATCTAGCTAAAAGCGTTCTTCATCGGCTATATATTGAATGAAATAATTAATTCCTTGAATCATCCAAAAACAAAAACTTTGTAGTTAACAACAACACAAAACACAGATTTATGCAAATTGCAAAAGCAAGTAGATGAGGTAAAACGGAAAGAGAATCAAAGCAACACATAAAGCAAATACAATCGGTATGCTTCCCATAAAAAATTAGAAGACTGAAATAAAGCAAAACAAACAAAAATCAAAGCTGCATATTGAATCCCTACCTTTAACCCATAAGGAATTTAGGCGGCCAATTTATTTACTGCAATGACTAATCCCACATAGATAACCCAAGATTCAGTCCAAATTCTCAATGAAATCACACAACAACAATTCAATAAGACCCAAACCTGATTCATCATAGACGGATTGCTGGTGATTTATCTTCTTCGAAACCATATACAAAAGACACCGTTCGTTCAAGTATAGACTAGAAAGCATAGCTCTTTTCTTAGCACGAATTGGCCGACCCGCAACAGCATTAAAGCTCAATAACAACAATAACAAAGAAGAACAGAGAACCGAATAAATTTTGCAGATAGAACCTAAATCTTGGATTCTCGATGAATTCACCGTTCTCGCCAAATCACCTCTATATTGATACGGTAACCATTAGAAAAGCAACACAATTTAAAAATACAAAAGTCGCAAAACAAACCATTCAAGCCAAAACAAATAGAAAAATTAAATTGGTAGTTAAATCTCAAGATTTCTCTACATACTTGAACGAATGATGAAACGAATTGACGCAAACCACTCCTTCAAATGATTTGGAAGAATAATACAATTATCAAGAGTGATTGAATTGTTAGGCAACATACTTGAATGGTTACCTTTCTGATGAATTCGACCAGATTCATCCCAAGAAGTGTGCTCCAATGCAGTGGTTACTCGTCAACCGTGATTCATGTTCAAGATTATGCATAATTCGACCCGCATAAAAAAAAAAGATCCATGTTCAAGATTTACAACCATAAAAAATAAAAACAAAAATAAAAAAGCACCTGAATTTTGTCGAATAATTCACAATTCAGCCCAGATTCAGCTAAAGCAATCTAAAATTGATCGAACCCAGATTCATAATTATGAAAAAGAAGTGATTGTGTTTGAAGAGAGAAATAAGAGACTTTTGAGGTTATAAGAAGATGGTGGGAGTTGTTGGTTATGTCTGAAAAAGAATGGGGTAGTGGAAGTTGGAGGTTAGGGATAGTGGGGGTGGTTCTTGTGTGGTGTCTCCACACGGTGTGGAGACACACACACCACACAGTTTTATTCTGTCTTTAAATTGTGTGGTTCTGATCGTTTCACCCGTCGCTTCACCTCAAAAGCCCTCTCCGCACAAGTATTTCCCGGATAGTGGGGGAGTTAATATGCGCAGAGGTTTTTTTTTATTTTTTAAATTTTTTTAAGGTTGTGGATTTTTTTTTGGTAAGGTTGTGGGTTGTTAAAGGGTTGAAAACCGGGTATGGGTCGGGTCAATTGGCCTATTGCGGGTCAATTGACGATTTATTACTCTGAAATATATATATATATATATATATATATATATATATATATATATATAAAATCCAATTTAGTACGGTTTTGATATATTTAAATTAAAACCAAATTATTTTTCATGGTTTGGTTTTTACAATACAAAAACCGATAAAAAACCCACGGTTTATACTTTTTCGATTTGGTTCGATTTGGTTTGGTCGGTTGATTTGGTTTCTGGTTTTTTTTTTTCACCCCTATGGATGATACTTACGGATCCCCATCGCCAATACAACTCCCTTAAGAAAAAGAACTACTACTCATTCGGCCCAAGTTAGCCAACTTGTCTGTGACCCTATTGGTCTTTCTAGGTCTATAAACGAAACGGCGAGACAAATTCAAAGAGATAAAAGATTTACCATTAATAATCACAATGTCATGATAATTTATCAAAGTGTACAGCTCATTGTGAATCCGATTCGTAGACATTAATTCTTAGATTCTTGTATTTACAATTTTTGATGACTATGACACTAATCCGCTTTATGAAAACTATATATAAAGAACCATTTATTTCGGGACATAGGGAGTAAAATTTGCTGTATAAAAATTAAATGGGTATTAAATGAGTATTTGTTTATAAGAACTGGTACAAAGAAAAATGCTCCACCTATTGATGAAGCTTTGTGAATTAATGGTTTTGGTGCATTCTTTTGCTTTTCTTATATTGTTTGAGCATGTTTGGAGGTCGAACACTTTCATATCTATGGACCACTAATCCAATAAATTTGAGTTTGATTTGGAGGAAAATTGATGTAGAGACATGACTTTTGGTGGTGGGTTTGTGTATGATTTGGAATAAAATTGATGGAGTGACATTGATATCACTGTATTTACAATTAGAGAATTGATGCAGGGACATTGATGTCACTGCATTTACAATTTCATACACAAATTTGGTAAATTTGTAAAATAAATATAGTGTCATTCACATGGGTATAATCGAGCCGAGTCGAGTCGATACTCCCTAAAGCTCGAGCTCGACTAAAAAATTTTGGGCTCGATCAAGCCATAAAAAGGCAAGATCGAACTCGAGTCGCTAAGTACTCGATATGTATTGACTTGGCTCGTAAGCTTGATTATTTTTTTAGAATTCATTTATTTTTTAATAAAATATAACAAGATCGAGCTGGGCTTGTCTACTACTCGACTCGAATAATACTTTTTGAATTATAAAAAACAATATTTTATTATAAATTTAATAAATATAATTATTTAAATATTTATTTTATGAAGCCCGATTACCTTGCGAGGTACTCGAGTACTACATTTTAAAACTCGAGATCGGCTCGGCTATTTATTTGAGTAGCTCGACTCGAGTTTGAACTCGAAATAAACCGAATCGAGTCAAACTCTCTTGCGAGTCGAGTACGAGTAGCTCACGAGTAGCCCAATTCACATGTCACTTCATCGTCAAATGTCACTGCATCATCAAATGTCATAACATCGTCAAATGTCACTGCATTGTCACATGTCATAACATCGCGATGTCTCAGCAATGCGGTGTCTCTGCATCGTCAAATGTCATAACATCGCGATGTCTCTGCAATGCGGTGTCACTTCATCACAGGTCTGTGCATCGCGGTGTCACTTCATCGTGATGTAGAGACGGTGTCTCTAAATCGTCACATGTCACTGAATCATGATGGTCACTACATCCCGATGGTCACTGCATGGCGGTGGTCGATGCATCGCGGTGGTCAATGCATCGAGGGTGGTCACTGCATCGCGGTGGTCGTTGCATCGCGGTGGTCGTTGCATTGGGGTTGTCACTGCATCGCGTTGGTGAATGCATCGCGGTGGTCAATGCGGTGTCTCTGCATCCCGGTGTCACTTCATCGTGATGTCTCTGCATCGCGGTGTCTCTGCATCGTCAAATGTCATAACATCGCGATGTCTCTGCATCGCGGTGTCACTTCATCGCGGTGTCACTTCAACGCGATGTCTCTGACATCGGGGTGGTCATTGTATCGGGGTGGTCAATGCATCGCCGGAAAAAAAAAAAACCAAACAAACAAACCTTCTTTGTGTTCAGAAAAAAAAAACCTTTTAGTTCCCAAAAAAAAAAAAGAAAAAACATTAAAAAAAACAAAAACAAAACCACTGCTCTCCTTTTTGGAGCGCTATTTTTTTAAATTTTATTAATTGATGGTAGTTTGGTTTATGTACTAATTTTATGTCCTTATAACCAATTAAAAGTTAAGTGTATCCTATTTCTCTAATTAAGTTTAAAATGAATCCTTTTGGACACTTGCCCCAAAATTAAAAAGAACTTATATTTTGAAACATGGGGATTATTATTATTTTTTGACGGAAACGAAAGATACACATGCACGCACCCTTTTTCGTCCTAAATCGAACCCGGTAAATTCCGGGTTATTAGAAACAATAATTGTGATTTTCATTGATTTAATCCAAGTACAATGATAGTATTATATAGGATTACAATAGGGGTAAAGCTATAAAATAAATATGATAAAACCCTAGCTATTCGACTTGTGCTCCATGGCATTTGGGCCGACTTCAATTCCATCGATATGCCTCCGTAATCCCATGGGAACGGGGTGGACATAGAGATAGGACTTGAGATCATTGAACCGAACATGGCCAAGCGGTTTGGTAAGAAGATCGACAAGCTGGTCCTCAGACGAGATGAATGCAACTTGAAGCTTGCGAGATGCCACCAACTCACGAACACGGTGAAAGTCTAACTCAATATGTTTAGTGCGAGCATGGTGGTAGGAAATCACGCTGGGAACGCAGTGAATTCAAAATTTTGATTTCCTTTTACCCAAGATCGACTTCGTTTAAGCAATAAACAAATAAGTAGTAGACGGTGGTTACCTTGGTTGATCTAAATAAATCGACGCTTTGACCGTCTAAGGAGAGTAGTTCTGCATAGAGCCGCCCAAGTGTTCGGCCTCTACCGCTAGTCCACACGAGCAGCCCGCCGGAATCCCATCATGGATTGCTATTGGAAAACTCCGGTTGCTAGACCGGCCTTTTTCCCCTCTCTCCAACTCTCTATACGATGCTCTCTATTTTACACAAGAACTATTAGCTCTTGGAATTATGATGTGCAAAAGAGCTTGACACCCACCTCCTATTTATAGTGGTTGGGGCGCCCCTAGTAGAGTAGAGGAGAAGAAAACCTTTTTCCCAATAAAATAAGGAAAATATAATAGATTGATTTATCTCATTTATTATAATATCTTATATCAAATAAATCTAGGATATTGTCAATATCTTATATTGAATATTTTCAATATATTGTCAATATCTTATATTGACTATATTTATCTTATTGCCATAAATCAATTTACACATGTGTATATATCACATATATATATTACAAATATAAATCTACACATATATATTTATCACAAATATGAACATGCATATCCTATATGCAATTCACGTGTGGTGAACATATATATATTCATATGTTAATATCTTATCTATATCTATATATATTTGAAAGCACAATTTAACCTGATTACCCGGATTTCGCTCCAAAACCCGCAAAATGACCCAAGTCTTACCCATTTGCAAACACGGAGACTTTTCTTTTTGGAACCATCAAACACGGAGACTCTTATCAGTGCAATTTCTGAAACTCTCATCAAACAGAATCGCATATTTATCGTCGGGATTCTACCTGAAAATTGTTCCAAATCCTAACAAACCCATTCCACAAACTCCTCAAATCGTTTAATATACATTGATACCAAGCCAAGCATCACCGATTTGCCCTATCTATCTAAAATCTGAATTTCATTCCTCAATTCAATTTGATTGAAAATGTCTGGCCATGGGAAATGAGGCAAAGGTTTGGGGCGTTGGACAAAGGCGGAGCAAAGCAACACCGTAAGGTCCTTCATGACAGCATTCAGGGAATCACTAAGCCGTCGATCCGTAGGCCGGCGAGGAGAGCGGAGTCTAGAGAATCAATGGCTTAATCTATGAAGAAACCAGAGGTGTGCTCAAGATCTTCCTCGATAACGTGATTCGTGATGCAGTCACTTACACAGAGCACGGCAGGAGAAAGACGGTCACCACCATTGATGTTGTTATGCTGTGAAGAGGCAATAGATGTTGTTATGCTGTGAAGAGGCAAGGAAGAACTCTGTCCGGATCGACTGAAAGAAAGATTCATTCAAGGTATGATATGAAATTCTTTGGAATTCATGATGATAATTGATAAAAATATAAGAAGCACCGATTTTGTATTCAATATCATTTTCATATTTCCAAATTATTATGCTTGATGCTTTTCCCATTTTCATACGTGTTTCGTTTTCTTGAAAGGTTTTATAATGGTATCAAATTCGGTTGTGAATAGTGCACTGTAGAAGAAGCCAAGAGTAGAGAATATTTTTTTCCGATTCAGGTATGATATTAGATTTTTTTCGATTTAGGTATGATGTTAATGTTAATTAATGAATCAGAGCCAATGGTCATCTTTTTCCCGTTTTTTAAGCTGGATTTTTTGAGAGTTTGTTCGTAGTCTTGATCAGGCATTAACTATTCTTTGTGTTTTGTTCAACATGTTTTTCTTTGTGTTTTGTTCAATATGTTTCTGGTATTGCTTGATGTTTGTGTGTGACTAAAAGCTAACACTTCGCGAAAAATAAATTTATGTTGTAATTTTACTTTTTGTTGTATAATTTTAATGTTTTGGTGGAGGTTTTTCTAAAGACAAAGGAGATAATGGGAAAGATGAGCAAAGGAGAAAATGGCAGTACTGCTGGGTGTTGGAGTGTGCATGGTTCAAGTACACTCAACAAAAGTTCAGGTTCTAATCTTTTTATTTTTATTTTTTTTTTCCTTTCCATTTTATCTTTTTCATTTTTATTTTTCTGTCACTCTGGCCGTCCTTCAGGTATCAATGTTACCTACTACGTGCCGTTTCATACATATTTTAACTGGAATTTCATATTGAAACTGAATTGTTTATCCAACTTATTGTTGGTTGATGTCATCTTTCTTCTTTTAATTTAGTTTTCATATTCTTTTGCATGTGTAAAAGGAGGTTAACTCAGATTCCTTTTTCTACTAAGAATGATTTGTCGTCATTGCCAGTGTTTGAGACATATCATTGGGGAGGTGCTTCATCAGCAAGATAATCATTGATGTAATTGATCTCGCGTCATTCAAATTGGTGCCTTGCTTTGTCTGCACACTATGAATATGTAATCTGTTATATCTTCATTCATATCTTTGTTGCTCGGTATTTTTTTAAGGAATTTGTTGTTTGGTATTTGCTTACATTTTGATAACCTGTTTTTGTTGGCATTGATAGGCTTTCAACAAAAAAATTACATGGTCATGTCACCTTTTCAGCTGTATGTATCATTGTATCCCTACCGAACACAATGTCAGACACCAAGTTCATACTATGCTTTCATATGGAGATTCAAAAAAGATTTACACTGCAACGGACATACGGCATCGAGGTCTGAGGATTTGATATGTTTTGAAGGCCTGAATTATGGAGTTCTTATTTTGTTGTGCCTGATGCTTTAATGTTTTGGCCTACTTGGCGTGGCATTAAACCGGGTAATATATCCATTTTTCTGTATCGCAATATTTTTTTGGCTTCTATTTGCATGTGGATATTAAGAGCTATATAGACTTACAAATTTAATGTGTCGACTCTTTCATGGAGCTTTCAATAAAAAAATGTCTAACCTCTATTGGAAAATTTGAGTTGTTAAGATTCTTGAGGGTTTTCACTGGTGTCAGTTAATTACAATTTCTTTATTTTATGTGTATAGAGATTTGGGCTTAGTTTGTACAGTTTCCATGGTTACCATTAAAAGTTACAAAATTAATGAGAACAAATTTACATAGTTGAATACATAATTTTGATATCTAAGCTTAAAGAACAACCTATTTTGAAAATACAAGAATCATTTGTTGCTATGTTTACCAATGATTACAACTATTTTTGTAATCCATGATTTTGATGTGTGGATGCTATTTTAAAGAATGCCTGATTTAAGCTAGAGCCTAAATCAATTTGGTATAAGCTAGAGCTTCCGAGCTTGAATCTTAAGGACATGATGCATTTTTCTTGATTGACTGGTACTTTAGTGTCATTTTCTATCAATTGGACGATAGTTCTCTTTTGGTTGAATGTGGTCTTGGGTCTCCTCCTGGTGCTAAGTGGAGCAATTAGTCAGTTGACGACTTGCCATGTCTTCTATCAAAATTTCTATTTCATACATTGGGTTATGCTTTGTTCTTCTCTTATGATGCCATATGTGGTGCTTTAGGCATTCTTGATGTTGAGGGTTATGCTTCTACATTGTTGATCATTCGTGCTTATGACTGTCACAGATTTTGACGAAGGAGGTAGCCACTGATTTTGTATCACTAAGGAAAAAGGAAGATTGATGGAGTTTGAACAAGCAAAGAAGAATTGCGAATTTAAACCGGTCAGTTGACTTGATATTTTCTTTTTTGTGGGTATGAAAATGTTCTTATTTTTCACAATGTCATTTTCAATCAAAAACAAATGTTTGTTTTTTAGTGAAGGATAGCATTATGTATGCTGGAGAATAAGTCTTGAAAGTAAAATAAGATACGTGGAAGAAATAACATTTATTTGGACCTCTTACTTTTTCGTTGTCTGTACGATTGAATTTGGTTTGTGCTACTTAGTAATTATTTCACCTAATCATTTTTGGTGTGTTATTAATGTATTGAGTAGAGGTTGTTGTATTTATGGTTTGTTTATTTTTTCATCATTAACAATCCGTGACTTTTTGAATAAAAATAATGTATAAACTACTCATGGATTTTTTTTCCCTCATGATAATATGCCATGGGAAGGTTACAATTTTGAGGATGCAGTACTCATTAGCGAGCGGTTGGTAGATGAAGATATTTATACATCTTTTCACATATGGAAATATGAAATTCAGACTCATGTGACAAGTCAAGGCCCGGAAAGGGTCACTAATGAAATACCACACTTAGAAGCCCATTTACTCCGAAATTTAGACAAAACCGGAATTGTGATGCTGGGATCCTGGGTAGAGATGGGTGATATCTTAGTAGGTAAATTAACGCCTCAGGTGGTGAAAGAATCATCATATGCCCCGGACATCATTTACCTTTTTTATAATGGTTTTTGTAACTTCCTCAACAGTTAGGGGCGAGCCATTCGGTGAGTGCCTCTTACTACTTACATGTGTGTTTTATGTTTGATTGTTTGCGAGTTTCTTTTATTTATATTCCGCTCTAAGGAAAATTGTACCATAAATCCGCATAACTTTGGGATGAGGTGTGCTGTTACATAGAGTTGTGTTTTGATTCTTTGTTTTCCTTGCCTTTGAATACAACTTTGTTATGATGGTTCTTCTTTAGTACATCTATACAACTTGATAGTGGCATTTTCGTGATCTCAAACTTGATGGTTTTTATTTTAAATATTTTTTTTTTTATAATTATTATCGGCTTTGGTTGTTTATTCTATGTCAGGTATTATTTGTTTAATTTAGACATTGGGAAAAAAATGTATGTTGTTATATATATTTTTTATGCAGGAATGTCAATGGAGCAGATGCATTGAGTTGGGTTGATTAGTATGCACTACAAGTAGCATCACTGGAGCAACGTGCGGACTTACATTTAAATACAAAGCTAAGCTAAAATGGGGAATTAAAGATATGAATTATGTTTAATGAATTTAATAAGATATTGACACATACCGTACATAACGCTCCCGTCGTTACCATGAACACATTGTGTGCATCGATATTCAGCATAGAACAATGAAACATCTAATAGAATCGATTCATCTTTTATGAATGATCCTTTAGATGCTACTTTATTTCCTTTGGTTGTGACCCGTGCATTATGCACGGGATTCATCAAGTATTTATGTTTATAGTCTTCTCTTAATTTTATATCACCCGTGCATTATGCACGGGTTAATGGCTAGTATTAACATATGGTAATATCATTAATTAAATTGCACAATCCAAGTGTATCTTATACACTAATAAGTTGCGCCCCATATGCCAATAAATTGGCATCCGGAATATTCTTTAATTAATATAATATTATTAATATCTTGTATTTAATTTATTCATAATAAATAAATACCACCATATTAATTTACCACTATAACCTTTATAGTACGAGATAAACTTTCCTTATTTGGTTATCATCTATAACCACATTTTAATCCGGCTAGATGTTCATATGTGTGTGACCCGATAGGCTTCCGAATATGTTGGCCGTAGACACAAAGTGCAAATTACGAAAATGCCCTTCATGCCTAACGATAACGGGATAGCGTCTAGAAACACACCGTGACCCCCAATCATCGGAAGAGTCAAATGCAATTACTACTACATTTCATGTGAAACAGTTACCGTGTAACTTACAATCCTATCGCTGTAATAATATCCATACGGTCGTACGTCGAGTGTCAAACATTAACGACCGTATCTTATAATCTGGATATCAAGCTCTCTCGAAGTAACTCATTTACTCCCACTTTACAAAGATTCACGAGAGTAAGACATTCCTTATAAGAAGGCCATTTCGGATATTCGATCCCAATCATAGGATACGCGATTTCTAGACGACCAATCATGTATACTCCGCATGCTTCAATATCATACCCAATCACTACCGCATGATCGCCTCATGGATAGGGGAAACCTCAATAGTGTCAAAGCATGACAATCCACACCGTGATGCCATGAAGACTCTGGTCCTAAGGATAATTATACAACCGTCACATAGTGTGACACTTATCCGTGTAAGTGGGTCAGTCTAATGTACGTATTCTCTAATACACGTCCACGTACAGTCCAACTATCTCCACACTTCGATAGACGAGATCTATCCCTGCCCTTAAAGACAGAAGACATCTAATACGTGCTAGTCTGTACGTACTATCAATGCCCTGTTTAATAGTACATCAGCCTAGAGACATTTAAGTATCAAACTTATTAAAGTGATTAGAGATCTCATCAACCATAATCGCCTATCATGGTTTCTCTATCACATTTTAATACTAAGGACGTTATCATATAACAATTCATAATTGGTTCTTTAAAAGAACATATATATGACAACAGAAAAACCATTCAATATATGTATAAACATAAAGAAATAGTAGAAATGATCCTACCCGATCGGATCCGGTCCAACCCGATTGGGTTTAAGACACTATTCCAACACATGGAACACCGGATTATCCGTAAGGTTGGTGGCACCGATGTTATCACACCATAAGGTGGGAGCCTGGGGGAGAGACACACGCATCTCACATAAGAGGGCAGTTAGTGGCGGATCTAGAAATTTCGTTCAGCGGGGTCCGTAAATATTTAACAAAGTACATAATTTTTTTCACGGGGTCCGAAATATTTTTCTATAAGTAAAATGTAGAGTATTCTTATTTTTAACAGGGTCCGCGGACCCCATTGTAGTAAAGGTAGATCTGCCTCTGAGGGCAGTGATCCATTGAAGTTCAGCATCAGCATGGGAGAGAGCTTTATATTTGGCTTCGGTACTGTTTTTGGCAACAGTGAGTTGTTACTTAGAGCGCCAACTAATATGATTATTACCAAGGAAAATGTAGAAGGCACCAATGGAACGGCGGTCATCGGGGATCGGACGCCCAATAAACATCAGAAAAAGCATGCAGGATGCGAGAACCGTAATAAAAGACCATAATCGATAGTGTGCTTAAGATACCACAAAATACATAGCATTCTAGTGAGTAGTGCAGGGAGCATGCATGAACTTGCAAACTTTGTGAACCGCGAAAGCAATATCCGGTCGAGTAAAGCTAAGATATTGGAGACAACCAACAATGTTGTGATATAGTGTAACATCTTTAAAAGGTTCACCATCTGTGCGAGTAAGGCGGAGATTGGAAGCCATAGTAGTAGTGTATGGCTTGGACAATTGCATGTTAGCTCGACATAAGAGTGTATGAATATATTTCTACTGACTGAGAATGATCCCATTAGAAGGACATAGGGCCTCAGCACCCAAAAAATAAGACAACGTACCAAGGTCCTTAATAGGAAAGCATGAAGTAGGATGCGCAATAGTGGCATCAATAAGAGCTGGAAAAGTACATGTAATAAGAACATCATTCACATAAATTAACACAAAAATAGAATGTGATCCCTACGTGTAAATGTATAGGGAAGTGTTGGCCTTAAAGGCCAAAAAACCATAAGTACGAAGAACATCCGTGAAGCGAGATAACCAAGCCCGAGCGGCTTGATGAAGACCATATAAGCTGCGCTTACGTTTGCACACATGAGAGGGAAAGTCATGGTGGCGGAACCCCTAAGGCTGCTATATATAAACATACTTTGATAGAAACCCATGAAAAAAAGCATTCTAAACATCAACCTAGCGAATAACCCAATTCTAAGAAATAGCAAGAGAAAGCAATATACGAATGGTGACCGGTTTGACAACTGGACTAAAAATCTCTGAGAAATCAACGCCTGCTTCTTGATGAAAACTCTTAGCAACAAGGCGTGCTTTATAGGGCTCAGTGTGACCATCTGTATGACGTTTAATACGAAAGATCCATTTATTAATTACCAAGAACATTCATGTGCGAAGAAAACAGAACAAGACCAACATTCGCGAACAGTGTGCCCGTAGCGTTCACAAAGCTGACATTGAACTGATCCAGGGGAGGCGGGTTACGGCTGCCACGACCACGAGAAGAACCACGCCCCCGGCCACGGATAGGCTGAGAACCGGACTGTTATAGTCCTCGATAGTTGCCGGATTCTGCAGTAGATGCAACAAGGTTTGCGGACGGAGAAGCAGCAACCGGAATTAAGGGTCACCGGCGATGGCGGTAAAGCTGAATTCTCGCCTCAGTGGTTAGCAAAAGCGAAAAGACTTCATCCAAGGACATTTCCGACCGGGTGGAAAGCAACGTGACAAGGGAATCATATTCCATTCCCAACCTAGCTAGAAAAATACACAATCAGGTCATCTTCATTTAAAGGAAGTCCAGCCAAGTTCAGGTCGTTGGCTATGCGTTGAAGTGTCATCAAATAATCGGTTGCCGACACGGAACCCTTGCGAGTAGATGCAAGCTTTGTTCGAAGATGCACAAGCTGAGCATGTGACTGCGAGGCGAAACTTGACAATGATTTCCAAATCTCGGCAGAAGTGGTCGCATGATATACTTGCGAGAGAACGTCATCGGATAGGGAGGATGTAATAGTCGAAATGATGACACTATCATGCTTCATCCAATTGTCGAAATCCAGATTAGGGCTGCTGATGCCGTCAGTTATGGTGGTTGCAGCCGGCGGTTTGATTGTTCCATCTACGTAACCGAGAACTCCTTGCCCTCGAAGGTAGGGTAGTAATTGTGCATGCCAAATAGGGTAATTTTGACGGGTGAGTTTTGTAATGTGTATAGTAGAAGATGGAGTAAAAGAGGGATAAGGAGAAAGAGAGGAAGATGAGGGGGAGGAGGTACCAGATGTGTTGCCGGAGGTGGGAGTACGGTCGGCCATTGAAACCGACGAGAAGAGACGGCAGCGGCAGGTTAGGGCTTTTTAGGAGAGATGAGCATGAGAGATGAGTATCAGATACTCTGATACCACAAAGCGTGATTTTCATTGATTTAATCCAAGTACAATGATAGTATTATATAGAATTACTAAGGGGTAAAGCTGTAAAATAAATATGATAAAACCCTAGCTATTCGACTTGTGCTCCAAGACATTTGGGCCGACTTCAATTCCATCAATACGGGTAATGACTTTAGTGATTACCATTAGGCCGATACCTTGTCGGTAAACATGGAGATCACCATTTGTGTTACAAAGGTCCATGTATAAAATTAATGATTTTTAAAGCATATGTTACTTAATTCCTTATAGTTTTGCTTTCGGACTTATAAATACATTATTGAAGATGGAAGCTGTAGCTTGCACGCATAACAAAGCCTACTACTTTGAAAGCATTCTTTTTGTCTCATATAGTAGGCTTTCCTAATTAGGAGAAACCAATATGAGCTCCGAAGTTGGTCTGTGTTTGTGTCTCTAAGACTCTTTGCCATTGGGACAAATAAATACCTTCTCAGTTCTGAACCCCTTTCAGTAATTTCACATGAGCCAAACAGACAAGTTAGTGAAAAGAAGGATGAAATTAATTCAAATTCACATTCTCATTCACATTCACATTTACATTGACCATTGACAAATTTTACTTATTATGTTTTCCTTCCCTTTCAAAATAATGATAAGATTAAACGATTTAGTTTTTATAATTCATGATTAATGGATGAGGCGTTTCTGGATTGTTGAGTTTTTTTGCTTTTTATTTTTATTTTTTATAATTAAAATCCGTGGTTCAAATTATTTTACGTATATTCTAAATGGACTTAACGAATTAGACATATTGGTCTTAACGAAGGACGAATTAATTCACATTCACATTGACAAATCTTACCCTTTTTTTTTCTCGTTATTGTTCCAATTTTATCGGACGTCCCCGAATGGACTTGCCCTTTTTTTTTTCTTCAAAAAAAAGTGATAAGATCACACCATTTATTTAGTTTATATAAAAGATAAATAATTCACGATCAACCGACAATGTGTAGTTCAGTTCATTTACACATCATCTATATGGACTTAACGAAGTAGGCGTATTGGTCTTGTATTTTATTATTATGTTCGAACACATGAATTTACACAAAAATAGCAAAGCACAAAAGCGAGATTTAACATCAACCTCATATACAATGATAAATTTTATTATACAACCGTTGTAAAAAGATCGTACCAAATGTTATACGTTACAACCTTTTATTTCTAACCTCTCTGAGACCCGATAAAATTGTATTGTGTGAAAGAGGGGAAAAACGAAAGGCTCTAATATATTTATTTGGTATAACCTTGTTACAACCATCGCACCATAAAATCTCTTCATATACGATAGTCTTCGGGGCATAGCTCATTGGTTAAAGACTTTGGATCATTGGCGGATCTGTGTGTAACTACGGGGGGTCACGTGACCTCACTGAGATCCGGTGAATTTTTTTAGTATTAAAACGATTTAGTTTTATTGTTAAAAATTGTCATTTTATTGATAAAAAATGTAGTCTTAAACTTCACTGACCCCACTGAAACAATTTTTTGGTTAAAAATATAGTTTTACGGTCCGTTGACCCCAGTGGAAAATTTTTCTATATCCGTCCCTGCTTTGGATGTTATAGTGACAGTTTAAAGTTAGATTGTGGAGTTCGATTCATTTATGTAACGACATCTTCCAGCAACAAAATTTAAAGAGAGTTTTAGTATATTGAACTATTAAAACACATCTCTCGATTTGGAGGACCAGCCTTTGGGTTGATGTTCAACAATTTGTTTTTTCATAAACGATAAATAACGGTGCAACAATGTCATAACCTAACAACCGATTTGTGTCCAGGCAAAATATCATAATAGTAGCTAAAAAGAAAAGGTTATGCTAAAGTATTCACATGAGATAGGAAATAAGAGAAATTATATAATCAGGTCACTGTAGTGTTTCGCATTCTCATAACATTTTTTTTAAATTACACATACAAAATTACACGTCCCGTGCGAAATTGCACAGACTGAAAACACAGCCTCGTGAAAAAAGTTGAACGGGCAATATAATTTTGCGCATGGGGCAGTAAGCCTCGTGGGAAAAGTTGGACCTAACTAATTAAAAAAAAAATATAAAGGAGTGAGCTCGTGGAATTTTGCTCGAGGCTGTGTTTTCAGTCCGTGTAATTTTACACGGGCTTTCCCCACAAATTCTTCGTGTAACTGAAAAAAAATAAAATAACGAACACTAAAGTGACCTAATTATTTAATTTATCGAAATAAATAGTGAAACAGAGGACCCGGTCAAACTGAAATACACTATCTTCAATGAAGGGAAATCCTTGTATGAAAATTAATTAGGAAAATGATATATGCACTACACATTTGTGTAGTGCATAAACCACAACATGCTGTGTATCATTGATTAAAGTGATAAATTATTTATTATGATGATTCCCAACAAAATATATGGTGTTGATTGTGTTGTGTAAGATGTTGTGGTAGAAGAAGTAGTGAATGTATCACTGCTCAATTAATTATTGTTACCAGAAGTATTAATTGGAACCCATTTGATCTCTTTTTGACGTCGTTGATGCTTTATCAATGATGAAACTAGTAGGTGAGGCCGTGCCGCGCACGGCCCATGCCCACCTTTGATGCTCATTTTTTTGTCATATGGATTCTATTTATGTGAATGTCGTAGAATATATGATTTTTTCAATTGCACCGATATGTAGTATTTGTACTCTTTACTTGTTTTACATCGTCTTTTTTGGTAAAATTATAATGAAAGACAAATATTATTGCATTGTATTATTTTATCTGCATATGCTTGTCCAAGCTAATTTGCTTATGTAAAATTTATCATTTTAAATGGCTATGATATTGCCTAATAAAGTATAACAACATATTTGTACATCATTTTCATAATATATATCCAAACGATTGATATCAGTCTCGTAATTATCAATGATGTTAAAGCAATTCCAAGGGAGTCTCCAATGGACATGGTATGGATATATATTGATGGTAGAGGGAGGCTCAACTCCACAGTAAAATCACAAAATTGATGGAAAAAGAGGCTCCAATGGACGTGGTTTCTTCCCATCAAATTGACGGGTAGAGTAAAAGCTCCACCAAATTTGGTGCCGGATGAACTACTATTCCTCCTCTTTTTTTTTTTTTTTTTTTTTTTTTTTTTTTTTGTGTAGATAGGAGAATTTTAAGATGGAATATTCCAAAAATATATATATATATATTTTTTTGGTGTAGAACAATTTTACACCAAATTGATGATTTGGTGTAAAATTTGATTGTGTCTTGAAAATGAAGAATAAGATTTTGGCTTTATAGTATTGTGGCTTATGCATCATATATTCTTTTGTTCACTACAGAATAATAAACACGTGAATCAATTTTTATAATTTAAACACATTTAACTACTCATTTAAAGAGTTGCAATCTCAATTCATCCAGGTGTATGCACCCTTTGCATTGGACGTGATAGACACATTTCAATAATTAAGAAGAATGATCTAGAGAGAGTAACAAATTGTATATTAGCATGAGGGGGTTCTTATCAAATAAAAACCATCTTATACAATCACAAATTGTAACACCTTCAAAATATTGGGTTGTTATGAGAGGCATATCTTATCTTATTATTTTTTGTTTTACTATTATAAGGACTAGCGCTGAATATTATAATGCTAAATATATATAAATAAATGGAAACTTATTATAATCTTATTTATTTTATTATTATTATTGTAAATTTTTATGACCGAACAAATAATGCAAATATAACACTTTGAATACATATATACTTTTTGAAGACTAACGTTAGAAGCGCATGGTTGCAAAAGGGATAGTGCTTGTAACTGCCGTACCCTTGGTGGTTCCGATCCTTAGGGAATTATATTTAACAAATTATATCTATATTTTAGTTAATAAAATAAAGGTTGTTGCAACAAAATTTTTTTAAAAGTTCAAAATTTAAATTTTGCATCTTATCTTTTATCACTAGTAAGGGGGTTTAGCACTATAAATAGAAGAGGTGTGTGAGCCTCAAGTCATTAGGCCAAAAGTAAATGAGCCAGGAGGGAGTATTACTGTAGTGGTTGATATCAAAACTTAGCACTGTGAGTTCCATTTTATTTTTTTAACTGTGCCATTGCGCTACTAGTTATTTTTTTACGTCCTAAGCATGGAGTGCAACTGTATTGATGACTATATTGTTTTAATTGTGTTGATCAAATTATCTATTTTCTTTCTTAGATTCAAATTCACATGCATGTTTGATATGCATATCGTAACCTTTTGGCATAATTTCGAAGGCACTGACACTCCAATCTTTTGATACATCCTTCGTAAAAGATTGGAGTGTCAGTGCTTTCGAAATTATGCCAAAAGGTTACGATATGCATATCAAACATGCATGTGAATTTGAATCTAAGAAAGAAAATAGATAATTTGATCAACACAATTAAAACAATATAATCATCAATACAGTTGCACTCCATGCTTAGGACGTAAAAAAATAAGGGAGAATTGGCTATATAGCCTTTTTTCAACAAATTCTTGGCTGTGTTTTTTTCCGTTTTTTTGACCGCGATTTTCTCCATTTTTTTTTCACAAATGTGCACGATCTTAAGGTCCTCAAATCCCCTATAGGGTTCCCCCTTCCCAATTAGGGTTTAGTTTGGTTCAAAAAACACCTAAAACGCGAAGATTTAGAGGCTTCAAAAAGATTCATTTCTTACACCATTTACGAACAAAAAGACTATATCCCAAGATTTGTGGTCAAACACCCTTTTAACCTTAAGCCCCAAAAATAACTAGTAGCGCAATGACACAGTTAAAAAAAATAAAATGGAACTCACAGTGCTAAGTTTTGATATCAACCACTACAGTAATACTCCCTCCTGGCTCATTTACTTTTGGCCTAATGACTTGAGGCTTATAGTGCTAAACCCCCTTACTAGTGATAAAAGATAAGATGCAAAATTTAAATTTTGAACTTTTAAAAAATTTTGTTGCAACAACCTTTATTTTATCAACTAAAATATAGATATAATTTGTTAAATATAATTCCCTAAGGATCGGAACCACCAAGCGTACGGCAGTTACAAGCACTATCCCTTTTGCAACCATGCGCTTCTAACGTTAGTCTTCAAAAAGTATATATGTATTCAAAGTGTTATATTTGCATTATTTGTTCGGTCATTAAAAAATTTACAATAATAATAATAAAATAAATAAGATTATAATAAGTTTCCATTTATTTATATATATTTGCACATTATAATATTCAGCGCTTCCTTATAATAGTAAAACAAAAAATAATAGTATAAGATATGTCTTAATAACAACCCAATATTTTGGGGTGTTACACAAATAATACTCAACATCAGGAATCACATAAAGCTCAAAGTATGGAGAAAGAAAATTCCTATCAGTTTATACTCCAGAGGACCAATAGTCACAACCAAATGCACCATTCTTAGTCTGTTTACATAAACCATTGTTCCCGTTCCAAAAAACAAAAAAAAAAACACCAAAAAAGAAGCACATTTTATACACCAACATGAATGCTCATATAAACATCACATACAACATTGTATTATAATGATTCCAGGAGGCCGAAACAAACCAATTTATGTCTCGTATCGTCCAATCTATAAAGAGCACAAGAGGTCCTCAAATCCAACCTCGTAAAGCCTAGAAGGAATCACAAAAAATGCTAAAGATACTTTGAAAATTTCGGGATCAGGTTGTAATTTTTCTACTCATCATATGCCAGTCGAAAGAAACATTTGAACGCATATGTACCATTCAAAAGAACCAAGAAAAAGAATATAAATTAATACTTACGGTTTGCATAGCTAGGAAGATAACATATCTCTAGCCACAAAGAGCTGAATTTTATTTTCTTCCTTGGGCTATCCTCCAACTCTGCCAAATGCACATGAAATTGAGCTTAGTGCAAAGTGCATTATGAGAAACAAAAACACACCTATAGTACCACAAACTTTTCACTAAAAATGTATATTTTCCAACACAGCATAACACAATAAATACTTACAGATCGACATAAAATTTCAATAAGGAGTGATTATCTTATTGGGCTTGGAGACCGGCTCCAACTCTCAATTGCCTCGCCCGAAAAACAAAGGGCGATTCTCATAATTATGGGTGAAATTACCCATCTCCAGGGGCCTCAAAGACCAAAATCCGGTAAGGAGACGGGCAACAGAGGAGTGCTTCAAATGATAAAAGAATGGGAGGAAGCTCTGGTTTGATGGTTGTACGTGCTTCGACAATGATCACTGTATGAGCAGTGAGTAAATCATTCTATGACCTAGCCCATGCATAGTGAAATCACTTGATCAACTGTATAAAAAAATCCAAATTATAAAATGAACATAGAAAAAAAAAACACGTGCTCAAAGAATGTTAAAACTATCAAACAATTGCTTTCTCTGAAAATAAAAAATAAAAACCCAACCTTTCAAATACGTTACCCTTTCACCCGAGGCACTGGTGCGGCAACAGTCGGCTAGGAGCGAGGAACGGAAATCGGCGATGACAAAACGGTGAATCGGAGAATAGTTTATTGAAGTCCTCTGCAACAGAGGTCGGAACAGATCGAAACAAGAACCAGAAGGGTGAGAATTCATACGATGATTGTAGGTCGAAGACATGATAAGGGCGAAGAAATACTGCGTTGGGCGCTGAGGCGGTGAGATAAAAATAAATATTTGGAGAGAAGGAGAAGGGTCTGGAGAGAGTTCATAATGCAATTATTATTATTTTGAGCAGGGTGTGCAAACAATTTTGTTTGTTGAGGAGGGCGTGTATGCAATTTCCGTTGTTTGAAAATTGGAGTGAAGTAAAACGGTATTGTCGTTAAAGAATACGGCGTCGTTTTCACTGTGAAATGCTAAGTACGACTAAAAAGAGGACGACCAAACTGTCTCTTGTTATTACTATCATACTTATACTAATTAGGTAATCCTCCCGGTTTTTTTTTTCTGTCGCACAGAGAACAATCACACGGATTAAATAAATACTCCCTCCGTCTAAAAATGTTTGGGACGTTTGACTTTTCAACCGCATACGAAAAGTCTAATTAATCCTTCAAATTTCATCAAATGATCTAATACTTTTTACATTTATGTACTTTAAGTTTCACTTTATCATAACCCTAATAATATTACATCAATTAACAAAATTCCAAGGATTAATTAGACTTTTTCGTGTAATTAAAAAATGTCCCAAACATTTTCGGACGGGATGAGAATTAATATGTCTAAAATATAGTGTTGGAAATGTATTTTCTTTAGGGGTAACAAGGCAGAAAGGACGCTAATATTTCATCAATTAGGAAGAAGGACAACATTTTGAAATTTTTACATAAATGACAAAACTATTTTTATTTTATTTTATTATTTTTCAAGTGCATTTTTTTCCAAAAAAAATAAAATCTTAACACACTTTCTCTTTCATCCATTTTTTTTTAAACACTCACATCTCTCTATCTAGAACTTCAAATTTGAAAATTCTTTCAACAATTTTTTTTATTTTTTCATGCTCTTTATTTTGAGACCACATTAAACATAATCTAACGTGATTTCGGTAAATCTGCTGTCGAAATTCATTATTGTTCGAAATTCATTATCGATATTCACTGATTTTTAGGATTCACCGGAGATATTCACTGAGTGAATTTCGACATTAAATCTCACGAAAAACGATGTAATGATATCGAATCAAGTCTCAAAACGAAGAGCATCAAAAAATAAAAAATTTAGTGAAATTTTCATCACGTTTAGAGATATAGATCAAAAGATATGAGTGTTTGAAAATCGGAGAGGAAAGAGAAAAAGGAAAAAAAATGTCCAAGGGACACGCCTTTTTTTTAAAAAAAATTTCTTTATCCTTTAATTATAAAATTATAAATTTCATTATTCTCCCAATAAAAATATACCACTTTTTCATTCTTCAAAATATTTCAAAAACTGTCATTATCTCTAATTCCCCTTTTTTTTATCGGTGATTTACTACTTTGTTGGTAAAAAAAATTTAGTATTGGAAATGTATTTTTTTTATTGGAGATGTAAATATTTTATTGGTAAAGGAGGAAAAAATAATGAGTTTATTGTTAAAAAGGACAATTTGAATAAAGAAATGTAGAAAAATGACAGTGGAATTTTTTTTCGGGTAAAAAAGACATGTCTTTATTCCAACGTGATATAATAAACATTAGATTTGAGTCGATTCCAGCTGCAAAGAAATGATTGATTTGGGGTTATGAGCAAATGGATTTGTCTTATCACCCAATTTAAATTTCCATCATCATGATTCATATTTTCCCCTCTTTTTGTCTTCTTAAACCACACTCCCAAAAATAATAAATAATGCATTGGAAATGTAAAATGATACATAAATAAAAACAGAGCAAATTCTGAAATGTGACAGATAAAAAAACCCGGAAGGATTATGTTGCTACACTATTGATATAAGTAACCGTATTCGTATGACTAATAATGTCAGGCACAGACCAGTCATATACAACATGTAAGGGTGTAAAGATGATAACTCTTTGATGGATAATGATGTAATGTTCTTACTTCTTAGAGTATTCAATATGGCCTTATTTAAGCCAGTGTGAAGTGCAAATGTGACGGGCAATCAAAGTGTAATGTCCACAATAGCCTATGTTAACACACTGTGGGACTTAGCAATGTGGATGTGCAAGTGGTCCTGAGCACACCAACTTTCACACTTCATGCACGGTTTCCCAAGTTTTTCAGTCAATCCCCTCCTCCTATCATTTACTTCATCTTATTAAAATACTTTTTTCATGTACCTCACGGCAAAAAATTGGTACTTTTCTTGTTTTCTCAAAATTCTTTTTTGACATTCACAAATGAGCCATTATGCAAACAAAAGTCTTCAACTTACACAACTATTAAAAAACTAATAAAATCTTGCAGCTTTTGTACACATCCACATGCATCCATAGTGGATGCTCTTACTCGATCCGGGTTGGAGTTTCTACTTTCTACCGTTCGGAGACTCGGAGCCCGAGGGACTTAATGCAACTCTCTTTTAATTATGTAGGACTATCTGGAGTTTCAGTAGTGGGGCAATTTCAGAGGCGTCCCTGTTTATATCGAGGGTTGGCCTTATAGGCATGTGCACATGGACGCCCCTAGCCAATTTGAATGAAGCATTTTAATTATGTGCAACAACAACAGCCAACAAGATGTCCCTGTTTTCTCCTTTTTAAATGAATGCATGTTCTGGTAGTCTAGTTCATGAATTCTTTGATGGATTCCTCTAGAGCCCGCGTTCTCTTTCGAATTCGGATCCTACACCGTATGCCCAAGTGTAAGCTACCCAAGGTTAGGCAATAGGCAGTTAGACAACTCTCATACACCATTTGTCACCTGGTTGTAAGGCTGCTTGGTAGGGGAGTTTAGTTCATAGAAGAACCACATAAACTTCCAATTGACCACTTGATTTACGGCACATACAAAACAATTTGTTGTTGGCAGACAGATCGAAAGGAAAAGTATTTGATCGTTTGACACGACTCAGAGTATTTGATCGGTTGGTTATTATCATCAATCTAGTACGAAGATCGTTACCTGATCGATAGTTGATTATGAAGACCGTTACTTGTTTGAGTGTATATTATCAAGATCGTTACCTGTTCGATGATCCATTCAGGAGGTTATTACGTGTTCGTGACATCATTCGGAACCAAATATTCCGACATAAATTTTCTCTAGAGGGAGTGGGTCAAAAGGACATATTAAGATAAAAAAAATGGTTAAATAGGACATCTTCAATTTTAAATGGTTGAAAAGGACAAATAATAGATAGATGTACCAAAACACCCTCAATATATCGCATTAACATAAAATGAATAATGTTACTGCAGTAACAGAAGAAATAAAGTCGACCAAGAAATCAAAGAAAACTTTTCCATTTCATTATCCGCCGACGGCAAAGATCGGATACCTCTCTCTCTCAGGCGATTCCTTTTGACATTTCCATTTTAACAAGGTATGGCAGCGTTGACGGTTGTGGCTCGCCAGGCCTCCAAAAAAAAATCAAAGAATGCAACCGATAAAACTAGTGTTCTGCGCATATTTGAAGAAAAATTATCAGAAATAACACCATATTAGCACCATCCGACCCGGAAAGATGTGAAGTGAGAAGTCTAAATGGCAAAAAAGAGGATAAAACGCAGGATCAGTGAGTAAGTATCAATTGTTTTTACCAATCAAGCACGAATTATGAATTATTTTGTACGATTTATTTGGGCTATGTGGGAATCCTAAATATTTGGGAAAATGTTTGAAATTGTATGGAATTGATGGTGGGGATGTAGAATAGAATTGGGTGTATAGTGAAATCTTTTGTGCAAATGAAATTTTGATCATGTGATGCTGATCTTGCTGTGTCATAGGTGTTATTGTGTTTGGGATCTATGACATTGTAATTGTATAGTGTGTTACTACATCATATTGCGCGTGCATAATGGGGTTACTGCATCCGAGAATTTATTGTGTATGTAGTAATAGTTCAGTTATCCAATAAATAAAATTCTTGAATTTTTGTCATTGTTGCTACATCTATTTGTTGATTGCATTTCTCATTTGCATCGGATTGGGTGGGGATGTTAAGTTTGGGAAATTATATGAAAATATAGTTGGGGTTGTAGAATCGAATTGGGTGTACATTAAATGTGTTGTTTAGATTGGGTGTAACTGCATTTAATGCTACTGAGTATTGGGTGTTACTGCATTTGGGCTCTCTCACTGTGTCGCTGCATTATGTGTTGCTACGTCATTTGGTGCGTGCATAATGAGGTTATTGCATATCCCCACTTTAATGAGTATGTAGTAACATTAAAGTCAATTCTTGTATTTTTTTTGTCTTTATTTTTTATTCTACTTGGGAAAGGCATATATCATTTTCAAATTCCACTTGGAAAATGTATATATAAGTATTATGCATCTTGTGGTCATGTTACTACATGTGTGTTGGCATGTGGCACCGATATTTGTTTGGTAGATATATTGACACATACTAAAGGTGTGTAGTAACATTCTCCATTATCATGAATATGCATTGACATTGTGTTCATGTTACAACGTGTGTAGTAACATGCCTAAGTGAACGGATTAAAAATGGGAGACCGATGGTTGTTTGGTAGTTGCAATGACTTGTTTTGAAGGAATGTGGCAACATTGGTTGATTTTTACCGTGTGTAGGGCAACATGATTTTTCATTTCATGTTCTTGCATGTGTAGTGACTTGGATCTGTCCCTCTTTTATTTATTTATTTTAAGAAACCCTATTTTATTTAAAGACAGTGTTATTTTACGCAGAGAAAATCTAGTAAAAAGAGTCAATGTTGCTGAAAATTGGGTGTTACTGCATTTGGGCTCTCTCACCGTGTCGCTGCATTATGTGATACTACTTCATATGGTGCGTGCATCAAGGGGGGTACTTCATATCCTCCCTTTAATGAATATGCAGTAATGGTTTTTTTTCCTTTCTTACAGAGCCAATTCTTGTATTTTCTGTTTGATCACAAAGAAAAAGGACATATGCAGGTTAATAAAAAATGTAGTGACAAGAAATCAATGTTACCGCATATCTTGTTAGTATGATGAAATCCTTTTTAGTCACAGTTACTACATTCTTTTACCAAGTGTCACTACATCTACAGAACATATATGGGAGAACCTTTTTCTGTATCGGTTCACTTGCTCAAACCACAAACGACTAAAAAAATGGAATTACACATGCTAGTACACACACAATAAAATGAAAACATTGTTATTGTATGTCCATTCAGCGTTCCCACATCCTCTTGACAAGGGTCGCTACATCCACCATGGGATACCTATTTCCTTTTTTTTCCTCTTTATTTGCGCAATGGAGAAGGGATTATTAAAAAGAATGAGTATGCATGTCACTACACATGCAGTAACATGAAATCATGAAGCAATGTTACTGCATCTCCATGAAAACAACAGACATACTTCTATGTACAAGAATGATATTTAGGGTAGAAAATGGCTAATCATGTTATCAAAATGATGTAAAAATCGCAATCCACCAGAAAACATATCATATTCAATTACAATTAATAAAACCACTGCAATTTGTGAAAACGATAAATTAGCATGTCCACCTCTCGAATCGACACTCAAAATATCAACCAATGAAGGACAAAACCTTCGTTAAAATAACAGCGATGAAACTGCTATTGAATTCTGGGTAATAGCACGAATACTGTGGTTTCTTATGAAAGACCAGAAACTCATAAAAATCATCTTATCAATAAAGACCATAAATCCATAAAAATCACCTTTTGAATTGTGTATTTGCATAATATTTGAACTCAAAATCAAATGCTGAATCATAGATTTTTTTTTCGCTACCACAAATGATTCTGATTGGTTTAAGCATTAATTTTCGGCTAGCATTTGTCTGACATTTAAGGATGGAATAATTAAATACACTATTAAAAAAAACTTACATGCTTTTTTAAATTAAGGGTATTTTTGGATATTCACATGTTTTTTCCTTATAAGCCACTATCTTTTTACCTTGTTCTTTTAGCTCAAATAAGATTAAAAGTAGTCCTGTTCAACCTTTTCCTATTATCTAAAACGCTTTACAGAGTGCTATAGTCTACAAGAGACTAAACTATTTGAACGTAGATAGTGTGGATCATTCTGTACAGACAGATCTCTACATCCAAATTAGTGAAAATGTTATTTGGCAAGAAAAGTGTGATTAAAGGCATGGATGGTTTGAACAACGTGAATCGGATCGATCTCGTTGTTGTTAGTAAGGATTACACATTTGTGTTCCTTGATTTCGGGCTTGCTACTGCATTAATTCTCACTATCTCAGGACAAAAAAAGTCCTTATTGGTTTATCTTTTTAGATTGTCAAGCCCATTTTCGGAATGTAGACAACAATATATGTAGAACTCGTAGCCTCTCGATTCATGGACAAACCTTCTTTGGAAGTCTAGATCATGACCCTGTAACCAGACACACTGCGGATTCACGGGTGTATGATTTGGTTCAGAAATTGGCAGGAATATATGTCTTTTTCACTACATCTTGATTCACTTCACATACAGTGGCATGTTGGTGTTGGGAAATTTGGCCGAGGTTAGGGCCGAGCAAAATAACCAGTAAACCAATCCAAATCATTAACCGATCCAAACCAATCCGAATTAACCAAACCAATAACAAACCAAATGAATTGGTTTGGTTTGGAACCAAACCGAATTGCATTGGGTTGGTTTCGGATATTTTTAATTATACCCAATCCAATCAAACCAATTTTTTTTATACATAAATATATATATTATACCTATTACCCAACTGACCCAATATAAACCAATTGTTTTTCCATATAACCCATTATATAACAATCTTAGACTCTCGGCCCACTTAGCCCAATAGTAGAATTTAATTCAGTATTTTGCTCTTTTGATGTAAATATGTAAATCAGTAAATGCATATATGTAAGTATGCAACTATGGAGGATTGTTGTAGCTGAATTATATTGTAATGTGTTGTTACTTTTTAGTTGTTTTAAGTTTTTTTTTTATCATTTTGGTTTGTAATTTATTTTAGTTTGGATGTGGCTATTTAGAGTTTATGTAAAAAATGTTGGTTTTGCATGTTTTTTTATTTTAAAGATTAGGCTTGTTAAACTGAAATCAACCCAATCCAAAACGAAACCAATTCGAACCAAACCATTGGGGTTGACTTCGTTTTGGTTTGGTTCGGGGAACGAATTATGACGCCCCAAACCGACCCGAGTCTTTCAAAACCAACCCAGACCAATCCAAGCTCATCCCTAGCTGAGGTAGTAGATCATTCTGGTTCTTGTGTAATGAGAGAGTGGTTGTGCCATCATAGTTTGGTAATTGTGTTTACGGTACTTATAACAAGAGTATCAATTATGAAGATGATAAGTTGTGGCACAAGAATGCAACTGTGACGTCCCGTTCTCGAATAACGAGTCATTATCCAGGAAAAAAAACGTCCGACAAGCATATAATTAAAATTTAATCTAGTTATATACGTAAACCTTACATAATCAATGAGTCCAAAGCGAAAACTTGAAAACGGAATCGAGAAACTTAAACGACATACCACGCCGATTAGAATACTAGAAACATCCACGGCTCATCTTACAACGTCTAAACCAGAAAGGTCAACGTCTAATCAAAGATTACAAAACTTTATCGTTAAGACATGAAGACAGAATTAAAATGATAATTAAACTCCAAGAAATCAAGATCATCACGAACTCATTCTTCATGATAGAACTCATCCTTAGTACCCCCATCACCTTCTCGGGATGTAGAACAACATACAACAATAAAAGGGCAAAGTACAAAAGTAGATAGTAAAGAGTAGAAATGCTGAATCTACAATACAACATCATCAACAATACTTTACTAAGAAGCATGTTTAAAAATTGACTGCCTCTACTAATCCAACTAGTAAAACTCAACCACCAAGGGGGTTGGTTACACCAAGACTCAAAGGCATTACGCATTGTGAAATGCACCATGACATCTAGTCAACCCCTTATATGGCATGGGGCTACCCGTCCCAAGTGGAGTCCAACACCACATGGGTCTACCCGTCCCAAGTGGTGTCAACCTCCCGGTTGAAAAAGCTTAGGCCTAACCAACCAAGAGTCACAAGTGTTTTATCTTTTAGACTCTTAAGAACGTTTTTACGTGTTAAGCTAACCATCTATGTTCATTCACATAAAGGATTTCTATCGACCACTAACCAGAAACCATTCTACATTTAAGTTACTCAACACATAACATAGAAAATATTGACTACTAAGCACAACATCCCGCAAAGTCAAATGATATGTTCTAATGCCCCCGTGCTTCTTCCCGCAGATGATCTCGGCATTGTGTGTATCCAAGGCTACTGGAACCTATACACCTCACTTTGCAACATAACACACGAGACTTCTAATTAAGGTACACTTAAGCAGAGATGAAAGACACTTTCAGTATAAAAACAGGCCCATGCGCACGCCTAGAAATTCTGGAAATATTCTTCTCAACTCTGCACCTTTGGGCGCACGACTAAACAGGGTCAGGCACACGCTTAGCCTCTCATGCGCACGCCAAAAACTCGCTAGAGCTCTTTGCAGCATCTTGAACCTTCGCTTTTCAACACCCCTCTCAGGCGCACGTTCGACGATACTGGGACTACCATGATCTCAATCTGGTATTAAGCACACAGTTGGGTGCGTGTTCTCCAAATTTCTCGCACTGTTTCAGATCGATTTCATGCACTTTCAAACACCCGAAGCACCAATAAAACCATGCCAATCATTACACAATTCAACCTGCAATTGACCAACATGTAATATGGAATATAAAGCACATAATAACACAAATAGATTATGGTTGAACACCATTTTACCTTAGGTTTTGTAGAGATGAAATAAGCGCAAACTCTTGAAATTCTAAACCAAAGCCTACGATCCAAACTTCGATTCCTAAAACAAAACATTAACCAATAATGAATACAACGCTTAATTGCTAAGAATTTACAAAAAAGGCATCTAGAATCTAAAAGGGCAAAAACAAATTATCTTGTGGATCGTAACGAAAATGTCAAATGATTCCCCTATACACAGTGATCTCTTTGATATAATTTATCTGTAAATCAGATAGCCGGAAAAGAACGGATGATGGAGATTTCCTTTTCTCTAAATAAATTCAATTATTGACGATGCCAAGAATTGAACTTACCCACGTGGTACCTCTGCGATGGCTCAACATTAGGTGTAAAGTGAGAGCGCCCCTCTAAAGGGTTGGATGCCCCAGCAACTAAGCCAGAGTAGCTCGGCTACTCTCCCCGGACCCTCTAGATCGACCTTTACTCAGGGTCGACCTCCAAGCAAGATAGGCACAAACACTATCCCGACCCCTGCAGGCCGGCCAGTACTTGTTCAAACCTACTTGTGTCCGACCTTACAGGTCGGCCTAAGTCCCTTCTAGACCAAGCTTCTTACGCACACCAGAGTCCGGGCTAATGCCTGCTCGGCTATCCTCCCCGACCTCCGTAGGTCGGCCAAAACACTGAAGGGTTCGGCTCGGGTCATCTAAGTAGGCCAGAGTCGATCCTTAGTCTTATTTCCCATGTGTGTAATGAAAAAATAATTATAGAAGGAATCCCGAGTTATAAGGGCTCCAATCTTTATCATTTAAATACGAATATTTGAATATCACAATTATCTCCTAAAATCAAGGAGATCAACTAGTCATAATCTTTTAACTTAGGGAACACGCCAAACAGTGTCCACCATGGACACGCCACATGCTAACTCTAGGGCACATGCCCCTCTATATAAACGATCCCTAAGGAACTATGAAGACTTGATTCTTATCCCCGCATTGGATACGTAGGCAGTTTTATCACTATCAAGTGCAGTCTAAAACATTACACAACCACCCCCTATTTGTATTTCCATTGTTCTTGAGGCTTCGAATAGGTTATCACTAAGAACCCTAGATTTCAGACAAATGATTTTTTGGATCGTCAATTGGCGCTAGAAGAAGGGCCCTTTATTTGATAATCTTAAGATAAGCTCCAGAATCAACATGGTGACCACGCGACAACAATCCGCCAATGGAAGCAACGCCAACAATGCAACAGAATCAGATGCTAACAACTAGAACCAGCAGCAGGAAGAAGTCTCTCTAGACGCAACTAACCAGGCGTTGGTAGACCAACTCACGGCCCTAGATGACGGAACTAAAGAGGATGTTCTCAATGCTGTATTGGCTGAAGAGGACGAAGAAGATGAAGACTTGGAAGGTCTGGAGAAAGAGGATCCCCTAAGGAAAATTCACAGGATCAGGATCTGCATGGAGGAGATACATCAGGGGAGAATTCACAGGAACATGATCTGGAGAAGGATGACCCAAATGATGGGACCTGGCAGCAATCTCCTTCTCCTAGGCATAAAAGAGCCAAGAAGGATGATCCGTCGACTTCATCGAATCTGAGAAAGCAGCTCGTTGTGCCTCGGGCAATGGAGGCAGCTCGTGCCGAGCTAAAGGCCATAGCCGGAAGGAGATCTGCACTCCTGGCTCTCGAATCTCCTTTTTCCGAGTATATTGATAACTACTTCCGACCAACGAGGTTCAAGATCCCAAAGTTGAAACCCTACGAAGGGACTAAAGACCCTCAGGATCATTTGTTCCAGTACCTTACGCATATGAATCTCGACTGTGCCCTAGAAGAGATGAAGTGCAAGGCATTTCCAGCACTACTCACCGGCCGAGCTCGAGACTGGTGCAAGAAGATACCGCCCAGGACAATCTATAATTTTGATACTCTAGGAAAAATGTTCATCAACGCTTTTATCACGGCGAAGCCATTTTAGAAGAATGCTACCCACTTGGTTTCTCTCAAATAGAAGAAAGACGAAACCGTGTTGCAATACCTTAAGCGGTTTAGTGAAGAGTCGCTTCAAGTGCGAGACACCTATGATCATGTTCGGATCGCGTCCTTTGTGGCAGGACTATAGGAAGGGAGGCTATATGCCAAGCTGAGCAGCAAGCTCCCTGCTTCTATGGAAGAGTGCCTGGAGATAGCATTCAAACACTGTCAAGAAGAAGAGGCCAATCGGCTGAAGTGAGAGTTCAAAAAGTCAGAGTCCAAGAAGGATAAGACCGAAGATACTTCTGACAAGAAAAGGAAGTTGTCTGGATCGTACGATCGGATCGGCCCGAGAAGAAAAGTGCCTTGCAGCCGCAAGGCTTCCCGATGTTAAACAGGCCTTGGGAACAAGTGCTTGCAATCATGGAAAGAAAGGGTTTAGTGAGAACTCCTACGCCGTTGAGAAGCCCTCTAGACCGAAAGGACAAGAGCAAATTTTGTACGTATCACCAAGACACTGGGAATTAGCTGGATAATTGTAGAGATTTCCAACGAGACGTGGATGCAGCAATTACAGAAGGAAGTTGGATAAGGTGGTGGAACGACCTCGGTATGGTGAACGTCGAGGACGATGGGATTACCCACAGAGGATCTACAACCAAGATCGCAATCGGCAGGGAGAGCCCCAACGAAAAAGAGATCGGTCTCCGGATAAAGATCAATAGATGGACAATCGACCGATTAACACCATCAACACTATTATAGGAGGTCCTGGCAGTGCATTCGAAGTCGGCAGTCTTAACGCCCGACAGGAGGTGTACAGGCGAATAGAGGAAATCAAATCCCTTTTCAGGAAGTAAGCTATGGGCCTAGGGACCCACTCCCCTGGTCCCGAACAATGAAGGTCTGGCCGTAGAAGTAGTGGTGAACGAGAATCAGGTAAAGAGGGTGTGCATCGACACTGGCAGCGCCGTCAACGTCCTATACTTTGCAGCTTTTCAGGCAATGACCCTTAAGGAGTCCGAGTTGACTCTTGTTTCAGCACCTTTGTTCTGATTTGCTAGTCCTCCTGTTCATCCCATAGGGATGGTGCGGCTCACGACAACGTTCGGGAAAGAATCAGCGGGAAGGACTCTAATGGTCCACTACGTCGTGGTCAAATCGTCGCCAGCATACAACATAATATTGGGAAGGCCTGCTATAATCGATCATCGGGCCATGATCTCCCCAGCCCACATCAGCTTAAAGTTCCCAACCGCCCATGGTTTGGTTGAGATCAAAGGAGATCTGGAGGTCGCTCGAAGCTGCTACGCGCCACTGTCAATGACAAAGGAGTTGTTTTGGCTTGATCGGTTCGGCAAGTCTTAATCATTTATTCCTTTCTCGAGACTATTTCTCATTTCTGCACTTTAGTTCTATTTGTCCATTTTCACTGTCTGTCTTGGATACGTCTGCTTCATTGAACAATTTTTGCTTTTCGACGTTTACTTGCTTCTTTTCCTCGTTTTATAAGTCCATAAGGATCATCTAACCAGTATACCCCCCCTCCCCCCGGTAAAACGTCATGCGAGAAGTTAGTCCGATCTGGCCCTGCTCGCCGTGCTTTTAAACGAGAAGTTTGCACTAGCCTGGCCCTACTCATACTTAAAACTTCACGTGAGAAGCCAGTTCGATCTGGCTCTGCTCGCCGTGCTTTTAAACGAGAAGTCAAGGCCTAGCCTGGCCTGCCGCCTTAAAACTCCACACGAAGTCATCCGATCCGCCCCGCCGCCATGCGTTACGTAAAATTCATCTAACCTGATTCAGTTTGTCCTAAGGTCGGTCAGACTTAGTCCTGCTGGTCGTAGGCTAACATAGAACTAAAGCTAATCTTACTTGTGAAAATTTTACCTAACTCATAGTTGCCCGAGCTCACGGATAGAGCTCGGCCTTACATACAGACATGACTATTCCATCCTCGAAAACTCGAGAGGCATTCCGGCGGCATTCCCCCTTAAAAGCTTTGCTACAAGTCGATGCAATCCAGCCTTCCCCCTCACGAGCTAAAAAGGTCAAGTCTACACGTGTCCGAACCCACGTGATGGGCTCGGTCCTATACTCAATCTAAACAAGTATGCCATCTAAAAACTCAGAATAATGGATGGAATACTGGGTGGCACACCCACCCCACCAACAATGAAAACATACGTTAACAATAAACATAAACAAAAGATAACTCAAAATTTTCTTTACTAAGCAAATACCAAAGTACATAGTACAAATTCTTTAAAAAAAAACTCCTAGAAACTTTAAGAGCCGGGGGTTGAACTCTTCTGAGGCTCGGATGAAGGGGCTGAGCTAGCTCCAGTAGTGGGCTGAGCAGCATATTTGGAAACAATATCCACCCCAGCCTTAAAGTCCCTCACCCGCTCATCCTAGGTTTGTAATAAATCTTCTTAGGAAGATCGTCTACAACAAGGGAAGGATACTGAATCCTTGCCTCGTCTATCCCCTGAGTGTACCCATGGTTCAGGTTGGGGATTAGCAACATCATTTGGGCCACAGCAAAGTACCCCGAAGCCTTATACCTCTAGATAGCCTCGGCGCACCGAACCGGGATCATGGCTTCCGGATCGGCCAACCGCGCTTGGAGGTCGGCGACTGATGTAAGTCAACCTGATGATATAATTTCTGATGATTTACCCCTTTTTCTGGTGCAATTAGCGATATTTTGACATCAACTTGAGCAATTTGAATGATGATTGGAGCCATATTTTGTGTACATAGAATATGCAGAAAACCATGTTTTTAGTTGTATTATATTAGCTATCAACCGATTTTGTTATTAGATTTACACGTGGTATTTTTGTGTCTATTTTTGTAGCACAGATATCACGGTGGGGAGTGTGGATTCTGACCTCAGGGTGGCTTTTGATTCTTTTGTGATGATTTTTGTGTTGTGGCGAGGATTTCAGCCCACGAGGATTATTTGATACACATTAGAGGGTTAAATCCAAGCCAGCCGGGAGAATAGATTATGATTATATGATTTCACATACTGATGACTCGCGCCATCTCACCTTGACCTGAGTCAAGGAGTAGTTGAGCATTTAATGCAGATGTCATTCAGCCAGCTACCACAAACTGGACGTGACCCACGCCAAGAAGCTCTGACCTGCACCACTAGTGCATTTGTGGGCTTGACCCACGCCAAGATGGAGTGACGCGAGTCAAGAGTGCAGAGTCAGCAAAATTTTAATCTCTTTTATTCTTCCATTCACATTATCATCAAAAACACTTTATCTTCTCCAATTTTTTCCATCTTGCAGGCAACCCCCACCCCTTGGCTTCCATAGCCGAATTTTAGTAAAAATTAGCACTTGAACTTGATTGTAACAATTAAGGATTCTAGTTTAGCTTTGATTTCTTGTTTGAAGCTTTACACACTAGTGTTAGCTCCATTGAAGCTTTTGAGGTTGGATGATGAACACCAACTCGAATTTCATCATTTGAATTGGTAATCTTTGATCTTTATTATCATTCTGTTGTTCTTATGTTTATGAATGTTAATCTTAAGATGTTAATGTTTGTAGACATGAGTGGCTAGGTTTATCTAGCCAAGATTATGTTGTAGTATTAGTTAACCTCTTGTGATTGATTGGAAATGATTGTTTATGTTGTTAGTTTTGATTGTTGTGAAGCTTTACCTACTTCTATTGCATTGTTTGTTGACATTGGAGTAATTTCCTAGTGTTAGCATTTACACGTTTAACAGATACCGAACGGAGATGTTAAACGTGGGATGAGGGTAGGTGAACCGGAAGGTAAAATCGACCTTTCGAGGCATTCGATTTCTTATCCCGGGATAGTTGGCATTGACATTGCATTCATGTGCGTAGCATACCAAGTCATTAGGTTTAGGACACCTAAACCAAGGAGGAGGTAGAGAGTAATTCCATACACTCGTATGAGGGGGGATTGCTAGCTTAGGAATGCACCGTTTCACACTTTTGAACATGAATGGTAGGAAGGTAGGAAATCATTCCCATGATGCTACGAGAGATTTGCTAGTCTACGCATTTTCTTGGTTAGGCTTTTTGTTATTTTATCACCCTTTGTAGAAATAGATTTTTGGATACAATTACCTTCATGTATTATTGCGACTTAAATCAAGATAATAATAACTTTTCGGTGTTCAACCTCACAATCCTCGTGGATACGACCTTGACCACTTACTAGACTACAATTGACCCGGTACACTGCCGGTTAGATTGGACGCCTAGAAAAGTTCGATCAAGCTTTCTGGCGCCGTTGCCAGGGAACTTCATTCTTTTTGAGTAAAAGTTACTACTTGTATCTGTCTTAAAATTTTCGAGCATAGGTCAAGTCTCTTTATAATCATATTTCTGTTTACTTTGTGGTACTTACCATTTGGTAAGTTACCAAGTGCGTTTGATCATTTTCTTGTTGTTTCACTTTTGTAGTTGATGACTCGGTCCCGAACCGGTAAAGCTCCCCTTACTCCATATCATTCGGACATTAACACGTACGAAAGACAGTTGAGGGCTGAACATAGAACTGCTCAGTCTAGTGGAGAATCACTTGGTGAAGAATCATCCCGATACTCATCAACTCGAGAAGAGATGACGGAGAATTTAGAGAATGCACAACTTGAACCCCCACCGGAAGATCCAAATCCCAATAACCAATGCCAAAATAACCAAAATAATCAAAACAATCGGAACCGGCAAAACCAAAACCAAAACCAATACCATATTCAAAACCAAGGCCAAAATGACCAACTTTTGAGACCTCTTTGTGATCAACCTTTGAGAAAAAATGCACCCAATGATCCTATTAGACTACCCAATGAAGGGGCAAATAATTTTGAAGTGAAAGGGCATCTTTTTGGGTTGATCGATAACAAATGCCAATTCGCCGGAGAAGATTTTGAAGATCCATATTATCATCTTTATTCTTTTGAACAACTTTGTAACACAGCCAAGAGTCATGGAATTCAAAAAGAATTGACAAGATTGTCTATGTTCCCATACTCTTTGACCGGGAGAGCTAAGGAATGGTTTGTATCTCTACCCCATCATTCATTAGCCACTTGGGATGAAGTGCAAAATGAGTTC
This sequence comes from Gentiana macrophylla, assembly GCA_026214975.1. NCBI lineage: Eukaryota > Viridiplantae > Streptophyta > Magnoliopsida > Gentianales > Gentianaceae > Gentiana > Gentiana macrophylla. The sequence goes on along the minus strand of CM047805.1, from coordinate 104,390,504 downwards.
TTAAAGCAATATTTTACACCCGGAAGGAATTTGAAGTTGAAGGTTGCAATAGCTAATTTTGCACAAGGCCCCGATGAAACTTTAGGTAGTGCTTGGGAAAGATTCAAGAAATTGTTGAAGGCTTTCCCCGACCATGGTTACCCATTTGATACGCAAATACAACTTTTCTGTAGACAATTGAGGACAGAATCACGTGCTAATATTGACCACGCATGTGGAGGATGTTTGATGTCCCGCAATGCTCAAGAAGTTTATGATTCTATCGAGAGAATTTCAAAGAACCATAGGATGTGGGAAGCCGGAGCTAGCACAAGGAAGGTCAGTTTCATAGAAGGACCAAAGGATAATTCCGAGCTTATGGAAAAAAAATGATAGGTTTTCAAAGAAGTTTGACAATTTGCAGTCAAGCAAGAGAATGGAAGGAAACTTCTTGATCGAGAGTAAGAGAGATAATGTTTATGGCAATGAGGATGAGATATCTATTGAGATGGAAGAGCCCGGTGACTTACAAGCGGATGAAGTAAGCTTCATGCAACAACACCGGAATTTGAACAATGCATACTCTAACTCTTTCAATGCTATTAAGAGAGATCATCCGAATTATCGTTGGAATGAGAGCTCATACAAGCAAGGACAACCACCTTTTGTTCCACAACCACGAAACTCCTATAACACCAATACCTCAACTCAATCACCAAACACTCGTTCTTATCCTCAACCCACCACACAAACTATCCCAATAACTGAGAGTTCCAATCACGCACGAGGAGATAGATGGGACAACACTTTAGATAAACTTTTGGGAGTAGTTGCTACTCAAGCTCAGAATATGGAAAATGTGATGACTTCGCTTAGTACAGTCACGAAGGACATGGGAATGATGAAAACAGCTATGAGTGGACATGATGTGAGAATGAAAACGATTGAGGCGTCCATGAGGAATGTGGAGGAACACTTGAGTAGAGAAGGTGAGAGGAACGCTAGTAGACCACCAGGTGGTCTGCCAAGCAATACAGAAAGGAATCCGAGGGGAGTGAATGCTATCATAACCCGAAGTGGAAAGGTTTGTGGAAATCAGGAGTTTCATGAGAATCAAGTTGGAAATGAAGTTGAAAATGATTTGCATGATACAGAAGACGAGAAAGAGTTGAGTGAAGAAGAGGAGGAAATTGTTGAAGTTTTTGCAGAATGAAGGATATGTCAATGTTGGAAAAGAAGGCGAGGACTGGGTGAAAGTCCCGAGGATTTTGAAGAATCCGAGAGCAAGTGATTTGAGGACCCTTTTTAAGGAACATGTCTCAGTGACCCCCGCCAAGGATGAACCGAATCACGCCAACAGTCACTATTCATATTCAGAGAGTTTTGGGCAAAAATTGACCTGCGCCAATAAGACCCTGACGGACGCCAATGAGACCTTGACGTGCGTCAAGGATGATCCAAGTAAGGGAATGACACACGTCAGTGATGCGTTGACGCAAGCCAATTCTCAGCAGGTAGCTTCTAAGAAGGAAAATGTGGTGCACACCGATAATGAATGGAGGCCATGAGTAGCTCAAACATTGAGAAAAGCTTCTGATGATGCATCAAGCGGCAAAGGTAAGGAAGGTATGAACTCTAAACCTAAAGTTATTGATCTTGAGTCATTTCCTTACCCACCTAGAGAAGAAATTAAGAAGAAGAAGCTAGATAAAAAGTATGCTCGCTTCCTTGACACGTTTCGACTCTTGAATGTTAATCTTCCAGTCATAGAAGCACTTACTAACATGCCTGTGAACGGTAAGTTTTTGAAAGATATTCTCACTAACAAAAAGAGGTTAGAGGAATATGAGAACATTTGTCTCAATGAGGAATGCTCCACTGTGCTGCAACATAAGCTTCCACCTAAGCTCAAAGACCCCGGGAGTTTTACTATCCCGTGTGAAATTGGGGGCTTTTTGTTTAAGAGGGTGCTTTGCGGCCTTGGTGCTAGCATTAACCTCATGTCATATGAGGACTTTATCAAACTTGGAATAGGAAAGTTGAAGAACACCGAGATGACTCTACAATTAGCAGATAGGTCCATAAAACGTCCTAAGGGAGTCATAGAAGAGGTGTTAGTGAAAGTTGAAAAGTTCTACTTCCCCGTTGATTTTGTGGTTATGGATATGGAAGAAGGGTATTCAACGCCCCTTATTCTCGGTCGTCCATTCCTAGCCACGGGAAGGACTATGATTGATGTTCAACGTGGAGAATTGATTCTAAGAGTGAATGAAGATGAGGTTACCTTCAATATTTTCAAAGCCATGAAACACCCGTATAATTCATGAGAGTCATGTTCTTTTGTTGATGCAATATCTTGTGTTTGTATGGAGAATGTTAACTTGCAGGTCTTTGAAGATAAGCTTGAAGAGTGCTTAGCCTTATAAGTATTTGAATGTGAGAGTGATGATGAGGAAATGGGAGCAGTGATTTCTTATTTGGATGTCGGGCGTATATTCGATAAACAACCGTGGCACCGATATCTGGAATTGGAACATGATGGCCCGTTGTTGAAACCTTCCATAGAGGAGCCACCGAGGAATCTTGAGTTGAAAACTTCACCTCATAACTTGAAATATGCTTTCCTTGAAAATGATAATCTACTTCCTGTTATTATTTCTTCGTCACTAACCAATGTGCATGAAGATTTGCTATTGAGGATGCTAAAGAGAGCGTTTGGTTGGACTGTAGCTGATATTCGGGGAATTAGTCCCAAAATTTGTGTTCATAAAATTATCCTCAACGATGACGCTAAACCATGTGTTCAACCACAACGTCGTTTGAATCCCAATATGCAAGAGGTTGTCAAGAAAGAGGTTATCAAGTTATTGGAGATGGGTATTATTTTTCCTATATCTGACAGTGAGTGGGTGAGTCCTACTCAAGTCTTGCCTAAGAAAGGTGGATTTACCGTGAAGGAAAATGATAAACATGAGTGGATACCAACAAGGGAAGTCACAGGATACCGCATGTGTATTGATTTTCGACGACTCAATGACCATACCAAGAAAGATCATTATCCCCTTCCGTATATTGTCCAGATGTTGGAGCGGTTGAGTGGACATAAATTTTATTGTTTTCTTGATGGTTATTCAGGCTACTTGCAAATATTCATTGCGGCTGGAGATAGAGAGAAGACGACTTTCACTTGTCCTTATGGAACGTTTGCATACAAGAGAATGCCGTTTGGCTTATGCAACGCCCCGGCTACATTTCAGAGATGTATGACTGCCATTTTTTCTTACATGGTGGAAAGATTTTTGGAGATTTTCATGGATGATTTTAGTGTCTTTGGGGATTCTTTTGAGGAATGCCTCTCTCAATTGGAGCGTGTGTTACAGCGATGTGAAGACACGAACTTAGTGCTCAATTGGGAGAAGTGTCATCTTATGGTATCAGAAGGAATTGTGCTAGGCCACAGAATTTCTGAGAATGGTGTTGAGGTTGACAAAGCAAAAATTGAAGTGATTGAGGAAATTACCTCCACCGGTTAATCTGAAGACATTGAGAGGATTTCTCGGGCACGCGGGTTTTTATCGAAGATTCATTGCGGATTTCTCCCGTATTGCCAAACCTCTCAGTCATCTCCTTGAAAAAGATGTACCATTTGTTTTTGATGAAAAGTGCATGGGGGCTTTTGAAACCCTGAAGGAGAAACTGGTTAGCGCACCCGTTTTTGTAGTGCCGGATTGGAATCTACCTTTCGAGTTGATGTGTGATGCAAGTGACCTCGCAGTTGGGGCCGTTCTTGGCCAACGTCATGGAAAGGTTCTTAAGGCCATTTATTATGCTTCTCACACATTGAACTCCGCTCAAGTCAACTATGCAACAACCGAGAAGGAATTACTCGCCATAGTATTTGCCCTTGATAAGTTTAGATCTTATCTTGTTGGTTCTAAGGTCATCGTCTATACCGACCATGCAGCTTTGAAATATTTGTTGAACAAGAAAGATGCTAAACCGAGATTGCTTAGATGGATTCTCCTACTTCAAGAATTTGATATTGAGATCAAGGACAAGAAGGGTAGCGAGAATGTTGTGGCGGATCACTTAAGACGGTTGGATTTCATTGAAGATGAAGGAAAATGAAGAGAGATTGATGATTACTTCCCGGATGAACAACTCATGAGGGTAGATGCTCCTCCGACAATGCAACTTATTCATGCTAGTTCAAAACCGAAGGAGAGCTCACCATGGTTTGCCAACATTGTGAATTATTTTACAAGTGAGTATGTTCCACCTAATTGGACATGGAAAAAGAAGAAGAAATTCTTTCACGATTTGAAATTTTATTATTGGGAAAGACCGAATCTTTTTTGGAGGTGTTCGGATGGTATCATAAGAAAATGTGTTCCCGATAATAAAATCTCGAGCATACTCTCCTTTTTCCATGGCCAAGATACCGGAGGCCGTCATGGAGGATGGAAGATGGCATACAAAGTTTTACAATGCGGATTTTATTGGCCCACTCTTTACAAAGATGCACATCATTTTTCACAATCTTGCATTGCATGCCAAAAGTGGGGAAATGTATCCAAGAGGCATGAGATGCCCCTCCAATCTATTTTAGATTGTAAGATATTTGACGTTTGGGGCATCGACTTCATGGGCCCATTCCCTCACTCATTTGGTAATAAATTCATATTAGTAATGGTCGATTATGTTTCTAAATGGGTGGAAGCATAGACTTACCCCACTAATGATTCTAAGGTGGTGCTAAAATTCTTAAAGAAAAATATTTTTACTCGATTTGGCACTCCTCGGGCTATCATTAGTGATCGTGGGTCACACTTTTGTAATCGACCATTCACTAAACTTCTTGAGAGTTATGGTGTAAGACACAAAGTCGGCACACCGTATCACCCGCAAACAAGTGGGTAGGTTGAAGTGTCCAACCGTGAGGTAAAACGGATTATTGAAAAGCCGGTGGACACTAACCGTAAGAATTGGTCGGTGAAGCTTGACGACGCACTTTGGGCCTACCGCACCGCTTTTAAAACACCAATAGGATGTTCACCATACAGATTAGTTTTTGGCAAGTCTTGTCATTTGCCCGTTGAATTGGAGCACCGAGCTTATTGGGCTATAAAGTTTCTCAACTTTGACCCCGAGCTTGTAGGAGATCATAGGTTTCTCCAACTCACCGAGCTTGACGAGTTTCGCCTTGATGCATACGAGAACGCCCAAATTTACAAGGAACGAACCAAGTCATTCCATGACCGGAAGATCTTTGATCGAGAGTTCCATGTAAACGATAAAGTGCTCTTGTATAACTCACGTTTGAGATTGTTTCCAGGCAAACTTAGATCGAGGTGGACAGGTCCATTCATTGTTACGAAGGTGTATAATCTGGTGCAGTTGAGCTAAATGATGGAAAAATGACATTTGTTGCCAATGGTCATCGCATTAAGCATTTCGTCGAAGGAGAGGGCACACCGCGAGAAGAGGAGGTGTTGTTCCTTGAAGACCCCCCCATTGGACTAAAAAATTTGCATAGTCTAGCTATAGACTATAAATATAGCAGACCACGGGTACTATTTTCCAGTTACCTCTTAAGTATTATCTTTTGGTTGGCTTATGTGCTTATATGATACGTGTTTAATTGAGTAATTGTGATAGTGTCCCAATTTGACAATCTGTATAATTCCATCATCTTTACCGTATAATCTCGTCGAGCCAATGACGTAAAACAACAGCGCTCCTGGGAGGCGGCCAGTTTTGTGTTAATTGTAATTATTCTGCTGTTATTTTGACTAGTTTGGTGAACTTTAGCATTTTGGAATTAATTGCTTGGTTAAGAGTCTCTTGACTAACGCCAAGGCACCTTGACTCACGCCAAGGCACCTTGACTCACGCCAAGGCACCTTGACTCATGCCACCAATCACTATAGGCATACAGAGAGTTTGGGCAATTTTAGTGGCGTGAGTCAGTGTGCCCTTGACGCGAGTCATTGGGTGTCATCTAGGGCTTGACCTGCATCAATAGATTTTGACGCGCGTCATGGGGCAGTTTGTGAATAAAAAAACGGTTTTCCTCTCTTCTCTCCCCTCCATAACTCCCATTGTAATCGAATTTACCCTCTTGTCTCCCCATTTTTCTTCAGTTTTTCTCCCACAACTCCACAACTTCCTCCATTTATCACAACCCTTCATAACCCACTCTTTCTCCATTCTTTTTCTTCTATTGGTTTGGGGAAATAAAGACTCATTTTTGCTTCCAAGGCATAATTGCTGCAATTCCGGTCACCTCCATAGCTTCCGGCGATCTCCATTTTGTCTGCGGTGTTCATCATTCCAACAAGGTATTTTGGCTTAGTCCTCCTTTTTCAGTTTAATCTCATTTAGTCATTTTGATGTTTTGAATTTTTGAAACCGGAGGAAGGGCTGAGTGTTCTCTTTAGTTGTTTTGTTTGGATGGTTGTTACCCCGTAGCCATGTCTGAATCATCTGCTCGTACCAGCGGTCGTCCTGGTGACCAGAGTAAGAAGAGGAAAGACCCTGCCCCTAGTGAAACTGAACATGTTGTCTCTTTTCCCTCAACACCCTTTGGTAGGAGAGCAAAGAGGCTTTTTGTTTCATTTTTCAGTCAGTGCACGTTGCATTTCGAGCGTGGAATTGATTTCAAGTCGGTCAGTCCTAGGATTCAAAAAATTGTCACGGACCGTAAGTGGGAACTCTAGCGGCTAACCGCATTTCTACGGTCAATGGAACAATCGTGGGTTGAATTCTACGCTAACCTAGCCGATCCCTGCTGAGGCGACTGGGCGGTTCCGCATCTATGCGTGGTAAGGACGTCGCTTTTTCAGTTGAGGTTATCAATAATTTCTTTGGTATTCCCGAGATCCCTGCCGATACTATCTTTTCTAATGTTTGGAAGTTAAATGAGGAGGGAAATTTGTGGGCTAAGGCTCGGGAGGCTAAAACCTATCTCTGTCCGTACGCCACGTGGGTAGGTAAGCGTTTCAAGTATGGTCAAAGCGACATGGATGAGGTGATGAAGCATTTCATCAGTCATAATATCATCCCGTCCCACAAGGTTAACACTTTCAATTATACCGAGTCCTGCCTGGAACTTGCTATTTTCACCGATTTACCTGTGGATGTTGGATACTACATGTATCAAGGAGCGGTGGACTTCGCAAAGAATCGCCGGGCGAATGGCAATATGCCCCTACCTCGGCCGATTCATGAGCTTTGTGCTCTTGCCGCAGCCTTAGTCTCGTCTGATGATACCTTGTTCCCTCCAAGTTACTTTTATGATTGGCCCTAGTATCCCGTGAGAATGTTAAGCCGTCCGATCCATCTCCCGAGTTCTCTGTCTCAAGCCAAAGGCTCCGCATCCTCGTTGATGTTTCTACCTCGGTCCTATCTATCTCGTCGCTGCGCCCCCACATTCATGATTCAGCGTGAGAGCTAGGTTTGAGTTACTTGAGTCCGAGATGGCAAATGTGTGCGTGGAGCATTGGTGGCGGCTGACACCAATTCTAGGTTAGGATTTGAGAGTGTGCCGCGTGGCTTGAATGATTTAAGGATTGGTTCCCGTGGTCATCGTTCCTTCGATGAGATTTGTCATCCTGGTTTTACGGATAGAGCCGACGATTTTGATACACCCATGGAGGACGACTATCCGATCCCTGTTAGGATTCAGCCTTTTCCTAGACCAGCAAGACCTCCACCCCATTCCGTGGCTCCGTGTAGCACTTCCTCGCTTTTCTTCTCGCAGGCTGAGTTCACCGGGCCGGGTTTTGCCGGTTTTGCAGGACATGGTTTGTCAGGTTCGATGATTACGTCCATTGGTGACGGAGCTGGCAGTTCATCTTTTCAGTCTATGCTATCCGCTGGTTTTCCGGATTTTCCTATTCAGATGTTATCCAATCCTTATGCGGCTGATGATCAGGGTGCTGGCATATTTGATCCTTCGACGATCCCTCCTACCAGTACGATTACTCCTTTGGCTGCTCACGTGCTTTTTGATGAAGATGGTGAAGAGGAGCTTCCCCTTGCTTCTTCTGCTGTTCCCGCATCCTCTGCCGATGCCGTTTAGTGCTTTTGTTCACCAGAATTTGTTTATTTTTGTTGTCTAGCCGCATGTGACTGTGTTTTTTATTCTGCAGTTTGTGTCGTTTTGTTGAACTATTTTGTCGTTTTGATCTTTGTTTGGATGTTGCAAGTGTTGTTTCGTTTTGGGATTGTTGCTATGTATTCAAAGTGCTACTAGTGTGTTGAAGTTTTTGTTCTTATCTATCTGCCCAGCATTGTTAAATTATCTGTGCTTAGCTCCTTGTGTAGTGATAATTGTGACTAGTTTGGGTTAGATATTTCAGTCCAGGTATTCTTGACCTACATCATTACCTTTTTGGCGTGCATCAGTGTCTTTTGCCTTCTTGACGCACGCCATTACCTTTGTCCACACCTTGCACAACACGACAAGCTTGGCGTACGTCAATCTTCCTTTGGCGCGCGTCAACCGACTTGAAAACCATCACCACGCCCGCCACCACGTAACCACAGGATCGCTTTGTCTCCTTTGACGCACGTCAAGATAGGCTTGACGCGTGTCACGAACGCGTTTTTCAGTTTTTTTATTCTATCAAACCCTAATACTTCTATTAAAACTCCACCATTCTAATTTATACCCTCTCTCATTCATTCCCTCCCTATTTTCATCTTTTCGTCTTCTCCCCAAGATGATCGTCGTGTGCTTTTCTTCGATGTGGCTGGTGCAGACGCCGTGCACAACTTCTCCGAACTCTTCAGTCGTCGTCCCATTCTCTTGGAACGAGGTGTGAACTCCAAGAAGCTTTTAGATTTGACTGAGTATCGCATAGAGTGGGGAGGATGGAATCGTTTGGTCGCACCACCGTGGGGGTGTATCAACGAAACTGTTGTTCGTGAGTTCTACGCCATGTTGTCCACCGAGCCTGAAAAGCGGTCCACTAACTCGATCATGGTTCGTGGAATTGAAGTGCCCTTCCACTAGATGGATATCAATGATGCATTTGGCCTCTCTTCCATCACCGTTGCTCCTCATCAACACTATGAGATTAAGTGGGGCCTCAACAACATTGGCAGTTTCATGGCTCATCTCTCTACTGCTACTGCTGTGTTTTTCCGGGACGGCAAGGTCCTGGGGCGGACTATTCCGTTTCTGCTCTTTCTCCTGAGACGCGGGCGTGGAAGCGTTTTATCAACAACCGCATTCTCCCCACAGACAACTTTGAGACATTGACGGACAACGAGTTGCTTTTGCTTTACGCAATCAGGCGCGAGGTGTATATCAATTGGGGTCAGTTGATCCATCAAGCTGCATGGTCCTATGCCAGGCCTACGTGCACTTTCCACTTTATTCCCTTTGCGTGGCTGATCTCCCATTTGTGTACTCGTGTAGCCTGAGTCCCCACCTACTCTCACGATGAGTTTTTCCCTAGTCCGGTGGCACGTTGTGGTCTTGTTCCCCGAGATATGCTTGGTGCTTCCCCGTCTTCTGATGTTGAGCCTGATGTTGAGCCTGATGTCGAGTCTGATTAGTTCGCATGTTTGTTGGTTGGTTGGGCTGGTTTGCAGTTTATTTGGTTATCTTTTGATGTTGCTTTGAATCTTTGTTGCACTCTCCCTTCGCTGTTGAAAACAATGCTTTTGCAATCCTAATAATGTAATATATTTGTCTTTATTTCCATTGATTTTGCTTGTTTCCATTTTCATGCCTTTGTACAAATCTGTAGCTACCCCCCGCATGAAAAACCCTCCCTTTATTGAATTTTTGCACTACTGACCTACGTCAATGATGCTTTGACGCACGCCATTGCTCTTGATTTTGAGAATGACGCGCGTCACCTCAATGTTGGTGTGCGCCACGTTTTCTGTCAAACTCTCTGTATTGCAATAGTAACCTTGACTTGCGCCTTTTTGTTCTCGGCGCAGCGCCACGAGGCTTACTTTGCCTGCATTTTTCCCTAATTTTGTTTATGGTCATATCATTCATTTTACTCATGCTTATTCCCGTTGTTTCTTAACTATATCTTCATTACTCACTTCGCATTGAGGACAATGCCAACTCGTAAGTGGGGAGTGGGAGTATAGTTAGTCTAACAACGGTAATGCCCTAATTACTTCGTAAAAGCTTAGCTTTTATCATCCCCGAGAAATTTAGAGTTGTATAAATTATCTTTTGGCATGAATTACGATCCGGTAATTGATAGAACGAGTATTTCAATAAAACGAGTAACTTGATGTAAACATAGGTGCATGTTATTCACTAATCTTTGTTGGTAGTGTGATCCATTGTGAATGCATATTCTAATTTCTGTGTTAACAAACAACCTTTCATGAAATTGTGCATGCATACTCCAATTTACAACCTGAATTTAGGAATGTTATTCTTTTGAGACGAAATAATGTGTTTGGAATCGGATTAGGGATGATGATTTTTGGCATTACTTTGACCAACCATAGCCAAATGGCCTTCCTAGAACAATGCTTTCCTTTTTGTCCCCGTCTTAGCCTTGTAGAGTGGTGAGACCCCACTCGAACTAGCCGTTCGTATTTAGCCTCATTATAATCTGACCCTTACCCAAAATTTTGGTCTACATTCCTTTGGCCTCCCGCAAGCATAGCAAGAGTCTAGTAATTCTAAGAGCGGTGGTTGGAACTAAGAGTTGAATGAAAGTGCTAGTAGGTTGAGATGGCATTTTGTGAAGTTGGTTTGGAAACCATTGGTGTGGTGTCTTTCAATTCAAGTTGTTCATAAAAAAAAACAGTCTCTTTTATTTTTTATATATATCAAGAGTTGAATAAAAGCTTCTAACAAATCAACTCAATTCAAAGAGAAGCTTACAAGTTGTAAATACTTCATCATTAAATAAGAAGAGTCATTGAAGGCGATTTTGAAGCAAATTGCAAGAACCAAAGTGATGTAACGGGTAGAAGTGACTAATTTGGAAGAATGGTATCGTGAAGGAGAAGGTGCGGATTCTTGCTATCTTGCCTTATTCTTTTGATTATCCTTTATTTTCTTTCGGTTAGCCACTACCCTAGCTTTGAACGTTATGTCGATTTGTCAACTACTTAACCTAATTCCTGGATTCGAAAGTACTCATTAGTGGAGATTGATCTCATTCCTAAGCTTAGTGGTTGCATCTTTTGAGTAAGGCTTGCATGATTTCATGATCGTTAGTTGATAACAAGCTTTGTCGAATATTCACTCACACACTCCACTACTTCCTTAGATCGTGGAGAACATGTCCTTGTGATTTTGATAGGTTGCATCGCCTAATTGGATCCTCAATTCTTGATGTTGCATGATCGTACTTTTGTGTTTCTTGATAACCTTATTGATCTAGTTGCTCGAGGATGAGAAAACGCTAAGTGGGGAGTGGTTGATGTAAGTCAACCTGATGATATAATTTCTGATGATTTACGCCTTTTTCTGGTGCAATTAGCGATATTTTGACATCAACTTGAGAAATTTGAATGATGATTGGAGCCATATTTTGTGTACATAGAATATGCGCGAAAACATGTTTTTAGTTGTATTATATTAGCTATCACCGATTTTGTTATCGATTTACACGTGGTATTTTTGTGTCTATTTTTGTAGCATGAGATATCATGCCGGGTGTGTGGATTTCGACCTCGGGGTGGCTTTTGATTCTTTTGTGATGATTTTGTGTCGTGGTGAGGATTTGACCCACGAGATTATTTGATACACATTGAGGTTCAATCCAAGCCGGTGGGAGAATAGATTATGATTATATGATTTCACATACTGATGACTCGCGCCATGTCACCTTGACCTGAGTCAAGGAGTAGTTGAGCATTTAATGCAGATGTCATTCAGCCAGCTACCACAAACTGGACGTGACCCACGCCAAGAAGCTCTGACCTGCGCCACTAGTGCATTTGTGGGCTTGACCCACGCCAAGATGGAGTGACGCGAGTCAAGAGTGCAGAGTCAACAAAAGTTTAATCTATTTTATTCTTCCATTCACATTATCATCAAAAACACTTTATCTTTTCCAATTTTTTCCATCTTGCAGGCAACCCCCACCCTTTGGCTTCCATAACCGAATTTTAGTAAAAATTAGCACTTGAACTTGATTGTAACAATTAAGGATTCTAGTTTAGCTTTGATTTCTTGTTTGAAGCTTTACACACTAGTGTTAGCTCCATTGAAGCTTTTGAGGTTGGATGATGAACACCAACTCGAATTTCATCATTTGAATTGGTAATCTTTGATCTTTATTATCATTACGTTGTTCTTATGTTTATGAATGTTAATCTTGAGATGTTAATGTTTGTAGACATGAGTGGCTAGGTTTATCTAGCCAAGATTATGTTGTAGTGTTAGTTATCCTCTTGTGATTGATTGGGAATTATTGTTTATGTTGTTAGTTTTGATTGTTGTGAAGCTTTACCTACTTGTATTGCATTGTTTGTTGACATTGGAGTAATTGCCTAGTGTTAGCATTTACACGCTTAACGGATACCGAACGGAGATGTTAAACGTGGGATGAGGGTAGAGTGAACCGGAAGGTTAAATCGACCTTTTGAGGCATTCGATTTCTTATCCGGTGATAGTTGGCATTGCCATTGCATTCACGTCGCGTAGCATACCAAGTCATTAGGTTTAGGACACCTAAACCAGGAGGAGGTAGAGAGTAATTCCATACACTCGTATGAGGGGGATTGCTAGCTTAGAATGCACCGCTCCACACTTTTGAACACAAATGGTAGGAAGGTAGGAAATCATTCCCATGATGCTAGGCCCCAATGTTGTTTTGTTACTGTAAGAAAGATGGTAGTACGAGGACGTGTATGTACTCACAGAGAGCTGAATATCCTCACCATCAAGAATAAGTACCCTTTACCAAGAATTATAGACTTGTTTAATCACTGCAAGGCAGAGAGCAAGTTTCTGGGATTGATCTTAGTCAGGCCACTGTTATCAATGCTTAGATCGCAAGGTGACAGTATCAAAGCACTTGGATTTATAATGAGTGTATTGACATTACGAGTTCAGAGTCATGCGTTTTGGACTCCACTTAATGCTCCATCTGCATTTTCTATGGATTTAAATGCAAATGGTTTTCATGCCATACTTGGATAATTTTCAGATAGTATCTATAGATTTATTATCTTAGTATACACCAAATGACTGAGAAGGAAACACAAGAACACTTTAAGCGATAGTTTTGACACTAAGAAAGAACCAAACTTGTGTATGCCAAGTTCTCAAAGTGTGACTTTTTGGTCAGATCAAGCTAGTTTGTCGGGTCGTGTCATTTCTGGAGATGTCAGCTAAGGCTGATCCAAATCAAGATTGGAAGTTAATGGAGGTGGTCCGCATCACCACGCTTCGTGAGGTTAAGTTTTCTTGCTTAGATTGCTATTATATGAAGCTTGCACAGGACTTCTTCAAAGATAGCTACACCACTTCTTACCCGCTCACCAAAAGAATGTAAAGTTTGGAGGGACCAAGCCGAAAGGTAGAGAGCTTTTTCAGACGCTAGAATGTGCTGTTGACTACACCTCTGGGCTTTGGCAAATCTTAGATTTTTGATAACCATGACGATATACTGATGTTTCGACAAGGCTTAAAGCTTGTGTGTCGATGCAATGAGGAAAAGCCACTGCTCATGAATCTTCAGGTAGATGAAGGTACACTGAGAAGAATTACCCAACTCGCATGACTGTAGTTGACAGCTGCCGTAAGAGTTTGGCCCTCAAAGACTTGAGGCACCACTTGCATGGAGTTAAGGCTAAAGATCTTCACAGCATCACAAGAGCTTTGGAAGTATTTCTTTTACCCAAGAAAACTGGACATTGTAGACAAATGCCGAGATGGTTGTAGTTTCATGTAAAGGATTGCCGACTTTAGGGGAGTATTCAAGACTACATCCGGTAAAGCTAATGTAGGAAGGCGATGCTTTGAGCAGTAAAACCGAAGGTTCGCAGCTTTCTCAAGGCCAAGATAAAATAAGTAGAGGTTAATGGGCTAAAAATCCAGAGTTTTGACTTCGATTGAAGAACGCCACTTGCGGGCACCATTGTTAGTAAAGATCGTGAGCTGATGGATGATATTCGAGAAAAGCAAGATGCAAGATCCAGCTTTGGTTGATTTGAAACGAAAGGCAAGAGAAAAGCCCATATGTTGGATAATGTTAGATAAGAACCGGAACCCGCGGTACTGTGGATCGTTTAGTGCCTAACGTCGGTGATCTAAGACAAAGAGCTGGTGGAAGAGACACATAGATTGCATTCGCGTTCATCCAGAGCTACTAAAATGTACAGAGACTTGAAGGAAAAGTTCTTTGTGGCCTTGATGAAAGTGGAAATAGTTAAGTTCAGTAGCTTTTGGAGTGTGACATTTGTCGTAAGGTTAAAGCAATATAGTAGACTACGAGGAATGCTTAAGCCATTGATATCCCGGAATGGAAACGGATAAGATCACGATGGATTTCCATCACCGTTTATCAAGACAAAATGGCGGACACGATGCGATTTGGGTGATTGTGATAGATTGACCAAATCCGCTATTTCTTACCGCTTCGCCTGCGTTGATATGCCTTTCACAAGATGACCACATTATATTTGATAATATAGTGAAGTTGATAATGTAGCAATTTCATCTCTATAGTCTCGGATTGAGATAGTCTGTTCATTAGTCGGTTTCGGAAAGGAAGGTGAGGGCTTTGGTACACGGGTCGATTTGAGTACAAGATTTCATCCTATGTATGGGGCAATGTAGAGGACCATCCAAACACTTGAGGACATGTTAGAGCTTGTGTTTTGGAAGTTGAGCATGGATGATTACTCACCAGAGGAGTTTGTTTACACAACAACAGCTACCATGCAGTAGACAGCATGCCACCGCTTCAAGCTTTGTATTTAGATGATGATGTAACACCTTCTGCTTTGGGATGAAGTCGGGGAAAGACAAGTCACCGTGGCCGGGATTGGCTGAACAAACTAAAGAAAGGGTTCCGCTTGATCCGGAAGTTCTGCAAGATAACTAGCTTACGATGAGAGACCGATCGTAATTCCTGAACGGAAGGAAAGCATGGTTAAGAGACGTTGATTCTTTGGTTTTGGTGCAACGGATAACAATCATTCACCGGAGGAAGCTACTTGGGAAGTTTCGAGGATGATATGATCATGAGTTCCTGATTTTATGGACTTATTATGATATGATCTAGCTTCGATGACCTAAACCTCCTTTGGGGAAGGAATGTAATATTCGATTTTCGAAAGCCATAGACGTGTTACTTCTATAAAACTAAAATATTGGGTTCGGTGCCTTTATTCGAAGTTTAAGTATTTTATTTAAATATATGTATGTATGTTTAAATATATATATATATATATATATATATATATATATATATATATATATATATATAAAGGAAATTTCAATTTTTGCATTATGGTAACTAAGGAAAAATGGGATAATTGGAAAATATATTTAAGGAAAATATATTCAAATTTGTTCTTTAACCTAATTACAAATTCGTAATTGGCTTTTACGTAGTTAAGAACGCCTCTGAAGCATTCAAAAGAGGTTGTAGACTTTCACTATCTGCCGCTTCTCAATCGTTTCTCGCTTTGTGAGAAGCTATCGGAATTCGCCGTGAGTAAGAGCATCAAGCTTCAAACCCAAGAAAGTTGGCTTTGGCTAAGGTTATGATTTTCTATCCTATGGCTGTTCTTGATCATCATGACTTTCTTTGGTCTGCTTAATCGTAGTTTGATTGTGGTAGAACCCGCTGATCGATTCTAAATTGTGTCGGGATTGATCACATAGGTTTTCAGAGAGATGGTAAGGATCAAGCCATATTGCTTTTCCGAAGTTTTGACCCGGTTTAGCTTTTGCTTAAAAGGTAAGTAGCTTCTTCCTACGACTTGATTATGGTTTAGAGTGGATTAGTTTGTGTTTTGAGCTGCTTTGTATCAATGTTATGCCCAAAAGATGTTTAGGACAAGGATTGTTTGTGACTGGCAAAGTATATGTTTTTTCTCGTGTTTTTATGAGAAAATCGCTTATAACACATTTAGATTCGAGTAGAAATCGATTGAGTTCGTAAATTACACACGAGCGCTTTTAATACTTTTGGCGCCATACAAACCTTTGGCGCGCTTCAACTCAGAATAGAGTCTCAGAGAACTCTCTCAACCATTTTGAGCACGCTAAAAAGCTTTGGGCGTGCTCAACCCTCAAATGAGACAGCTTAGAGCACTCCTGCATTTTGGCACACGCCAAAGTGTGTCGTTTCTCAACACTGCTTTTGAATGATTATTTTTATATTATAAGCTACGAGGTGAGTTCTAAAACGACGTGTTCTTGATCTAATAACATTAATTAAACATGAATAAGCCCTGATTGAGTTTCGACGATGCTTTTGGTTCCTGCACCGGACGCATTTCCAAATGGAGTCAAGTTCGGACCGCTTATGGCGGTATTAAAATTATTTCGGGCTTTACATGAGCCAGAGTTCATCAATGTCTTGTATTCGAGCAGCCAGTAAGTGTTTCAACACTGGCTGCCGAGGAGTGTGGTTGGCAAGGTGCGCTTTACTTTGAAAAACACCTATGTGGCTAGTTAATGCACCATAATAATTACATGCAGAAAAGTAAAACGAAACGTCATTCTGGTTGTATTAATTCCATCTCATATCATGCATGTGATGCCGCTGATATGGACCGTGACAACGCCAATAGCCAGTGTCAAGGTCATGGTGGTGAGGAAATCCATCGAGCGATATGCATACCTGGAGATCCTTGTGGACTACCGTGCATAATCAATGAATTTTAGAAGTATATCTCGTGGTAGAATTTTCACCATGTATTGTGTTTCTTGAGTAACGATGTAATCAAGATAAGTTTCTGTTGAAACGATAACATGATACACGTCAATGGGCATGAAATGAACCATGTGATTGAGTCTGTCTCACAAAGATAATCTTTTATTAAAACTTGATAATAAACCTTAATTATATCAGAAGCTTTACTTCTTAGCTTCAGACAATGTACTACCTCAAACGGCTGTCTATTTATGCATGTGTTCAGTGGTAGAGGCATGAACATGGTACTTCAGTAGTCTTATGAGGATTTCGGCGACGACGACTAGCCGACGCCAGAAATAAGAGTTTATCTATTTATGTTTTTTTTTATAGACTTGGAGGTTGTTTGAACTTGTAGTTTATATTTTAGTACTTTGGAATTGTATTATTTGGATTCGCTGGTTTTTCCTCATCAGAATAACGTTACATTTCTATCTTTAGACTTCAATTTTATTCTTGATATTTAGAAAAAATTTACTCTAGCTCTTTATCTGCTTATTATAATTTGATTAATGACGAAGAGATTATTATGATAAAGTTGAAATTTATTTTATTTAGTACGCTACTTAACGTCTTTTTCCTGATAATGAATTGATGTCCTAATTGCTGCTACATTTTGTATTATAGAAATTATCCTATTGCTATTAAGTATAACGATTTGATGGCAAAAAAAGTAAAATTGTGTATATAGATAATTGTTTTTACGCTTAACGTGAAAACTGAAAAAATAAAATAAAATAAAATTAATATGATAATGTTTTATGCTTAACGTGGAAACATAGGGAAAAAGGTAAAATTGTATATAGATAATTTTTTTAGAAACGTGCATACAGATAATTGGTTAATGAAATAAAATAAGCAAAATGTTAGTTATTATAATCTAGAATTTATATATACCAAATTTAATTATTATGCGTTATTGATGATTGAATAAATATATATTAATAATGTATCGACGGATGAGTATATAATTAATACTAAATTAAATTTACAACAATTTTTAAAAGAGTGAAACACTCTGATTTTAAACACAATTTATTTTAAAATTATCCTATTACTATTAAGTATAACGTATGGATGGCAAAAAGAAAATTGTGCTTATAGATAATTGTTTTTAAGTCTAACGTGAAAACTGAAAATAAAATTGTGCACATAGATAATGTTTTATGTTTAACGTGGAAATAATAGGGAAAAAGTAAAATTCATATAGATAAAAATTTAGAAACGTGCATACAGATAATTGTTTAAGGAAATAAAATAAGCAAATGTTAGTTATTATAATCTAGAATTTATATATACCAAATTCCAATTATTATGCTATTGATGATCGAATAAATATATATGTAATACGATCGATCAACGATATACTTTAATAATTAAATTAAATTTATAATAAATTTTCAAATATGGAACACTCGATCTTAAACACAATCACTTTTTATTATAAGAATGATAAATGATATAATGATTATGTTGTTGTTTATTTTGTCTTGTTTCTATAGGTTTTTTTAAAGGTAAATTGATAAAGGTTAATAACTTTTTTAGCAGAAGCATATATGGAGAGAGACTGTAGACCGGTAGAAGTTTTTTTTACTTATATATTCATTTACATAATCGAACTGAGCATGTAAATCAAATTTCGTGACTACATAATTTAAAAATAACAATTGTAGATGCTATTAAATGCCAAGATTCCGCTTGATGCTGCAGATACATCAATAACTTTCCGAGAGACCGTTATAAGTTAATGATATGCTCTTTTAATAAAAAGAGTAATGATAGTAATTTGACAAAATGATTGACATAACTTATCTCTCACATTCGATTTTCGATGATTCTCTATCACAATCAATCAGACTCACCAAATCACAGCTAGTACGTAAAGACGATAATTTTCCTAATCACTATTTATAACCAGAAACACACGCACATGATTCCCGATAAACACAATTTGAATTTGAGCCGAAACTGCGCGATCCGTAATCATCCACGCCAAACATACTCCTCAAACGACTCACCATATAAGTTAACTCTCCGTAAGATTGTTTTCAAACTGGTTGTGCATCTCTCATTGATAAAAAACAAAACAACAAATGTACAATACATCTTACGCTATCGATTATGATTTAAATCTTCATCTATCAATGTATTCTTAGACGCTGTTGGGTTTTACGGAAAGCTTTTTAGACGATCCCAAGATACGCCGAGTATACCTGCAAACGACATATATCATCCGCTGAATCTGGATTCAAACCGCGCTTTATATTCGCTTAAAATACTTCACATATAATACCATTACAAGACTTTTCCGATTTTATTGTGTCCATCTCATTATGGACATAACATTACTTGTCTTTTAAATATTATTATGGTGTGTCTATATTATTTTACTAGAATTTTATTGTGTGTTTCTGATACTTATTTTGTCTATTACATCATTGTATTATTTGGTTTTATGGAATAGCTCAGTGCATGGATTTGTTGTTAGTAAGTGGATTATTTCCTTTAGAATAAATGAAGTGCGCTTAAGTTGAAATGAATAATATTTTTTAAGGATATATATATATATATATATATATATAGTATATATATATAATATATATATATATATATATATTTGTATTTTTATATTAAGGTTCAATAATTTACCAAATAAAGCAAGATATTATTCAGTTAAATAAGCATATAACATAATATGCTCAATTAAATTACTAGAGCTTCGAAATCAAGTTGTTATAGAAATATTTTGCTATTCTCTTTTTTCTTGTTATGTCTAATTTTTTTTTAGCCTTAAAGTTCTCAAATTTCTGTGAACGCCATCGTAGTCATTCCCGATACCCAAAAGATGGTCGGAGAATCGCTTTAAAAAATCGCTTTAAGAAATCCTAGTTTATTGCCGCTTCATCGGACAGGGGCTGCCCTTGTTTGTCTGATACCCCAGTATCGTCGGAGAATCGCTTTAAATAACCGCTTTAAGAAACTCTATTTTATTGCCGCTTCATCTCCATTTTTCATCTCCTTCTTCACATTTTCACTTCTTCTGATGTTTCTACAAATGAAACATTGTACAACCAAAGCTCAGGGCGCAGCCATGAAGCAAGTTCATAACATCCTCAAGCTGGCCTTGAACCACCACAGTACCACCCACCAGCTTCTCCACTTATATCTGCAATTCAGAGGTGGAGGCATGTGAGTCTAAATGTGTCCATGACTCTCTGCTAAAAGATAAAACTCAACATTTTATCTATAAGCATATTTGCATTAATCGTAAAAAAAATTATTTTAGTTAAAAAGAATTACAAACCTCCCTAAAAACATTTATGAATCCGCCGGACTGCAACTATGCAAAAGCAGCTCAGATGGGGCAATTAATGTCAATGAGTAGCTGCACTAAGACATGTTCATTGCCAGCCATGTTAAGACCCCACTAAAGTCACAGAGCCTGTAGCTATATACAATAATAGTAGGACTACAATGATTCTTTTGGTAGTACTGTCTATTGGGAAGATATTGTGTGTTAAGGTAAATTAAATGAAACGATTTATAAATAATCGTAACCACATATGCTTAAATATTAGAATAAATCGCAATGGCAGAATAAAACAACCAAAATCACATGGGGCTTCTTATCGATTAATTATGCTTCCACTATTACACACATATATCATAGTCATTCCTAACAAACTTGATCTTATCTAGAGGGTAAAACTATACACTTGTCACCAATCTAAATAATCAACACAACTCACCATAATATATATTATAGTTCTCACTCATACATTAACCCTTAAACCCAAAATTTCCTCTGGGCCCAATGGAGATGCCATACATCGAGGTTGGTTCTTGATGTAGTAAATCAAGTAAATTCAAAGGACATGCTTGGTTAAACAATCACCCGGGCTTGATCATGTGTAAACATGGTTGACTTGAAGATTCCCCGGCCAGAACATGATGCCTAATGAAGTAGAACATATATCTCTATATGCTAGGTGCGCATGGAAGATGTGGATTCTCGAGCCAAAGATCGCCCCTACGTTGTCATCAGAAAGATGGTAGTTGCCAGCGTGCAATGTGATACGATTTCTTTCAAAGAAGCGACTTCAACCGTGAAAGTACTTCAAAGAAGAAGATGAGCAAGAGCTTCTATACTCGGGACATTCAGATCGAGCGTGATACAAACATGTTGCTTTAGATGACTATTAAATGTTAGAATCTCCTAAATACACAATACCTAAACACCACTTTCGCACAAAATGATTGCAAAGACCAATCGCGATCAAAGAAACTCTCGAATTTGTTGTCCTCCTCAGAGCCTTGAAAGACCAAGCCTGGGGAGTGAATTGTTCCTTTGAATATACCAACACTTTTTGAAAGAGCCTTCCAAGGTTCTTTGTAGGTGAATGCATAAACTGTGGATTAGAAGCTGATAAAAGCAGATGTGTCCGTCGAGTTGAATGCTTGATAGTTGAGGTCACTCAAACGGTAACTCCTATAAGGAGTGTGGATTTTAAAGAGAGTGCCTGACATCAAACCGGTGAATCTTGCCAGAGATCACTTGGTAGAAGATGGATTCACACACTGACATGTCTTCATTTTGTTGTACACCACAGAGCATATTGCTTCAGATAGATAAAGGATGCAGAGCATCACTTGTCCTATAAACCTCCATACCCTTAAATAGAGAGATTGGGACCAAGATCCATAAAATTGAAATCTCGAGTTCGTAAATGCCAGAAACCTTTTATGGCTTCAATCAATTTCCCGTGGATGATAAAATCATCTATACATACACCGCATCATGACCGTAGTAAGGTCAAGTATTTGAAACAAAGAGAGGAACTGAGATGGACTGCTTAAAACCCCATTCGAGGAGTCAGGTCCTCATTTCTCAAACTGAAAGCCTCAGTGGGCTCTGCGCTTGCTCCATACAAAGCTTATTTAAATGACAGAGCATGAGTAAGGTTTGTATGATCACCAAACCCTCCTCAAGCTGTGACATAAAATACTTGCATTAAGAAAGGCTATTTAAAAAGTGATTGTTTATATCGCACCACGCTGATTGGCAAAGTAAGGGTTCTAATCACAAAGACAATACAACTTCGCTAAAGCATCAACAACTTTTGTAGCGCTCACTATGACTTCCTCAAGCTTCGCGGCTGCACCATCAACCGCTGCAGGTTTGCACCCACTCTTGATCGTGAATCGGCATTTGGATTAACAGGTGCCTGGTGGCACTTGATCAATTTGCTTGCAGTTACGTTCAATGTCCGTGAACTCTCACTGTATAAGAATCGATATACACCTCGTGAGACAAGATGCGAGATGCAAGGTGGCAGTGAGTAGGATCGGAAGATGAAGGCGCATGTGGTGTGTTCAAGAACCCCTCGTGATTCTCTGCGAGGCTGAGGCCTCCGTGATTGTCTCAGACAGATCGCCGAAGGATGACAGATACGGTACTTGTTGAGGGAAAAACTCATTATGGTGTGTTTGGAGACATCGTGCATGGGATTCTGACAGTAAGATGTAGTATTTGCGCTGAAGACAGACTCACTGGTCGAGCATCCCCTGAGATATGATTTGGCTCAAGTGGATCTGGTCACATATGTAACCTTTGTATAGAGTTAGTGCTAAGATAAGTGCATTGCTGTGAGTGGTAATAGAATTTGTGAGGGGGTCTCAAAGAGAGGGTAGCAGTGCACACACAAAGCATCTCTCAAGGCACTGGATTGGAATCAGAATCCCGCTGGGGTGTATGCCTCAAAAAGGAGATTTGTGTTGTAGGACAGAGTTGGAAGGATGTTGATAAGATGGACAAGAGTGATCAAAATTGTGCAACCAAAGATTTCACAGAAGATTAGCTTCAAATAAAAAAGAGTTAGGCCTGCTTCTGCTGATGTGTCTCAGGCTTTCTTTCAATGGTACCATCTCCAGGCGTGTGGACACTGATGTCTAAATGAATGCTGCATCAGATCTGAGGATGAGTGTTCAAAGGACCAAACTCTCCTCCCAGATCAGACTGCAGCTGTTGATTTTAAGACTAAATTGTTTTTACAGAGAGTTTGAAACTTGAGAAAGGGGCATCTAAGTGCTTTCCTCAGATTTGTAATGGAGTGATATATTCAAGTGAACCTACTATAATTATCAGCAAATGAGATATAGTAGAGAAACCATTGATAGACTTAATAGGAGAGGACCTCATGCCTCATGCTTTATTAGACTGCACCAATCCATTTTAATCCCAAACTAATATTTTATTCAATTCTACTTAACTTATTTATTATTATTTTATTAATTTTATTATTTTATTATAAATTCTTTCATCAATCAATCAACATCAACAAATAAAAGAATATTAATCCATCACTTTATACACTCATTACACTATTTAACCATTACTTTTCATATAATATTTCAAATCAACAATCATTACTTTAATAACACAAATTTCAATACAACTTTTTTAACTTAACATCATTATCAATGATATTTTATAAAAACGCTGTAAAAATGATTATTGTAGATTTTATAAGTTTCAACTAAAAGCGCCATGATAATTACATAAGCTTTTAACTGATAACATCATATTCAAATACACATAAATAAGAAAATAATAATGTAATTGAAAAACGTAGTTCATACTTTGGTTGTATTACAATACTTTTGAACATTTCACATGTACTTCCTCGATAATTAAGTAAAATATTTGGAACTCTATTACAAAACTCTGTTAAAACACCAACTGATTTTTGTTGATATAAAAATACTTTTTTAATGAAAAGCTATTGAATTACTGGCAGAAAGATTAAGCCTCTCATTGAAATCCAAATCTATTGAACTGATTACCACATATTTATCTAAATGTATGTTAGTGAAACTTAAGAAAAGATTTTCTTAATATTCCCATGATGACTATACTTATGGAAAATTGATAGGACAATCATTCAAGATATGCTAAATTTTCTGAATTGAAGCAAATTAAAATCAAATCAACAAATTAAGTTATTTTAATTTATCTCAAAATCGCTAATTATGATTTTCATGATCAATCATGTAATGACTGACATTGCTATCTTCTCTAAAAATCTTTTAAAGACAAGATTAAGGAAAATCTTCTGATCCTTCTTATAAAGGAAAAAGAAGAAAAGATTCAAAAAGAAAAACATGAAAAAGAATTAAAAAAGAATACAAGAGAAATAATAAAAGCAGATAAAACTTGCTTTTAAATGCCAGTTAAGATTATCATTATTGTGATTAATGTAAATTAAAAAGAAAATTGATCATTTTATAAAATATATAATTAAAATTAAGTTTTTCAAAAATACTTCAATCTGTAAAATAAAAAATCTTCTTCTAAAATGTAGAAAATTCTAAAAGTCTTCCTCTGAGAAATGATATATCGTAATTAATTCAACGAATCTTTATCTTCTTCTTCATATGATTACATATAAAGTTTCATGATAATAGATATAAATGAATAAATACTTATATGTTAAGGTTTATAAGAATTTTATAAAATTTTTTCACAATTTAAAGATTAAATAAATGCTTTAACTAATAATAATATTTTTTGAATTTCTTCAAATTAATTTAAAGACCTGCTTTAGATTCTCAATGTGAATTGATAATATTCAACTGCATCCATCATCTTCAATTTTGATTAATCAAAAGAAATAAAATTCTCAGAACTCATTATTCTATGAATAATGTTTAAAATGTTAAAAGTAAAAGATAATCAAATTTAAAAAGCTAAATCACACCATTATCAACTTTCAAAAGAAAATAATTCTATTTAAAACAAATAAATAAACAAATGTTTAAAAATCCAATAAAATTTGTAATAGTGTTAACTCTACACTTCTAATCTCAAAAAGTAAATTTTATGTTAAACCTAACTGAATAGCCATGTATTTATCTTTCTATACTGTAATCTAGATACTTTCTTAAATAAAGCAATATCATTTTTTCACTAAAATTGTGACGAAAATTAATTGATTTGATAAATAATTTATAAACGGTAATTTAATCGCTTTTGACTTAGAAAATGCAGCACATGATATGCACATGTTAATACAATATGAATTCCACTTAATATTTTGAAAAACTACAAACGATAATTCTAGTCATTACCACAAGTAAAAAACTCGACATAAAAGTAAACTTCAGTGCCTTATATTCAGATAAATAATGCTTTCAGATTCCACAGCTATTGTCAAGATTACATCACGACTTAATAAAGTTTATACATCGAACAATCTCACCGAAAACAGATCCTTTAAGTAGTAATCACGCCAAATGATATTGTGACATTTCAAGTGAGAGTGAAATAAAATCTGATTTTTATTATTAAACTCATACCTAACGATTAAATCAAATTAGTGATCTTATGTATCAAAAGAATTTATAACTAAAATTTCTAAAACAAGAAATTAATATATCAACCATTGATTTGAAAAGCTTAAATTCAAAGCTTTAAAGAAAAATTGATAATTTGTTTCACAGATTTCTATCGAATATTTGAATGATCAAATTTAACGCCGGATAAAAGAGATATATCATTGAATCTTCCTTATGTATAAGATTTTGATTGAAAGGCAGTACCACACAAAGGCTAGTGACTCGTCAAACGAACCCGCATTATTTGCAGATCAAAAAGAATTGAAGCCTCTCATAAAAAGCACAAACCATCTAAATCATCTAAAAAATCAAAATAAATGTTATCATGTATATTAATAAATGATAGTGAAATCGGGAAAAGCACGCAGACCTCGTATTGCTATAGGAAAATTATAAAACCATCAATAAAGCTTTCTAAAACTATAAAAGATCATTATCTTACTAATAAAAGCGATTTATTGGGACAGATTTTATAATCCCATCATATTTTCTGCATTTAATTTGTTCTGATATCAGAAATTCAGATAAATTAAAAAGATTAATATAGTTACATCTTTGTCTTTCGATTAATAATGAACTGAGATTAGTAATCGCCATATCGCATTTTCAAAAAATGTCCTGAGGAATTTTGAAAATAATCGAATTCCATACACTTATTCCCTTGAGGTTAATTTATAATACTTTATATCGGATGCATATTTTATTTTCTTTCAAAACAATTCAAAATCATTTTAATGAATTTAAATTTCTTGTAAAATTACATGATTATGAATTGCTAAACAGTGCATTCAAACCAAAATGTCATTATTCCAAACCAAGATTATTCTCAGACATAATATCAAAAGGAAAATATTGCCTTGATATTGTTAAATACATAGAGTTTGAGCCTGCACTTCTGCAGATATAATTTTGGATAAAACTGCAACTACAAAACATTCTTGTGCAGCTTTAAATTATGTCTTCTGGACATTATAAAGATGGAAGAAAAGATGCCCATTATCTATACATGATAGATTGAAAAATCACCAACACCTTCAGCGGTCTCGATCAAAGATATTTAGGCGCTCTGTTCAAACAATTAAAAATAAAGCAGCTAATCTACCTCATTCATGTTAAATAATCCTAGGCTATGATAAAATTAATCGGAACAGATAAAGCTTCCTATATAGGTTTTGAGGAATTTTAAGATGTGATCATCTAAATACAAAACAAGATATCTTGTTGTATCACATTCTGCAAGTGAATAACATAAATAACAAAATTACTTGTTGTATGAGGCATAAAGAAATCTTAGCTATTGTTAAATGTGTTGGTAATTTCAAGATTTACTTATATAATAAGAAATTTCTTTATTATCTCGTGATTGTAAATCGCATAAATTTATGTTTATTAAAAGATTTAAAGCATACGTATTGCTTCTAAAATAACGTTTACAGAAGCGCTAAGCAAAGTTCTGATTTAAATTTCCTTTGATTTTGATATTTTGCATATTTAATGGTGAAGACAATAGTCTCCCTCATTTCCTAACTGCTGAATATTCATAGAATGACATCTCGTGGTAGAGTGGGATTTACCCCTTTCTCGCCTATGAGAGCGATTTATGAATATCCTTTGTTCAACATGGAATAGACCTTTCTGATTTCGTGTATAATATATCTCAGATCTTTCTTCTAAATAGAATAGCCACTTCGATAAATAAAAATTGTGAATTCCTCGAATATAAAACATGAAGTGAAAACAGAAAGCTCATCGAGAATACCCTACACAAGCTTAATATTGTAATAATGTAAAAATAAACATATAACTTTTACCAATAAAACGAAAGACATAGCTTGAATTATATTCCTTTATCACATGGTTTGATTATATAAAGGAAAATGACCTACGGTCATTAATGGAAAAATATTCGATAATAACTGCTTTCAAAGAATCGACATGTTAAATGTATATCACATTAGTTAAAATACTTTAAAAAGCCTTCCGAATGTAAATAACACAATTTTAATACATGAATGATCGTGGCTTATATATCATTCCAGAAAATTATTATACAGAATTTATATCCAAAACAAATTTTATCAGTTCATGAAATTAAAAGAATAATTTCTTTCTGTTAGTGTTAATATTTCTATTAAATATAATTATTTGATTATATCTTAAGTTTTTATAAATGCTTTCTTATACATGAAAATAGAAAGTAAAACATACTTGCCAGAAAAGTATTTCGTAAGATATAAAATATCCTGAATAATATACTTCCAACTCTGGCTTTCAACAATTTTTATTAGTAATGACCTTCTATAAAAATTCTACTGTAAGAACTTCAGTTAATTATATTCTCATTGCAGACATCTCCCAAAGATTTTAATT